>OY294060.1:7285563-8530232 GCA_958510865.1 Myrrha octodecimguttata | reverse complement strand
TGTCAAGATATTTTGTCGAAATGAATTCAAGATAACGAAAAAATTATTTTCCAATGAAAAAGATGCCATCCATCTTCTATAAACAAATTACTACACTTATACGGGGAGACCGAATTTTTCCTGAGGTTTTTATCTGTGCTCTTGTATCATACGCAAATAAGTATGGTACCCCGTTTACATTTCCTCTGCAAACACTGTGATATATCTTAGAATGTAATGCTCGTTCTCAAAAGAATATATATATAGGCAAATCATACAGTATTGTGAGTATTTTATTTATAGTTTTTTGTTGTTTTACTTCTTATACACCTCATATTTTGTTTACTTACTTATTTCGAACTCTAACGTCGGTTGTTTGTATTGCTTTTTTTCATATTGTTTTCCATTCGAGTCATAAGACAAAGTTCTCTGCTATCTCTTCTAGTGCCCTGAGGATGTTTATAAAAATAAACGAAACGTCGGCCCATACATAATTTGTTTTCTTCATAATTAGACCTCGAAACCTGTCATTCTTTTCGATTAGATGTTTTAATGTTATAACCAGAGGCGTATACTAGAGGTTGGAGCTAAATATTTTGGGAAAAAATCCATGTATGACTCAGATTTCACTTGGAATTTGACTTGGCATATTTTTTTTTGAATTTTTTAATCGTATTGGATAGAAAGTCAGCATAACGATTTCAAGAACAGTTTTCATTTTGAAGAATCGTCGTTATGCTGACTATGGTTTATTTTTCTAACTTCCAGTCAATGTTGTCGTATGGTATTGTGTTCTGGGGAGACACTTCCTGCACCTCATGCCTATTTGTGAAACAAAAGATGGCTTTGACATCTATGCTGAACATGAAATACTGAGGGACATGCAGGGGTATTTTTCGAGCTTGCAATATTCATAATACAACGGGACTCCATAGGTTTGCTCGTTGTACATGCATGAACTGCACTAACAACACTCCACTGATTCTGTTTAGTGTGTTTTGTTGTAAACTTGCGCTCTGTTCGTTGCGGACTCTGAATAAAGAACATGAGGAAGGAGCGTAATACCTCACAAAGTGGGTCCGGGATGGATGTTGCATATGGCCGACTTTCCTTTCACTTTGAAGAGAGAACAACTTGTTCCGAGACTTCTTTGTCTGAAGAGACTAACTACCCTGAGTCATACTTGAAGGTTCAATATGGGCGCCTATATCCCACTTTTATACGAAGTAGAAAAGCGTTATGCTCCTTCCTGTTGTTCTTTATTCAAAGGTTGCCGAAATGTTGGGAGTCAGTGTAGTTACAGATAAAGTGTGCAGTGTAAAGAGTGAGGTAATATTCTGTGATGGTTATGCGTAAATATTATTTAATAATCATAGACATATGTTGTTGTCTCTGGTTCCTGGTTGAACGTGTTCTGTTCTGTGCGTGGGTATTTTTGGAGAAAATGAATTTTTATCATATCGTAGTTCAAAATGTTTTTTTTCGTGACGACGTAAGAAAAACTCCAGGACAAATCTGCATCACCTTGAAATTGTAGCGAAAACGTAAGAAGCATCGAATTATGTCATCTTGGATCTTGTATTTGCGTAAAATCATGGTGTAGAAATATTGTGTGCTCATCTGAAAAAAAGTGACGTCAGCAAGATTGAAATACAGGGAAATATATATTCTGTGCTTCGAATTTGAATGAGAAAAGTGACGTCATCATTGGTAAATCGATCGAAGATGAGCTGATGAGCACACCATGTTTTGCTTACATCCTGCGTAAAATCATATATCATATTCTGTGAGAATCGTAGATCAGATCGAGTTACACTAAGTCCACTCATTTTGTGATATGTGACTACACTCAACTACACTCAGCTGGACTGAGAAATGGAAGTCAGTGAAATTAGTGTAATTAGTGTAGTTCATGCAGGTACAACGAACAAACTTAACGTTTACAATTGTATAAAATTTCTTATACAACACAAAGAATTATTCGAACAGCATGAAAATAAGAACACTAAAACCAAACAAGTGGACCAATATTTCTTTCCCACACATAATATGGCAAAAACACAAAATAATGCGATGCATATGGGTATTAAATTATTCAACGTTCTTCCAAAGGAATTTCTTCGCATGGAGAATGAAAATGTATTTGTTCAAAAGGTGTGTTTCTTTATTAAGTAATGTGTACAGTGTGCAGGAATACTATAATTACTGTAAATTGAACAAGAATTTTAATTTCATTTGACATTTTTTCTGAGTAATATACTAGTATATTATGAAATGAATGAACATTATTATTATTATTAACATGTGGATAAAATTTTTTGGGAAAATATAATGTTTCTGTCTACGATTTTCCAAAATGACAACTGTTTTTGAAATCGTTATACTGACTTTTTCTGTCCAATACGTGTTGAAAAATTCAAAAAATATGCGATGTAAAATTCCAACATACAACACATTTCAGAAATTCGGCAGAGGAAAACGCTCAACGTGGGCAGCAAACTTTCGTTTTTCAGGATCAAAATATTTCACTACCCTTAAAACGCAGAACAGACGAGAGCTGTATATAACCAGTGGCAACTTATGGTCTTGAAACTGAGGCAACAACTCAAAAACTAGCAGAACAACTTGAAGCCATGGACAGGTCTATGCTGGGTGTTAGCTAAAGAGACCCGAAAACCCAAATACCGACAGACAAACAGAGTAACTGACATCATGGAAAGAATTGCGAACTGTGGTAGTTGATTGCACAAAAGGCAAGGCAAAATGTAGAGAGGTAATCATACAGAGTGACATTTTGGAGACTCCGGAAACAAAAGAAGCATATAAAGACCTAGACAGAAATTTATAAACGATACCGTCGCTGTAGCCGGAAAACAATGGATGAGAACCGCAAGGGACAGAAAAGCATGAAAGAATCCTATATCCGATACTTGATTAAAGAAGAAGAAGAACATAGGAGATTGTTAATTATTGAAAGGTTCATACGTAAAATATATGGCTTGAGGTTTTTTCTAGAGCGCAGATGTGGCCGGCAGGACCCTCCGAGGCAGATAGTCTGTACACGGCAGTTCGCGTTTCCGTACTGTGGTGATTCGCGACGACAAGACTAGGAGTCAGGTGGCTGAACTGATTGTACTCCATGAGGTTCTGAGGGGGAGACTGGATGCCGGTGAGGAGAACCTTACTATAAAATACGAGAGGGGATGACCAACCATAATATCAACTGAAAACACTCAACCAGAAACCTTTAATTCTTGGCCAATCATCTACACTAACGCCCAATCTTTGTTGTCCATATTCAGCAACCATCCATAATTTGCATAACCGAAACGTAGCTCCATTCTTCTATTCCCGATGGCTCTTGCTTCATACCAGGTTACAAAATTTTTCGCCAGGACAGCGTCAGAACCATTGGTCACGGTGGTGTCTGTATCTACTTGAAGGATAGCATTGTTGATTCCTTTAACATAAATGTATCTCATCAGGACTCTGGTCGTTGTCAGGAGCCATTGTGACCTTGGCGTAGTGGAGAATTCCGATCTCGATGGGTCGGAGCGTATCTCGACAATCCGCAGCAGTGCCTGGAGGACTACCTATCTCATTAGGCGCTCATTCGGTGGCTGTGATATCCAGAAGTTGTTATACACAACTTATGTGAGGCCAATTCTGGAATACGCGGGCCCAGCTTGGTGGGTCGCCTTGAGATCAGACTCCCACCTTGAGTCCGTGCAGAGGTGAAGTACCAGAATTCTATTCCCGACCACCTCTCGACCGGACTACCCTGCTAGATTGAGACTGTTTGGGCTGACCAGCTTCGAGGATCGGCCTGCCAGGGGAGACTTGATCGTGGCATTCCGAGCGATGAATAGTTTCTTCGGTGTAGAGCTCCGACAGCTATTCGTTCTGAACCGAAAGTACCTTCGTGGCCATGAGTTCAAACTTGCCAAGGAAACATTTCGTACTTCCTGCCGAATGAACTTCCTGTCCAATCGAGTCTTCAAAGCTTGGAATCACCTCCCCGTTGAGGTGGTAAACGTGAGTTCGGTGAACGGGTTCAAGAACTCATTCGATAGACTAACGTGAAGTGCTTGTATAATAATAATAATAATAATGATAATAATGATAATAATAATAATAATAGCAATAATACAATGTCAAAGATAACTGCTCGAAGCCAATTTTCACCATTATTCTCGTTCTGAAATAAATGTTTCTTCATTTTCTACAATTTATTACATCCATCACACAGGAATCATTTCATTCGAAATGTTTAATTTTTTAATGTGGTATCTTCTGATTAAGGCTCTTGACTACTGTATTGGAGGAACATATTTTTAGAGCCCTAAAAAATTCAACCTACCTGATAAATATTTTGGTCACTGCGTCGTTTTTTTTTCGAAAGTTATTGTTTTTTCGACCGACCTTATCGCCAACGTAAATACAATAACTACCGAATCAATCTACTTTGAGACTTGATAGATGTAGAAAAGGTTTGGTAAGTTTAGTTAAGAAGTTCGAATTCGGTGATGCATAACATCCACCCAATGATTCACCAACATTTCAAAAATTATAGATAAGATCGAAATGAAATGCAGTTTTTTATTGAAAATCTAGTATTTTATCGAAAAAAAAACTAAAAAAGCACTGCCGTGAAGGCAGCAGCTTTTGCGCGCATGTTCAATGGAGATGACCTAATTGGCAACGAATTTGAACATGCGCGCAAAAGCTGCATATATAAATATAACTTCCGGAAACTTAGGAAACCGATATTTGTAGAGTAGGTTTGGTTCTTAATAACGAATGCCGAATTCGTAAATCGCTAAAATCCACCCAATGATTCCGCAGATATATCCATTCAAAATTTTATTTCCCCAATATTTACAAAATACAGATTGGATAGAACTGGAATCCAGATTTTCATCGAAATATGACAGTTCGTAGGTTCATAGAGAAATTCATGAGGATAGTATGACTAGAAGATCACAGAATATTGCATAATTGACAAAAAAAGTTATCGCATCAAATTGAAATGTGTTACAGAATTTTGTCCGAATGTAATCATACGTTTATGAAACAAACAATTTCTTCGAACAAAAATTTCGAAAAAACAATTTTGAATTTTGAAATGCAATTAACCCTGAAATTTTCAAGTCGATAGGGTTCTCCCTACGCCCGTAATCGTGCCTACGGCGGCCGGTCGGGCAGAATCGATTTTGACACAGGGTTCGTAATCTGTGAGTCCAACCTAGTCGTTTGGGCCCATTTTCAGCTCATAATTAGAAAATTACAGACATTTGGACAAAACGATAGCATGCTGTTCCTCTAGAACGTGCTCGCAAAATTAGGTTGTAGGTTCCTGCACAATTTCGTGAGGACCATAAGATTACCTAATAAGTAAAAAATACAATGACAGAATTTTATGATAACACAGAATAGACAACGAAATAACCTCCAACTGCTTGGAGGTGACGCTCATCAAACGAGAGCACTCGATAACCTCATTTTGAGGATACCCGCGCATTCGACCGAATTTGTTCGTGGCAGTTTTTCGGTGCGATTTCCACAACTCTGGAATCGCATCCCCGTGGAGGTATCTCGAAGACCAACTTTCACATCATTTAAAATGAACCTCAAGAATTATTCAAAACAAACGTGCCCCATCATCGACTGAATACGTTCTCTCAGTCTCAGTTTGTTTCAATTGTCTTTTTTTTTGTCTCGTAGACATCTTTTTCCTTTTCCCTTCCTACTTCATTTTCCCATAACCCTAGGCAGGAGAAACTTCTAATATATGAAAATGTTTTTGTTTCGTTTAGTTCAGGAGTTTCAGTTCATCACTGACTTATAAGGGTTGGCAGGAAGACATTGCTCTGCAATATGCCCACCTATTGCACATTGTATGTATACACCACTGTAATGAACATAAGAAGCAATAAAGAGTTATATAATAATAATAATAATAATAAATATCATCTACCGCTGTTGCTCGATAGACAAGAACACTCCTGATTCTGCAAAAAGAAATCTATATTTTCTTCACCCACGTTACGGTGATGAGTTTTCGAGAACATTCTCGTTGCACCAAAAATACGACCCTCTACGGAATGCCACTCTGGAATATATTACCGTATCTCGTAGCCAAGATTCAGTTCAGTTCAGCGTTACTAGAATTGTTATACTTTTATATGGATTGTTTGTTCGCCTATCGAAGACATATCGATGGCAATACGTTCTTTAATACAGCAACTTGATTAATGGTATATGACGCTTATGTCGAGAAGAGTTAATCTCTATGAGACTATGTAGAACGAAAGACAAACAAGTTGGGACAACAAAGCCGAAAAGTTTCTTTCGGATCATTCGATTCCGGAGTGAAATTTTATGTATTAAGTTAAGTGGATCGCTTCCCTGCGAGATTCAGTGCTGTTCTGATAGCAGAACTTGAATAATGGGTTTGCTTTGAATCGATGTTTCGAGCAGTCAATAATGGTTTGTTTCGGAATAGTATATAAATATCTAGAATCTAGCACTCAATTTCTACCATTCTTGTTCAACATCATAATCTATCAGCTTGCTGCAGGGCAGAAGAGCGTTATCATTTTGTCCTAATGTCTCTTATTTTCGAATACCCAAATAAATTCTCAAACGACAGGGTTGAACTAAATGATGATGAATTCGTGGTCTTATTGAATTCTCTATACCCTTCGGCACTGGCGTATCTAGCCTCAGTTTTCAGGGGGGGGGGGCGTGGTATATATGTATATATTGGCAATATATATAGATGTATATATATTTTAATGCTGTGCAACGTGAAAAATACGCTATGACAGAGCTTGAAAAATTTTAATATTACAATATACCGGGTGTCCCACGAATACCGTTCGTTAGAATATTTTTGGGAAGGAATTGAAATTCACGTATGCAATTTCGGACTTGAGCTTTGACTAGAGAGATGACTTTCTGTAAATTTTTTGGGATTCGTCAGACTTCCGGTTTCACCGGAAGTGATACCAACTTTCGTTTTTCAAATAGGAAGGCCCAAATTTTATAATGAAAATAGATTCTTTACTGAATTATGACTTGTTTCAATGTCAAATTTCTGAATTTTCCATAGAAATTTCTTTTTTAACGTAAAATTGCGAAAAAAAAAATTGAAAATGGCGCTCTGCTGAAACATGGATATCTTAAAGGTTTTTCATTGAAAAAATGTCGTTTTTAGGATTCCGCGAGAAGTAACAATAATGCTTCTTTCACAATAGTCAGAATTGAAAATCATGAAACAGGAGGTCACAACAGCGTTGTTGAAATTAGAAACTTCGAAAAAGTGAAAACTTAATGTTTTCAAATTAGAACCTCATTTTTTTATAGCCATAATGGAATATACGTTGAAAAATATTATAGGTGTGGAAATAAAAGCAGTACCCCATAATTAATATTTTCTGAGATATTCGTAAAAAACAATCTACGCGATCACATAACGAATTTTATTCTTCTCAGAAAAAACATACTGTCTCGAAGAGAATGGAGAACATTCATTTCAGATTGAACCCATAGAAATACTTGATTTCCAGTTTGTTTGTATATTTGAGAATATGGATAAGTATTTGAAATGTAATCGTGACTGCATATCTCAGAAAATATGAATTTTAGGGCATCGGTGTTATTTCCACGTCTACATTATTTTTCAACGTATGGCTATAAAGAATTTGGTTCTCATTTGAAAAAGCTTGAGATTTCACGATTCCGAAATTTCCAACTTCAACAATGCTTCTGTGACCTACTGTATCATGATTTTCAATTCTGACTATTGTGAAAGAAGCACTATTGTTACTTTTCGCGGAATTCTAAAAACGACATTCTTTCAATGAAAAACCTTGAAGATATCCATGTTCCAGCAGAGCGCCATTTTCATTTTTTTTTTTCGCAATTTCACGTAAAAAAAGAAATTTCTATCGGAAATTCAAAAATACGACATTGAAACGAGTCAGAATTCAGTAAGGAATCTATTTTTATTATAAAATTTGGGGCTTTCCATTTGAAAAACGAGAGTTGGTGTCACTTCCGGTGAAACCGTAATCTCACGAATCCCAAAAAAATTACATGGAGTCATCTCTCTGGTCAAAGCTATAGTCCGAAATTGCAAACATGAATTTCAATTCCTTCCCAAAAATATTCTAACGAACGGTATTCGTGGGACACCCGTTATATGATGAACCTATTAACATAGCAATTCATATTGAAATCACTAATTATAATTATCCACATCAACATCCTTTTCAATGAACAATAAAGCCAAATCTGAATGTCTGTCTTGATTCATAGTCATTCTCATCCAATCAAAATTCTCCTCATGGCAGAAAACGACCTCTCGCATGTCGCACTAGAAATAGGCAAAATAGTCGCAGCTCTAAAAAGCTGGTAGAAGTTTGGGGGGGCCAGAGGTTCATCAGGGGGGGGCCTGGCCCACCGCCCCCCTCCCCCTAACTAAATACGCCAGTGCCCTTCGGACCGTGAATCCCGAAATCTTCAGAGTCGGTTTGTAGCCCGAACGCTTGAGTTCGGTAATGAGCAAGCTTAGCGGTTTCAGAGTTATGCCTGTGAGAAATATTGTTATTTCTTCAATAACTCAACAAGAACCTATTCGATCGAAACAAAATTTGGGGGAGAAAATTGGAAGTGTGCCGAAAAAATTGGACACTCCTATATAATGACTCATAACGGTAGAATCTGAAACGGATAAAAAAGTTTCAGAAACGCAATGTACAGGATTTTTTTCAACCTGTACAATCAATCTGATATCACAGTACCAACCGCGATTTCGAAAAGAAATTGAATTTTTGACTGTGTTCATTCATATTGTGGTACAATGAAAATTTCATCGAAATCGAATAAGCCATATCAAAGTTATTAAAAAAAGTAGAATCCATCGAATCAGACAAATCACCCTGTATAGTCCCAACAGACACCCCCCAACCATAAACCTGAAATTATTTTAAAATTGTCTTGAATAGTGTACACTTATCCTAAAATCTGACCGTCTCCTCCGGAATCACACTGTATATGTTCATACTCTAGATTTGCAAGTAAGTAGTTATGTAGTAAGTAGCCTAAGACCAAATGTTTAGTATCGATTAAAGCTTATTTTCGGAGGATTTCGCTTCATTTTTTAGGTTTCTTTATGGGTTTTCACTCAGAACTATTAAAAATTAAATTAAAATTGTTTTTTTCATGAAAAACGCCCTTGCTTATTACAGTATCAAACTATTTGTCTAGGTCAGTTTCTTGCAAAATAGATTGCGTAATGAATAATACAGGAACAATACAAACGATAGAGAAAGCGAACTGTGACGTTTCAGAGTACGAATCTGACTCTTTCATCAGGAAGAGCAGAAAATTTCAAGAAGACTTCCGACAAAAGTATTAAATCGAAACGAAAAGTCAAAAAAAATAAATCTTGAAATTTTTTGCTTTGTCTGATGAAAGAGTCAGATTTTTACTCTGAAACGTCATAATTCGCTTTCTTTATCGTTCTTATACTGTTCGTTATGCAATCTGTTTTCCAAAAAACTGCCCTTGACAAATACCTTGATACTGCAATCTGCAAGGGTGTTTTTCATGAAAAAAATAATTTTTATTTAATTTCTAATAGTTCTGTTTGAAATATTGGAAATGAAAATCCATGAAGAACCTAATAAACAAATGTCGAGTGTAATGTGTTTTGTCTAATCAATAAAAACATTTTTTTAGCCTTAAGAAAGAACAATAAATTCCTGCGACAGAATACTTAATACGTAATTCTATTTTCCCATTATCTCCTTAAGACAAACCGATGAAATTGATATCAAGTTCTTGGTTAAAAAATATTGGTTTGAAGCTTTGTAGGAATTTTCATCGAAATCTAATTAGTTTGCCAAACGTAGCTTACTTTACCTGATATAATGATTTTGCGATCATCCAAAACTACTACACTCATCGAATATGAATCAGGGCAAGCTTACTCGAAATAGACATTTCGACTTTTCGTAGATGAATCCCTTCCATATTTCATCTCTACAATATTACCCAAAAGACGGATGTCTCCATTTTAAGGACATCTGGAGCGCTCCCGTGGGAAAAATATAGCCGAGGTTTCATTCCATCGAAAAAGTCTTCGAGATTCAATACCCAACATTGGATTCTCGCAATTATTTCAAACTCACCTGACATCGGGATGCGCATCCAACATCGCTCTCATCAACGTTGTACCAGATCTAGGAACGCCTCCGATGAATATTAAAGGCATTTGTCTGTTGTATTCGTACACTTTCTTGTTGGAACCGATCACGTATTTTTCCGCGGTAACCATAGAATCTACTGCATTTTCCAAGGTGTCTGTGAAGCACAATATGGTGATTTTGACAAGGATGGCGCCAACGCAGAGCAGACCAAGACCGCATATACCTGCCCTACGTAGGCCTCCTCTACTCAGCCGCAGCAACATGGCCTGGGTTTTTGTGGATTGGCCGGTGTCTCAGCTCATAGTTTGAATAGCTTCAACGGTGATCTGGAAAAAATTTTTAATGAATAGGAAGTTTGTCTGAATGACCAAGCATGTTGAATTCAAGAACTACATTCTCAGGAAACGCATAGTTGTTTCGTCATACCGTCTCGTGATGATACCGAACGAGATAAAATGAGAATTTAGCAGTCTCGTGAAGAGTTAAATTATTCCTTATGGAAATGACACAGAAACAATTCAAACCGGTGAACTAATGGATGAATATGTGTATCAGTTTGAAATGTTATTTATGTCTTCTTGGAATAGTTTGAATAGTCCGAAGATTTTTGTATGTTTAGCGACATGGCATCTTACAGTGATATCGAAAGTCCGACTGTGATGAACCCATGAAGTCCATGATATTATGATTTTCTTTCGGAAATCAGGGTCGAATAGGCAATTGTAATTGAAATATACTCAGTTTTGAATTTCATTATAAATCGCCTTCGAAATTAATTCATGAAACCGACAAGAAGCCGACTCGCAAAATCGCAATCTCGCGTGCCCTTTGGCCGTACCCTCAGGATGCACTCGCATGCGTAAGCGTCGATTTTCATTGTCGATGTCTGTCCTGTGAAATGAAACATATACAATGAAAGCATGAGTAGTCGATGCCTCATTTTGCTCTAAACGGTGAAAAGAACCTGATAAACAAAGGCAATAACTTTTCCCTGTCCAGGTATAAATACTCCTAGGTTCAATAGAAAGGTTAAATCAGAGGAAACTGATAAAGGGTGTTTTTTAGAGTTCTTGAACTTTGAAATGGAATCAAATAAGGATGAATTTTCAAAATTGATATGAAATTGACTTTATTCAAAAGATAATCTTTTGGTATTATAATTTAAATATAATTTCTGGCATATGGACTCCACGGCTGGCTTGGACGTATTCTAATCTGAAGGCCCAATTTTCAATCACCTTTTCCAACATTTGTGGCCGTATATCGGCAATAACACGGCAAATGTTGTCTTCCAAGTGGTCGATCGTTTCGGGCTTATCGGCGTAGACTAGCGACACATTTCCGCACAGAAAATAGTCTAGCGGCGTTGAATCGCACGATATTGGAGGCCAATTCACAGGCCCGAGGCCCGGAAGGTGAAATTACGCGGTTATCAAACTTTTCCTTCAGTAAATCAACTGTGGCACGAGCTGTGTGACACGTTGTTCCGTCTTGTTGAAACCTCTGCTGCTGCACATCATGGTTGTTCAATTGAGGAACGAAAAAGTCATTATTCATGGCTCATAGCGGTCAACATTCAGTGTAACGTGCTGACCAGCATCGTCTTTAAAGAAGTACGGATCAATAATTCCACCAGTCTATAAGGCACACCAAACAGTCAGCTAGAGTAAACGTGGTGCGGAAACGGTCCATAGTTAGTCGAATTAATTGCTCTGATGCACGATTATGTTGATCGTAAAATGGACATAGCGCGATACATATTTCGCACAGAACCATTATTTCAAAAAAAAAATTTGCTCAATTTGGAAGCGTTATTCAGGCGTCCGTCTATTCATGTTGAAATACCCGAACAAACTAAACACAAATCACTTGAGAGCTGAAATCGCAGCCAGTTAAAACAGTGTTGCCAACTTAAAGTTCTATACCTCTGAAAAAAACACCCTTTATTTATAGGGTTATTTCATTATAAAAAAATGATGATTAAAAACATTTTTTTTCTGAATGATTCAAATCCGAATGTAGGCAAAGTCAAAGATTTTATGCAATACAGCACGAAAGCGAATATGTGAAAAATTGAAGTTATAAATTCAAATCAATTTCGTACCTCTTGTAGCTTGAGTAAGATCTGTTCCCTTTCGGTGATATGTTAACAGCAAACTATCTTTCTCCAGCATTATATAAGAAGAACCCCAAGCATGAGAGATCAGGAAATCCTACAGAATGGTTCAAAGATCCCCTTGTAGCGAATCAATGATGTTAGTAGAATTCATTCAAATGAGCTATAATTTCACGCATGAAATGGGATATTGTTTTGTGTCATTTAGGGCCGTATTTATAGTTGCTCCGTGAGTATTTCCCCGACCTTGAGGCTTCCTTTTACATTGAAAAGTTTCATAAATATTGATGAGAGTTTCTCCAAATCTACAGTTATGAAGAAACATTCAAGAAGATGAAAATAACTGGTGTAGACACAATGTCTAATGTTTCTTCTGAAACAAAGAGTTCTAAGTTCTACCCTCGGTTCTAACTTCTTGCAATGTGAAACAAGAAATATCAATGGTGAAATATATTTTGGTTTATGAAAAATAGGACCCATTTGAGATGAGTGCGTTATCAAAAGAAATGTAAAAATCTTGCAGTGATTGGTGCTGCTGTCATTTTGCATAATGAAGCAACCAAATTATCCAAACAAGGAAGAAAGTTTCATTACCTGAAATCAACAAATGATTCGTGCAAGTTTATTTCGACAGGAAAGGCGATGCTGCCGCGTGTTATCTCTACATAAGGATTCCTTCCTCAAGCAAGGTAAAATTTTTTACTATAGAACAGCAACTTCGAGGAGGAATCCTTGAGGACGCCTTCAAGGTCAGACTATAAATAGCGCCCTCAATATCCGTAACAGACTTACATACCTTGTGATAGATCTTGCACTCTCATGGCATGATTAACTCATCTAGGCCCTGAAGTAATGGATATTATCTCATTGCAACCATTGCCTAGAGACACGAAAAACTTCCACCGTGTGTCTAGACCATTTGACAGTACTCCTAAGGCCTCTCTCGTCGAAATGCTACCTAGATGATATAATTATGACCTGGGGGTGCAAGATTCACAACAGGTTGCGTAAATATGTTACGGCTACTAAATGACACCATACCTTTCAACAGCATGGGCCTCAAGCGCATTTTACGCATGAAATTGTAGCGGGTTTGAATGAAAGTGATATATTGGTTTGAAAAAGAGATACTTTTGAAGTGGCTTGCGATATCATCACGATCACACCTGCTTGAATTTCTGCTTATCGAAATGATTGAAAATACAGCTTACTGACCGTACTCCAAATGAGATACAGAATTGATTTCATCTTGAATGAGTTGAATTCAATTGATTTTTCACGTATTTGCTTCCAAGCTGTATTGCATGAAACTTTTGACTTGGCTTCCGTTCGTGTTGTAATCCAAACAGAAATGTAATGATCTCAAACATAATCTCCTGATGATGAAATACCTCTATGTAAGTTATACCTAGTAAAACCTTTTCTCGAAATTCCTATTATTATTACATAAGTAATTGAAGCGCAAAATTTGTGTTTTCAGTATCACTATGACTTAAAACCCATAAAATTTTTTTCTACAGATTCCTGTTCTCCTATGTAATTGAATCGCAAAATTTGGGTACTCAGGTGAGTTCAGGCAGCATTTTCTTTAAGACTTATTACTGCGAGATTTAATTGTTGTGCGAAATAGATTAACGCATCATTTCCAGACTCTCAAGTCTGTGATCGCAATGATTCGACGCATACATATTTCTTCTTTTTTAAGAAAAAAAAACCTATTGGAGCACTGCAGTGAAGGCAGCAGCTTTTGCGCGCATGTTGAATATACATGACAGCTTTGGCGACGAATTTGAACATATGCGCAAAAGCTGCTGTCCTCACGGCAGTAGCCCAACCTACGATTGTAAACACAATAACTACTGAAAGAATCTACTCAGAAACATGATAACTGCAGAGCCGGTTAGAAGTTTAGTTACGAAAACTGAATTTGCAAATAGGTATAGTTGGTCAACTTCCGGAAGAAACGACTTAGAAACTCGATATTTGTAGAGTAGGTTTGGGGCTAAATTACGAAGGTCGAATTCGTGAATGGGTAAAATCCGCCCAATGATTCCGTAGATATACCCATTCGAAATTTTATTTTTCAAATATTTTCCAATATTTTAGATCGAATTGAAATCCAGTAGTTAATCGGAAAAAAAATAGAGGAGCACTGCCGTGAAGGCAGCAGCTTTTGCGCGCATGTTCGAATTCGTTGCCAAAACGGTCATCTCCATTCAACATGCGCGCAAAAGCTGTTGCCTTCATGGCGGTGCTTTTCCAGGTTTTTTGGAGAGCATTTTTTATGTCGAATGGAATATTTTGCTTACTCTCTTGAGAATTTTTGCGCGCATGTTCTAAAGGAACAGCGTGCTATCGTTTTGTCCAAATGTCTGTAATTTTGGATGATTAAGCCAAAAATGGTCTCAATCGACTAGGTTGGAATCGCTGATGACGAATCCGGTATCAACATCGATTCTGTCCGGCCGCCCGCCCGTCAGTCCAGCCGACGACACGATAACTGTCGACAGAAGCAAGCTAGCAACTTGAAACTTTCAGGGTAGGTCACTTGAAATTTTTAAGTTATTCATTTCTTATTTCAGAAACTACTTGAGAGATTCGATTCAAACTTGGCAGTTAGGTGGAGTATAACGACGCGCAACTTTGAGCCAGGATCATATCGTCAGAAAATGAAAAAAATTTTTTTCGACATATTTTCCAAAAAATTTTTTTTTCCGGAAACTATTCATCATACCCAAAAAAAATTCGACTCACACTTTGAGCTTCATATTTCACAGCAGTGTACCAAATTTCAGTTCGATACGATTATAAGTTTTGGAGATATCGGGAAAAAATATGTCAAATTCCCAGGTTTTCTTCTCGATATCGTTGTTTTTTTCGTATAACTCGAGAAATACTGATTCAGTCGTGATGAAACTTCGCAGCTAGTTTGAAAATGCTGAAGGGCAACTTTATGCAAAATTTCGTGATAATCGTGTCATTGGAACAATTTGAAAAAAAAAATTCTGTGATTTTCTTATCATATCATATCCTCATTAAATTCTGTATGAACCTTCAAACTGTAATTTTTTGATGAATACTGGATTTCAATTCGATCTGATCTGTATTTTTGGAAATATTGGAAAAATAAAATTTTGAATGGGTATATCTGCGGAATCATTGGGTGGATTTTACCCATTCACGAATTCGGCCTTCGTGATTAAGGTCCAAATCTTCTCTACAAATATCGAGTTTCTAAGTTGTTTCTTTCGGAAGTTATTGTGTTTACGCAGTCGGCCGTTAGGCTGACCGTGAACACAATAACTTCCGGAAGAAACGACTTAGAAACTCGATATTTGTAGAGTAGGTTTGGGGCTTAATTACGAAGGTCGAATTCGTGAATGGGTAAAATCCGCCCAATGATTCCGTAGATATACCCATTCAAAATTTTATTTTTCCAATATTTCCAAAAATACAGATTAGATCGAATTGAAATCCAGTAATTTATCAAAAAAAAAATTCGACAAGCATTGCCGTGAAGGCAGTAGCTTTTGCGTGCATGTTCAAATTCGTTGCCGAAGCGGTCATCTACATTGAACATACGCGCAAAAGCTGCTGCCTTCTCGGCAGTGCTTTTTGAAATTTTTTATTTCTTTTTTTCATTTAACAAACCGTTAATTTAGCCATTCCATATTTCTTCGCCAGTAAGGTAACACTCAGTCCTTTATTGATGTCTTCTAGAACTCTGACTTGGGATAAACATCTTGATTTTCCACTAAATTTCACCATTTTCCTAGTTTTCGTATACTCGTCAAATAAAAATGCGAGGCAACAGCAATGTGAAAGCACGAACCGGTAATGGATAACTGACGATGAATCGTGAAAAACATTTCATTACTTTGGAAAAATAGACAAATTATAATAAGGGAGATTCCACTTTGTTCATATTTCAGAGTGTTCCATACAAAAAATTCTGTGTTTATATTATTAAGAAGTGTACTGTACTTGAGAAAATTTATGGTGCCATTTGATATATCATTGATATCAACTACCTAGTGACTTCAGGCAGTCCTTGCACAACACAAGTTGATCAAAATAGCACGTAAGCTCGAAATAATCAACTTTCTGGAGCACGATTTAAATTTTGCTTCCAAATGTTCAACTTCATAGAGATATCCAACAGCTGACATATTTCGAAGACAATTACTCGAAGTCAGTGGGGATGCGGCACTGTACTTGCCAATTCAGTAGCGGAATTAGTAGTAGTAGTGGAATTTCGAAAACTTACATTTTCAACACATCGTAAAACCAAAAAATCTAGACGAGCACTGCCATGAAGGCAGCAGCTTTGGCGCGCATGTTCAATGTAGATGACCGCTTCGGCAACGAATTTGAACATACGCGCAAAAACTGCTGCCGTCACGGCAGTGCTTTACTAGTTTTTTTTTGATAAATTACTGGATTTCAATTCGATCTCCTCTGTATTTTTGTAAATATTGGAAAAATAAAATTTTGAAGCCCCAAACCTACTCCTCAAATATCGAGTTTCTGAGTCGTTTGTTCCGGAAGTTATTGTGTTCACGGTTGAGAAGATTTGGACCTCAATTACAAAGGCTGAATTCGTGAATGGATACAATCCACCCAATGATTTCACAGATATACCCATTCAAAATTTTATTTTCCCAATATTTCCAAAAATACAGATAAGATCGAATTTTAATCCAGTACTTTATCGAAAAATGACAGTCTGAAGGTTCATACAGAATTTAATGAGGATAATATGATGAGAAGATCACAAAATACTGAATATTCGAAAAAAATTAGTTTAAATTTCTTTTCAGATTGTTCTAATGACAAGATCATTAAGAAATCTTGCACAATTTTGTCCTTCAACATCTTTGAACTAGTTGAGGAGTTTCATCACGATGAAATCAGCATTTCTTGAGTTATACCGAAAAAAACAACGATTTGTTGAAGAAAACGACGAAATTCTACATATTTTTTCCCAATATCACCGAAACTGATAGCCGTATCGAATTGAAATTTGGTACACCGCTGTGAAATATAAAACTCAAGGAGTGATCATACGATTTCAACGAAATTTTGTTTAAAGTTGTGCGTCGTTATGATCCAACGAACTGCCAAGTCTCAATCCAAACGCTCTAGTAGTTCCTGAAACATGAGGGAAATAACCTCAAAATTTCAAACGGCCATAACTCCGAAACTATTTGGCTGATTTGGCCCATTAATGAAATTAACCGCGGCATTCCGATGCGCGAACCACCCTACAAGTTTCAAGTTGCTAGCTTGCTTCGTTCGACAGTTATCGTGTCCACGGCCGACCGGACAGAATCGATTTTGACACCGGATTCGTCATCAGTGAGTCCAGCCTAGTCCTTTGTGACCATTTGACCAATCATCGAAAATTACAGACTTTTGGTCAAAACGATAGCACGCTGTTGCCCTAGAACATGCGCCCAGAAAAGAGTTAGTATTCAAAATCACGTGTACTATGGGTGAGGCTGAATAATTGTTTACTTTTCATTATAACGTATATGTATATACGTGACCGTAATCTCCATGCAAGTAATTGTTCCACTAGTGGTGAAGTGATGTTGGATGTTCAGATTTAGCTCAGAACCCATTCATCCAACAAATATAGAGAAATACTTACTCCTTGTTTATTGTTGTTTCAGTTGCAAATTGGTACTTCCGGGGATAACATATTGTATAACTGTTCTTAACATACCACCAAATATTGACCATATTTCTTTTTAATTAATCTTCGACTCGTTACAATGTCTGAATGTCCTACTCGACACTAAAAATATTATCTTCGGATATTTTAATGCTTACGCCTTCATACACTTGCCCGGAAACTGTGGGCAATAGAAGAACAGCTGTGCGAACATTCATCAGAATTCTTGGTTTGAGACAGTTCAACGATGTTACAAATGTTAATAGTGGATTGATGAATTTTTTGTTTTTCTGCGCGCATGTTCTAAGGAAACAGTGACTTGAAACTTTCAGATTAGGTCGCGCTTCGGAATGCGGCGTTTTAGTTCGGTAATAGAACTTTTTATTCCTCAGTAGTGTACCAAATTTCAATTTGATACGGCTATTAGTTTTGGAGATATTGGAAAAAATATGTAAAATTTGGTGGTTTTCTTCTCGTTATCGTTGTTTTTTTCGATATAACTCAAGAAATACTTATTCAATCGCGATGAAACTTTGCAGCGAGTTTTAAGACGCTGGAGGACAACTTTATGCAGAATTTCGTGATAATCGTGTGAGTAGAACAATTCGAAAAAAAAAATTTCAAGTTTTATTTGAAATATTCAATATTCTGCGATCTTCATTCTGCGATCTTTCCATCATATTATTCTCATTAAATTCTGTTTGAATCTTTAAACTGTGATTTTTCGATGGAGTACGGGATTTCAATTCGATCCATCGTGTATTTTGGGAAATATTGAAAAAATGAAATTTTGAATGGGTATATCTGCGGAATCATTGGGTGGATTTTACCCATATTTCCGAAAATGCAGATTAGCTCCAATTGTCGTGAAGGCAACAGCTTTTGCGCGCATGTTCAAATTTGTTGTCAAAGCGGTCATCTCCATTGAACATGCGCGCAAAAGCTGCTGCCTTTACAGCAGGGCTTTTCTAGGGTTTTTAACATAAAATACAACAGAGAGTCTCCGCAGTTAAATATGGTTGGCAACAAGGAATATTAGTTCAGAAAGTCCGATTTTCTTCCACTTTAACGTTTGATATTTGAGGCTGATTGGATGTCGCTGCTTGCGGGAGTTGATCACTCGGAGGAACCATGCTATACAGTTATAATTTCCGGTGTGAACCACAACGGAAACCGACGCCTTTTGATTATCTTCCTTCGAATACTCCTCTCAAAATTCTCATTGAGTACAGTATATAGGGTGTTTCATTGGTAAATGAACGGTTACCTGAGATAGAGCTACCCTGGACGAGTCCAAAAAACCTACCTATGGTAGATCTCATCAATTCCATAACAAAGATGCAGGTTGTTTCTAGTATTCACCAATATTTTCACTTGCTCCTGACTTTAGAACCACCCAGTTAAATCCATTGTTTGAATAATTTAAAAATTCCAGGTCCGTATTGAAGAAATATGTGACTTCTATCGAGCAGAGATTCAATAGCCTGTATATTGAAATTTTAGAATTAGATTGAAATATTCGAAAAGTGCAAAATAATTAGACTCAGTTGATTATTTTATCCTGTACATTGAAAATTTCACAGTAAAATTTGAATTATAAGTGGATTTTATTCGCATTGTTGGCATCGAAGAGATCGGATGTTCATTCAGTTCAGTGAATACAGTTGTTTACTGCCCGGTGTGCGAAGAAAACGTCACTCCGAACAATAAAATAATTAATTCCTCTATGTGTATGAGGCGCCTTCATGGTCAATGTGGAGGGGTAAAGGATTCACTTTGTAAGGCTGTACTGGAAGTGAGGACTCTCCAATTTTTATGTGATATCTGTCTCGGTCAGTTTGATGATGAAAAGCAGTTTTGGGCCAGAATAGCAGCAGTCAGGAATACAAGTGTGGATGTTGACTTGGACAAAGTGATCGCCGCGATGAAAACTACCCTTGTTGAAAAATGGCCTGATAAGGTGTTCTTGTGTTTCGACCTGAAATCTAAAAGTAGGAGAAAATCTTTTATATTTGGAAGTCAAATGATCTCTTTAGAGGAGCTCCTAGCCGGGAAGATGTGTTCGGAGGAAATAACCGTTCGTCAGTTTCGGACCTTCCAATGATAAAATAAATTTACCCAGTAAGATTACTGCCCTAGATTTCAGATTGGTAATTAATGGTAGGAGTTTAGGTAATGAAAGGTCATGTTATTATCAAAATGTTTGGGGTCTCAAAACTAAGTCTGTTAATGTCTATGAAGCTTAATCTTTGTGTAATTTCGATATTAAAACTTTGTTACCATCTGATATTGCCAGTTCTGAGCTATTCGGTGATAAATATTCAGTGTATCGTAGATAGGATAGAGATTCATTCACGAGCGGCAAAATAAGGGGGGGTGGGGTTTTGGTGGCTGTTCATGAAAGAGCAGCTTCCCAAATCTTACTTCCCAAGTTTAATGATCTGGGGTACGTTATTTTAAAGGTTAGTTATAGTGGTTTGTCATTGTTGGTATCAGTTATATATTTCCCACTCGGTAGTGATTTAGCTTCGTATGAGAAATATGGGAAGGATATTGAGAATCTGATAGTAAATGCCACCAATTTGACGTCGTGTGATGTGGCGTCTTCTGCCGGGCAAGTGCTGGGACAAATCAGAATCGAATCATCAAACTGTTAGTTTATGAAGTACACAGATATTTTTGTGGAATTTCCTTTCGTTTTCAAATTTGCGACGGATTAATGATGTATGCAATGGTAATAATGTTCTACTCGATTTGAGTTGTACCACATTAGAATCCATTGAAGTAGAACCAGTTATCGAACAACCTTGTGATAAACACTATCCAGCGTTATATTTTGAAATTTCAACACAGAACCGCGCGAGTTTGAGTGAGCCATCGTATATATTTTTTGACTACCAGAACGGAGATTATGTATCACTGAACAACTTCTTCAGTTGTGTTCATTGGGAAGATGTTTTTACTGATATTAGAGATGTTGATTTATTAGTCGAGAAATTTTATTAGATCATTATGGGGGGTGTTAACTTGTTTGTCCCTGAAAAGATTTTCAGATCATATTCCTTTTCTGGCTGGATTTCTTAAGAGTTGAGAACTTAAATATTCCAACATGAAGAAGTGAACAAAATGGATGAAAAAATTTACAGAGATGAAGATAATCATATTTTTTCTCATTTGAGAGATGAAAATGTGAGACATTATCAGAATATTGTTACACCGAATATCTGAATACGGTACAACAATCTTTCAACTCTGATCCCAAGTTTTTCCGGGAGTTCATTAACTACCAGAAAATTGATAAAGGCTTTTCATCATCTATGTGTTTAAATGGAATTGTTGCTGATTCTGATGAGGAAATGGCGGAGTTATTTCGATTGAATTTTTCGGCGATTTATGTTGACTCACCAAAGAGAAATGTCTCTTTTGTTGTAAGCAATACAGTGGACGTTAAAGATCACCCTTGTTCCTTGGTTGACATTCGTAGTCAATAGACGACTTCGGTCCAAGTTGCCAACCCACAAATTTCTTCCAAATTTACTATTACTGGGAAGGGGAATTCCGGATCAAATTCGAAATGATGAGGTTCGCGTTATTTATAAATATCCGTGAAAGATGCCCCGGGTCCTCAAACAAGATAATTCCTTTCAAATATAGGTTTTTGTTAAGATCATCTCTGATTGGCCGAAATTTAAGTTGGGATTCCTGATTTCATGTCAATAGTGTGAAGTTTATATAGGATATGTTCCGCAAATAAACTTGGTTATTTCGGTTTCCAGTTTTCCGTTCCGTAAATATGAAATATTCGGTTGGTTCCTGAAAAAAAGTTGATTACGGAATTTGATTGATGAGGAAGCTACCTTTCTGCCACCAGAACGACAGTCAATATTCTATGGTAACATATCCATGGCATGATACTTCAAACAAAACTCATCATGAATGTTACAATTAGGATTTGGGTACAATGTATACCCTACCTTCAATCCACATCGTCGTTCGTACATCAACTTCCAAATATTCACTCCATCACTTAGTCGTTCACAAGACGACAGAAATAATTATTAAATCAAAAGAAAGCCCATGAAAATAATTTCAAACTGATGAATCCATCAAAAACAATAATTATATTTATACACTTTGTTTTGATTTGGTTGTCATATCACCAAGGGGCATGTAATTTGGATTGCCTACAAATACAAATTCTAAGGAAAAACAACACGTTGCCAAACTCTAGCCCCTGACCGAATCTAGACCCCACTATCGTATGCGAAAGTGATTCGGATGACTGGAAAAAAGCGCCCCAGATCTTGAAGTTTTTTGGAATAAAATGGATTCATTCATTGTTCATCGAGTCGAACAACTTCAACAGAAATCAATATCCATTATCCAATTATGGTAAAATTCGAAAAAAGGCCACTGAAAGTTTGAATATTGTCGTCTTTTTCGGTATTATAACGTTTGCCATGATATTAGAGCTGAATGAAAGTAGCTAGCTCAAACATTTGTCGACCAAACTTCACCGAAAAGAGTTGATTTCGCTGCAGAGAAAAGACATTTCCATTAATAAATCTGCATCCAAAAAATCATGGTAAAGTATGACTTACTTTGCTTTATAATTAAATAGAAATAATTGGTTTTATGGAAGAAAATGAAATATTTCGTTAAATCTAGAAATTTTAAATAAAAGAAAAACCGGTAATTATTCGCAAGAATCACGGGACGATTATCGGAGCCATGTCGAGAAAAAAAGTCATATGTACAGGGTGTCACCATAAACTGGTCAAACATATATAGCAGTATAGATGATATTGGGAAAGTCATTTTTGCCTTATGACATATACCCCGTTTTCAACCTTTGAAATAATGTTTTTTGGTCACATCTCAGTTTTTTTTAGTGGTCAATTCAATTGTTGTGTTGAATTCTGGAGAAAATATTTCAAAATAGCGGAAAACCTACAAAGTTGGAATTTTTTGTTTTCAATTGCCAAATTGGATAGCATTAGTTGCAATGTACTCAATTTTCTAAGATTTTCCGTGAAAAAATTTCTCCAAAATTCAAACTCAACTTCTTTTCACATGTCTACAGTGGAAAAAATTCTCACCCAAAATTGTTGAAATCTTTCGGACTTGAATGAAGAGAATGAGAAATTTTCCTTTGGTTTTCATTTTATAGCCTTCCAAAGACTCCGCTCGGAGTACTTGAATAATTTTTATTTAAGAAACTGGTGGCCCTACAGACGCCAAAATTATGCTAATTGGCCTCCAGAGTGACCTGAATAAAAATATGAATTTTTCAAGAAAAAAAATATTTTCTAAAAAACTTCGGTGGGAATCGAACTCTCTCCGCATTTGTGAAATAGAGTTACATTCTATGAGCTACCGTTGCTCAGTAACGGACGTCATTATAATCAGAATAAATCCAATTTATACGGCTTCCATAGCGCCACCAGTTTCTTAAATGAAAACTATTTAAGTACTACGAGCGGAATCTTTGGAAGGCTATAAAATGAAAAAAATTTTCCCGGAAAATCTGAGAAATTTGAGTACATTGAAATGATGCTATCCAATTCGGCAACAGAAAACAAAAAATTTCAACTTTGTAGGTTTTTCGCCATTTTGAAACATTTTTTCCAGAAGTCTACACAACAATTGAATTGACCACCAAAAAATACTAAGATGTGACCAAAAACCGTTATACAAAGGTTACGTATAAATCGCCACAGTTATCAGAATATTGTTGACATTAAACACCCTGTATCTCGCTTATGCTTCGAAAACGGGGTATATGTCATAAGGCAAAAATGACTTTTCCAATGTCATCTATACGGCTATATATGTTTGACCAGTTTATGGTGAAATACCCTGCATGTATGTTTTAAACGCCCTAATTTTTGGGGGTTCTGAAGTTTCCGGCAAAAAATCATTCTATAACCAAAATGATGCTATTGCAGATATTTTAATGAAATGTGATTGTTTTATGATTGAAGGTACATTTTTCCATGTACAAACAATTTCATTATTTTAACCAGTGGAGTCTGCATGAGTTCACATCGAATATTTTATGATGAAAATGGTACCACACTTCCTTTTCTCAAACTAAAATAATTTTGAAGTTCTCATTCATTTCTGAGCAAATTTGAGTTCTTGATTTACTCTGTCCGGTGCATGGTTTTCGCTTTGAAAATAGAAATCGTTTCACTCCAGCGTCAAACAGCTGAAAATCTCAGCAGATATGCAAGCAACTTCTACATAACTAAGAAATCAAATTTGATCAGGAATTAGTGAGAATATCATAAATTATTCTTAATTTGAGAAGAAGTGGCGTCGAACCATTTTTTCATCCAAAATATTTGAGGCGAATCCCCAACAGACACAACTTATTTATGAAAATAGTAACCTGACATCCTTTCGAATTCTTTCTGTCTTCGAATTCCGCCTAGCCTAGTTTAGTGATGTGCCACCTCGTGCACTCACATCAGAATATGGCTCGATGTTCAGCTTCTGCATGCCAGGCGCGTCTCCACCCGTAACAGAACAATATATCATATTTTGCAGGGGAATATTTTTAAGGGTCAGAGCCAGCCTCTGAGCCTGTTCTTTCTTCTCGGACCGAAAGGAAATTAATCTCTGTATTCGCGATACGAAACGTTCTGAGGAGGATTCTAGTGTGGCAGCATGATGGAAAAATGGAAGGTATTCAAGAGATTTATTCCTTCAGTGCGTCGTTTCGGGACAAATTATTTTTTCAACTCCGCCTTCACGATATCTTGAATTTATGTAAGCAATTCGTGAAATCTGGCAGTATTTCACATTTAATTTACTGATGTGCCGCGGGGCTCTATATAAAAGAAAAGTTTTAAGATTGAAGATGTCAAATAAACGATTTTTCCTCTGCCCGAGGTTTCCCAAGTAGAATAATTTCTACAATTCTATCCCACTTCTGGAAAGCTTTCCACGTTTATCCTTAAAAGAATGTCTCGAATTCAATCTGCGATTTTTTTCCATATTGAATCTTTTAGTTCACTAGATGGAGTGTAGTGGAATGTGAAGTTTTCAGGAGGGTTAGTCAAAGGTAGCGAGAGGAAGCTGAAGGTGTGGTAGTGGAAGACGAGGGCTGAATAATGAGATAGGTGTGGTGTATTCGGAGTAATAGAATGTGGTGAAGTGGAAAGTTAGGGTGAGAAAATTGTACACTGATAAAAATATGTGGAAAACGACAGTAGATCTTCTGTAGAATAATGCAGAATATTTCCTGAAATTTCGCGAAATTCCATGAATTTACTGGGTGATGGTATAATCTACACTTACCGGTAAAAAAACTGACTCTAACTTCAAACTTTGTTTCCTTGCAAACCGCTCATTTGATTCCTCCGATGATTTTTCCTTTAAATTGTAGATTGATTCCTCCGTAATGATGTTGCGTGAAATTTTTTTATGGAGATTTGAATTTAAGCAAATACGGGGAGAACAATGAAACCAAGTTTATGTCCCGAAGTTTATAACACCCTGTGAAGGACTACAATTATAGCAGCTGTTGGAATCACATTGACCTCTGGTATTTTATGAACATTCCGCTATTTCAATCACAACATAACCCCTATTTTAACTGGCGATAAACTGTTTCGAAGTGAACGCATCTGACGAAACTGTGAAAACACCAAATGAACATCGAAACGTGAGTTCAATTGGAAAACTGACAAAAACATGAAAATTTCAAAACAGTACAAGCAGTGTGGCTTTCCGTGCCAAAATGACTGCTTTCATTCGGTGTTGACTGGATCAATAAGTTTTGTGGGAAATTCTTATGGCATGGCATCATATTCTTTCCGAAGTGTCTACGAAAACTTTTTCCGTTCCAAACCAGTATATCTCCTGTGAAAACATAAATATTGTTCAATTCTACTATAACTATACTTTACAAATTTGTATTCATTTTACTATTATCTCGCTGATTATCTATATTAATATGAGAAGCAGTATTATTTTTTATTTTTTCGGTTTGTTAATGTCTGAAAATGGGTTCTTCTTCGATTTTATATCTTTTTCTGATGAATAACCGAACTCTCAAAATATTCCAAGGGGCAAAATTTTTCATTTCATATTATGTCCCAACAACCACTGAACGGATCCACAACATACCAACTGAAAATACTCTCCCCTAAGACATTTATCTTTTTAGTAAGGTTTATGAAGAATTCGAAAATTTACCGGTCGGCAAAGTTAAGCATGAGATTAATTATCTTCTTTCTGAATATCCGTGCATCGCGGGTCTTTTTGATGATTTAACATGTTCGATTCACAATAATAATTTTTGCTATATTATGTGAAGAAATATGTAGACCTACATATCCTACAAACCTGAATGCTTAATGAATGAGACCACATTCACTATGAAAAATTTTTCGAAATCAAAATTCTGAGTAGTAGAGAAATCTACACTTTTATTCAGCTGATTCTGAGATCTCCTCTCACTTTTGATGAAAGTGATGTCATTTTAAACTATTTATCACTGAGCTGAAATTTTGTACGGTGACACAAAGGGCATGCGACGTGCAATCATAATGCTTTGTTTCAATGAAATATCTTCACTGCAAAAAAAAAATCAGCTAGGATTCCGGAAAAATCACAAGTATGAACTACCCTCAAAAGGGGGCGGATCTGATTTTTTTGGTGATACAAAAAGTGTGCTACGTGCAATCATAATGCTCCGTTTCAATGATATATCTCCGCGGGAAAATATCGCTCAGCAGGAATTTCCAAAAACTCACAAGAAACTACCCTTTAGCAGGGCGGATCTGAATGGTGGCACAGAAAGTATGCTTCGTGCAATCATAATGCATTGTTTCAATGAAATACATTCACTGGAAAAGATCGACCACCAAAGATTTCCAAAAAATTACAGAAATAAACTACCCTAAAAGTGGGGCGAGTCACCCATAAGAATAAACTATCCCCAAATTGGGGTAGATTTGAATTTTTGAATATGGTGGCACAAACAACTCAGTTTTAGGGTTTAGTTAAATTATATATTATTTAACGTCATGATTCACAGGGTTAAACTTTGGTCAGCAAATTATCCACACCCCGAGACTGGTACATGAAACGTCGATTCTTAGCGACCTAGTCATATAGAGCGATATTTGAATGAACTACTGAACCAATTTATGCATTTCAGGCCCGCCAGAGATATTTGGGAGGACATAGTGGATGAAATCATAGATCGTGTACCAAGTGGAAGTTGAGAATTATAGCATGGATAGATTCCATATTTCATTGTGGAATTAGGCGAACAATTTATCAAACATGGTTTGATCCAGACGAGACAGGAGATTTCCTGTGATTAGAAAGTTTCCTAAGGTGAAATGGATTCCTAACTGAAATTACTCATGAAATCCTACAATCATATTCTTGAATACCCTTTTTTTTTCAGAAATAACAAAATTTGGAGGAACGTTAGATGATTTGCAATGGCTAAAGAGTCCGTTTGAGCCAGGAAAAATGATTTTACAAAGATGCGAGCAAGATATAAGGAATAAGGACATACAAAAATCCCGAATAGTGAACTATGTATGTTGGACCATTGAGTCATACGATAGATTGGGACAATACAAAAACACTGATGTTGGAATCAGATAATTTGAAAAGAAAGATCAAAAATGAGTCCTCTTGCATTCTGTTAAATGGAGAGAGTAATTTTGCTCATTGTTCGGTAGAAATATACCCTATTTGGCTGAATTTGGTTAAAAATAGGTAGAATTAAAATACTTTCAAACCAAATAAATCTGTGTTGCTGTTTTCTCAAAACTGACAATTTCACAAGTCTCGAATGAAAACGAAAAATCGAAAGAAAATAATTCTTGAAATTTGCTGCTTGTCGGATAAAAGAGTCAGATTTGTACTGTGAAACGTCACAGTTCGCTTTTTTTTTATCGTTTGTATTGTTTATATATTGTTCATTAGGCAATCTGTTTTGCAAGAAACTGCCCTTGACAAATAGTTTAATACTGCAATCCGCAACGGTGTTTTCTATGAAAAAAACAATTTTCATTTAATTTTTAATAGTTCTGTTTCAGATATTGGGAGTGAAAACCCCCAAAAAACCTGAAAAATGATGCAAAATCCTGCCAAAATAAGCTTTAATACGAATATAAGTATTACACACGATTAGTAGCTATATAAGAAATGAACTGATACATTTGAATACTTAGAAAATACACTGGACTCGAATTTGGTAAGATTTTACATTATTATTCGAATGGAAGAATGGTCAAATTCAATGAACAATATTAAAATATTCTGAAAAAAAAAATGTTCGATACTTTCAGGTGGTGAATGCACGTGGCATTTGTAAATCAAAATATTAAATATCAGAGGCCAATACATATTTATCATCAGTAAGAGCTGGAACTACCATTTTTAAAGAGGTGTGAGGTGTCACTAAAAAAAGGCACAATCCTTCATATCTTCATGACTGGAATTATTGAGGTGAAAATTCGTTATTTAATACCTTACAACATTCTCAGTAGAAAAAATATGAATATATATTATCCCGAAAAAAATATTTATGAGTAATGAAATTTTCATTACGGATAAAAATTGAGTTCGGAAAAATTTATCCTTGTGAATTTGATACCGTTTTCTGAATTGGCCCTTGAAGAGAGAGATGAGTTGATGAAAAATGATAACAGAGACGTTCCCCGAACAAAAAATCAAATTTTTTTTTGCACTGAATTCGAAAGCATTTGCTTGCCATTTGAAATGAGTTAAAAACCAATGTTTTAAAGTTGATGAAATATGAAATATGGAAACAATCTCTCCTATGATATATGAGAATGAATCTATTTGATTTATATATTATATTCAAAGAAATTCACTTGAAGTGTGTTCACTGTATTTTTGTAGTAGAAGGTTATATTACGCAGCATTGGATTTAATTTTAAATAGCGATGAAGTTCAAAGGAAACGGTACATTAGATCATTCAGTAAATAAAATTTTTCATTCAAGTTAATTCAACGGCGCTGTTCAAAAATGCTCTAGGAATTGTGATAAATCCACTTGTGATATATTTTTCCATCTAAGAATGTTAGATTTTGACAATATAATATAATGTTCATTCCAATACAAAAAAGTACAATGTATAAATAATATTCCCTTTGAAAAATACTAAAATATTCAAAATACAACCTCGATGAATACATCTTGTCATAGCACGTGGTAAATTTCATCATCAATTGTATCGTGGTTTTACTCTACTATAAGATTAACAGAGTACCACGACTCGTGGTAAATTTGGGCATACATTATAATATGGTTTTACTGTACTGAATGTATAATTTTACAATGACCAACGACACTTGCAACTTTTTGATCGGGTTTTGAGTAATCGTCATGTTTTTGATGCAATTGTCAATTAATTATAGTAGAATTAGGCACACGAAATATCTGGCGCTGTACGCACCATTCTTTGCGGTCGAATTTATCGCAACTCTTGTATCAATTACCGTATTTTCTATAGGTGAAATGTTCGAAAGATCAGGATTCAATGTGATTCCAACTGACAACAGTTACGATAGCTGATGAACTTCACAGGGTGTTACTAGTTCATGGAAATTAACTTCATCTCATTGTTGCACCCCATTTATGCTCTTCATTAAATTCTCATCCCCTTTAGGAGTTCTGTGAATGTGTGTCAATTTGGAGAAAACCAGTTACCAATTCCCTAATTCTGGTTTATTAGCGCGTAAGCCGAGAGAACGAAACCCTATATCGCAGTATGTCTAAAGCCGAATCCAGAGTAGTGTAATTGGAACAGCGAATGCTTAACACAATAGATTTTTGGTTCGAGAAAGCGCTCTCTCTGCTACGTCGGGACCAATGATCTAATAATACAAGATCATTGGACGGGACTCGGTTTTCAACTCGAATTCGAGGCTGAACTCGAGTGCCGTCCACACTATTGGTAGCAACGTTTATCAAATTTCATTGCATTCGCTGTTCGGATTACACTCATCTGGAACGGCTTGAGAGGGTTAACGAAATCTTATCTTTGTTTTGGTTCCGAGTTCAGAACCAACTCAGAACTGTTCGGGGTGGTTCGAGTGTGCGCGATTGCTATTTTTCAGACAAAACGTCCGAGCAGTTCTGAACTCGCAACCAAAACAAAATCATTCTGACCCGAGAAGCGAGTTGTGGAACGTTTGTAGCTCACGGAAAAAAGGGGTTCAGTGAAGATAGCAAAATAAGTTTTGCTGATAAGCTGTTGCAGTTGTCCCTAAATTATTCAGTTATGGGAACGAGTAAGCCGTACCTACTACTAAACATATTCGATTACGGCAGCTAAAATATATACCAACAAACTTGATTGGATTCCTAGTTGTCTTAACTGGAATTTTAGTTATGAGCTCTAGGTTTTGGGCAGGTATTCCAACAAGATACAGTTCAGTATCTGCTGCAAAATATTTCGGTTGGTGAGGCTACTGTTCTTCGAGATTAGGTGACGTTCATGAACCAATAGGGTGATATTAGAGCAAATAACGTAACAACGTTGTCAGCATTTCGAGATATAAAGTTATTTTGGTTTTGGACAAACGATAGAATTGCGGAAAAAAGATTTAGAGACGTATTATTCCACTCATCCGAAAACAAGAGCGGTTCATCTTGGGAACCTTCCTTTAAGGTTTTTTTTTACTGATGAAACGCATTACCAGAGGCACCTAAATGCGCCCGTTAGAGATGAGAAATTTACAAGTTTAAATTTTTTTATAGTACGTAGCACATTGTTCAATAGGATTCTTTATAGAATGGTAGCACGTTATGGTAATGTAGCCAACATATGAGGATACGTTGATACTTCCAACATTTTATAGTTTCTTCGAACGCTCCTTTGATGGAAATGAAAGCATTCTGAATAATGAACATCATCGTTCATCAATAAGTATGTCTTAAATGATGAGTAAATTAGTACGAATTGGCAACCCCGTTGGAACGCAAGTGGCGAACGTGACTTAGAGGCACACACGTCACACAGGCAGGTGGTCTATGCTAGCGTCCTCTATCTGCCAATGAATGCGAAGTCAATTGCGTTGTTGTAGTGAACAAGTGAACCTGATGTGATGTGAATTTGTTGCTCCACGAGAAATAGGTGTGAAAAGTTATGGATTTAGAAATAGAAAAGTATCTGAAGTCTTGGGATTTGGAAGAACTGGTGGAGCTATGTAAGGGTAAGTACACGCCTTTCAAACTAATCCTCGATGCCATTGTTGCATAGTTATCTTTCGTTGGCAAAATCATTCAAATATGTACAGGGTGATTCATTAAGGGTGGCCACCTGCGGTATTTCGGAAACCGTTCATCCTGTTACTTCCGGAAAAAAATTCTAATGACAAAATCGGCCCCCAGAAAATGATTAAAAATATTTTCAAGTTTGTAGTTCCCCACTAGAGGGCGCAATCTATCACTTGTAGAATATAATCTCATTTTTTACGAAATATTCCCCAGCTAACAGTGGTAAAGAATAATAAAATAAGAATCTACGCTTTCTATTCAACAACTTTTGTTTCAGTAATTTTTTTATATTTCCTTTTTTTTAGTGATGGGATGGAAAAACTTTTCTTCACAAATAAAACACTCTTACTTCTGTATGCGTGAACCGATTTTCACGTAATTTGATTTCATTCGAAGGCCATTAAAAGCAGATCACAGAAAAATATGACAATAACATACCGGGTGATCCAATTAAAAACTACAGGCTGTTTTATGTCACTTCACCCTATTGGTGCGTTTTACTGAAGAATTTCAAATGCAATGCTATGATTCTAACCGACTGAGAATAAGCTAAGCATTATCACCTATTGACTTGTTGAAACCGCAGACAGATATCTCCGGTCACTCCGAAGATATTAACATTTTTGTAAATTTTGATAAGTGTTGATCAACCCTGCGAGCTTGAAAAAACAAGGAAGTGACTTTATTCGTCATGACAACGCAGCAAAATACTAGACACACATGAAATAACAATAATACGATGAAATGAAACAAAAATTAGCAACAACGAAAATATTTGAACAAAAAACAACCCTTATACATAATCATTTCAAATATTCAAAATGTCCACCATTTTTTTCTATACATAAATTTAGTCTTTCTTTAGTTGCTCCTGGTCACAATTTCAATATGAGAAAAAGTTTCAGCTGCCTGTCGAAATATATTTTTCATATCCTCACTTGTAGTTGGTGGTGTTCGGAAAACTAAGTCTTCATTCTCCCCCAAAAATAAAATCTAATACTGTGAGGTCGAGTGATCTTGCTGGAAAAATACTCCCTCGTCCAATCCACCTCTATAGATTATATTCTACAAGTGATAGATTGCGCCCTCTAGTGGGGAACTACAAACTTGAAAATATTTTTAATCATTTTCTGGGGGCCGATTTTGTCATTAGAATTTTTTTCCGGAAGTAACAGGATGAACGGTTTCCGAAATACCGCCGGTGGCCACCCTTAATGAATCACCCTGTACATATTTGAATGATTTTGCCAACGAAAGATAACTATGCAACAATGGCATCGAGGATTAGTTTGAAAGGCGTGTACTTACCCTTACATAGCTCCACCAGTTCTTCCAAATCCCAAGACTTCAGATACTTTTCTATTTCTAAATCCATAACTTTTCACACCTATTTCTCGTGGAGCAACAAATTCACATCACATCAGGTTCACTTGTTCACTACAACAACGCAATTGACTTCGCATTCATTGGCAGATAGAGGACGCTAGCATAGACCACCTGCCTGTGTGACGTGTGTGCCTCTAAGTCACGTTCGCCACTTGCGTTCCAACGGGGTTGCCAATTCGTACTAATTTACTCATCATTTAAGACATACTTATTGATGAACGATGATGTTCATTATTCAGAATGCTTTCATTTCCATCAAAGGAGCGTTCGAAGAAACTATAAAATGTTGGAAGTATCAACGTATCCTCATATGTTGGCTACATTACCATAACGTGCTACCATTCTATAAAGAATCCTATTGAACAATGTGCTACGTACTATAAAAAAATTTAAACTTGTAAATTTCTCATCTCTAACGGGCGCATTTAGGTGCCTCTGGTAATGCGTTTCATCAGTAAAAAAAAACCTTAAAGGAAGGTTCCCAAGATGAACCGCTCTTGTTTTCGGATGAGTGGAATAATACGTCTCTAAATCTTTTTTCCGCAATTCTATCGTTTGTCCAAAACCAAAATAACTTTATATCTCGAAATGCTGACAACGTTGTTACGTTATTTGCTCTAATATCACCCTATTGGTTCATGAACGTCACCTAATCTCGAAGAACAGTAGCCTCACCAACCGAAATATTTTGCAGCAGATACTGAACTGTATCTTGTTGGAATACCTGCCCAAAACCTAGAGCTCATAACTAAAATTCCAGTTAAGACAACTAGGAATCCAATCAAGTTTGTTGGTATATATTTTAGCTGCCGTAATCGAATATGTTTAGTAGTAGGTACGGCTTACTCGTTCCCATAACTGAATAATTTAGGGACAACTGCAACAGCTTATCAGCAAAACTTATTTTGCTATCTTCACTGAACCCCTTTTTTCCGTGAGCTACAAACGTTCCACAACTCGCTTCTCGGGTCAGAATGATTTTGTTTTGGTTGCGAGTTCAGAACTGCTCGGACGTTTTGTCTGAAAAATAGCAATCGCGCACACTCGAACCACCCCGAACAGTTCTGAGTTGGTTCTGAACTCGGAACCAAAACAAAGATAAGATTTCGTTAACCCTCTCAAGCCGTTCCAGATGAGTGTAATCCGAACAGCGAATGCAATGAAATTTGATAAACGTTGCTACCAATAGTGTGGACGGCACTCGAGTTCAGCCTCGAATTCGAGTTGAAAACCGAGTCCCGTCCAATGATCTTGTATTATTAGATCATTGGTCCCGACGTAGCAGAGAGAGCGCTTTCTCGAACCAAAAATCTATTGTGTTAAGCATTCGCTGTTCCAATTACACTCATCTGGATTCGGCTTTAGACATACTGCGATATAGGGTTTCGTTCTCTCGGCTTACGCGCTAATAAACCAGAATTAGGGAATTGGTAACTGGTTTTCTCCAAATTGACACACATTCACAGAACTCCTAAAGGGGATGAGAATTTAATGAAGAGCATAAATGGGGTGCAACAATGAGATGAAGTTAATTTCCATGAACTAGTAACACCCTGTGAAGTTCATCAGCTATCGTAACTGTTGTCAGTTGGAATCACATTGAATCCTGATCTTTCGAACATTTCACCTATAGAAAATACGGTAATTGATACAAGAGTTGCGATAAATTCGACCGCAAAGAATGGTGCGTACAGCGCCAGATATTTCGTGTGCCTAATTCTACTATAATTAATTGACAATTGCATCAAAAACATGACGATTACTCAAAACCCGATCAAAAAGTTGCAAGTGTCGTTGGTCATTGTAAAATTATACATTCAGTACAGTAAAACCATATTATAATGTATGCCCAAATTTACCACGAGTCGTGGTACTCTGTTAATCTTATAGTAGAGTAAAACCACGATACAATTGATGATGAAATTTACCACGTGCTATGACAAGATGTATTCATCGAGGTTGTATTTTGAATATTTTAGTATTTTTCAAAGGGAATATTATTTATACATTGTACTTTTTTGTATTGGAATGAACATTATATTATATTGTCAAAATCTAACATTCTTAGATGGAAAAATATATCACAAGTGGATTTATCACGATTCCTAGAGCATTTTTGAACAGCGCCGTTGAATTAACTTGAATGAAAAATTTTATTTACTGAATGATCTAATGTACCGTTTCCTTTGAACTTCATCGCTATTTAAAATTAAATCCAATGCTGCGTAATATAACCTTCTACTACAAAAATACAGTGAACACACTTCAAGTGAATTTCTTTGAATATAATATATAAATCAAATAGATTCATTCTCATATATCATAGGAGAGATTGTTTCCATATTTCATATTTCATCAACTTTAAAACATTGGTTTTTAACTCATTTCAAATGGCAAGCAAATGCTTTCGAATTCAGTGCAAAAAAAATTTTGATTTTTTGTTCGGGGAACGTCTCTGTTATCATTTTTTTCCGGAAGTTATAAGATGAACGGTTTCCGAGATACGGCCGGTGGCCACCCTTAATGAATCACCCTGTATATCAGATCTAATGTCAGTATGTATGCATGATATAAGTAAAACATGGTTTGCTCATCTGTGATCGTTTTACCAATGATGACGTCACATTTTTCATTCTAATTCAAATGCCCAGAATATATATTTCCTTGTTTCTTGATCTTGCCGACGTCACTTTTTTTTCAGATGAGCACCATATTTTTTACATCATGTATGTGTATGTATACTCGTTTACTAATATCATCTACCTAACAACCTTATTTCGAAAACAATACAGTTGAGCAACAGGTGGCATCCAGGAATGATTGTCGCCTGATCATCGCCACCATATCAGGTTTAACCTATCATTTCAAAATTATCCACAAACTAACGTCAGACAGCATATACCGGTGTTCACAGGAAGGCAAATGTTTCAGGGTTTTCAATTCTTTCAATTCATTTAAGGAGCATTTAAAAAATAAGCATTCTGTGGATAAAGTTCATCATGACACTGAAATTGTATTTAATTCGGAGCAACAATACACAGATAGGGAGGATGACGATAGTGATCAGATTAATGAAGATTTTGATCAGGTTGTTGACTCTGGGGAAATTCAAGATGTTGATATAAATTATTTTCTAGAGTCAATAAGACATCAAGCTAGAGTTTTTGTAGCAAAAATGTATGCAAAAGAATCATTACCGAGATCTATGGTACAATAATAGATGAGTTTTCAAATTTTTTCAGTGGTGGTTTTCTTGACCTTTTGCAAAAAAGAATTAAAACAAAATTAACGAACCTAAATGTGGATCATGAATTCATTAGAGATACTGATAATATGTTCAATTGTCTGCGAAATCCTTTCGACTTTTTGTCCAGTGAATATTTTCGATTCAAGGATATAAAAAATTCGGAGCACTTCATTTCTCCCATCACACATAAAATAGGTCACAGATATGAAACAAAATATGTTGAGAACCACACAGTCCTAAAACAAATTGATGTTAATATTCAATGTATTCCTCTGAGGCATACACTAACCAAATTATTTGAAATGAATGATTTTTATGAAACGGTTTCCAGTTATATCCATTCACTGAGCACTGATAACTGCAATGTGACCAATTTCATTCAGAGTGAATTATGGAAATCAAAAACATCAAGGTTTGACGAGAAGGACCAGGTTTACCCGCTCTTAATCTATTTCGATGAGTATGAAACTTGCAATCCGCTTGGTTCACATGCAGGCATCTACAAATTAGGAGCAGTATATGTTAGCTTTCCTTTTCTCCCACCACATTTACGAAGTACATTGGATAATATAATTTCAGTATCTCTATTTCATTCAGATGATCGCAAAACATTTGGAAATAAAAGAGTTTTCTCTAATCTAATCAACGAATTGATTTATCTCGAGAATTGTGGAATTCAAATTAAAGTAAGAAATAAAATTGAAAGAATTTACTTTGTTCTTGGACTGTTGACTGGTGATAACTTAGGGTTAAATTCAATTCTAGGATTTATCGAAAGTTTTTCAGCAAATTTCTACTGCCGGTTTTGTCTAACTTCTAGAACAAATGCAGAAGTAACCTGCTCTGCTGATAAATTGATTTCACGTAATAAACAAAATTATATGGACTATATAAATTTGAATGATGTCCCATCCACAGGAGTGAAAGAAATATGTTGTTTCAATGACATACTCTCATTTCATGTAACTGAAAATTTCAGTGTGGATATAATGCATGATGTATTGGAGGGAATATGTCATTATGATTTGAAGAATTTATTGAATTATTATATCAACATTCGAAAACTATTTTCCTTAGAAACTCTAAATTATAGAATCAAAACATTTAATTATGGCCCTACTGATATAAGGAATAGACCACCTCTAATATCTGAAAATTTCAGATGTAAACCCATGATTTCGATGTCTGCTGCAGAAATGTTGACACTTGTCAAATATTTAGGTTTCATTATTGGAGATTTAATCCCACTTGGAGAGAAAGTTTGGGAAGTCTACTTGTCCCTTCGAGACATTCTAGATATAATTTTGTCTAACATTGTGACTCCTGGCTTGATCAATATGCTAGAAACTTTTATAAGTGAGCATCATAATCTTTACAAAGAATCATTCGATGATTCTCTCAAGCCTAAATTTCATTTAGTAGTTCATTACCCCGCGATTATGAGAAAAATTGGACCTTTAAAGCGTATTTGGTGTATGCGATTTGAATCTAAGCATCGTCAGTCTAAAATTACAGCAAATAATACTTTTTCTAGAAGAAATATTATTCACAGTCTTGCATTGAAACATCAATTAATTTTGTATAGTAGGTTTTTGATTAGCAACCACATTACCTATCATTTAATAATCGGTCCTGATTCCGGTAATAAATTTTCATCACCAATAGAAATACCTGAAACATTTGCCACCTCAAGTTGTCCAAAATGGGTGACTTTCAATAGCATAATTTATAAACCAAACATGATTGTTAGTGTCGACACAGAGGAATTTGTCCCCAAGTTCGGCTTAGTAGACAAATTATTCTATAATATGTATCATGAGTTGTACCTATGTTGTAAATCGATTGAAATTGTAGAATTCAACTTTCATTACCATGCTTATGAGATTAAGATCAACCATAATGCATATTTTGGAGTCAATGCTAGAGACCTGCATGACCCAATTCCTGCTCATGCTGTGCATATGAATAACAAGAATTATGTATCTTTATGTTGCTATTTTAGTTGATGTATATTTTGTTGAGAATATTGCATATTATGACCAAACATTATACAAAAAAGGTGCCCCCTTCTTTAGGATAGGTGGAAAACTGAAAAATAATTGGGTTTTTGCTTTGTAAAAAATGTTCGTAACGCCGTCCTGTTTTAAAGATTAAGAGCGTTGAAGAAAATAAAAATTATGCACATTTCTCACGATTTTGCCGAAAGTACTGGCAACATTGTAATGAAATTTTGTACGAATATGTTCTGGAAGCTGTTACATTACATGAATCTGTTATTATATGGAGGGTGCTAGTTACACGGTTCGTACCATGTAGTATTAAATAGAACTTTTCGCAGGTTAGATTTTTTAAACAAAATTTGAACTGAACTGAACCATCGTTCAATTTTTCAGCAAATAGATACTCTTGGTGAAACTCGATAGAGTGAGTGTGTACCATTTTCGGGATATTTTGATTCTTAAATTGTGAAGGAATAACCGAAGCTGTTTTAAAACAAAATTATGAAATCTATCAGCTCGCAGAACACGTTCGGATGAAATTTCAATACAATGTTGCCAGTAGTTTCGGCAAAATCGTAAAAAATAATATGTATAATTTTTTTCCCTTCAACGCCTTTTATCCTGAAAACGGATGGCATTACGAGCCATAATTTTCAGTTTTTTTCATATCCTAGAGACGGGAACACCTTTTTTTGAAACACCTGTAGTGGGTGATACACCAGAGTTTTTTTCCTATGTTTGGGATAGTAAAGACAATTCGTTTTTTAGTAGAAATCTTAGAGGATTATCCACTGATGTTTTAGTTTTTTATGTATTATGTATTTCCATGCTTGAGGAGAAATAAATTTATCCCAATAAATCACCTTTTTTTTTCCTTTGAATGAGTGGTAAGTACTCGAATCAGTGTTTATTAGAAAACAATTCAGTAATTGCCGCCAAGGAAGGGTATGTAGCAAAATGACAATCAGTACTTGCTACTTGACAAATTAGTAATGTGCACTAAATGATGATATCTAGCAAAATTCATTCAGTTAATAATACAATTTCAATCAGTATTCCATACCGAAATCATTAGTGGCGGACATTGTGATTACTACAAAAAAATTCAGTAATTATCCGCCAAGGAAGGGTATGTAGCAAAATGACAATCGGTACATACTACCCGACAAATTAGTAATGTCCACTAAATAATGATATCTAGCAAAATTGTATTCAGTTAACAACTACAATTTCAATCAGTAGAACCTACTGAAATCATTAGTGGCGCACACTGAGACGATGGTGGTAAATTATTTTGCTCTGTGTACTGAACATTTAGCTGTCCCTATAACGACAAAATAAATTTGCTGTGAGCACTTAATTTTAGTAATCTTGGCAAATTATTTTTTTCAGTGCTATGAACAATATTTTCGAAATATTATTCATCATATTTTTTAAGTAATTATTTCTGTGAGAAAAGTAAGATAACTTCATCATTATTATTTTCACATAACTTATGAACCTAAGCTCCCCCACTCTGAAATTTCAACTCTAGAAAGCTCTTATAGACACCAGTTAGTATATATAAGAATGGTTCGAAGAGATGAAAGGGTTCCACTTAATATAACCTAACATAAACAGAAGGATGAATACTTGTTGATAAATCAACAAATATTCCACTTTGATCCAAGTTAATCATTCAATCAACCCGATTGGTTAGTTAGTTGGATGATTTGCTCAGATCGAGATTGAATGTATGTTGATTTGGATGGATAAGTATTTATCCTTGTGTTTATGTTAGTACAGAAAACAGCAAAGATGAGAATTTGCTTGTCGATGAAACATATGCAAATAAGTGTTCAAGAATTGTATAGCATTCGATTTGCTCGTTTTCAGGAACCATATATCTCAGTTAGTTTATTTTTGATTTTATATTTTATCCTCAGCAATATAGACAGTTTAAATGAATGAAGAATGATGAAAATCTATCTTTCGTAATGAACACATCACCTCAATCTCAAATTATCTGTATTTTGTTACATTAAACCCTAATTATAACGAACTCCCCGAAAGAACCATTCACTCTGATTTTATCGTGGTAGATGAATTATATAATTGAGCATCAATAAAATACGTAATGAAAGTTTGTAATGATCACAGCTTCGTGAATCAGACTAACTTACCATACTCATTCAAAAATGAATTGAATTTTTCTTTCATCATTTTTTTTAGATCAACCTAGATCAGATGTTTCAGAACCCCACAACTTAATAGCTATGAATCACATTATTTTGTCTTCATTGCCACGACTTGCATCAACAAAGAATGAAAGGGTATGGGTGTTATCTTCGAAATTTAATATGTGTTCTTCACTTTTGAATGTTGGAAAAGTCAATTAATTGTTTTTTTTTTGCTCTCATCATGATAATGACCCGAAAATATTGTTCAATTCGTAAGTTTTTCATGTCCACGTTGAATAAACCATTAACTCCAGAATTTCCAATTTGAAAGTAAAGAGTTCCCTTTGAAATTTGCGAATTCCAATTTTTATTAAGATATTGAAAATGGTTGAAGTGAAATCACAATGACCAATAAAACGGTTTCTTAACAGAATATTGAAAAATCTGCATAAAAATCATAGATATAGAGACATGGACTGCGCCATTCCTATAAAACTGTGAAAGTGAGTTGTTTACGATGTGAGATACAAGAAAAGATATTCATTCCTCTAAAAAAGATAGGACAAAATATTAATTTTTAGCGAATCACTTGATGAAACAATTTGCATATTAATAAGATAATGCAAATACAGTTGACTTATACCATTAGCATATTGAAACAGGAAAGGATCAATGGGAGAGGGTGTATGCCCCTCTCTAAAGAGAACCGATTTTTGGTGATATAACGCAGTCTATGGGTCTAAGTACACAATGAAAAAAGATATGCAGGGTGATTCCGTAAAGATTTTCTTTTTTCTGAAATGAAAAACCAAAAGAACAAAGCGAAATTTCAATTGAACAAACTGTTTCAAATGATAATTTAAAAGTTACTAGCCTCAATGAAAAAATATTGTCAAATGAAGAGAAGAAAGGCTTGAAAATAATGGGAAAAACTTGTCGCCAACTTGAAAATAGCTATTGGGAAATAGGACTTTTATGGGAATCTAACGATATTGTTCTTTCAGAAAGTCGATCAACCGCATCCAAGAGACTACAAATTATCGAAAATAAAATGAAGTTAGAATCTAGGTTTGTCAAAAATATTCCAGTCAAATTCAACAATTTTTGGACGAAGGTTATGCCAAAATTCTCCGAGGAGAAGAGATTGAACTTCCTAATGCAAAAACATAGTCTATGCCCCATTTTTGGTTTCCAGTAAAAAGAAAACATCATCGAAATTTTGCTGCAAAACAAGGAGAACAATCTGCATCAGGTAGTGAAGCAGTATATTTCAAGGATGCAGAGCGGTTCCTAAGTTCTAAATAGTCCTTTAAATTGGTATCTTATATTCGACTGCTCACATTCTGTATGGAATTATTCAATTTAGAAAATGGCTTTATATGCGAAAATGAGTACATTATTGAACGAGATTACTCAACGTGAGCTGTTTCAAAGGGATAATTCTTTTATAGAAAAGCGAAGTTGTGAAAAAAAATCAAATTAGGCAGTTTTCTGAATTGAGTATGAAATATTGAATCAGAATTTTGAAAAAGATGAAGGATATTTAAAATCTGATGAACAGCTTTGCATCCTTGGCCGATACCACCTGAATGATGACTCATTATGGTAGAATCTAAAACGACCAGCGATGTTTCACAAACGCAATGTACAGGGTGTTTTTTCAACCTGCACAATTAATCTGAAATCATTACGATACTAACCACGTTTCTTGAAAAAAAATCCTTGAACTATAGAATGTTCTCGTTAAAAGTGTACTCAACTTTTGTAATAATCGGGCCGGCTCTATAAATATCAACTCTCTTAATGGATTCCCATCGTGTTTACGACCAGCTGTAAGGCCGACCGTGAACACAATAACTTCCGGGAAGAACTTGACCAACTTAGAGACTCGATATTTTGGAGTAGGTTTGGAGTTAAATAATGAACGTCGAATATGTGAATGGGTAGATTCCACCTAGAGATTGCGTATAACTAGGATCCACACAAAATTTTATATTTTCTAAAATTCAGATATGATCGTTTTCGAATTTAGTAGTCAGTTGAAATATTTTGGCGTGCGGGTTAATCCAAATGGAGGAAATGCGTTTGAATTAGAATAAGCGCGTAAATGCTCCTGACTTCTCGTCAGTGCTCTTCTGGAATTTTTTTTCCCACCAAATTCAATTAAATTGGTCTTATCCAACGGGCGAAACATCTTTAGATCTGCATTTTCAAGGCACTGAAATACATTGCATTTGCCTTGCCAACGACTTTCAGGCGTTCCGCCATGTTTCTATTATTAAAATTGAATTTAGAAAGATGCAAGTTAGTGAAAATCAGATGTGTCCTCTGAAATTAAAAAACTGGGACCTCCAAACTTCAACTTTTCGCGCCTTGTGAATGGAATTTTGATTGGTAATCCTATGAAGGTATACCTTGTTCAAAAATGATTGGTGTAGGTCATGGAGAAATAAGATGGTGAGATCGAAAGAGACCCGAATTTGCACTTCGAAGCAACTGGGACTGGGGGTTTGATAATTCGATATTGCAAATGTTCCACAATCTATTTGTCATTCAAATTCCAGTAGTTGTAAATTTCGTTGGGATCGTATAATGAAAGAATTGAAAATTTCACAAATTTTTGTTTTGGAACTTATTTTCGGGGATTTTTCCCCAGGATTTCAATGATATTATGAAGTTTCGTACAGAATTTGAAGCCAACATTTAACAACCGTGTACTAAATTTCAGTTAGATCCAATTTTCACGCGCTAGTTCTAGAGAACAGCGCGTTATCATTTTTTTTTGGAGATATTAAGGAAAAATATGTCAAATTGTAGTTTATTCTAAGTATCGTAATCATTTCCGGAATATCCCAAGAAATACTGGAACGATCATGATGAAACTCTGTAACTAGATGAAAAATGCTAGTTAGGCGATATCAGTTAGACCGCTTTGGCAACGAATTTGAGCATGCGCGCAAAAGCTGCTTACTTCACGTGAGTGCTTTTCTAGAATTCAGAAGTTCTCAGTGGATTCAAGTAGGAAGAGTTGAACTATTATTTATTTGTTTTGTTATTCTTCAACAATTCCAAGAATGAAGGTTAATAACAAAAAAGTTACGTATTGAGTTCTTTCTTCGAATAAATTTTTCAATTCGCTGCCAAACCAATTAAAAATTTCTGTGCAACTCTTGATTTTCTCAGGAATTTGTGTTAGGATATCCGTTTTCCAAGAACTGTCGAAAAAAAGTATTTTATCTTTGTGAGCAAACTATCAAATTCCATTCTTCTGGATTATTCCGCAAAGGAGTTATACAATTTAATTCCAGAAAAACCCTGACGTGATCTCACGAGTTCGATTGATAATCCTAAATAGGATTATAGGATCGAGGATCAGTGGAGGTCAGAATGACAAAGAGTAACTGTTAGTTCGTCCGACGTTCCTACATATTCAATGACTTCATCAGTGCGAAATTTGGTCGCTTTCCTTCTAATCATAAATAATAAAATTATAATGTTTCAATGAAATCTGAATTAATCAAGCTACGCGAAATACAATGAAAATAGATGAATATATAGAATTTTCCTCTCCTAGCGGCTTAGGTACTTGACGAGAAATCCTTAAATAATATAAACATTCAAGAGAATTTGGTGTGGGTGATTATTCTTGCAGTCAAGTTTACATGAAACGATATACGCGAAAGGAAATGAGAGTTTTTTGATTTGGAAACAATGCACGCATGTCTTAGAGAACAGCGTGCAATCGTTTTGTCCATATGTCTATGATTTTCGAATTTTTCACGAGAAATGGTCTAACACGACTAAGTCGTTCTAACTGATGACGAATCCAGTGTCAAAATCGATTCTGTCCGGCTGGCCGTATGCACGATTACAAATATAGGGAGAATCATATCAGCTTGAAACTCTCAAACTGCGACGGTTAGGTTCGTTAACGTACAAAATCGTCCGAACTGTTTCGGAGTTTAGGGCACTACCTGAGCGATTGGTTTAAAACTTGGCAGTTAGTTGAACCAGAAAAACTCGCAACTTTTCGAGAAATTTTGTTGAGATCATGCTTTGGGTGAATTCAGAATTTTAGGAAACAATTCATCATATCTGAAGAGATTTTTTTTCCATCCTTGAACTTCATATTTCATACTAAATTTCATTAAATTTTGGCAGTTAGTGTAGTATATATAACTCGAAATGGTAGCGAAAACAAAAAAAAGCACAGAATTCTGTCATCATGGATTTGCGTAAAATCATCTATCATATATTTGCATTCTGTGGAAATCATAGAACATATTGAACCTCACTTACCACACTCATTCTGTTATCTGTAACGACACTCAGCTGCACTGAGAATTGAAAGTCCTTGGAGTTGATGGGGTGAGTGTAGTTAATGTAGGTGCAATGAACAAACCTTTCAAGTCGATACCGTCATTATTTTCGGAGATATTAAGAACAATATGTAAAATTTCTCGGTTTTTTTCGGTATCGTTCTTTTTTCCAAAATAATTCTCAGAATACTGATTCAATAATGATGAAACTAGAAAATGGTGATGAACAAAAATAATTTTTTTTTAATGAATGATATTCTGCGATCTTCTGATCATATTTTTTTCACGAAATTCTGCATGAACCTTCAAGCTGTCATTTTTCAATCAAGTTCTGGACTTTATTTATATCTTATCTGTATTTTTATAAAAATTGGGAAAATAAAATTTTGAATCAGTATATCTCCGGAATCCTTGGGTGGATTTCACCCATTCACGAATTCGTACTTGGTTCTTTGGGTCCTAACTAACTCTACAAATATCGAGTTTCTGAAATGTTCCTGTCGGAAGTTATTGTGTTTATGATGTGAAGAGTCCAATATGCCCAAAAACTCTTGGATCAAATTGAAATCCAGTGCCCGATTGAAAAATTACAAAATCAAAAATTGAAGGTTTATGCAGTGTTGGCTCACAGGGAAAAAATGAAAGAATAAAACTACTTATTCTAAACTCTATTTTACAAATTTTACAGTCGTACTGACTGCGGCGAGATTTCGGGAGAAAGAGGCTGAACTCAGTGATTTCAACCCTATTTAAGCGTTCGCATATTGTTCCAGGAATATGAAAACATGTGGTTGGGTTCAACTTTCACAGATCTCATTGGACAATGACTTTTCAGAACCTTCATTTCCACGAATTTGCTGAGGCTAGAAGTGAAGGCATATACGTGCCTCTTCTAAAAGGTTGTCTTCAGGGAAAATTTGAGCAGTGTTACTAATTAACAAATTAGGAGTTAAATCTAATGTACTCTGTTCCATAGATTGCAGATATCCTGAAAAAAGTTTTGTGTAGAAATTAGCACAGTTATTTCAAATTCCACTACTGGAATCTAAAAGAGAGAAATGAACTGTGGAACATTTCAATATCGAAATATAAACGCCCCAGTCCGACTTGCTCTGAAGTGCATATTCAGTGCTCCTCCGAAGTCAACATATGTACACAGATCTTATTTCTCTACACCAATCATTTTAGAACCAGGCATACGTTCATAGGATTAGACCCATCACACATACAAGGCGCGAAATGTTGGGGTTTGAAGGTCCCAGTTGTTCGAATTTCAGAGGACCAATCTAATTTTCACTAACTTGCATCTTTCCAAATTCAATTCTAACAATGGAAGCATTGCGAAACGCCTGACAGTCGTCGGCAAGACAAATCCAATTTATTTCAATGCCTTACAAGTGCCGGTCATCAGTTATTTTGTCTGTTCTGACTTAGATAAGACCAATTTATTTGAATTTATTGGATAAAAGTGAGGATTTCTCAGTTTCCTTTGGGAAAGAATAAACTGTAATGCATTCCAGAAGCGACAAAAGTAAATCACTAAAAAGTTCAATTCAAGAACAAGAAAAAACACGGAAAGGCCACATTATATATATTCATTTTAGTGGTTCAACCTGAAAATTAATTAGAGCCTATGCTTCCGGACATCAATGTTCACTCGAAATGCAAGCTCCGATGATTACTGCAGAATTGGAAATGGAACGTTTTCGTAGCCATGATGAACCGTAGATATAAATTAATTCCCTGCAGGTGCTCGATTTTATAATTTAATTTATAGATATTTATTACATTTGTAGTTGACGATAATGTTTCTTCTCGTTATATGCAGACATAATTATGTAATATCTTCGAAATATGTAATAAAAATGAATTTCTTAATCTAAGATGTCTTCAGAGCTCCAAAAGGAATACAATACTTTGGAGTCTGAATTAGAACCACTAGGTTGGATTCACGGTTGAAGAATTCATTATGTTCCTTATGCCGGCCACATACGCACCGGTCTACTGGAGAGGTTGACCTGTGCAGGTTTCAGGGCCGACGCAGTTACATATGTATGTGATGATCGGAGGTCTCGCACACATGCTCAGGTTCACCTTAGGGTGCACCGGTTGATCGTAACGTATGTGGCCGGCATTAGGCCACCATCCGACCGTTTCTGCGACATCTTTCGAACGGATAGGTTCCGGAAAATAAATTTTCTTTAGATTCGGAAAATTTCCGAAAAAAGTTTGTCCTAGTTTGAGCAAAAATGCGATCCAGTCAAAATCTTGTAAACAGTGTCGCGATGGTATTCTAATCAAGTTCCAATCCGGTCTTGTAACTTGTTCATGAAATCTTGGTGAAATAACTCCAGAAATTCAAATGAGTATAACTCGGAAACAGTTTGGTCTATTTTGCTCATTAACCGACTCAATCGTCGTATTCTGATGCGTGACCTACCAGAAAGTTTCAAGCCGCCAGTTCTTTCTGTTGTCAAATTATCGTAGCAACTACCGGCCCACCGGACAGAATCGATTCCAACATGTGCCCACAGACATATTTATTATAATATCTTACAGATACAGCATAGGCTTCACAGTTCTTTGGGATCGGTGAGCCGTACGAGACTACTCTGGTCTTACGGCCAACACCTCATATCCAATTCACGTATTTTCATCTTACGTTTCAACTGGGGAGTAATTTATATAGTAGAGCATGACCAGCTGCGACTACTCTCGTTTTTAGCCTGCGGGTTGATGCTTTGGTTTACTATTCTGGAGGGTGGGATTTTTTTGGAATTGAATATTTTTCAATTCTTATTTTACCATAATTTTATGATTATTCCTCTCAGATGCCCATGGAAAAAATATCAAAAATATAAGAATAAAATCGATATAAGATATGAAAGACTCCAAAAATCTAAATTAGAGCCACATAGAATGAAAAAAACTTCATCAAAACAAGGTCAATACAAAATACTTGGCCCATTATATTCTATATTTTTCAATTGCTCATTGGAGAAAGGAGACCATTCAAAACTATTACATTACTGTTTCTTATCACTTCTTGCTTGGAAAATGTCCCTGCCTCTATTTTTAAAGCATTTGTTCTCATCCTTCTCGGTTGTGGCAAAGCTGTATCCGATTCGGAATCGGACGTATCTGGATGATATTCATCAGCTGAACCATCTGATTCGAAAACCTCATCTAACTCGCCTATTTCTGTAGTTTATCTAAGAATGAATAAACTATGCGACAACGCTAATTCATCAGACGGAAAATGCATATATAAACACGAATTGTGCGGTGACACATTGGTCTCGTATGGATTGCTGGAACGTGGGGACAATCCAGGGGCCACGTGAGACCAATGTGTCGCCACAAAAATTCGGCATCAAAAGTAGATCAAAAAACGAGAAAATTCAAGTCAGTTATATTATTTAATTCGACATCAAGGAAGATGAAAATGAAAGAAAAAAATGTGGCCTTTGGGTCAGTTTTTTCGGGAATTATGGTGGCACTCAACGTGCTACGCCGCGTTCAAATGAGTAAACGGATTCTCCGATTAGCGCAAATCCAAGGGAGTTTATAGATAAGATGCTTCAAATGTAGTGAGAGCAAGGATATGTCAATTCGTCATTCATAAAACTATTGAGTTTTATCATTGAAAATTAAGATTTTTCTGTAATGCCTTTTCATGATATCTTTCGATATTGATAACTCACGATGACTCTTTAACGAATTTCAAACGTCACGCATAACTTACCACTGATATCAGAATAATGATCCAAGTTGACCTTCAATGTCAACCCTCTATCTCGCTTCTGCTTCCAAGAGTAAGGCAAACATGACTTTCCGAATGTCATCCACACAACTATTTACGTTTGTCCAATTTATGGTGAAACACCCTGTATAATATAAAATGGATGCTACTGATGATTCTGAATCGAAAAATAGAAGATGAGACACTGTGTCCAGTATTATTTTTCAATTTTATTTTCTCAAGTTTTTCACTCCAATGATTATATCCCATTTGATATAATAATTCAATTTGTCATTCAAGAAGTGGTACTTTGAAGACAAAGAGTAAAAAATCGTGGGATGTAAATATTGAAAGATATTATATAAAGGTTTTACAGAAAAATTGGTATTCAATCAATGATTCTATCAATAGCTTTTATCAAATAGACACTCGTTCGAATTCAATATAAAATTCAACTTCGCTTCACTCCTTATTTGAGAATGATTGATTATTGCATGTCTCTTGCGTAACATGATTTGAAACAGGCCGAGTAAATTTTTAGAATAATATTTTGAAATGTTTCCTTATTGTCCTGTCTTTAAACATCCGGCAGCTGTGACATCCAAAAGTTTCGCGTTATCCAACCATCCAGGATTAAATTTGAAAGTGTGGTTTCGGCCGTGCGGAAAAAACTGTGTCGAACTCTGAAATTCACGCTGAGCCATCGTGTCTCCTGCGCTCCAAGACACAACATATGCGGCGAAGTGAGTTGAAAGAATTCGTGATTGTTTGGGCCTGAATCACTATTTGGAATGTGACGTTCGTAATTCCGGAATCCGGAGAGTTCCAGAAAGTTAGCTTTTACAAATCACGAATGATCGCACTTTCAATTTGGAATTCCACGCATGTCAAGGAGTGATTGAATGAAGGGTTCGTGTTTGCAACGCTGTCGCTCGCTGCGTTGAATGAAGAAAGATTTTCGGAAACATAACATAACCTGATATTTTCAATTGAATGCCAATTTCATGGCGGGCATTCATTATTGGAAGATGGCGCCAGCATGAAGGTGAGTCAATGAGAGAGAGTTGGGTGATGGAACAATGAGCACCTTGAATTCAAATGCAGAAGTCGACATATTTTTCATTATTTTTCGCTGATGGGACTCCGCAACTCAAAAAATGTTATTATTTTATGGTACCAACTTCAGTGTTTCCTTCGAGATTTTAAGGGAAGACGATATGTATAAAATGACTTGCAGAGCATGCAAATGCTTCAGAGCAAGGTAGCCAGATACGCCGTTTGAATCTACAGTGTGTTTCACTTCGAGTAGCGACAATATTTCAGGGCGCACAAGTGGAATCCATTTTTCTATAACATAATCCGAAGTTCTCATAATCTGGTATGCCTTCCAAGGGTATTTTCCATTTTTTTTAGTCTAGAACGATATCGAATAAGTTCCCAGAAATGACCTCTGGGTGAGAGTGAATCTGAAATGCCCATATTCCAAGTTTCAATATTCTTATACTCATACCGGATGTTCACACACTTGTGCTGTCAAGACCCAGGAACATTCTACATCCAAAACCAAAACTTTTTCTAAAGAGTATGTTCAATAATAGGAGAATGAAGATGCCTTCTGCTCTTACATTGATTACACCTCGTTTAGGTTTACGATATTTTGCACTCGTAGGGCGGCCGCGCACTGGTGACATTTGTCATCTCGATGAATATTCACTGCCACTGTCACGTTACTCAACCCCCGCGCATTGAGTGAATTTTGTCACCTTGCTGGTGACATTTTGCCCCCACAGAATACGAATATTCGTGGATAGTCATGGAGACCATGGAGGTGGAGTAGTCAGTCGCCAGAATGTGCATTTATTATAAAAATCAAGAATAAATTATTATTCAGACAGGGAAGGGCTTCAGCATACAATTCGGATGTTGTTGACACCACATTGAGGTACTGCTCTTTACCATAAATAGGCCACCTTGCAGAGCAAATTTTTCATATCCTTGAACGATCAAGCGATGGATTTAGGATATCTTACTCGAGCGTGCGTTCGTTGGGCTCCTATTTGTGGAACTCGAAAGATAAAGTCAAGAAGCTTGACCGTAGCGGCATTTATAAGCTCAGCTGCGGCGGCTGTGACTCCTCCACACAGAGAAAAATGAATGAGTTACAATTCTGAAATACCCTCGAAAACGCTGTGAAAATCACTGCGATTAACATGTGAGAAAAATTTACATCGAAAATCAAAACGAAAGTACAGGGTGGGCAAAATTCGTTGTCTACTGAAGGGATCTCGAGAACTACAGCAGCTGGAAGAAAACTGATAACACATCCTCGAGCCCTTTTTTCCTGACTAATCTGAATCTGAAAATAGATCCAGCTTATCGTTCATAGAACTTGAGTTATGAGCGAAAATTGAGAAATTGTCATTTACAATAATGCTGAATAACTCGCTTGTTTGAACTCGTATTGGAAATCTGTTGATACATTCTACAGGCACTTTTTTAGGAGTAATTCAAATATAATATGACTGAATTTTTCAATCTAGCCATTTTAGAGAAATGAGAAGGATTTTGGATTTTTTAAAGGTGAATTATAGTCAAAAAATCTCCTATCTTGCTACAAAATTTTTGCTGATTTCAAAAATGTATCATATGTCGCTATTCACATGAATATTACATGAGAAAATATTCATTACTTTTTTCCTGCTTTTCCATTCACTGTTGAATTATGAGTAGGCTGACGTTACCATAGCGACGATTCAATATGCATTAACTTTGTGTGAACTTGCGCCTCTATGATTGGAATGAGCGATTGCTGAATAAATATTTCTATGGTTAATTTGTCATAGTTCTTAAGATCAGCAATATTTCGGGTCATTAGGGATAATAAACAGATTGTCTATTGCTAATCTTAAGAACTATGACAAATTAACCATAGAAATATTTATTCAGCAATCGCTGATTCCAATCATAGTTTCACCACTTTATTCAAGAGACTGCATTCCTGATTTTCGTCTACTGTATCGCGAGTTTTTAATTGCTGAGTGTTATATTTTTTCATAGTACAGCAATACCTGAAGTACTGATTTTCTTCCATTTTTATTATCTGGTGTGCACAATCATCTTCGTAAAAATAGTGGATGTTAGCTGAAGAAATTGGTTTCGTGCGTCGTTTGACAGTTGTCATACATTGGAGGTAAAACAACCTCACTTCCCCGCTTTTTTATGTTATGAAGTACAACAATTTCACGATAAATTCACAAGTTGAAATGATTTATATTGATAGAATTGGTGACGCACTAGGTCGAGTTACTGTGTCGGTGTGAAATGCAACATAAATACACCGAGAGACAAAGTAATACATACGTTTTGTTCACATTGGCGAAGAGCGATTATTTAGAGTTTTTTGTGATTTTATTCATTTTATGAGTGAAATTTCGGGACAAAGGATCTGATTAACTGATGATCAATCTCAGATTATAATCATTTAAAACGATATAAGTGAAAATTGCAGTATTTGACATTTATTCTTGTCGTCTAAAGCCTGGAGTACCAACTTCAGAGATAGCTTTTATTATATGTATAACTATTGGAAATGAAACAGTAACAGGGTCATTTATTCCTGAAAATAAACAGCAGAATGAATCCAACAAATTCATGAAATGGAAAAAATATGGGTTTCAGAGAAATAGTCAGTACTATTTCCAATAACGTTAACATTTAAGGAGAAAAAAAACAATATTTCGACAAAACCATAGCACACTACTCGGTTAGTTTTATGTAATCAGTCGAGGAGTACATACATTTTAGTTGAATGATAGGCTTCTCGGAGCGAAAGTGCTGAAATTATTCCAAATTTCCTTGCCACTCCGTACCTGCAAATGGGTCAGTACAATGAGGATAGCATCCCGCACAGAAATAATAACTGTACTTATAACACTTGAAATCGTGATGTCACTGAAATAATTCACTATATATACAACACCGTTCATTCGACGCACATTGAAATATGAAACTCTAGAATCACTACAGAAATTCAATAATTACACATAAGATTCAGTCAATGACCTGGATATATAGCCCCAGGAGGTCTATTTTGGTTTACTCAACATATTCACTGGAGGTTTCCTCTGTTGTGAGATCTTCGAGTACAGGTGATGATTATAAACGAACGACCAGAAATATTTATGAAACATATCTAGACAAACGAAATTGGAGTTTTTCCAATTAATTCGAGCACAACACTTTGTGCGATAAACATATTCTAATGAGTACCCAAGGCGGAAATATATATACGCACCTATACGGGCGAGTATTGAATAGCGTTTCGTCAGTCAATGAAAGATTGATTCAGGTGATAGCGTTGCAATTTCGGAAATTATTTCAGGTCATTTGACTTTTATGCAATCGTTCTAGAGAATTGTCGTAAATGTTTCATTTTGTTTTATTTATCAATGTAATTTTCAATCTATTTTAGCGCGCATTTTCTAGGGGAACAGCGTTCTATCGTTTTGTCCGAATGTCTGTAATTTTCGATGATTGAGCTGAAAATGGTCTCAAACGACTAAGTTGGACTCAGTGATGACGAATCCGGTGTCGAAATCGATTCTGTCCGGCCGGAAGGCCGTGGACACGATCACTATCGAACGGAGCCAGCTAGCAACTCGAAACTTGCAGGGTAGTTCACGCATCGGAATGCCGCGGTTAAGTTCGTTAATGGGCAGAATCAGCCGAATAGTTTCCGAGTTTAAGCCATTTAAAATCTTTTCCTCATATTCCAGAAACTACAGAAACGATTCGATTGAAACTTCGCAGTTAGTTGAAGCATAACTGCGCGCAACTTTTAGCGGAATTTCGTTGGAATCCTATGGTCACTCCATTTAAAAAAAATGTTTTCGAAATTTTTTTCGAAAAAAATTTTTTTTTCTGAAACTGTAGTTCATATTCGAGAACAATTTCAGTTATACCTTGAGCTTCATATTTCACAGTATTGTACCAAATTTCAAGTGGATGTGGCTATCAGTTTTGCACATATTAGCAAAAAAATATGTCGAATTTCGTGGTTTTCTTCTCGAAATCGTTGTTTTTTTCGGTATAACTCAAGAAATTATGATTCAATCGTGATGAAACTTCGCAGCTAGTTCGAAGATGTTGAAAGACAACATTGTGCAGAATTTCGTGATGATCGTGCCATTAGAACAGTTTGAAAAAAAATTTCATCAAAAATTTTAAAAATTTTCAAATAAAAACTGTTTCAATTTGATCGAGTCAATACTTCATGAGATATCGAGAAATTAACTTCAAAATTTCAAATGGGCTCAACTCCGAAACTATCCAACCGATTCTACCCATTAACGAACTTAACAGAGATATTCGAACTCCAAACCTAATCTGACAATGTCAAGTCGCCAAGTCCCTTCCTTCAAAAGTGAGAGCACATACGGATGGACGACCGGCCGGATAGAATTGAATTTGACCACGGATTATTCTTTAGGTAGTTCAACCCAAATCTTTAACACCATTTTCGGCTCAAAATTCGTAAATTATAGACATCGTGACGAAATGATAACGCGCTGAGCCGTATTCTTGAAACAGGGAAGGGAGAAAAAAGGCGTGTCGACGCTGTTGCCAAGGAAACGCGGTGCATTTTTGACGGAACGTTAGGGAACGTTCATTCCATGACATTCAAGAATAGGGCCTCTGTTTCCTAGAACGAGCGCGTAAAAATGATCCGATCGAAATGAAACTATGGAATGTTTGAAAAATGTCGTTCTGCATATTTGTAAGCAGCTTCGCGAAGATCCTACAAATGGATTTTTTTTTAAATTCCTGGTCCTGACGAACCTCTGCGTTGACACTGAGGTGCCAATATTCAACCAAGTGGATTTCAATTGGTTAAGAATTTTCGGAAATATCAAAAAATAAAATTTTGAATTGGCAGATACCTGAAACTGCGAAATATTTGTGTGCATTTCAACCATTCAGAATTTGGACTTCGTAGGTCAAAGCTGCTGTGCAGAATAAATAATGACTCTCATATGCTCCGTACTTGAGAACGTCTTAAGAGCAAATAAGACCTAGGTGACTTTTGGAGCCCAGAGTTCGTTTTTTTCGAAAAAAGATTTTTGGCGCAAATGGTTGAAAAAAATCGAAAGAATGCGCAATGTTGCCACATTTATTATTTTCAAGAATTTTCGGGAAAATAAAACTGAAAAGGAGTGAAACATGGGAAAATAACCAACATTGCGCATCCTCACAAAAAAATTAAGTATATCCCAGAAAAACAAAATTTTTAAAAATACACACTCACCCCGTTTTTTCCTGTACACATCGAATTTCCTCCGAAATTTAAGATTTCACAAGGCTATTGGCAACGTTACAGCATGTACACCCTATGCAGGTGCCTGGCCTTGAGATATGAACGGAGTTTAATGAAACTTGATTGTGGCTGTGTTGCCTAGTCGTAATTCAACACCACGTGGTATTGTTTGCTCTTAAGTCGACGAGTTCATCCCATATTGGTTACTCGACAGCCGAGCACTACTTCGCCAGTGGTATGCTTGCTGAAGTCTACGAACACCCAACTTGAGGCGTGCTCAAGAATGATATGATCACAAAATAGCGAAGTTTATTCGTTTTCTGTTATTTTATACAACCCAGCGTTGCTATTTGTATTATAATTTTGGTGCTCTGTACTATGTACGATAATATCGTTTTGGGCGATAATTTCAGAGAACCAGCCATTTGAAAACTTAATTCAGCTGAAGTGTCCAAAAATCCTAAGAATTTTAATGAAACGGCTCAAATTATTTTTGATAAACAGATTGCTCTCAGGGAATGAAGATGATTTTCCACGAATTCATTATAGTAATTACAGAACTTAATACATAGTTGCCCTGTTCTTAATGATCCTTATGTTTTTCGGAAGTAACACAGATGCCATAAACTGCCTACACAGTCGGTATCACGGTTCGTTTTATGGGACGGCTTCTCTGACACCTAGATTTTACAGATATCCATGAACTACGCCGAGAATTGCCGAAGGTGTGTTTAAGGGATAGAACCCTTGCTAAGCATGTGTCAATACTTGAGCTTATCTCAGCGAGATCGGACTAATGCGTACGGGCATCAGTAGTTTCATTGGGAAGTTATTGTGTTCGAGACCTGTCGTTAGGTCAATCATAACCACCCCACCTAGGAAAGAAACCACTAATAAGAGACTGGTTATCTGTAAAGCACATTTGGGCTTAGTTAGAAAGGTTGAATTCGTGAATGGGACCAAATCGAATAGGATAAATTATGATAGCTTGACTGTTCATCAAGATTTTCATCAGGTTCATAATGTTAGAAGAATGCAATGTTTTTAGGAAGTGAAGCTGGATTTGCCAGTGTCGAAAAAGTAATGGGTGATCGCTTTCCAAACGAATTCGAACAAGAGTGTAGAATAATACAATTGAAACGAACCCCAGTTGTCTGTGTTGTTGCAGCTTGTCTTGGGAAAATGCTTCGATGAAAAAAATTATCAGGTGAGTGATGATCAGTTGTATATTCGTACAAAAAACATTAATGAATGAATGAAAATCACGGAAGAACTCAGACAAATGTGCAGTGAAGGGTTACACCATTCGCTTGTATCAACTTTTTGAAAATATAATTTTTGGGAGGAAGGTCATTTGAGATCTAAGGAAACATCAATTATGTTACTAAGAAATTTATACGAGCGACTGGAGTAACCCTCTATTGCACATTTATCTAAGTTCATGTGTAAATGAAATGGAATTTTCTTTGTTGTTGTATGAAGAGGGGAAACCAGAGAACCAGAGTCCTTAGAGAGACTTCGTGAGAACAAATGAGGAGCTATATCTTCCGCACATATTTCTCGTGGTCGATACGTTGTGACCTCTAGCAGTTTTGCCACATTTCGGTGGAAAATAGGTGAAGAGGCTATAAATTTCTTCTCGTTCTAGCCGTTGTAGATTGCGGGACATAGTTCTATACAGACTTGTTGTTCATGCGAGTGCTTTCATTATATATTCAAAGTTAATCTGAAATGTTGCGAATTGTTTTGAATTTCACATCGTGAAATCAGGGGATTCAGAGAAATTTTCCCATTTGGGAAAAAAACGGGAGAGCGAAGAGAACAACCCGATAGGAATAGATTTCGGGCAACATAAGATAAATTTCAATTTGAATTCAACAAATCCAGAGAAAATTTCACAATATGATATGTAACCAAATTTTCCTAAGCAGATTGAGAGGCACTTCCTACGAATCACTACTTTACTTTTTAATTCACGTGGAATAATTGATGAAGGGTTGAAAATATTGGAAACAAACAACAAATTACTCTTTGAGGAAAGAAAACAGAGACTTCCTGAAAAGATAATAAGACTTCACCGAATATTTCGAGAAAAAAAAACACTTCAGAACAGAAGCATGTGTTACAATAATAAGCTGACTTACTAAAAAATGGGTTCGCATTTTAAAACATTAGTTTTGAGGTTTTTGTCATGATTAAATTTGACACTGAAATAGAAACACCCTGTACATTGAATTGAAATTTTAAGAAACAAATGAATATCATTGATATATCTTTTGATAAAAGCTAGGAAATTGGGAATTTGCATGCAACATACTAAAAATTATCACCATTGTAATGAAACCCTATTTGAGAAAATTTCAGACGAGTTTTGTGAGAATAATATGCAGGTTACAAATCAAAACATTGGAGAGTTTAATGTATAATCTGACTACCAATTAAAACACTGGGTATTACATTCTAAAAACAAAAGTTGGAATCGTAGAGCGAATCTGATTTTTTTTCAGGCATTCATCCCTCTTAACAACGCTCAACTGTGAAATTTCCGTTGTTTATCTCGGATCTTTCCTGGAAATATTCTTACGAACAGTCTTTGTGAACCACCCTGTATATACATGCGGTAATAAGAATGATAGTGAAGGCAAGAAACCTGAAATATGGCGTAGCATCAGCTAAATAGAATTGGTTAACAATTATTATAAATCTTGATTCTTGAATTTAAACTTCGAAGGTAATACGAAAGATTAAAGCCATAATATTCGAAGAAAAAATCTCAATGTTCCATCTGGAGATAATTACTTTAAGGGGACTTCTAACAATCAGTAAAACTTCGAAACAGCGAAACGAAATCAGGAACAAGGCGCGGTCGTCATTTCCCCGTCGTTCAGAAAACACTAATAATGGTGACTAACCAAGTTCAGATTGATTTTAGAAGAATACATTTTTGAAACATTATGTGACAGAGTCAGAAAATGTTACCGCAGATGCATTATCTCGAATAAAAATAGAATCAAGCGGACTAAAAGGGATGAAAATCGATGTGATCGGAAAATTCCATGTCACAACGTTAGACATTGACTGGCCCTGAAGGAGCACTTTTATCACAGTAATGAAGAAGAATAGAATAAGTGCATGCAGAACATTTGTCGCCTGTACTGTTTTTCAAATTTCGAACAATTTATTCAATGTTACTGTATCTTTTTGAAGACAACAAACAATATAAACTATTTTTTCTTCATGTGAGGCTTGTAATTGTGTGTTAAGATTCAAAACGTAATGGGAGTGACATTTCATAACTGAATAAGAATGGAGGTATTTATCACCTATTTTCTAGCGTATTCAGAAAAATTGAGTGATGAGAAATAGGTTTCAAAGAAAAAAGCAATCCCATCGGATTTCGATTCTCCGGAACATCTTGTAGAAAGGGAAAATTCGAGGGGTTCTAGAACGTTCGATTCACTATAAGTTTTTTCCAACACTCAGTTCTGTTACTGTCTTGAACTCATTCAGAACTAAATCAGTTCACACGTCTGCGCTCATCTCAGTACGGGACTAATTCTGAATAGATAGTTCGAAAGTGTTGGAAACGAATCATTCTCAGAAATTCCCTTGTTATAACGTAAGGGCTGTTTGTCACCCGAAAAATGCAGCCCGTGTCTGCCAGATGTGATTTTATTGCCCCTTGCTGCCTTAGTGGTATGTAATGGCTGACCGTTTCAATTCATCCCTGTCAGTTCTTGCCTATGACCAAGAACTGAACTCACTGTTCTAGAATCGGTCTGACTACAATTCATTTCACATTGGAATACTTGGTTCGAATTCTAGAATCAATTCGAACGTCATTGGAACGCTTATATCGATAAGCGCACACTCCGCCTGATTCACAACTGGTTCCAGAGTGTGTAGGAACAAACTGTATGCTACAATGCTATTCGCTAGGCTCTAGGCGCTAAGCAAACCGCCTGCCTATGCTTACGTGCCATTGTGCTTTTCGATCTAGCGATGATGTAAGTTTTCATACTTTTTATCGGGTAGTGTGGAAATATCACTCAAAATCCCTTTTTTCGCAAGATTACGCCCATATTTAAACCCTTTAGCCTCATGCATCACTCAAACCTTTGCTATTGCTAATCCACTTTATATTTATTATCACTAGAAAATCGACTTTTCCATATTATCGTCAATCGTGAATTTCACTTCTTTTCAGCTCAAAATCGATGTACTTTTCAATCCTTTCCTTGGCTTGTATGCGAAAATGGGGCATCTGAATCTGTCACTATCTGACGACTAAGGATAAGCCGGGACTACACGAAGGGAGGATCGAAACTTCCTCGCAAACAGTGCAACAAGCTGCAACGATAATGAAATATTTCAATACATGAATATACTGTGGATATAATACTCGCACCAAATCAATACATTTTTCGGATGCAGTAAATTGCTCCTACTTTCGCCATAAGTTTCATCCGCTTCAATGAAAAATGCATGACGGAAACTTCCAACTTATTCGAGGACCGTTTCAAATTTAGATAGGAACGCGGGGAACTTGGAGAAGCCAAAATCGTCTCCGCCCTGAAATTATGGCGTAGAATGTCGATTACCCTACATAACGGCTTCGCGCTTATTATATTTATGGAAACGATGTAACATAATTGAAAATTTGGAATTCCCTACGTTGCTGTTGGGAATAAGGCGACAAAAATTCGCTTCGGCGATGTAAATAAGGATGGCTGGGGTGCACAGGATGCCATGAATCATATTGAAACAATAAGAGGATTTCCTCTTCCCTAATATTACAGCGCAACTTTTTTGCGAAGTACAAATGCCTGCGGATATTCCTCGTTCTTTTTCTTCTTCGAATATTTCGAAGGTGCAAGACTCGTTCAAAATATCTACTTGTTTTCATACTTATGATGAATTCAGTTTTATGTTATATATTAGGAAATTCTACAAATTTCAGTAATAATGACCTAACCTTATTCGAATTCAGGGGATCCTCATAACTTCATTTAGGCCATTCCGTGATAATGTGACTTACGGTCGGTACTTCATTACAAGATATAAATCATTAGGGCTTTTCTTCTTTTCGGAACAGGCTGGTGGGTGTATATTGTATGGCCAATCCTTAAACAAGTTACCAATTTCTGATGTTTGCGATGTCAAGCTTGTATGTCCGTACAGAGGATACTATCGACTTGAATCTTTCAGGGAAGGTTCAATTTCGAAATGGTACGGTTAGGTTCGTTAATGAGCGAAAACAGCCAAACGATCTCGGAATTACAGCCATTTGAAATTTGGGGTGATTTACCTAAGATTTCGAGGAATATTGGAGGCATTTGATTGAACTTTGGCAATTGGTTGAAGCTTAACAACGCGCAACTTGTAGCGAAGTTGTGATCGTACTGTCACTAAATTCAGAAAATTGTCTGAAAATTTTCTTCGGAAACTATTAATTACACTCGAAAAAATGTTCATATCTTGAGCTCCATATTTCATATGAGTGTATTAAATTCCAGTTTGATAAGATCAAAATCTTGGAGATACCATGATAAATAGATATAATTTCGTGTTTTGTTCCGGAAAAATACTGATTTCAACTACGATGGATTTTTTTTTCGTATATTCAATATTCTCTCTCGTGATCATATAATCCTCACGAAATTCTGTGCGAACCTTCGAGTTGTCATTTTTCAATAAAGTACTGGATTTCAATTCGGCCTTATTTATATTTTAGGAAATATTGGGGCAGTAAAATTTTGAATGGGTTTATCTGCGAACTCATTGGGTGAATATTACCCATTCTTGAATTCGGCCTTCGTGATTAAGGTCCGAAGCCGTTAACATAACAACTTCTGGATAAGATATCTTAGAAACTTGATATTTTACGAGTAGATGTGGAGCTCCACTCAAAGGTTGAATTTGTAAATAGGTAAAATCCGCCCAATGCTTTCGTAGATATTCCCATGCAAAATTTCATTTTTCCAATATCTCCTTACATTCGGATTGGATCGAATTGAAATGACAGCTTGAATGCAATATTTCGTCAGGATATTATGACAAGAAGATCACTATTTTCCTAAGGAAGTAAAGGTGCGATATGGGGGTCAATACGTGGAAAGATGACCGCTTTGGCAACTAATTTGAACATGATCTTCTTCCATGACGCAATTGCCATTAGCCGAATGTTGCAGATCGACTATTCATGTGCCTCTGTGTGTACCTGTTGACTGGGATGATTCAAGCTGATGTCTCTAGCTAGAGTGTCAGCAGATTCGTTACCGAATATTTCTACATGTGATAGAACCCATACAAATTCAGCAGTCTTGCCCATTTCGTATAACTTTCCTTGTTCAGATGTAATCCTGAGAAGGGCGGGCATTTCTATGGTTAAGTTGCTGGGAGGGTTGCATAGCACAGCAGAAGTTCACGGAAGTTTTTGCTATGGCATTCAGTTCATTCGTTTATATACTTTCTTTATGTGGAAGACGGTAAATAACATTCAGCCCCGTCATTGATTGCTGCCGCCCTCAAGCATTCCTTGGGTTTTGGATGCATCTGCTCATATTACAACGGTTCAAATATATCTGGAAACCTTTTCGAAATACACTATTTCATAAAAAAATCAAGAGTATCATTCTTGGGAGAGTGAGATAGGCATTACACTGAGGTAGTGATATTGTCCATACAGAAGGTTTCTTCATGTTTAAGGGGAGAAATTTACGATTTCGAAGCGAATTTCTTGTATTTTTGAGTTTCAGAGGTAGTGATGCATTACGGTATCGTTCAAAGATTCCAGAAAATCTATTGGATAATGTATTTTGATGACTAGGAATATTTTCATTCGATTATAGGTTTGCCGTATATGTAAGGTTAAGGTTCATTCGACGGAGTTCTAAAGGTTTTCCACGGGACTGAAACAGAAAGCCCCCATAACGATGTATTTTGTATGTGATGACATCTAAAAACTTCAGAAGAGATGCCAGCGCCGTGAACAATTGATCAATGATCCAATGTCCGATAAATCCGTATCATGACGATATAAACCCGGGATATGATTAGACAAAACATAAATTTGGGCGATTCCTTTACATTCTTAATGCAAGATTCCCATTTAATTATAACAAAACAGTGTGTAACTACTCTCTAATTCACATACACTTTCTGCGTCTAACGCACGTTTCGGAAACCAAGTTTCCTTCGTCCAGAGACATATCGGTACTAACGCTTGAAGGTATACATATGTTCGAAAGAAGAGATAGATTACAGAACAGTGATCTTACCCCCATTTGTAACCCATTATTCCAAATATTTACCTGATTCGCCCTTGATAACCCAGCACTACCCTAATGGCCTTTAAACAACCCTTTTCCTATCGGTCCTGTATACCACCCTCCCCACTCGTTCAGCCTGTGAACTTGTACCTGAAGTTAGTAACGATATGTCTCTGGACGAAGGAAACGTGGTTTCCGAAACGTGCATCAGACGCAGAAAGTGTTAGTGGACCCGCCGCTGACCTTAATTACTTGGTGTTAACACTCGCATGGGCTATGATATACAGGTTTGGCCGAGACACTCGGCACTATGCAAAACTCTACGTTAATCTGGATGAGTTGAGAATATAGTCCGCCAGTGGAAGATTCAAAACCTCATCGCCATGCCATATCAAATGAACGACTGTTCTTTTGCGCAGGTTAGTGGAGAGGCTCCAGTTCCTCGATACGCGATTCGAGCCAAGTAAGAATTGCCAGTCGCACAGTTGCTCTCTAAACTTAAGGTAGGACCACATCGGTTGAAAATAAATAGGGAATTTTATTCCATTGAAGAAGAAGAATTAATTTGCCACAATAAATGACACAGATAATTTCCTCTGTGATAATAAGTACGGAGGTTCTTTTTGACATAACCGGTTTGAAAATAGAATAAATTCTACGAAAGTGAGAAATTGGAATACAAAAAAAATTCCAGAGAATGTGAAATTGAAGGTCGATAAATTTGAATTGCATGTTCAAGTGATCCACCTTGTTTTGTCGAACAGTGGCCAAATCTATCATGAAGAGATATTCTCATATCTCCGAGCAGAAATTTTGTTTTGTTTCACTCTTTGGTACAATTTTGATCTGAACTTTCCGGAACAAGAATCACCTACTTCAACATTGAATATACTATCAGATAGATAACTGCGTATCCATTCGAGAAAGTTCCCTCTGAAGCCAAGATTATAAGTTTCTCGAGAATAAACGTCATTTTTAATGAATCAAAAGCGCGCGACAAGTCAAAAAATAGGCCTGCCACATGGAGATCTTCATCTAAACATTTATAGCAAACTCCACAAACTCGAAAGCTGCTGTCTGCGTTGAGTGATCACTGCGAAATCCATGTTGGCTCTCAGTTAAAATATGAAATTTGGCCAGGTATTCAATCATTCTGTCAGGAACGAATTGTTCGAAGACCTTCGAGAATGCACTCGAAATGGAGATAATTAGAAATATTTTCTGGATCGCTCTTCTTGTAGATCGAAATAACAGTTGAGATCTTGTAAGTAGTGGGAAATTCACCCGAGTTAACTGACATGTTGAAATGGTGAGTAAGGTGTTCTACCAGATGGGGGCTAGCATCTTCAATACCCTGGCAGGAACGGAGTCATGTTTACTCTTTAAACGAACTATACTTCTAGAGACTTCATCTGAGGCTATGGGATAAAAATAGAAATTGCAGGTCAACATCTTCGACACAGTATAACTTAATGAAATCAAACCATAAGTTTTTTCGTCTGGACGCTCGTCGACTGAACAGCAACTCAAGTGGTGAGGCTTGCATCCATGGAAGGGACCAATCAGCGGGACATCAATCTCTGAAATACGGTCAAAACTTTCTATATTGAATAGGATTGTTTTTTCCTTTATCGAATGAACTCAGCTTAAACTCTTCACTCAAATATCCAGGTGCAGCGAGATTCTTTACCAACATAGTCAACTTTTCTAGGTCAACACCGCAGCAACATAGATGATTACCAATGTGAGATACTCCTTCACTTCAAGCGATCTCACAATATTCTTTTGAAACACGTTCCTGAGGGTTGTTCACCAGTCTGGGCTATGAAGCTTGTTCGAGATCGAATAGCTAACATTGATGGTACCGCCGTGAATCATGTCCACAAAGCCTATGGCATTGTGTACACTTCACCAGGAACTAGAGCATTAAGGATGAAATATGACAAACCCAACACTACATTTACTCCGTAATAAAAAGATCTTACTCAGTTGTCCAAAATATAAAAATTTACATCTTGTTGATGATAAAACGCCGTTGAAGACCAATCTAATTCGAGACTTGCCTACTGAGATACAGCGGAGGCAAAAATTAATCGGTTCGCTCATGAAGTGTCCCTTTCCGTACAGTTACTTAGCTGAAAGTTTCGTGAAGTTGTCCTTCATGTGACTGTAAACCATCAATATTTTTAATAACCGAGAGCTAGCTGCACCCTAAATTAGTCGATAGCGTATTTCAACAAACTTTCTGTGCCCTCCAGTTCTCTCGTGACACCTTGTATCGACAATGATATTAGTAATCCTGATTTTCTTTGAATGTTGATTGTGTTTATCGGCGTCGACAATGTTCCTCTGATTTAATTCTGTGTGATCACCCCAAGCTCATTTCTGAGAGAGTAGACAGCATATGGATTGCTGGTGACTTCAACTGTAATGATTTTGGAGAACAGCCCATGCTTTAACCCCGCTCACCGAATTCTCCTGCTTTCATTTTTTCAGGTTTACTCATCTCTTCAAAACTTTCCAATTGGTGGCTGAGTATACACGATTCAGAAACCAAAATCCATTGACTCCAGATTAAATTTTGACCAATAACTTACTTTTGAGGTCCGCATTGGAATTTTATATACGAAAAAGCATTCTTACTGAGAAAAGAATGCTTAAGAAAGAGAACTATGCTGCAATCAACCGTCAACTGGAGAACGTTGACTGGTATACAATTTTAATTATATGTGATTGTGAATTATCCTATTTACACATATAATATGAGATAATTTGACAAACTCTGTGAAATTTTGAGGGAAATAAATGAATATGAATATGGTTATTTTTTTTTCGCGACCATAGCCTGAGGGGGATGTGTGATGTATTCACACGTACAGTCCAGGATGCAATGGACTGCAATACTACATAATAATAATAATAATAATAATATTTTATTTTATTCGCTACATAAATATATAGGAAAACGTCAAATCATTTCAATAACATATAAAGCTACCTTTTGTGCGAGGGAGATTCGGGTATTTGGGTAATCGGAGATTCTTTTCTATTGGCCGACGATGATCACGTGACCGTCGTCAACCAATAGGGTGAATCTCTCGACCAATAGGGTAAATATCCGATTACGTAAATACCCGTATCTCCCTAGCACAAAAGGCCCCTTAAGTGTATATGACAGATACAAGTATAGACAAAATTTAACAGACATCACGTGAAATATCCCTTCCCTAAAAATCTTGGACGCTATAGAAAGCAGTTTCAAATAGCATCTTCTTCATTTCTAATCTCTTTGAATCCAGCCTCTTGAAAAAATTCGAGACTCTATTATAAAGAACCGCGCCCCGATGGTCTACGAACTGTTGGGATGAGGTAATGGTAGGATATCTCCAAATCAGATTTTTTTCTTGTATTAAATGCATGTCTGTTCATATTTTTCAGAAACTGTACAAGATTTTGGTGAACAAAATTCAGACACGCTAGGACATACATACATGGTGTTGTAAGAATCCCCTTAGAAACGAACGAAATTCTACAGCTGTCTCTGCCTTGAAGGCCGCAAAGTATTCTGATAGACCTTTTTTATGTTCCGCCCCAAAATATCATTCCATATGAGGCTAAAGAATGAAAATTAGCGAAATACTCAAGCCTAGCGACATCTTCTGAGGTGCATATCCTTATTCTTTGTATAGAAAAAACAGCTACTGACAATTTCCGAGTTAAAACGTATATATTGGTCCTCCAAAACAATTTACACTCTAGATTTAGTCCTAGTAACTTTATTGAGGATACTTGTTGATTCAGATGTGAAAGGGAATGTTGCTCTGTTTTCGAGTTATTCAGTTTTAACCCATTTGCTCTGAACCAATAATTCACCTGCCACATTACAACTTTCAGTTTTTCACGGATCTCCTCCAGGTTCGAGCTTTTGACCAACATAGAGGTATCATCAGCATATAGAGTGATCCCATAACATTCCATACAATCCAGGATGTCATTGATGAAGATAAGGAACAGTTTTGGACCCAACACAGAACCCTGCGGCACTCCCTTGTACCGTCTCTCATAGTTGATGTCCGATCCTTCCGCGCAACCCGTGGTTTTCTGTCTGCCAAAAACGAGGATATCAGATCGAGAGACATCCGTCTGACACCATAATATTCCAGATTCTAGTAAAATATGATGGTCGACGGTATCAAAGGCCTTTGTTAAGTCGAGGCAGATCAACTCAACTATTTCGTGACTATCCCAAGCGGCAGTAGTCTATTTTTGTAATCTCCCGAATCGTATAGCGTCTAAATCAAATTACTCAAATTCACAATGACCACAATAATTTGAGTGGAATAATCATAGAAAAACAACAAAAAAAACAAAGAAACGCTAGGATCACCTCGGTTTTGCTAATAGTGGAGATGTGGTGAGTTCATTGATTACAATAGGGCGCCAACGTATTTTATCCTAGCGGGTCAGAGCAAAGGATCAAAAAAAAAAAAACTAGAAAATAAAAATTGTAAATTTACCTAAGAAAACTGCTCCAGCAAAATACGAAAATTCCGTAACAGCAGAAATTTATAGGAATGAAATAACTCATCAAAAAAAAAACAGATTCAACTTTTAAATTCTATTATCAATTACACCCTTATATTCAAATTGAAATTCAAGTTTATACACCAGAATTATCCCCCTACGCTTGATCAAGCCTAGTGTTCACAGTATCATACAATATATGGGCACCTTGTATAATATCAATCAATTTCACCTTAATATAAAATAATAACCTTGCCAATATAATTATCAATTTACTTGAATTATGAAACAATTTGTTCCGAGCAAAAAAAAAAACTTATAATACCTATCACTTACTAAACTTCACTTAAACTACGGAATGAATTTATGAAAAACAAAAATATGTATTGCCAAGAGAATGAAAAGAACAATTGAATGAAAGTTCCTATTTTAAGATAGTTTTTTAAGAGGTATCAATTACGGAAAATTTGTTATGATATAGTAAATCAGCTGGATATTTCAATAAGATGTCAAATATTACAAAATGGCTTCCTGTGACGTCAAAAAAAAGTTCTTTACATACCAGGATCATGAATCTTCGAAATTGCCGAAAGATTACCAAATCTCAGATCCAGAACTGAGTGTTTTTCTCCATATACAATTTCCAAATTACCGCCTCTGCTTCAGGAGGTAAAACAAAAGTCTCCAGAAGTTGATTCACAATGGAACAATCTAGAAATATTAAATTCAAAAAAGTCTACTTGTTAAAGGCTATTGATACAACAATTAAATACAGATTTTTCTGTATTAACCTTTACATAATAATATCTTTCGATATTGATTTGATATCTTTCGATATACTTTTATGTCGTCGACGAACTACGTCTTCAATGACAAAATTATTATATCAACTGGCATATAATGATCAAAGTAAAAAACCTTAGAAAAGGGTAAAAAATGAAATACAACCTAAAAACACTGTGTCTAGTATTGTTTTTAGGTTGTATTTCATTTTTTACCCTTTTCTAAGGTTTTTTACTTTGATCATTATATGCCAGTTGATATAATAATTTTGTCATTGAAGACGTAGTTCGTCGACGACATAAAAGTATATCGAAAGATATCAAATCAATCTAGAAATTCTGACCAGCCTGACGATCGAAGTATAATCCAGATCAGGAAGATGGGAATCCAGGATTATATGATTCCAGAAATAATATAAAAACAAAAAGGTCCTAAAATAGATAGGAAAAAAAAACAATGAGATCACATTTACGTGAAAAGAAAATCGAACTCACTGAGGTTGTTGGACGACCTTAAGGTAGATGTTCTTCTCAGCCAAATAACGATTCAATCCCCAAAAACGGGTAATATTGCTATTCCACCAACAGCACAATCAGCAATATATATTTGAAAAATGGTGGCTTTTCTTAATCCCAAAACTTTGGATTTTCTCAAGAAAATTTCAATAAATAACCGCTACTTTTTCGTACTAGCAAATCAGAGTATCGAAAATGAATTGAATACGTCTCAAAAATGATATTCGAGAATTTCTTCCATATGTGAAACATATATGGACAATAATCATAAACAGGAATAATCAAAATGCGGCTCATAGGCAACACAACTAACAATTAAGACAAATAAGTGTTGCGGGTAAAATTTCTCAAACGATACAATCGCTGATATGATAGGTCTTCCTTTCCTGAAACCACGTTGATGTTTCGAGAACATTTTGTTTTTGTCAAAGAAGCAAACCAATCTTTTTTTATAATGACCTCCAACACCTTGGATAGAGCCGGCCATATTAATATAGGTCTATAATTTTCAGGTTGGTTGATGTTTCCTGCTTTATAGATAGGAAGTACTAGAGCTCTCTTCAGTTTATCAAACAATGATGAAGTTTGCGGGACTAGGACAGGAAAGAAACCTATGATTTCTAATCAAAATATATTCTGTAACGTTTCGCAAGACTTTCGTCTGCTTCTTCAGGCCTAAAAACATTTTAAAAATTGACATTACTTACACACTAAATACAAACAATACAATATATTACCTCTATAAAATTTAGAAATCCTAAGGTATAAACATGGATTCAAAATCAAACAACCCTCAAAGTCTCAAACATCGAAGTCTGCAGAGGGGTTCATTTGTTATGAAGTTCTGGAATTGCGCGTACTCTGCAGACTTTGATGTTTGAGATTTTGAGGGTTGTTTGATGTTGAATCCATGTTTATTACCTTAGGATTTTCAAATTTTATGGAGGTAAAATATTGTATTGTTTGTATTTAGTGTGTAAGTAATGTCGATTTTTAAAATGTTTTTAGGCCTGAAGAAGCAGACGAAATTCTTGCGAAACGTCGCTGAATATATAAAGCTTAGAAATCATAGGTTCCTTTCCTGTGAAAATTGAAATTACAAGATTTCAGCCTAGAGGCGTAATAAAAGGTGTTCCTCAAGGTTTTTGGGCCTTTTATCGTCCACCCGCGTATCATTGGCGGATGACTTGAAGGTTTTCAATTACACATCAAACAATCGTGAAGCAATACAACGTGACTCATATGCCGTGTCTAGTCTAGTGATGTTCCAAATGGCTGCTCCGGCTTAACACTTCCAAATGTTGTTTCATATCATCAATAGCCGAGAACAACTCCCTTATGGTGCACACAATATGAGGCTCCATGAATATTCCTTATAGTAGAGTTTTTTCCCGATTACATTCTCATATAACAATCGTTTTTCCTAATTTTTTCGGAAATGAGAACAAATAATCCAAGTAAAGCAGTGTCGGTTCAAAAACAATGGCACCCACCCCAATAGCCGATGAAAAATTTTCCTGTAGAGGGGAAAAATATGAGACATTATTGTTCTTATCCAATTGTCTATTCTGAATAACATACTGAAGAGAGAATTATTGTTTTTTCCAATTTCTCCAGAAATTACAACGGCCGATAAAAAATTTCCTTGTAGAGGGACAAAAATTGGACTGTATTTTTCCTATAGGACGGTCTTTCATCAACAACTATTAAAAATGAGGATCATTTTCCTCAATTTCTTCAGAAGCAACATTTTCCATTCAAACACTATATGTCCAGCTATCAACGGCCAATAAAATATGAGACCCGGTTTTTCCCATATTTTCAGGAATGGCAGTTGATATACCAAATCATTCTATTCAAATTTGTATACTACATTCAGTTTGGGCTGGTAACATAACGATGAGGTAAATTCACGGCTACTTCAACTGAAACCGAATCCGAATACCTACTCATCGCCTGCAGGCGACTTGCTTTTGTTCCGGGCGCACATCACTGAGGGCTCCCGTTCGGGTATCTCCGGACACGTGGACGTTGAAACCGACCGCTATCTGCACACCCTAAGTTTGTTAGATTCGCACGATCATGTAGTATTTTTTGAGCCCCCATTGGATTTTGTCAGACAATTTCCCTAAGAATTTTTCACTATTATTGGAAAAAATAAAAAAAAGAGCTTTTCAACTTACCCAACATCAAATATTTGATACTTCAATGTTAGTTTTCGGATCCTGAAACAAAAAGAAAATTTAAAAACTTCGTCACACAAGGATATTTGGAAGCAGAGAGAACTCAAACGTGCTCACTACAAATATACATCAGATTCGAATTTTTCACATGAAAATAAATGCCTTGATCGTGTCTTATTCGAATCGACATTCCTCTAACAGAAAACAACATAGTTTTTGGACCCTTTCCGAGCATCCCTACAGAATATTATTCATTTGTTTCGGTGCATTTTCTGAACCCAATGATCACTTCGTATTTCAGTGCATGTTTCGAATCATCATCATCGATACTCTTTACCTTTTTAGCAATCGGATAGTAATTCATACTGAAATGAGAAAAATAACGAGATATCTTTTCATGAACAGTAAACCTATCGACATTAGATTTGAAATTAAAAATCTCGAAAAGCACGGAGGTCAGGAGCTTTTACGGGCTTATTTCAATTCGTTCCCGAAGTAGTCACCTACTTATTGATCCCTTCGAACAAGTTTTACTTTCTAATAGACTGATTTGGAGATGTTCTTTTCATATAGTCCTACCAACTTCTGCATGAACCTTCAAGATATCATTTCTCAATTAAATGATAAGATCTGAACCTTATTTTTGGGAATATTTGATTGTATATATCTATGAATCATTTGGCGGATTTCACCCAAATCAATGTATCTACAAGCTATTATTTTTCTATCAAGTACTAGATTTGAATTGGATTTAATCTGTATTTTCGGGAATATTGGAAAAATTAAATTGTGAACGGGTGTATCTCCGAAATCATTGGGCGGATTTCACCCATTCAAAAATTCGTCCTTCGTTATTGAGCCCCGGTAAACCTTCTCTACATAAGGGGTGCGTTTTTATTTTAATCAGTTAAAGCAATGAATTCGATTGAGCGATGAAAATACGATTGACGTGACGTCATCAAATCTATTGAAAATTTACTAATCATTCGGTGAAAATAAGGACAGGAATCGGAGAATTCTCGATGAATTTCGTTAATGGATTTAAATTTTGAATAAAGGGTTTTCTGGTGTAAAGATTGACAACAAACACTTCATATCTTAATGTAAAGAAATAAGTAGAAATCAGTTATTTCTCTTATTTTTCTGATATCCTCATTCTGTCGTAGTTATTGGCTGTGTTTTTATATACAAATATTTTTATCGAAGATCTTTATTACGGATGCGGCATTATTTCCGTTGTGAAAAATATTTTAGAAACTTTATGATTATTCTGCTGGTGTTGAAAAATTCCTAATATTTGATTTCGAAAGGAAAAAGAATGAAAGAACTGTAGAAATCAAGAATTATATTGAGAAACATGTACCTAAATAGCTTCCTTCATTATTTTTGTAGCAAAGTTCCACCATATTTAAGTGGTGGACTCATCAGTAAGCCTTAAATTATCTTCACCACATCTTCTCTATATATTTTTCTACTTTTCACACATAACAATATTTGACAAATCCAAGAAACTTCCAGTCAAAACATTAAAGTAAGGTTAGAAGTATCCATCTAATCAGTTCGATCGACCTCAAAGTACGATGGATCCGATTAGTTATCGGAGATTAATCGATTAAACTTCGTAGAAAATAAGACGCCCTGCTGAAATTCATCGGGATTTCTCTGATGAAAATAAAAACGCCTTGATGCATTTACGATTAATCGATTAGATATTTCGATTAAAATAAAAACGCACCCATATCGAGTCTCTGAGTCATTTCTCTCCGAAGTTAATTTGTTTGCGGCTGGTCTAACCACGGATCGTTAACACGATAACTGAAAGAATATGCCCATAGACTAGATAATTGTTGAGCACGTTGAGTTTTATTTCAATAGCCGAATTCGCGAGTTGCTAAAATCCACCCAATGATTTCCTAGATATACTTATTCCGAAAATGAAGATCGGATCGCATTGATATTGATAATTGATTGAAAAAATAGGAGTTTGAAGGCACATGAGGACCATATGATTATTATATCGCAAAATATTTGTTATTTGAAAACCTTTTTTTTCAAATTGTAACTTCTAAAACGATCATCACGAAATTTCGCTCATATTCGCACATCAGTAGTTTCCAACTAGTTACTCAGTTTCATTATGATCGGATCATTATTTTTGAGTTCGTCCATGAATAAAAGCGATAACGGGAAAAGAACCAAAGCATTTGACATAGTTTTTTCCAATATCGGAAGAAGAAGAAGAACTGATGCAATCAGAATGGATTGTGGTGGTTAGTTGTATTAGCATGCAGACGGGCAAAATTTTCTTCTATGGGGATCGTACCGTTCAAATTGAAAAAAAAATTGAAACCTTTTCAAAAAGAATATGATTTTTGTAAGCTGTTTTCAATCGATTGAAGTATTCTGGTAAATATTTAACAACGGTGTGCTGAATTTGTCCAGCTTGTTGATATAAACTTCCTGAAATATTGGGCCAACAATATGTGGAACTTCGTTGACATTTCCTCAATAATAATGTCATTTACTGAATAACTCAGAGAATGGTGATCTGGTTCAGACGAAACTCGTTAATTAGTTGATTCGACGGAAAGTTTTGCGGAATGTTTGCGTCATTACAAAAAATGATGTTTTTTCGATTATTTCACATTCAAAAAAATTCTTATTCAATACACCTGAGATCTGGTTGTTGGTTGAAGAATATTGTCATGCAAACTTGTGCAGAATATCGATAGTATTAGTATATCATGCAACATGAGAGAAATGAAAGAAACATTCTTTCCCGAAAACTTTCATAGTTCTGTGATATCACGTTAAATGTCTACGCATTAAGTTGTGCAAACATTAGTGAGAATCAATAAAATAACATTATCACAAGGACGAATATCTGGCGATGAATCAACAAACATTCCCCCTTGGTCAGAGCTAATCATCCAATCAACCAAAACACCTACACCGAAGAAGCGAATCCAAGGAGAATTACGACAGCTGTTTCACAATTGTAATTGATCGTCAGGTCAACTTACCTTGGATAAACCACGGAGGGATCTCTCGATACTTGTCACCTTTCAGATGGACCGCTGCAGTATAACAACGTACATCGCGCCATCTGCCAGGAGCATCTTGCGAATCCCACCTTCGAGTGCAGAATACTTTGATGTGCATGACGTTCATCCTTTAGTCGCATCAGGTCGCGATGTACTACAAGACCGTCACGACATTGGAAACACTCTTTTCATGTGAATTCCCACAAGACGAAAACGTCCAACATCTAACAAAGATACTGGAATACTGGAGATCCTTTTTCTCCGTGAAACCATTTCCTATCTTTGTTAGATGCTGGACGTTTTGTTGATTTATCGATAGATATTCGTCCTTGTGATTATGTTATTTAATTAATACTGGAGCTCTTTCTTCTCCGTGAAACCATTTCCTATTAGTGAGGATCCTTTGAAAAATAGAAGAAATCTTCACAAAAATATCTGGCCTTGAGTAATGCTGATACAGTAACATGAGTTTAAGATTTAAGTTTACTCACTCCCCTAGGACACATTTAGCAGAGTATGGAAAGGAATGCGGCGTTTCAAACTTCTCGTGAGCCATAATATTCAAAGACTAAATGGGCGTCGTTTTTATCTTTCTGATAACGTTAATCATTTCAGAAGCCACGAGAAATACAATTGGGGTTCATCTGAACTTCTTGGATAGTCGATCGTGTGGAAATTTAGGGCAAGAGCGCTTGGAGATTCGTGCTAGTTGTCTGGGATTGAACAGGGGCGTCATTAATTGCATTTCTACTGAAATGCGACTTTGTGAGACAGTAAAGTTTGCGGAAATTGTGATATTTGAGATTTATGTCCAATGAAGAGTAAGTGAAATCTCGTTATAATCACGACTAAGTTGTCGTGACTTCAATGGGAGTGATTGATCACTATTAAGCACTCTCAGTGAAGTTAGTAACGGTGTAGTGGGGATGAATTTTTAAACAATCAATGAGACTTTCATAATCGTAGTCAATAGTTTTAGTCGCCGCAGAATGCACGCCACTCGTCGTCATGTAAGATAAAGCCTAACAGTGGACTTAACAAAGCTTGATCATCCAATAAACAAGTTGATATTATGTGGGATTCTTTGAAAATGAACTGAAATTAAACATAGAATTATCTTAGACATAATGAACATCACAGTGAGAATTTTTTGAATTCCACTGTAGATGTCGGTAGGTACTTATCCCTAAAGTTCCAATTCGATAGAATCAATATTTTCGAATATTATAGAAACACATTTTCAGAACACTATAATACTCGTAAGCCACCAAGAAGGCCCCACCTATTAATAAATCATACATTTGTGCCTTCAATCTACAACATAAATTTCAAGTCTCTTGGTCTATGCCGTTAGAAGTGACATTGTTTACGGCCACCCAGTCAGGCAGACAGATGAACAGACATAACTGAACTATTTGAGTTAATTGTGGATAGAATACTGATAACAAAAGAGTGTGTTAATCTCTAATCCACTCACACTTTCTGGGTCTAACGCACGTTTCGGAAACCAAGTTTCCTTCGTCCGGAGACATATCGTTACTAATTACAGGTACAAGTTCACATGCTTAACGAAAGGAAAGAAGGGTATACAGGACGAATAGGAAAAGGCCATCAGTGCTGAGATATCATGGGTGAGTCAGGTAAATATTGGGAATAATGGGTTACTGAGGAGGGAAAGATTGTTTAGCAATATATCTCTTCTTTCGAACAAATGTATACCTTCAAGCCTATTCAAGTAAGTTTTGCCTGAGCTCTTTAATAGCTTCACAGATTTTTCTGAAATTAAACTCACGTGTTCCTCAAATCTCGAGTTGATGTTCCCCGCTGTTTGTCCGATGTTAGAGTTGCCCGTAATGAAATGTTCAGACTGCGACAAATCTTACATCGGACAAACAGCGGGCAACATCAACACGAGATTTAAGGAACCATCCTGACAAATCTAATCTAGATGGCCAATCAGTGTTCTTATCCCCATTAGTAACCCATTATTCCAAATATTTAACTGATTCACCCTTGATAGCCCAGCACTACCCTTCTAACCTTTTAACAACCCTTTTTCTATTGGTCCTGTATACCACTTTCCCTACTCGTTGAGCATGTGAACTTGTACCTGTAGTTAGTTACAATTTGTCACTGGACGAAGGAAACGTGTTTTCCGAAACGTGCGTTAGACTGAGAAAGTGAAGGTGGGTCAGAAAGTAGTAGGACACTGTTTTGTTATTAGACATTACTGAATTCGACATAATTTTTTCATCATTTCCCGAGCGTGTCCATGATATTGACACGAACGTGAGAACTGAATTAGACTTTATCACGACTTCTATATCATTCTTTTAGAAATTAGTCATCACCAATCTGGCGGAACCATGCCTACTATGACAGGGAAACGCCTACAAGGGTTAAAAACCAGTCGTTACTAGCTAAGCAGTGCATGAATCAACGTACTGATCTTGTCCACCAAGTAGTGAATACATTTTTAAAAGGAAAATATTGGGTGGCAGCCTCATTCTTGAAATCAGTCCCCAAATCAACAACAGTCACAGAACCCAAGCCCAGGAGCAGATAGTTTGCTTTTTCACTCACGATCAATCTGCGAGCCTAACAAATCATCACACAAAGTATGCAACCCTAAAAATAAATCTCGCACCATACCGATCAGACAGGTATCTCTACAATTTTTACTATATTATAATTAGAGGTTGATTGGCCATGGGCGGTATAAGAAATTTTATTAAAAATCAATATGTGCCCTATATATACATGTATACATTTTGTAACAATGAGTGCCTTGACTCTTATCATTGAATTGATGATGATAATAATAATAATGAAAAAAAAAATGTGCGTGACGTCATCCTCTCTCATTTGTGTATCCACCCAACAAACATATCACAACACCAGCCTAATCAACTTATCCTCCGAAAGGTTAAATAGCCTTCAAGTCTTGCCTAATCATTATCATAAGCCTAACAACAAAATTCATAACAACGATTCGACTTCAGCAGGATTTTCCATAGTGAAGAATTTTTCGTATAATAAAAAAACATCTCATCGCTTTGATTCGAAATTCAAAATTACCGAAAGTAGTTCGAATAAGCAGAGACAGAGACAGAGTATTAGGAAGTGCTATATAGAATTACACTCATTCTGATAGTAACCCTGATATTTCAGAAACAATCATTCATCTGGATCTATCTATTATTAACGATATGTGTGAGTTAAAACCAGAGTATTATATTTCCTATTTAAAAATATTTATTATTCAGCTACACGTCACCACAATCAGAAAGATTTGGAAGAAGAAATTTCGTTTCGAAGAAAGATGCCATCTCTTATGAATACGTCAGCCTGTTTCTTCGAAAATTTTTTGAATATTTAATGATGTTGGAAAGTGGTGTCTCGTGCTGGCAAATTGTTGAAATTTTATGCATCGAGAAAAATTTTCTTTGTTGTGTTGTGAGTTTTTCAAGTTTCAAGTTTTTGACTCCAATCATTCAAACCTCATTAATACTTCAAGGTAAGGCACCTGCTCACTGTATGCATGCTTCAATGATGCCAATAGCCGCTAGAAATATAAGAGTGCGTGAAATTTCGAAGTTAATGGCAGAAAACGTAATGTCGTTCTGCAGGCTTCAGTATTTTCTGAAATTTTCCATTTGGGATGTATTGGATTCTTTAGTGAGAATGCGCAAAGTAATTCATTTTCCCATTTTTCACTCCATATCAGTTATTCATTTCCCGAAAATTCTTGAATAAAAAAGGGGCAACATTGCGCATTCTCACGTATTTTTTCAACCATTTGCCCCTAAAATTTTTCTGGGAAGAAATTAACCCTTGCCTGCAAAATTCCCCCTGTTATATTCGAGGTACTGTTTGCTCTTAATTAAGAAGTTTCCTTTGAAATTAACATCCTTCTACTAGGCTAATTGCATACATCAAAAGCATTCACCTGAACTCTTTCGTGTGTTTACCCCATCTATATTACCCTACTTATTCTAATTGCACAGAAGTATGAACAATTCTCTTGAAAAATAATATGCATTTTACGGTATCTTACTTGATCCGATAGTGTATAATTTTTGATATTTATTATGTTTCAGGTGATCGATTTTATGATGTTTGTTTCAAGTATACAATGATTGTCGGATTATAACTGCTGGGTTATTCGGGTACTTATATTCTTCTTCCAAAGGAAGCATTACAAAGCAGCCAACTACTATATAATTATTTTTCATTTTAATTTCTACAATTGATTCCTGATTTCCGTACCAAGAAATATCAAAACTGAATCTTCCAACCAATTCATAAACGTGAAACATTTCCAGTGACAACAGAGAGAAAAGTTTCTTCAACTTTCGCCAAGTCTTTGGAATTATTTATTAATAAATTCCATAATACCTTCTCAAATCCATTATTTTTCCGAAGTAAATTCAATTCCTGAAAAATACGTAATTACTACGACCTCTATGTAGAGAGGACAACGTTGCATAGATATCTGACAGAAAGATGACCATATTACCAAATAGATTTTTCTCAGGTTTGAGGGGTTGATACAAAGAGAAATCTTAAACAATTCTGATGAGTACCATGAGGGAGAGAGGACAGATCGAAGATACGAAAATGAAACTCACAAACCATTCGCAATTAAACTATATTCTGCGAACACACTTTGAAACACTATTGAGCACAGTGATTTATACCTACCAATATTTTAAACCTTAGAGACAACCTCAACGATAAACAATATTGAAGATGGAAAATATTTCGATACTAGGGAAGTTTCAACGAAATTTGACATATTTTTCCGGAAAAATATCGAAACAGACCGTAATTTGATACACTGTTATTATATTTTGACTTAAGTCAGAATTTTGTTCGAAATTTTATGATAATATGATAAAAAGTTTTGACAACCTATGAGATTGAGAAATGAAACCTTCTTCGATTTCCACTTATTTTATTTGTTTTTACATTAGCTGTTTGGTCATAGCATGACATGAAAAATTTTTCAAGAAAAATGTGGAAAATTTTCGAATACTCTTTTTTGTAATCATACAGCAACTATATCGACACCATATCAGTTGCGTGTTGATACCTTCCAATAAATTATAAAGTTTAAATCTGATCGCATAAGTACATCTTGAGATATAAGAGAATTAACCTCAACATTTCGAATAACAACCGAAAATTCACATATTTTCTACCCAATATCTCCCAAAAGAAATATTGGATCGAATTCAGTTCTGGAAGGCTGATGTTCAATATCGATGATCAATTTTCGGGATATTTTTTAATAATTTTTTTTTTGATTTTTTATCAACTTTTGTAGCAGTTTTGCATCAAGTTGGGGGTTGGCATTGTCCAAGTATTTGCGAAATTTCAATCTGACAGAAGACAAAAATACACATGTAAATGATGAGAGCCATAAGGCAAGTGGATTGCCAACTTCTAATCTGGGTCTAACTCAGGGGACGACCGCCTTTATGTCAGCATATAGTTTTGTGGTCGGACGAAATGACAGCGAAATAACCTCAAATTGTATCAATGCAGCACAAGGCAATAATGAGCAAACAAAAACAATGAGGAATGTAACGGAAATGGGTTCAGTAAATGGAAGGGATAAAGACAGGAGGTAATAAACCTAAACGTATTATATGTAGTGGTCCTACATCTGGGGATGCGGCGTCCTCGGGATTACCACAGAGGAAGTGGATATATTTGCTGGAAGGGACGTCAAAGAGAAAACTATCAAATATTTTGTATGTAACTCTTTGAAGTTTGCAGGTGTGGAAGTAAGGAAACTTGAATCTAAAGGTTATAACTCATCCTTTAGTGTTGGTGTACCATCAAATATACCTGAGGCACTAATGAACGAAAGTTTTCAAAGAAATTTTTGGGGTTTTTTTCAGAAAAATCCGAAGAGTCGGTTGAAACCTACGGAATAAACGTAGTGGAAGATAATAGAAAATGCATTATAAAAATTTTGTTGGATCTTCAAACCCAGATTCCATCACTGATAAACTTGGATCACACAACCTAAATATGTTTTATCGCAATGTCAGGGGCCTCCGGACGAAAACACACGACTTCTTTACCAATGCACTCATGGAAGATAGTGAGTGATATTATCCTGCTGACAGAGAAATGGCTTACGGTAAGTTTCAAATGTGAAGAACTTTTCGATGATCGCTACACAGTCCTGCGTAGGGATAGGAATAACAGTAAAATCTTTGGAGGTGGAGTGTTGGTAGCAACAGAAGAAACTTACTGTAAATCAAATTGAATTTAACTGCGATGAAAACCTAGAGTGCCTGTTGCTCAAAGTAAGATGTAAGAGATTTTTACTCTATATTTCTTGCTTTCCACCGAAAATGATTTTGGGTCAATGCTCATATGGTGGTGGTCAGAGTATTGCAGATGAGTTTTTTGGTTCTGTTTACCAGTTTTCTTCAACACAATGCGGAAGTTCGTAGTCAGGTAGGTCTCTGTATTCTTTTAACTTTTCCACGATAGGTGAAAATGATGTAGGTATATCGAGTATTAATGAATTAAATACCTAAAAAAGTCACTGGAACTGATAATGTGCCTGCCTTTATTTTTAAAAGGCTTGCTGTGAAATGTTTCTGTGGCCACTGGCATACCGTCTTAATATTTCGCTTGAAACTAACATTTTTCCAGAAAAACTTGAAAAGTCAGTTATAGCTCCAGTATTTAAGGCAAGCGATATAAGAATATTCAAAACTATCGCCCTATTACTATCCTCAACTCTTTGGCTAAGATCTTTGAGGTGATTTTGTATAATGATGAATTTTGAAACCAAATTTGCACCGGAACAACATGGTTTCTTGCCTGGTGTGTCTGGCGCTAGCAAGTTGTGTATTTTAACGAATCTTGCTAGTGAGGTAATTAACAATAGAGTACAATTGGACTTGATAATGACAGACTATGCAAAGGCCTTCGGTATGGTCGACCATGGTATCTGTGGGACTGCATTGAATGAGTGCGGCTTTTCGAATAATTCACGCCACGTCAGGCATCCCACAAGGAAATAATTTAGGGCCTCTATTATATTTATTTTTTTGAATTCTTTGCCTGAATGTTTATGACATTCTGCAGGTGTCTGACTTCCGAAGATGACTTTGAACTTTTTGAGCTTTTTCATACTCTTAATGTCTGTGAAGATTTGCAGAAAGACCTCAACTTAGTTGTGGAATGGTTTCAATATCACAATATGATATCAAACATAGAAAATTGTGGTGTTATTTCATTTACGCGTGAGATTAACTTTATCGAGAGAATACATGATTGACAATCAAACATTAATAAGAAAGACAAATTTTAAAGATCTCGGGGAAAATATGAAGTTTAATGATCATTCCATAGAAATTGTGAAGAAGTCGTACAAAGTTCTTGGATTTGTGATCAGAAATTCTAAACACTTTAGCATTGATACAACAATTAGATTATATGATTCCCTAGTAAGACCAAACCTTGAATTTGCATCAATGATATGGGCACCAGAAGCTGAAATCAATGGCAATTCTATTGAGTACAGACGAGGTACCTAAGATATTTGTTTCTGAAAAAACATAGTGTATATCCTTTTCTAACGCCTACATATAACTTGCTCAAAGAATTTAATTTGCAGTTTCTGCTACACAGGAGCAAAAACTAGCACTGTGTTATTTTTGTATATGAAACAGTTAACAGCATCACATATAAAACTATGATTTAGTGCACATTTCAATGTTTCGTGTACCAAAGATAACTCTAAGAATTGTAAATTTTGATATCCATGTAAGTCCGTTCAATACATTTTCCATGAACTATATACACAAGCAGTGCAATACATTCTCAGGAAAAAATAATATTGATTTATATAATTGTAGTATTAGAGATATGAGAAACTGTTTCCTTTCTATATAAGGTGATTTGAGGGTTTTCTATTTTTGGTTGTTGTTTTATTTGGTTCATGGTGTGAGCACTCTTTCATGTACTGCTTGGGTGGTGTTCGTTACATTTACTTATCACATAAATAAATGAATAATAGAATGACACTAAAACTCAATAATACGGATAATGGAACTATATGAGCAACCAACATCTCAAATTCAAATATTAAATTCAAAAAAGTCTACTTGTTAAAGGCGTTCGTCTTGTAGACCTATATTTGTAGAAAACAATATACTTACATTATCATCAATTTTTATTTTAAAAGCTCTTTTATATGTGAAGGAAAATGAGAAAAGTATTGTTCAGTTGTCTAGTTTTCATAACTATGGTACCAGAAGTGAGAGAACATTATATGTCCCCAAACACAGAACAACTAAGTTTGAGATGTCTCCTATGTATCAATGTGTTAAACTTTTTAACCATTTGCCTCATAATGTTAGATCTCTAGATTCAAACAAATTCAAAAAAACTGTTAAGAAGTTAATGTTAAGTGGATGTTATTATACGGTAAACGATTACCTCAATGATGTTATAGTGATTTAGCTAATTTATATTTTTCTTTATCTGTATGACTTATCCTATACATTAATTTGTCTCAGAGGATCAATAAACTATTATTATTATTATTATTATTGATACAACAATTAAATACATATTTTTCTGTATTACCTTTACATAATAATATCTTTCGATATCTTACGATATACTTTTATGTCTTCGACGTACTACGTCTTCAATGACAAAATTATTATATCAACTGGCATATAATGATCAAAGTAAAAAATTTTAAAAAAGGGTAAAAAAATGGAATACAACCTAAAAACAATACTAGACACAGTGTTTCATATTCTATCTTTCGATTTAGAATCATCAGTAGCATTTATTCTATATTATATACATCAAAACCTCACCACGTGTTTCCCACGTACACTTCACTTCAACGGAAATAACCAGATTTAAGTCCCATAAGCATGCGTATGGACTTAAATCAGGTTATTTCCATTGAAGTGAAGTGTACGTGGGAAACACGTGGTGAGGTTTTGATATATAATATAGAATAAATGCTACTGATGATTCTAAATCGAAAGATATAAGATGAAACACTGTGTCTAGTATTGTGTTTAGGTTGTATTTCATTTTTTTACCCTTTTTTGAAATTTTTTACTTTGATCATTATATGCCAGTTGATATAATAATTTTGTCATTGAAGACGTAGTACGTCGAAGACATAAAAGTATATCGTTAGATATCAAATCAATATCGAAAGATATTATTATGTAAAGGTAATACAGAAAAATCTGTATTTAATTGTTGTATCTTAAATTCAGGTAGTTTGGGTGGCGAATTTCCACAACGTGAGGGTATTTCAATATCCAAATTACCCTTAAAGTAACCTATAATGATTAACAACTTCTGGAAATCTGATTCTTGCTCAGTGATCGAATGATTCGATTTTAGTACATATTAAACAGTGTTTCACTGAGAATTGTACATTTAATATTCTGGAGGAATTTTAGTTCATAATACGACTTAACCTAAAACACTTAAATGACAAATTCTTTTTTACGTAAATCACAGTAAATTATACAACTTGATAGCCATATAAAAAGTACTTCGCTCTGTATTCGAGTACTTATGGATTGGATAGAAATAGAGTTCTTCCTGTCAGATTATTGTTCTCATATTTTTCAAAATAGTGAGGATGTTTAGGAAAAAACTGTACAATCCAAAAAAAGTTGAAATATTGTTTGCTTTGAGGAAGCCTCTACAGGAAGATCTAAACTTTATATTGAACATCTCAAATTCTTCAAAGCTCTCCTCCGGATCGCTCAGTAGTATCTGGGAGGTCATTATCATAGACGATAAATAGAATTAATTTTTCCCACAACAGTACCCTGTGGTATTCCTGTGGATACGGACACTTCAGATGGAAAGAGTAACTCATCATTCACATACATCATACAATCATCTGTTTTCTTTCCTTCAGGTAACTCGAAATCAATATATTAATACCTGCAACGGGCAGTGTGACCTTGGTGACCTTGGAATCTTAGCTGGTCTGACCACATTCTCTTCACTGTGAACAAGGCTTAAAGATTTCTGTTCATCATACAGAAGGCTTTCAGCAGATGTGACCCCTCAACATGTGCTGCCCTGTACAAGACCGTTGTCCGCCTCATCATGTAGTTTGCTGGCGCAGTTTGGTGCCCGGTACTAGGTAGGGATTTGGTATTATTGAGAGGATTTCCAGCGCAGAGCGACTCGCTTTGCTCATAGGATTTTGCGCCCAAGTTATGAGAATAGATTATCGCTTATAAATTTGCCAACGTTTGCAGACAGGAGAACTGGCGCTGATCTATTCACAACTTACTGTGCTCTCCACGATCTCTTTGGAGTTGACCTAAGCGACCTTTTCAAGCTGAACACCGACAATCGTCTTCGAGGTCATGCGTATACATTGGGGAAGAAACCTTTCAAAACATCGCAGAGTCAGAATTTCATCTCCAACCGAGTTTTTGATGCGTGGAATTCTCTACCTTCGACGGTTGTCCACTCTGTGCCTGCTAATGCCTTCGAAAACAATTTTGATAGTTTTCGCCATCGCGTGCCTGAATATTACTCGTGGCCATCAATATTATTTTTTTTCTGTCTTATTTTCCGCTTTAATGCACATACCTTGACAGAGGTGACAGTGACTATAACATAACGATTGAATTTATCGAAAACCATGATCAGATTGAACTTCCAATTACCTCACCACCCACCCAGCTCACTCTCCAGATCCGGCCCCTAGCGATTTCAGGTATTAACAGATTTCAAAATAATGCTCCAGAAAAAGCAATTTTGCTCTGATGATGTAATGAGAGGAGCGTTGCAGTACCTGTATCACTCTTGAAGGTGTCATAAGTCAATTTTTCAGAAACAAATTTGTTTTAACAGGTAAGGAGTGGGACGTATTAATGACATTATATTTCAAGATCTTATGTAAGACTGACATCTATTTGCCGAAGTATATTGTATCATAGTTTAATTATGATACACTAGTAAAGCGTTACTCGCAAAAGTCCGTTCATAAAAAACACCAGAAAAACATTGACGTGGAACCAGCAGGTTTTGCACGCATGTTCAGATTATTCATTATTTTTATGGCTTTGTTAGTGGTGTTGATGTATGAATTGCTAATATATTATTATTATTCTAATTTAAATAACGAATTTATAAATATTTTCTTGTAAGCGTCGGTAGTCTAGTGGTAGTAACTCAGCCTTGCCAGGGACCGTCCAACAGTTCGCATTCGGGAAACGATTAACAGTACTGTTCCTAACTTGCCGTAGTAAATCGGTAACAAGCGAACACATAGCACACCCGGTCTCCTAAATCGTACAAGCATTAGCTTCTGAAGGGTTCCACTTTCATGAGCGTACCCATGTTCTCATACTCGTACTTTCTATACTCAAGGTGCAATGACATGAATGCAACCACCAATTTCCGTGTGGCACTTTCGTGATGGCCAAACGGTCAAGACCTGTTTCGATGATCTGATTCTCCTCAACTAAAATGGAAAAAAATGTAGTTTAGATTTATTTGAAGAAGGCGTATGTTTTAATTCAGGACGATTCCTCATTCCATGCTCTTCATCTACAGGCTGACGAAGCGGTCCTTTCAAGCATGATTAAGTGAGATTTGTCTATTATGCATTTCTGTCATTGGATCGGATGGGACCCTACATTGAATTCGAATAAGCACCTGATGATGTTGACGGAAATTGGAAATGACAATGTGAAAATTTGATGCCGTGTTCGAATCAGATAATTCGACATGTGCGTAAACAAGATTTGTTTTCCAGAACAGTATTGTGTCGGAAACGGAACTTGTCTCGATTAAATATCGACCATTCCGTTTGTGGAACATATTAATGATGAAGGTACGTGCACATATATTTCCCGAAGGAAATTGAAGGTATCTACATTGTTCTCCGAAGTGCACGATGAATGAAATATTCAATTCAAACTTATGAATTTCCCATGAGTAGGACCGAATACGGTCAGTTCTAATTGAAAAACCGATCCGAAAGAATCCTCATCTGAACGTGCTCTGAAGTGGAATTTCCTCATGGATATGGCGTTCTGCAATAGCAACTTTGGTTTCATTTCTATATTATAAGAAAATAACGAATATAGACACAGACCAAATTATTTCGAGAAATTTGAACTTAGACAGAATGGACGAAAAAAAGTTATGAATTTTCAGCGAACTGAACCTCCCTAAGTTTTTTAGTTCCCTGAAGAAAACTTGATGAATAGTGATTCAGCCATGAGAAAGAATATTCAGAAATATTGCTGAGAAGTATTTACCCATTTTTCGCCAGATAATATATTGTTCCTGAAAGTTGCTCTCAAGATTATTCTCACCAAAGTTTCCATGAATATCATCCCTTATATTTGTGTATCGTGTTGACGGTTTTGGAGACTCCTACCGTGCAAAGGAAGATTAATTCTTCAATATTTGTCTGCAAAATGATCCGAATGTGCTCTTCAGTATCCTTGGATTCTTACAAACCCCGATATAAATCGTCGACCGAAATTGTATCGAAGTCGAATCTGAACTTCGAAATCTCATGGCAGGATCTTGTTTCTCATGATGTTCCATTATTTAAAAACATTCAGAAGACATTACCCATCATAAGGAAGAGATGGCATACAATTACGAAAAATATGGTTTTTAGATAACAAATTTTTCTATTTTGTGAAACACGGAACAACCGATTGTAAGCACAATGACCTTCGAAAAAACCAAGTGAGGAACTCGTTATTTGTAGAGAAGGTTTTACTTTAATTACGAAGGCTGTTCATAATTGGCAATATTTGAAGAAGATGAATTACCAATTGTGAGAATTTTAAAAATGTTGAACATGCAACAGAACGACCAGACTCAGCCGTTATTAAGTGGTTTTTTGAAAGGAATTGCATTCAGTTATTTTTTCAGATAAAATGTCATCCACCTTGAATTAAAGCTGATTTTTTTCTGTGTACGATGACGTAGGGTTGCCCGAGTAAATCTAGCCGAAATAAGGATTGCTGCCTGTTCAATATGATGCGGCCACATTTTGATGAGCCACTCCGTAGCTATATATATTTTCCTATTGACGAATATTTGTAAAAAATTGGTTCAAGCGAATACTCGATGAGCGTAGTAACTCTGCAGCGAGATCTGAAATTATAATAATTAAACAATACAATTAATTCTGACTTAATTAAGAGAATTTCCTGTTCAGAACTCTAAACAAAGAACTAAGCAAAGGCGAATGTGTAAAATCCATCCAATGATTTCGCAGATATATCCATTCAAAATATTATTTTCCCAATATTCCAAGAAATACAGCGAATAGACGACTTCGGCCCAAGTTGCCAACCCACAATTTTCCTCACAAATCTACCATCACTGGGGAACGGGAATTTCAGGACTAACTCGACATTATAAGGTTCGCATTATTTATAAATATCCTTAAAAGATTCCTCGGCTCCTCAAACAAGATAATTCCTTCCAAATGTAGGGTTTTGTTAAGATCATCTCTGATTGGGATTCCTGATTTCATGTTAATAGTGTCAAATTTATATAGGAATAGTTCCGAAAATCAACTTGATTATTTTGGTTGCTGGTTTTTCATTCCGTAAATATGAAAGGTTAATTACAGAATTTGTTTGATTTCTTTCTTTCACCAGAACGACAGTCAATGTCCTATGGTAACATGTCCATAGCATAAAACAATCTTTATTTACTTTATGATCCATAGAATATAGAAGAGACAACAATCAACAATGGAAAAATGACTAGGTATGCTCTATAAATCATAAGGTAAATAAAGATTGTTCTATGCTATGGATATATTACCATAAAACATTGACTGTCGTTCTGGTGCATAGTTTTAATATGTCTTATGTTCTGTTGACAGAAAGATTGCTTTTTCATCAATCAAATTCCGTAATGAACCTTTTTTTTCAGGAACCAACCGAATATTTCATATTTACAAAAGGAAAAACCGGCAACCGAAATAACCAAGTTGCTTTGCGGAACATATCCTTCATAAACTTGACACTATTAACATGAAATCAGAAATCCCAACTTAAATTTCAGCCTAACAAAAACCTATATTTGGAAGGAATTATCTTGTTTGAGGAGCCGAGGCAAGTTTTACGGATAGTTATAAATAAGGCGAACCTCATCGTGTCGAATTTGTCATGAAATTCCCGTTCCCCAGTGAATGTAAATTTGTGAAGAAAATTGTGGGTTGGCAACTTGGACCGAAAACGTCTATTGAGATCCAGTATACTTGACTTTTTTTTTTTACTATCGAATAATTCAAAATGCCCGGATTGTTGAAGCGTGTGAAAGCATAGATTATAATTTTGTGTCGAAAAAGAATAACTAAAACAAAAAATGATTCGTGCTACATGGAAGAAATCCATTTGTCCAGCCCCCAAAATTGTAAAGAACATGCCCCATTTATTATTGGAAGGTATATTTCGATTGAATGAGAATTCAGGAATATTCTGGTCTATCCCCAAGTTCCTCAGTTTATTCAAAAAAAAATTCTGCTTTCGATTCATCCGGATGAAATGATGACTAATAGTAACGAATATATTTTTCAGGAATATTCAGAAAAATAAAATATACAATTTCAAAGTTTCTTTCATCCAACATCTTAAAACCAGTTTCGATGAATGAATTACACTGACAAATTTTAAAAGAAAAAATTGAATTCTTGTATATCCGTTCTCGAGCCGAAATGACATTCTTTCGAGAAGTATCTTTTAGAGCATGCTTTGCCACCGGATCAACAATACTCTGAGTCTCCATGTGGATACACACCCTTTCAATTGATCAACGTCAATTGTACTAAGCTGTAGCGTCGACTTGTTCAATCATATAGTCCAAGTGAAATGAACCAGTAACTTCGCAGCTAATTATTTTGCTATCGGAACTGGCCCATCTTTCAAAAAAAGTGTCATAAACCTATTGGCTCGTTCGACAATATTTAGATGAAGTGTACCCAATGCGATGAATGAGACATCCTGGATCAATATTACGGTTCCCCAGATGAATGAACTCCAATAAATTGATTTATTTCACCTCTAGTCCAGGGTTGATAATTTTTTCAAAACAAAAAAAATAACATCAGGATGAAGCCTATTGAAAAAGGAATAGTATATAACAAAACTGAGAGGAAAAATAATTCAGATGCGATCTGAGATCGGGAAGTGGAAGAGGGTGAGTGTTCAAGGATAAATCACGGTTCATCTTTATTTCCGGCAAAACTACAAGTCCTACTAAAAAAAGGTAAACGGCAGGTGTAGGTAATAGATCTTCAACTTTTCAAATAACATCGAAATGTATGCGAAAAATACAAATAACCAAGCTTTTGTTTTTTCATTTTTATCTCTCACAAAATAAAATATTTGTCACTAAATCCGGTAAAAACTTACCTCTTTATGATCCAAATACACTGTTGTTTTTCTGAGTCAAAATATGTTTTTATTCGCCTTGTTCTGACTAAATATCGAAGAAGCACCCTGTTTTACCTTTCATTTTTGTTATAGTTACTTCCCTTTCCAATGAGTTCCATCCTCCTATAATTTTTTTCACTCTTTATTATTTATAAAGGCTAGGGCAGTGGTCTATTCGACTATTCGATTGATTAAGTCTACGTCACAACTTTAACTAAACTATTGAGACGGTGTATCGATAGCGCTATGCAACAAAATCGTTATGAATGAGGCAGAGCACTAATCAAAAGGTCGTTTTAAAAAAAATGTCATCTCTGTATCATAAAGGAGAACAAATGATTCGAATTTTTTTTTAATATTCTTTCTGAATATTTTTATGCAATGGATTTAGTAGGTATTATTAATCATTATTTCTACATTTTATGTCGATGAATTTCAAACAGTAAAGTTTTTCGAAATCCCTCAGGTTGTAAATAAACGGGAATAACCCGCAAGCTGATTCAATGAAAATATCATATCTCCCAATAATAAGGATACATTTTATAAATTTTCGGCAAATGGATATTTCCAGAAAATCGGATGAAAGATATCGGAATGAAATAGGTAGAATTCAAGTCTGTCGTTTCATCCTTATCTTTCTTTCATCTTCTGATGCCCCCACCATCTGCTCTAGTGAAATTGGAAGCCGACAGAGCTGAAATAATGATAATTTAGATATTCGCTAACCCCGAAAGTTCGGTGTGCTTTGATCTGAATATCTAGTGTGAAATTCAAATTATCGTTTCACTCGTATATTTCCCATTCGTGTTTTTTGAGTGTGAGAAAATAGCCAGAGATGCACAGTTGATTTCCGGTAGCTGAAAATGACCAATTTTTCTTATATTCGAGGTGTTTCATATAATAACATTAACATCTAATAGTCATAAATTCTTAAATAAATGAAAGTGTGAGACGAAATATACATAGATTCTTGTTTCGTGAATACCTCTATCACCTATTCAACCACCTCATATTCGGCTTGATGGTCTGAAGATTTTGGATTTGATCACATCCAGACTCGGAATTGAATTCACAACTTTATTGGAGTACCACCTCATTCGAACCTTTCTGAACTGCGCAGGCCTGATGAGGACGATTTTAATCTGCTTTCAAAGTTTGCCGGAGTAGCCTTTGTCCCCCAAAAAAAAACAGATCAATACAAATACCTCTTTGTTAGTGAAGAATTACGAGAGAAATTTCCTTATGGGATCAGAAATCTCGGGTGCTCAGATAATGCTTCTTGTAATGAGAATTTTATCAACTATAAAAGCTACGGGCAGCTATGCGGCGCCGTTTGGGACGAAAGTGGAATCGCCAATATAATTATTTTCGACTCAATAGATTTATTTGCATTTAGTTGCAACAAAATATAATTCATGTGACGATTTTTCTATTTTTCCCTCAAATATATATGTTTCCTACCAAAAACACGAAATTACGAATTGTATATTAGTCCTGAGCTTAGGAAAGAACAGAAATTGCCCAATATTTTTCACCGGCAACTATAAGACTCGTCAAACAAAAAAATAAAATACATAACAGATGGAAGATGTACGGTACTTCCGAGGATTTGATCGAATTCAGGGAATTGAGGTCTCGGTCTAAAAAACGCATTCACTCAGACTACATGTACTACGTGAGCAAAATCGAACACGAACTTCCTTCAAATTCTAAGGCGCTATTTAAGATCGCAGCAATCCGGAAAAAGCATGGTAGATATCCGAATATAATGACTCACGGTGACGAAACTGCAGAAAAACCGGATGAAATTTGTAATATGTTCGCAAACTTTTTCGAGGGTGTTTACGAGTCTGATACAGCTGCACATTCTACTGAGTATGTCGAGAACAAATACAGCGCTAACTATCTATCAAGTTTCTCGTTCACAGAATCGGAAATAGTCAAGGCATTGAAAACGGTCAACATCTGTAAGGGACCTGGACCAGACAATATTCCACCTATAATTTTGAAAAACTGCGCCCTAACTATTAGTGCCCCACTGTGTATAATTTTCAATAGATCTCTGCGGACGGCGAAATTTCCGGGGGTGTGGAAGTTGGCTTCGGTTGTTCCAATTTTCAAGTCAGGAGACAAAAACTCTGTCGAGAATTATAGACCCATTTGTATACTGAATGCGATTCGTAGGGTGTTCGAGTCACTGGTCCATGAAATCATGGCTAGACACTTGAAAAATATAATTATTGAAAAACAGCACGGTTTCATACAGGGAAGAAATTTGGAAACGAATTTGCTTTGTTTTTTGGAGTATTTACATGAGGGGCTGGATTCTCGTACTCAGGTCGATGCTGTGTACACAGATTTTCGGAAGGCATTTGACAAGATCAGTCACTCCATTCTGCTTCGTAAGCTTGCGGAGGTCGGCGTCTGCGGGGATCTGTTGAGATGGTTGGAGTCATACATCAGAAGAAGATCTCAGTTTGTAACGGTGAATGGTTTTAGGTCATATATTTATAGCAATTCATCAGGAATACCTCAAGGATCTAAACTAGGCCCCTTACTGTTTATCATTTATATCAATGACATCTCAGAATGTTTCGAGTTCGCGCAATTCCTTCTTTACGCTGATGACTTGAAGTTTTACTTGAGGATACTTTCTCGAGGTGATTGCGCTAAGCTGCAGAGTGATTTCCGCAGACTGCAACAATACTGCCAACAAAATTCTCTGTTTTTAAATTTTCAAAAATGCCTAAAAATCACATTCACAAGAAATAATAATACCATCCATTCCGACTACTTCGTAAACGATGTCAGAATTCTTGAGGTGAATGCTGTTTGTGATTTGGGAGTAACACTCGATTCAAAATTGCTTTTTGACCAACACATTGACAAAGTTGTAAATACTTCTAATAGAGCTTTGGGTTTTCTTTTCCGCAACAGCCGCCATTTTCATAATAAGGAAACACTCTTGACACTCTATTATTCCTTTGTTTGCACTAAGTTGAACTTTGCATCCTCCATATGGAGTCCCAGGTATGCATGCTACATTAAACGTTTGGAGAGAGTGCAGAATAGGTTTTTGAGATTTGTGTCTTATAAGAATGGAACTGTCATTCTAGATCATGATTATACTGAAATTTTGAGAGTCTGTAACATGTTAAGTTTGGTGGATCGTAGAGAGATTGCAGATGTGATGATGATGATCAGGATCGTGAGTGGTGTGTTGTCGGTGCCCAGTATACTGCAGAACGTTCCTTTTAAAATTCCAAATGCAACTTTGCGGTCCAAGGAGACTTTTTACCTACCATTCAGAAATACGAATTCAGCACAGAATTCACCACTCTGCAGGATGATGGTCACTTGCAATTCGCGGCTGGTCGGGTTGGATATTTTCCATCAAACAATGCCTTCAATAAAAAGCAGGCTTGCAAAAACTTTCAAATCTCATAATGTACAGATATAAATTTTAGTTTAGATTTTCCGATGAGACGAAGCCTTTTTTGTGTATTGAATTGTTGATAGGTGTGATATATTTTTTTGTTAAAATGTGGATACTTCATGTGGGTTCAAACCTGTTAGTATTCCGATGTATCAATAAATAAACAAAATAAATAAATAAATAAAGTCTGCTACCGAGACGAGGGACGCGGAAACTCAACCTGGCCAACAAATCAGGGCAGTCCAAAAGGAAATGAATAAATTCATATACAATTAGGCACATGCAATATATTCTTCTGCTTTCCAGATACATAAAAGAGAACCTGTTCCGAAGCTGATAGGGTCGCATCCCCGAGGTGGGTAGACACTATCGAATTTAAAAGCTAAATATTCCAAAAATTGCCTCTGAACAGATTCGATTTATTTGATGTGAACACTGCATAATGGACTCCAGACAAGGCAGTCTCTCTCAAGCTCACATCGAACAAAAGCAATGAAGAGGGTAGTGAAACATCTGGAGTCCTCGAAATCTTTGCATACCCTGAAAATAAGGCCAAGCATTCTCTTTGCAGCAGCAGTTATTTCGTTAATGTGTGGTGTAAACGTTAAATTATTGTCAAATTCAACATCCTTTCTAACCTCACATTATTTATCGCATAGTTGTGCTCGATGCAGGTGTTTTCTGTGCGTATGTTATAGTCTTGCACTTCTGGACATTGCGAGGAATCTTGTTTGCAGTACACCACTCATTCAGTTCATTCAAACCCCGCTGGAGGGACTCACAGTCCTGCAAGGTGAATATGATCCTGAACAGTTTCAGATCATCAGCAAACAGCAAGAAGTAGCAGAGCAGATTATTTCCTATATCATTGATGAAAATCAAACCAGAAGTGGTTCCAAATTACTGCCTTGGGGAACGTCACTAGATGCCGAGAAGCCATACGATCTGAGACCTCTACATTCAACATATATAGAGTGCGATTAGCAAGATACGAGAGGAAGAGTGCGAGCAACCGACAATTCAAAGTTTACTTACAGTACGATATCAACAAAATTTCGTGAGGAGTTGCGCGTTGTTATACTCCAGCTATCTGGAAAAGTTTCAATCCAATCACTCGAGTAAATATCAGAGAAATAATCTCAAAAGTTCAAATGACTATAATTCCGAAACCATTTGGTCGATTTGTCCCATTAACGGACTTCACCGTCGCAATGCAATGCGCGACCTAATCTGAAAGTTTGAAGTCCCAACCCGCCCCGTTCGACAGTTTTCGTGTCGTCAGCCGGCTGGCGGGACAGAATATATTTTGACATCGGATTTGTCATCAGTGAATCCAACCTAGTCGTTTGAGATGATTTCCGGGAAAAAATTCAAAAATTACAGCCATTTTGGTCGAAACGATGGCATGATGTTCCCCAGATCATGCGCGCAAAAAGATCGCCAAATCTTTTCATCAGGAAATGACTTTGCGTCTGGCGTTGGTCAATTCGTTAATAAGTGACCGCTATGAAAACGAATTTCAATATGCAGGCCAAAGCTTCTTCACGTCAATGCTATTTTAGAATTTTTGATTTTGCTCATTGTGATCAATCAGGCCTCTCTTTTCCAGTACTTTACCAATTTCGCCCAGTATACTTTCTAGGTCTCCTAAACTCTTTCATTATTTTTGAATGATTGTCGTATACTAGAAACAGTTTTGAAACTTATTTTACGTTTAAATCTCATGAACACATTCTACTTTTACACATTAACAAAAACAGTAAAAAGCATTAAAAGTGAGGTTAAGTTTCACTTGGACAAAATCCGCGAACTTACACATTTTCCTAGATCCCGGTACGTCATCGAATCTTCCGGTAAAAAAGTATTACCACAACAGACATTCTGGACACAGCGATGAAAAAAAATCATACCAAGCGAATTGGAGGGGACATGATAAAAAGGTTTGAATAGGTAATGTCATTAATCTCTAAGTGCCGATGTACTATTTTAGAACCTTAACTACCGACGTGGGGTTGTCTAGTCACTTGAAGAACAAACCCTTTTTCTTTTGTGTTTATTTTTGAAGAAAAAATATTGTTACTTCTTATTTATATCTAGTCATGATGTGAGTTGAATAAAATTTCCCAATTTCCATTTTTAACAGTGAATATAAACATATTATATTACAGTCTCATTTTTTCGGAAATAGTACACAGTTACATCTCGATGATTTTAATTTATTCAAAACAGATATTGCTCCTTGGTTAACTTTTTCTTTGAAAATTAATAGCTAGAGAAAATGAAAAATATCTTAGAAAATGAAAGGTTTTTGCGAAAATCACAGGCACAGAAATATCAAAGTTGACACATTTGTCTGCAGTTTTACGCTTGAATTTCGAAGGCAGGTGTGATAAAGTTTCCTGATTTGATGTCTTTGTGCTTCATTTTCTCCCCCGCCTCTTTTGGTGCGTAAATTTTAATTACCTATGATTTTGTTCATGAGGACCCTTATGTTTTACTTATGGCTGTCCACTCCATGCCGGAAGTTCCGGCTGATTATACATAATTACATAAGTACTGAGGAGAGGTCTGAAAGACCACGCGCGAAACCGTAATAAAAAAGCTAGTGAAGCACTGACGTGAGGTCAGCAGATTTACGCGCTTTTTCACATTGCGAAATGGCAACTTAGAAAATTTAGTGAAATTTGAATGAAATGAACATAATCACAAGCACTTACATCTATCGATAAATCAACAAATATTCCCCCTTGATCAGAGCTAATCATACAATTGACCAAAACATCTACACCGAAGAAGCGTATCCAAGGAGGATGACTACAGCTGTTTCACAGTTGTTACTGATCGTCAGGTCAACTTACCTTGGATAAAACAGCAAGGAAATCTCGATACTTGTCACCTTTCAGATGAACCGCTGCAGTTTAACAACGTACAGCGCGCCATCTTCTGGGAGCATCATGCGAATCCCACCTTCGAGTGCAGAATACCCTGATTGATGTGCATGACGTTCATCCTTTAGTCGCATGTCGCTGTATCTGCCATATTGCAGATTTACAATCACCATCACGACATGGAAACGCTCGGTTCATGTGGATTCCCACAAGACTAAAACGTCCAACATCTAACAAAGATAGGAATTGGTCTAATGGAGAAGAAAGAGTAATGATACATTTACATAATCACAAGGACAAATTTTGATTTTGATTTGTTGATTTATCGACAGATATTTGTTCTTGTGATTATGTTAATTTATCTTTACTGGAGTTCTTTCTTCTCCATTAGACGAATTCCTATTTGAATGAAATATGCAAATTTCTGAAAAAAAAAATTTTTTTCTAATTTTTTTCGAGTTATCGAAAAATTAAAATTTCAAATGGCTGTAACACTAAAACCAATCGGCAGATTTGGCCCATTAACGAACTCACCCTAGATATTCAGGATCAGAACCTAACCTAAAAATTTCAAGACTCTAGGTCCTTCCTTTCGAAAGTTAGAGCACATACGGACGGCCGGACATAATTGAATTTGACCACGGATTCTTCATGAGTGATTCCAACCAATTGAGACCATTTTTGGCGTGAAATCCGAAAATTAAAAACATCGTGACGAAATGATAACGTATCGACTAAAGCTTATTTTGGGAGCAAGTCGCATCATTTCTGTTTTTTCTGGGTTTTCACTCCCAATATCTGAAACAGAACAATTAAAAATTAAATGAAAATTGTTCTTTTTTCATGAAATACTAAAAAATCATGAAATGATAATAATGTTCCCTAGAACAAGCGAGTAAAAAAGGCACCAAAATCGCACTTGCTCACAGGGCCACTCTCCAGGAACGCTTCCTAGTGACTGTCCGAGGACTAGGAAGAGTCACGGAAGTATACGACTTCGCTATCATATGTAACTAGACTTTTGAAACACTTGAAGTGGTCGGCAGACCACACGTGGTCGGGTAAGTCCGGGAGAGATCGACCACATTTTCAAAAAAGATATGTAACTTTTTTAGTTTCGGAGATATATATTTTTTTTAAACATTAAGGCATTACTCAAAGGGTTAGGGTAGTAAATAAATTATAAAATATGATGTAATACGAACAGACATTTTTATTTTGACCTAAAAGTTCAAACATTGCAACTGGTCGATCTCACCCGCATGTCCGGGTTAGACCGACCACGAATTACGGGTGAGACCGACTTCGAAAAATAACAAAACGTGAAATAGTATAGCACATTAAAAGAGCATAATAATAAAAGTAAAATAGAAACGTGTACATATAATTAATTTTTACGGCTTTTCTTTTTCAGTTTTCCACATAAATCACAAAATATCTCAAATTTTGAGCATCCGTTATGAAACCAACGACTACAATTCACACATTTGATCCATTCGTCATTCTTGGTAGTTTCGAAATAATTTTCCCCACAACCTACACATTCGTTTTCGTCCCAATCTTCTGCGTCTGCATCACTTTCCTGCAATACTAGACTTTCGTTGTCCGAATCTGAAGATTCTAATCTTTTTTTCTGTTCAACCACAGTTTTCTTCTGAACTGGATTTCTGTTTTTTTTCCTTGTATTCTTTTTGTCCTTCTGAATTTCAATCAGCTGTGAACTGTTCAGAATGGTTGCAAGCTGCCTACCTCGTGTTTTTACTACTGCTTTTGCACTAGTTTTTGGAACTGGTGAAATCACGTTCTCCAACAATTTTCCCGGTGTGGGATCGAGTGTGGGGTCAATCTCAACTGTTGCAGTTACAGAGTCCTTCGAACAACCAGGCAGAGGTGGGATATTGCGAATGTTCGTTGTCTCAATGTTAGGAAATCGGGGTGGAGTCGACGGAGGGGGTGGATTTTCAGCTGCACTATTTGAACCAGGCCTGGCTTCTGCATCTTGTTCCATTTGGATATTAATATATGCGTAATCTGGAATAATTGCTGGATTAAAAGGTGCAATGCCTGTAGCTTTAAAACCAGACATCCCATTCTCCACAGTTGCTGATTTACCCCAGGCTTGTCCCAAAAGATTCCCAAAACTTAATCTTGTTATTTTCCTACTTGGATTTGCCTTTAAAAAATTGTTACAAGCCGCGTAGTAATGATTTTTCAATGATTTGAAAAAAGACCTATCTAACGGTTGTAGGTAATGAGTCGTGTGACTCGGTAAGCAAAAAAGAATTATGTCATTAGCTTCGGAAAATTCCAGTACTTCCACAGAATTGGTATGAGAAGTTTGGCCATCGACAATCAACAAAACTTTTCCAGCTGGTTTTCGTGGCAAAAAATGAAACTCCAACCAATTCTTGAAAATGGCAGCATTGACATATGCCGATTTTTCTGACATAGAAATTTGAGAGCCAGCTGGCATTCCATCTAAAAATTCCGCCTTTCTATTTTTTCCTTTGAATATTGAGTAAGGTGGGAGAAACATTCCCTCTGCATTACAGCACGCTATAACAGAGATAGTTTCACCCTTCTCGCCTGATGTTAATGAAGGAACATTTTTCGAACCTTTTGCGGCTAGCACTTGGGTTGGTTTATTGTTTAATTGCAAACCGCTTTCATCCATATTAAAAACATTAGATGGTTTGTCGTGAAGTTGATTTTCAGTGAGAACTTTTCCTAAAAGGTTAAAATAGTGTTCTACTGTCACACGGTTCATTCCAGTCGCTCGATTGATAGAAACTCCTTCCGCTTTTCTTATCGAGATATCAGGATGACGTCTCAGAAAGGAGTTCAGCTAATCATAGCCAGCTTTGCCCTTTTCTTTATTGAAGTTATGCTTCAATTTCAGTTCTTCTGCGAGTTGAAAAGCCCATATTCTGACGGATTCTCGATCTGGTGCAAATCCAAATGTTTGCAATTTTTTTATATGTCGCACTAATTTTAGTTCTGCTTCTTCTCCCAACGCTGATGACGGGCCTAGTCTGTGATGTTTAATTACGTCCCCCTTCTTAATCCTATCTTTTAGTGTTGTTTTTGGAATTCCAAATTGTCTAGCGGCTTCGTTTACACCCATTGTACGATTTCATACACATTCAATTGCATTTCTTAAAGAATCGGCACTCCATTTAGCTCTTTCCTCATTTTTCCTTTTGTAAGTAGTGGGCATTTTTCACATCTGTAACAATATTATTTAATAGTATGGTAAGAAGATGTCGTAGTGCCCAGCGCAAATAGTTTCTTGGTGTAGACTTAGTGGGCATTTGGGCAGGCAAAGAAAAACTTGATTCAGTTTGTCCTAACGTTTCTACATTTATTATGCCGCCCATTTATGTAATTTATATTATATATTCAATAACCTTTGAAAAAGACATAATAAATGTCGGAACGTTGGGACAAACTATACTGAGTTATTCTTTGCTTGCCCAAATTCTCACTAACTCTACACCAAAAAGTCATTCCGGGAGAGACCGACCAGTGGTCGTTCTCTCCCGTATTAATGTAGTCGTACTCTACCAAAGTTATGGGAGAGACCGACCACCTTGTTAATCGGAGGAAAAATCATAAACCCCTAGATTTTTGAGGTTATGTTATAATTTCATTCATATTTTATCAATCTGTATTGAGATAATTGAAATAAACTCACCCGCCTTTGAAATATCACCAACACAGTAAATGATAAAAAAATATTTCAAGTATGCGCAAATTCTTGAGCCTATTTCATAAAATAATACTTTGCCTCGGGCCGTGTTTACATGCTCGATGTATCAAGGTCAAACAGTTTCATCATCTATGCGAGTAACAGAGCCATCTATTGCTTTGTTTTTTAGTAATTGGCACTGGTCGGTCTCTACCGATGGTCGATCTCTCCCGGACTTACCCTATATAAAGGTTGAACCGTAACCCGACGGCGTCCGTCTCGAATAAAAAAAATCATGCTATTTGCATTCAATATATTATTGAATGAATGTTCTGTACTTGAGTGAAAATTTTATATGAACGCCGATTGATCAACTTCCTCCGATTTTCTATCTCGTTTTGGATGCATGATTAGAACTTTCCTGAGCATGCATTCTCACTTAAAATTTGCACGGTTGTAAATTGCGTGCCTGAAAACTTTCCGACCTGAACCAACCACCGTTGCCAAGGTAATGGGAATATTCAATTTCGGCATACGATCGAGATTTATCCCAGACTGGTTTTGTGCGAGAGGGATGCAAAAAGACCCCTCGGGATCTCATTGTGCTCCAGATTCGCGGTGGTTTCGCATCATTAAGTTCAAATGAAATTAAGTCATTTGCAGGTCTTGCCTTCATATTATTCATCGAATAACGATTGAGTTGTGCGTCATTTGAGCACAGGTTGAGGAGATAATAACTTCAATCGAGTCTGTTTGACAATTACTTTATTCAGCACCCTGCGTCTTCGAGTAACCAGCCTTATAATCTGAAAGGATAGAATGTGACTTATGGTTCAAGAGAAATTCCAATTCCCATTTTTTTATCGAAATTAAGATTGCAGAGAGTTCTTATCTTGTATTTCGAGAGGACCATATCGTTAGGAGTACAGTGAATCAATATAGAATATAAGGGAATCCTCGTAACGAAGATCGTTATTTCCCATATTTCGTGCTATTTCTGAATGTCAATCAATAACGATAATAATCGAACCATTCCAGGAATATGTAATTTCGTGAAAATCCTTATAACTTTTTCAATGAATAACGAAAATTTCAAGTTTCTTGGTCTATTCCTTTAGAAGTGACATTGTTTACGGCCACCCGTCTGCCAGTCGGGCAGACAGATGAACTATTTGAGTTCAGTGTGGATAGAATACTGATAACAAAACAGTGTGTAACTACTCTTTAATCCTCTTACACTTTCTCCGTCTAACGCACGTTTCGGAAACCATGTTTTCTTCGTCCAGAGACATATCGTTACTGACTACAGGTACAAGTCCAAATGCTGAACACACACACATGCTCTATACTACCCTCCCCACTTGTTCGTCATGTGAACTTGTACCTGTAGTCAGTAACGATATGTCTATGGACCGTGGTTTCCGAAACGTGCGTTAGACGCAGAAAGTGGATTAGAGAGTAGTTACACACTGTTTTGTTTTCTTCAAGAAACTCTTAGGTTTCCGTACAAAAAATATCGAAAATCATTGCATTAGTAGTAAATTCAATATCAATTACCAGAAATATACACTGAAATAAATTTTGTAGGTAATATCAATGAATGCTGTTCATCAACCTTCTATACGTTGAGATAATGCTCGTGATGTAGGTTTCATCAATGCGATGAGCAAATTCATTGAGGTAAGAATTCATGTTACGCACAGTTTCATTGTCCCAATGAACCAACTTCATTATAGGAATGTATTCAATACACAAACTCAATGAACAACATTCATCGTTCCACCAAACTCGATACGTTGATTTAACGAACTCTATCCGTTAATCATATGAACTTGTATATAAAACTGAATCGACTAACAAAAGATATCCTTCATCAAATGAGCCAGTATCATCTGAGTATTACTGAAGAGTGTTTGTGAATACCTTATTTTTGGCAATTCGACCACACCAGCAACCACGGCGGGATGAAAAAATAAATATTCATAATTGGAATCCGAATTAGAATAATTTTACTTTTCACAGATAAAGGTACATATAAACTAACATAACCACAAGGACGAATATCTGTCGATGAATCAACGAATATTCTACATTGAACAGAGCTAATAATCCAAATAACCAAAACATCAACACCGAAGAAGCGGATCCAAGGAGAAGGATTAGATGTTTCACAGTTATTACTGATCTTGGTAAACCGCAAAATGATAACCTAGAATCCTATCACCTATCAGATATAACACTGCAGTATAACTACATACAGCGCATGTGCATTACGTTCATCCTATTGTATCAGGTCTGCATATGCGATATTTCAATTTTCAACATCCGTTGCGACTTCGAAACAATCGGTCCATGTGGTTTCCAACAATGCCAAAACATCCACCATCTAACAAAGATAGAATTGGTTCATGGAGAAGAAGGAGCTCTGGGAACAATAAATGAATATAACTAGAAGGACCAATATCTATCGAGAAATCAACAAATACTCCACCTTGATCAATGCTTATCATCTAATCCAATCCCCTAAGAGTAGATGTTTTGGTAAACCGGATGGTTAGTTCTGATTGAGGTGGAATATTTGTTGATTTATCGACCGATTTTCGTGGTCATGTAAGTTTATTATTACTGTACCTCTTTTTATTCCATAAACCAATTCCCATCCTTTCAGGGGAACATATTTTCAAAATGAAAAGTGTGAAGAATCTTTTGAGCACAGTTATTGAAGGAAATATCAATGAAAATACGTTTTTGTTGATCAAATCATCATTAGGATTGAAATTATATTCGAAAATTGTAATATGTATTATTTGGTTATAGATAGATGAGATGCCGCAATCGGATCGGATCTATTGATACGAAAGGATGCCAACAATGGCAGTAGAATTTCGACACAGTTCACAATGAAAGATTTTCAGGAATGATTAATTTCAATGAAAAACTGGTCCAAGATGTTCAACTGCATACAAGCCGTCTTGACGTTGAATATATCATGTAAGCCATAGGTGAGATTTTTTTATCTTCGAAGATATCGAACTCAAATCCCACAATATTTTGAGAGTGATCGATATTTGTTATAAAACCGGAGACTTTCTTGAAGAATTCACAACGCTCCTGAGCTAGATGAAATGCCGTTTCTACAAGCAGAAATGAACTGAACCTTAATCGATATCGCTGAAGATGATCAGAGATAATATCTGTGGAGTGAGTACTAAGAATAAAAAATTATCTATAAGGGTTTCAATAATTATTTCGATGAAGACTGAGTTGAAATTGTGTGCTTATTTTATATGATATCTTGTATATATTGAGCGTTTGAAGAAATCCATAATGAATTTGTTGAAACTAGGTTTTGTTACTCAAGTTTCCAATTGTCCAAAAGATGAAAGGTTTGAACTACTTTTGACTAATTATAGATCATTATTCACAGTTTTCTCCAGAAATTGACTATCTTCATGATTTTATTATTAAGATACTTATATTAGTTCACACTAGCCGTTTTGTTAAATTTAACACCGAAATTTTTAATAGTAGTCAAGGTAAAACTGCTAATTTTCCTGGTTAGCAAATCATTTATTATTATTACTATCATATACCCTATATAAAAGTATAATTTTAATGAATTAAAATCATTTAATCAACGAATACGTTCATTGTATAAACGAATACCTTCATCATTCCAATGAACAAATTTTATTGTGCCAATGAGTCTGTACATCTTTTCAATGAACCTGTCGTTAGGCCAATAGATTTTCATACGTTGAGGCAAGGAACCGATTCGTTGTCATGATTTATCATTTACGCATATCTGGTACATTGTCCCACTGTATGATAATTCCATGGGACAATAAATGTTATTCGTTCAAGCAATTTTGATGAACAAATTCATTTTCTCAATGTAACTCCTCATTATATTTACGTTCATTTTCCATTCAGTGTATGCGAATAGTTCAGAGACAGTTTTATTCATTAAATTTCCAAAACAAGGAAATCATCATTGAAATGGTGAAGTATATTTCCAACAAGAGATCTCTTCTTCCATTGCAAGGTTTGCCGTCAATGCTGCCAGCTCTTTTTGAGACGAGAGGAAGTCAAATTTGTTTCATTACATATAGTCCAAGATTTATGGCCAGTTTCACAAAGAGTCGATCGCCACCGTATTCTATTCTCAACACTCAAATTTAATCGGCAATGAACCATTTGGCAGCTTGATCCACAAATGAAGCGAATTCAAGCGATGGACCAAAAGCTCAGGTTATAGTTACGGTTATCCAAACTGACATATATGCGAAGGATAATCTGTCAATGTGCATATCCGTCACTATAACCGGAGCATTTGGTTCATCGCTTATGGTGAATCAACGGAAATAGACGACTTCGGTCCAAGATGCCAACCTACAAATTCCGTCGAATTTACTATCACTGGGAAAGGGGAATTTCCGAACAAATTCAACATGATGATGTTCGCGTTATGGACAAATATCTGTAAAAGGTGCCCCGACTCCTCAAACCAGATAATTCTTTCTAAATAAAGGTTTTTGTTAAGATTATCTGATTGGCTGGAATTTCGGTAGGGATTCCTTATCACTTGTCAATAGTGTCAAGTTAACAGAGGATATGTTCCGCTAATAAACTTGGTTATTTTGGTTCCTGTTAAAAAGGTTAATTACCGAATTTAATGCATGTAAAAGCAATCTTTTTGTCACCAGAATGAGAGTCAATTTTCAATGGTAACATATCCATGGCATAGTACATTCCATGATGTAAGTAAAACATGGTGTGCTCATCTGCTGATCTGTGATCGTATTCACCAATGATGACGTCACTTTTTCATTCAGATTCAAGCACAGAATATATTTCCTTGTATTTTAATCTTGCTGACGTACCTTTTTTTTCAGATGAGCACACCATGTTTTTTACATCATGGTACATTCTACATTTAGCCTATGATCCAGTAGTAAAGTGTATGATGAAGGTGAGAAATAATGCGCTATCTAAGTATAAGCGTACTAAGAGCTTAGGGGATTACAGTGATTATACTAGACTCAGGAACGCTGTAACCTCGGCGGTGCGGAGGGAGAAACCTGCTTTCATGACTCAGGCTGGATTGCGAGATTCGAGTTCCTTCTGAAAATCGTTCAGGAGGCTGAGCGCTGCAAATTCAAGAAAGTCTTTCCCGAGCATTTGAACAATCCCCAGGATCTCAATGCTTATTTTCAATCAGTTTTCACCCCTCCAAATTCCTGTCCGGAGACAACCAGCTATTACAGCTCCAATGAGTTCGACCCAAATATTAAGGTTTCGTTCAAGTTAGCAACCGAGGAAGATGTAGGGGCCGTAGTGTGGAATCTTAGTTCGAACGCAGAGGGGGGTAGATAATATATCTGCAAAGATGCTTAAACTATCACTCAGTAAATTTCTGCCTTATTTGACGCACATTGTGAACGTTTGTATTGAGAACGGTTATTTTTCTACTGCTTGGAAGTCATCTATAGTAAATCCGTTGCCTAAGGTTCCAAATCCTGAATCTCTTACTGATTTCCGGCCAATAAGTGTTCTGCCGACGCTGTCGAAGGTTCTTGGAAAGATACTGTCTTTCCAGGTTTATGACTACGTCACCGAGAACGGAATACTGACCGCGGTGCAGTCTGGTTTCAGAAGGGGCTACAGCACTACCACTCTTCTGTTGAATATAACTGATGATATTCTGAGATCATTAGATAAGGGGCATGCCACGATTTTGACCCTGTTAGATTTTGCTGAAGCCTTCGACACCCTTGATCACGAACTACTCTGTGCCAAATTGATGAGTTCAATTACCTCAGGTGTGCCACAGGGTTCCATTCTTGGCCCTCTTCTGTTTTAGATATACATAGCAGAAATGTATAAAATTGTTGGATTTGTGTTCATTCATTTCTATTGCGATGATGCTCAGGCTCGCCTATCCTTTCATCCCTCTTTTCTAGATCAGGCTGTTGAGCAGATAAATGAAGATCTATCAAAAATTGTGGAATACTCTCAAAGAAATACTATCAAAAATTGTGGAATACTGTCAAAGAAATAATCTGAAACTTAATGCGGGGAAGTGTTCATATATATCTTTCTGTCCTAGAACGTTTGTTGTTTCGGCTGATATCCGAATAGGCGGACAATCGATTCCATCTTCTAATTTTGGTAAGAACCTTGGAATTGTCTTTGATTGCCAGTTGAGATTCAGGGAGCATGTGTCGTTGCTGTTGAAGAAATCTTTTTTTGCTCAAAGATATTTGTATAGGCAGAGACAGTTTTTGGATTTTTCCTCTCGTAAATATATGTGTGAGACGCTTGTGTTGTCTGTATTGAACTATGGCTTAGTACTTGTTTATCCCTGTCTTGATTCTGTTGCAAGATATAGAATGCATAAGATACAAAATTCATGTTGCCGTTTCATCTTCGGCAAGAGGAAGTATGACAGGGGAGTGACGGATGCTATAAACCACCTTGAATTGCTAAGGGTAGAAAATGTTTACATACTGCAGATGTCTCCAACCGTACAACGAATCCTGAAATCATCCATTCCTCCCTATTTGAGGGAGAAACTAGTTTTCAGACGCGACGTTCATCATGTCGCGATAAGACATGGACAAAGGCTTATGTCGCCTGGTTTTCGTTCAGCCATGTTTCAGCGTTCTTTTACTTTCTGCGCAGTAAAATTATACAATGAGTATATTATGTTCATGCACACGATCTCCCTAAACTCATTGAGTTCTAGCCTGGGGAGACATTTATTGTTGAGGCAAAGTTCGTGAATTAGTTTGATATTTTATTTTTGTGAAAAATCTTGTTAGAATTAGTATATATTTTTTTTGGGTTAAGTGGAGTAGCTTTAATGCTAGACTTCGTCCTGCTTTTATGAATGTAGAAAAGAAAGCATTCAAATAAGGGCACAATTATTATTATTATTATTATCCATAGACCATAGTTGATAATTTTTTCATTGTTGATTGTTGTCTCTTTTATGTTCTATGGTTAATAAAAATTGTTCTATGCAATGGATATGTTACCATACAACCATGATGTAAGCAAAACATGGTGTGCTCATCTGCTAATCTGTGATCGAACGTACAAATGATGACGTCACTTTTTTCATTCAAATTCAAAGCACATAATATATTTTTCCTTGTATTTTCAACTAGCTGACGTCACTTTTTTTCAGACGATCACACCATGTTTTGTTCACATCATTCATACAACATAGACCGTCATTCTGGCAACAGAAAGATCGCTTTTTCATCCAATTCCGTAATGAACTATTTTTTCAAGAACCAACCAAATATTTCATATTTACGGATCAGAAAAATCCCAACCAAAATGAGCAAATTGATTCGCAGAACATATCCTAGGTAAACTTGACACTATTGACAAAGGATGAGGAATCCTAAATTAAATTCCAGCCAATCAGAGATGGTCTCAACAAAAACCTATATTTCGCAAGAATTATCTGGTGTGAGGAGTCGATGCACCGTTAACGGATATTTATGAATAACGCGAACCTCATCAGGTCGAATTTGATCTGAAATTTCCCTTCCCCATTAATAGTTAATTCGACGAAATTTGTGGGTTGGCAACTTGAACCGAATTCGTTTATGGATTGACGATCAAGCACGTTTTAGGATTCACAATAGAATATTATTCAACGAGCATATAATGACTGCTATTATTGACGAGGGTGAAGTTTGCGACACTAGCCTTAAGCGAGTTTCGCAAATCACATAAGTGAATAATAGCAATTATATGCGAGTTAATTACTGTACTTTGTCCACGACTCCATTGGTGAAATTGATGAAATGCTAAACTTCATCTGCTGTGATTGCTGGAAACTGTCAAACGTCAAAACTTTCAATTGATCTATGCATGGAGTGTATAATATTTATTATACACACCTATTATCCACGACTTGATCGACGACTGTCATTTACATTCTACAAGAGCCATCGGAATATATGTATATATATATATATATATATATATATATATTTTTTCAAAAATAACTCACCCTTCTTCCGGGCGATCCGTGAGGCTGACCGAAGCCTCTCAGCATTGAAGCTCTCAGAACCAATCCCTCAGCTCACCAGCCGCACAATGGACCAACTCATTGAAGAATGGAGTGGTAAGGCCCTACATGGGAGATACCCCTGCTGCCTGAAAAACAAAGATATTAATAAAGTAGAATCGCTGACTTACCTGCGCGCGGGATACCTCTTTCCGGAGACGGAAGGTCGATTGCTGGCAATACAAGACCAAGTCATACCAACAAAAATGTACCAGAAACACATTGCCAAACTGGACATACCTTCCGATCGATGCCGCAAGTGTTCGCAGGCACCTGAAACCATACAGCACGTGACTTCGTCTTGCTCCATATTAGCTCCAAAAGAATACTTGGAACGCCATAACGCAATGGCAAAAATTTACCACCAACAGATGGCATTAGGGCTGGGTCTGCTGCGGGAGGAGGTTCCAAACCACCTATATATCCCTAGAGCTTTTATACAGAATGCGCGTTACAGACTCTACTGGGACTCTCCTTTGATAACGGATAGGAGTGTGATGCATAACAGACCTGACATTGCACTTTTCGACACTGAGAAGGAAACATGCATGTTGGTGGAGTTTACAGTGCCAGCCGATGATAACGTCTCCAAAGCATACACGGAGAAGCTAACGAAATACGGTGACCATATAAATGGTGATTAAAAAAAAAAAAAAAAAAAAAAAAAAAAAAAAAAAAAAAAATATATATATATATATATATATATATATATATATATATATATATATATATATATATATATATATATATATATATATATATATATATATATATATATATATATATATATATATATATATATATATATATATTATTAAATGGTCCCGGACAAGACATTTTTGAGTACTAATCAATATTGAAACTTCAGTTGACGATTGATCTTGTTTGCGGAAGTTTGGGCAATCAAGACAGTTGATCACAGTACTGAAGTGCATTGTAATGGATCTCCATCCAGTCGGTTCCGAAATGCTTTTACAATTTAATTTTTTCGTCTTTCTCATCAGAAGAAAAAATAATGAATACAAAATCACCAGTTTCATGATATTGTCTGTGATTGGTTCAGTATTTGAATCAAGTAATGCGAGATGGCAAACATTATATCCTTCAGCTTTCCAGTTTACTTCAAGGGATCATGAAAATCATTGAGAGGTAGTTGTTGGAAGTGCTACGCTGCAGATTGAAACCAACAATCAATACGTGAAGTGAACTGAAAGAAAAAGTGAATTATATCTGAAATTTTATACAAATTTCAGACAATTTCATAACTCTGATAATTTAGTATTCATATTCATTTCCTTCTGATAAGAAAGACGAAGAAAGCGTTTCGAAACAAACCTGTAATCCAGTACATTAGACTTAGATAACAGTCAGTAAATATTTTGTGAAATCCAAGTGGTACATGATCGGCAATCAACGGCCGTTGATCAACCATTTGTTGATCGAGTCGTCGACTATTTCAGATTATGGGGCATAAAATATGATGTTGATCGAACGATTAAGCGCTTGGACGGTCGATTAACGATGATTGACGTTTTCTGAAACCGGCCGTTGAAGTAACTCATGTAGAGACACTCTCAAGATCATCTCAATAAGGATATAGCAGATCGTGAAATCCCCTGACTTTGGCGTTAATGTATTTTTGGAATATTATCCACATTACAAAATTTTTCGCGAATGCTTTAATTTTGCCACTACGAACTGATCCATACAAGTATACAGTTGAAGAATAATAATTCTCTCTGGGTAAGGGAAAAAACTGCAGGATATATCAACAGTAGTCCGGAAGAAAAAAAACAATAATATCTCTAAAAGCCAATTGGAGTAACAATACTCACATGAAGACAATATATTCAGATCCCAGAAAACTCAATTCTAAATTCAAAGCAATCATAACTAGAATGGTTATTTTTGATTTATTGTGAACAATTGCACACCAACGAATAAAACGTTTTTACACATGGCGGCAAATGACTGATACTGAGCGAAAGTGCTCCCTAGCCGATACAGTCCTCACAAAGGCTTTACCCATTTGTATTCCATTTTATGACGAGATCTCTTTTAATCCCTGTGGTGTAACAAGAATCTCCTTCTTCCATTTTCCCAATAAAGCTGAAACATTGAACTTGAAATAGTTCAATGTCACTGTTTTCTCCGATTATGGTGAGTGCTTTATACGGTCAGTTTTAGGTCGGATAATGGAATATATAGTATGCGATTTCGTTTCTATTTTGTGAAATTGACAAATATATCACTCATTGAATATGTCTTATCATAACAGTGGAAAACCATACGAATAGTTTAAGTTTCAGTAAAAACTATGTAGAGTTATGAGTTGCAAAGTAGATATTTTTCCTGTTATGTGAATAAATTATTCGATATCAGTGGAAACTGGATCTCGAGTAACAGAAACGGGTGGGGTTAATTCCAGAAATAATTTGATGTTTATATAACGCATTCAAAAAATTAGGAGAATCATAAAATTAATGCCGGAAATAAAAACCACATGATTATCAATATCTCGAAAATCTATTTCTGATTGTTAGATATATTATGAGATATACAAAAAAGTTTTTTGGAAATATGAAATTCCTATGTTACTCTGAAACATCGATAAGGTAAGAACAACATTCTTCGTTAAGAATATCTCCCACAGAGTGCTTTCTAAGTGAAAAAAATGTTTCCTAAGAGAAGTGGGAACCGATATGTGAAACCATTAATACTCATCATTTAATATGTCTTGAGCACAAATTTGACAGATAAACTGCTGAAAAAAAGTCAAACAATTCTCGTTACAGATCAACTGAAAAAGTAATATTATGCATTAATTAGCAAGAGCAGGATTAAAGGCGGAACTATTAAAATTTGAAAAAGGAATTGAATTCGACTAAACTATCCAAGCTCTGGGAAATGTTGATTGAATGGAGAGTTCCTTGAAAGAACTGTTGGACATAATTAAAAACTTGACTGGTTTCAACTTAACGTAAATAGCTATACCCATCGGAGTTTTCTGTCATGTTTGTAATAACGCTTCAGATTCTACTGTGCCATTTAGAAATAATTGAAACTATAGTGTATCATCTCATATTTTTAGAACCATGTACAAAATAATATTATAATTTTCAGGAATTCACCTGAATGGTAACAACCTCTCTCAAAAGTTCCTAGAACAGAGGAAACCTTTGATGAAAATTCAACAGAAGGCAACATTATATTCATTGAAGAAATGTTTGATAGTGATGACGCTGCTGGTTATCTTCATCTTCAAATTAGTGAAGATAACGAATCGATCAATAGGGAAGTCTAACACCAATCACTTTTCCTAGTTCGAAGTCAAACACCCCTTAAAACATCCTGATCATGATCAAGGATTTTTTCCTTGAGCTTTCACGCGCCTGTTGGAATTCGATACCGAAACGATAACTTATTCACGCAGTGACCCCGGCGAAATCAGTTTTACTTCCTGATAGGAAGATGAGGCATATGGTCCACACAAAATTCTGCATGAACTTTCAGCTACTATTTTTTGATCAGAACCTAGATTTGACTTCGGTCTGATTTGCTTATTAGGAAATATTGAAAAAATATTCCGAAGGAATATTTTTATTTACGGAATCTTTTTGAGCGATGATTATTTATTTGGGATTAATTTTAGGAATTTGCAACGTCGCAGCATTATTCTTCGTTGTCGCACATGTATTAATTTTTTAGCTTTTCAATGCCATTTGACTAGTACGGTTCTCGAGATTGAGTCTCTTATTCAAGCCCTTCAATTAACCAGGAGAGCAGTATAGATGGTGGAGTTGAATTCTGGGTAAGTCCAAAAGTGTTAAAATCAATACTAAAATTATTAAATAATACAGTCTGCTTGTGCTTTTTATTGAGTTATTGAACAGAATCATAGGGTGGATTTCACTCAACCACGAATTCAGCCTTCGTAATTGAACCGAAAATAAACTTGACAAATATCAAGTTTCTTAGTCATTTCTTCCGACAGTTTCCAAACTTCCTTGGGTAAACTTCACTTCACGGACGATGCACGATTTTGATCCATATTTTTTCAAGAATGCAGAGGTTCATAGCAAATCGGTTTTTTTCGAATGAAGTTTCAGTTTTTATGGTTTTTGAAGAGACTACGGGTTTTCTTCAATTTATCAACTGTTCGAATCCAACTTTGACAGCCAGCAGTCAATAATCGCATTATTCTATTTCTCCTCCGCGCAGTAGTAAGTCTACTTATCCAAGAGATAAAAAAGGAAAATTCAATACCTCGAACACGATTCCAGAAGAATATCAAGGATGATATATATGTGAAATTGTAATTTCAAGTTCTATCACATTATGCAGAAATATTTGGGTGTCCCATTTGAAAAAAAAAATCTTAGTGGTATCTCATGAAATATCATTTTGCTGAAAATTAAAAAACGTCGTTGAATTCTTCGTGGGAAGTTGCTACGAGAATGGTCTAAAGAAATAAATAAACTCCAACAGACAAGAAGGTGCCGCAATATTTCTAAAATGAACATTTTCGGCAAACACCACGTAACTATGCAACGGTGTTAGCTATGGAGTTGCGAGTTTCGACAATGAGTAACTCGTGAAAATAGTTCCTCAGACACCGACATCAGTTTTTTTCTATCTATAGGACAGAAATAGGACTTCCCCTTCAAAAGTGTCTCATTTGGCCCACCCTGTAAATCCACCAGCCTTCCTTCGAAATGGTTCTTTGGACAAACGGAGCACTGGGTTCAAAATTTTAAAGGGAAAAGAACTGGTTGAGTTTGATCATGAGCAAAATGACTGCAATCTGTAACGATAACTTGAAATGAAATCGTGAAGAGCTAGAAGCTTCAGGCCTTGAGGGTGGGTTTGGTATCAGTAAGCGCTGGTTAGGTTCGTTAATGATCCAAATCAACTGAAGAGTTTTAGAGTTAAGTTCGCGGTTATTTCCTACATACATCAGGAAATATCTCAGAGATCAGATTGAAACTTAGTGAATTATTGAAGAATATAAACGCTTGTGAATCTCACCATTGCTTTCAATAAAATTTGGCACAATGTCCTGAATTCCAGTTATTTTCAGAAATTTCGAAAAAAAAAAAATTTAGCAATTTCCGTTCCGTTTTGAAATTTTGCTGGTTATTACCACAATACATCGATACTAGTTTTTGAAATACGAGAGCGAAACATGCAAAATTAGAGAAATCAATTTTTACAATATTTTGCACATACCCCAAAGACAATATTTCACCAGTGAATGAAAAACGTCCAAAATTTTGTGATTTTTTCCTGGATATCATTATTTTCAGAATAACTCGAAAAATACTTATCACGTTCATAATGAAACTGAAACACGAGTTGTTGAATGCTGATGCATATATTTTTGCGGAATTTCGTGATGATCGTGTCATAAGAGAAATTCAGAAATAATTTTTTTTCGCCCAGGAAATTCCTGCATGCGCACAAAATTTTTCCATCAAATTAAAAAGGTATGCTGTAGTGGCCAATTCCTAATTTCCATTCATAATGTATAAGACAAAATGCCGAAATAAAAATTTTCTGAGGTTCCAGACTCTGATTTTCAATCACAGATATGAAAACGGAAGCAATCCACACTTAGAGTGGACCCATGCATTGGACTCTGATGAATTATCTAGCTGCGTTCGTTGATTGCATCCACGGGGATACGGATTTTTTGGTCACGTGATCACAGGTCTTATGGATTATTCAGATTCAATAGACGACTTCGGTCCAAGTTGCCAACCCATAGATTTCTTCCAAATTTACTATTTCTGGGGAAGGGGAATTTCAGAACAAATTCGACATGAAAAGGTTCGCGTTATTAACAAATATCCGTAAAAGATGCCTCGGCTCTTCAAACAAGATAATTCCTTCCAAATATAAGTTTTTGTTAAGATCATCTCTGATTGGCTGAAATTCAAGTCGGGATTTCTGATTTCATGTTAATAGTGTCAAGTTTATATAGGATATGTTCCGCAGATCAACTTGGTTATATTTCGGCTGTCGGTTTTTCGTTCCGTAAATATGAAATATTCGGTTGGTTCCTAAGAAAAGGGTTTATTACTGAATTGGGTTGATGCAAAAACGTTCTTCGGTGACATATACATAGCATAGAACAATCTTTATTTACTTTATGATCCACAGAACATAGACGAGACAACAATCAACAATGATAAATTACTAAGTATGGTCTATGGATCATAAGGTAAATATAGGTTGTTCCATGATGTAAAAACATGGTCTGCTCATCTGAAAAAAAGTGACGTCAGCAAGATTATAATACAAGGAAATATATATTCTGTGCTTTGAATTCGAATTAAAAAAGTGACGTCATCATTGGTAAATACGATCACAGATAAGCAGACAAGCACACCATGTTTTACTTACATAATGGATTGTTCCATGATATAAGTATAATATCATGGATGGTTCTATGCCATGGATATGTTACCATAAAAAATTGACTGTCTTTCTGGTGACAGAAAGAACGTCTTTCCATCAATCCATTTCCGTAATTAACCTTTTTTTCAGGAACCAACCAAATATTTCATATTTACGGAACGGAAAACCAGCAACTGATATTCCCAAGTTGATTTGCGAAACGTATCCTATATAAACCTGACACTATTTACATGAAATCAGGAATCCCAAATTAAATTTCAGCCAATCAGAGATGATCTTAACAAAAACCTATATTTGGAAGGAATTATCTTGTTTGAAGAGCCGAGGCATCTTAAACGGATATTTATAAATAAGGCGAACCTTATCATGTCGAATTTGTTCTGAAATTCCCCTTCCTCAGTGATAGTAAATTCGGAAAAAATTTGTGGGTTGGCAACTTGGACCGAAGTAGTCTATTTGAAGTAAACTAAATTGTCGAATTTGATATGATATTTATATAATTGTATTCTGTGTGATAAATCGCTTTGCTCTATCAAAATACTCGTTCGAAAAAGATCGTCATCTACTCGTTCCAAATTTGTTTGCCAAGCGGTTGAGATGTCTACTCCCCTCCATATTGGTATAGCATATGATTTACGGAACCACGATCAACTGTCCGTGATCTCTAATCAACACTCTGACGTTTGATGACATTTTAATTACATGCATTCTGATGAGATCATATTTTTTATTTTTACTGATTTTCTTAGTTATCCATCACATTTCACATGTTTGTAGTGAAACAACTACTACCATGCCATCAGTCGCCTCGATAACAACTTCCACATCAAGATTTTCTAGAGATAAACGAGACGAGCAACAAGCGAAGAACGAGGAAGAAAGCGAAGATGAAGAGAATGAAGTGACTGGAGATGATGGTTCTAGGGAGAAAAGGAAGAAAAAAGGGCCAAAGGTAGGTCTTAAAGTTAAGGATATGAGCAACCAATTTCAATTACATCCATTAGCAGATGCTTCGGGAGAAGCTAGCGTTTTTCTGAATTAAAGTCATTGTTTATATGAATTGAGCCAATGGAAAGTGGGATATCAACTACTTTTATGGAGCGATCTTGAAAAATTGTATTGAAGGAATAATATTGAGACCATATAAAAGATTTGAGGATATGAGAGTTAAGTTTCGAAATCTAAAGTTTTATTCGTTTTACCTGCATGAACTACACTAACTACACTAATTCCACTGACTTCCAACTCTCAGTGCAGCTAAGAGAAGTTGAGTGCAGTAACAGATAACAGAATGAGTGGAGTTAGTGTCCTTCAATCTTTTCTATGATTCTCTCAGAGCACAAATATATGATATATGATTTTACGCAAATCCAAGATGACAGAATTCTATGCTGCCTTTGTTTTGATGTTGTATGTTGTAAAGTCGTCACGAAAAAAATTCCATTTTGAATAACCACATATACCGAACAGAACACGTCCAAGCAGGAACCAGAAAACATCAGATGTCTATAAAATTTACGCACTGTCATCACAGAAGATAACCTTACTCTATGTGCTGCACACGTAATCTGTGACTACACTAACTCCCAACATATCCTTAACGAACTGAGTGCAAGTTTACAACAAAACACTCCGAACAGTGGAGTGAGTGTAATTAGTGTAGTTCATGCAGGAACAATGAACAAACCCTATATATGACTCCTTCATGAGAAAATTAATTGAAAATTATCCAAATTCTTTGCTGAATGCCTTTTATATTTCAAAAAAAGTTCGAATATCACAGTGCCGCAGATTCGCATAGATGCATAAAATAAATGGTGCGGACACTTTCTGACATATTTTGAGTCCGAAAACCTGTACAAATGTTGTCAAAATGAAGAGGAACTGACCTACTTCAGTTTTCGCCGATACTTTCAGGCATCGGAGAATTTGCTGTAGAAATCAGAAATATTCAGGTGATAGCCGGCATGTGAAAAAAAAAACTGGTCAGATCAGAGCTGTTTCTGTGCAGTTGGAACGTGCAGTATTCTCAAGTATTTTCGAGAACAAATTGGTTTCGAGAAATTTTTGTTAGAAGGATTCATTTCATGAAGTCAGATTGGCATAAATACCCATATATTTACCCTTCATCTCCAAATACTTATGTTTGAAATTTGATATTTTTGAACCTTTTTGTTACATTATTTAGTTAATCAAAAAGTGTTCCAGAGCTTCGTATTCAGGAACCCAGAAACTAATAGGAACGTTGAATACGATTAATTCGTCTAGTTACAAATTCCCGTGATAACTATCAACAGATAGAAAAATTTATATTTCACATTGGTTCAAAATATTTTCAGAAGTATGTAACGAATTTATTACTTTTGAATTTAATATATACAAAACTATTGAACTACATTTTGATGATATTTTCTGGGGAGATCTAAACTAATATCCAATAAAAGTTATATCAATCGGAAAATACGAATACAAGAAACAAATCGCCTATTTCGTAATTACTGTTGTTCTCCTTCGAAATTACATCATGCATCCAAGAAAGTCTCCTTACAATGAATTCATAATATATTGTTTTTTTCCCAATACATATTTCATATTGTATATCATCAGATGTTTCACTCTTGATATAGTCATCTCATATATTAGCAGAAATCGAACAAAATGGCGATCAATTGATCGAAGCAAGTAGACGGATCCATCATTTCAAATGTCTAAATAATTTTATGGTGAATACATTCATCAGATCCATCAGATTACAGCTCAATTCATTTTTATTTGGCAAAATTATTGGTATATATACTTGACAAAACGTCCTTAAAGCTATCATCGATGACAGAGTGCAATGTAAGAAGATTTTACAGTTCTAAGAAAGCGTTTCGAACTCAAAATTTTAGAGGGCAATAGTAGGAAAGTGTCGACACATAATATATTCTATGCATCTTGATTCCGACCAATCGACCATTGATATCGCCAAAAAACGTAAGAACTATGGACCACTATGAAATTCAGACTATAGTGGCATTAGCCGATGTCTCGTGACAAAGGTGTCAAATGAAGCAACCTACTTTCGTTAATTTAAAAGAACAATTTTTCCATATTTTCTTCTGAGTAGTATAAAATAAGAAGATATTGTAGAGATAAGAACTGGTTTGAGACGCCATTTTTCTAATATGACGACGCGGGCGACAGGGACATGGGGTGAAGGAGCTTAAATTCGGAGAGGACACGTACAAATCTTCAATATCACGAATTTTCAAAACTCCAGGAAAATTTTCCTAGTTGAACTACCGAATAATTCTACTCACCATTGAGTTTTCAAATATGTACTTACTTGGCACACGTTCGTACCTACGGTGACTCTCCAAGTTGGTCTGGCTAGGCGTTATCAAAAGGGTCTTACATTTTATGTTTTATTTTCTTATAGTTACAGTAGGAACATGAAATTCAGTTTTCATGATATTACGAAAGTACAATTGACTTTTTTTCATGTTTAAGGGAGTTTGGCGGGGGTTTCACACGATGCTAATTGTCTGTCAACGGAAATCCTGATTTTTCATTCTACTCAGAACAAAATCTGAAAAAATTGGTGCTTTGTTATACTTTAACGGAAGTTGGTTGCTTTATTTGACACCTTTGTCACGTGACATTTGATAAATCCTTTATAGTCTGAATAGTCTGATACTGAGCCATGGTCCTACCTTTGTTGGAGGGTAGGCTAACGAAATTTCAGATTTTATGAAATAACGAAGGTCTGGCGGTCACGGACTCTTTCTCTAAAAAACATTTAAGTGGATATCTACAATCAGTTGCATCATCCAAAAAAATGTTTTCAGTTTCTCAAGCGACAATGATCTAACCGGAAAATCTCGAGATATCAAATTTGTCTTGAAAAAATGAGGATTCGAAAAATGATTTTCAAAAACGCCTAGGCAAATATGATATATTTCTGCAAATATCTAATCTACATCATTCACAGATGTCACTGGTTGAAAAAATAAAACATCTTCTTCAGAAAAATATGGTTATCGAAAATATAATGAAACAATGTTTTTTTCTTCTTCAAACTGTACCACACTTTACATCGCAGTGAAGAGGTTGTAAAGGATTCAGGTTTATTTTAACTATTCGTAAAATCACAATCAAGGATTCAAGCCTTTGTGAATCAGCATCTCATTTTGAAACACCCCGTACAGTACTACAGATAAAGACTCCACTCATTAGGACATCTCGAAGGTGACCGGTAAATCAATAGTTGATATAACTAGTAAAGGCCATCCATTTTTGCTAACGATAGGTTATTCCTTTTGGTAGGGTCAACTCAGAGGTTACGGCAAAAAAACCAGTGAAAACTTTGACAGCAGAGCAGTTTTATGTAGTTGCAAAATGGCGGAGGATCCGGGACTGATCGCATATTGTGTCGATATAGATGCATAATATACATATGGTGCGGACACTCTGACATATTTTGGGTCCGAAAAGCGATATTCTTATCTTCTCAAACAGATCAAATGTGGAAAACAGATAATTTTCTAGTGTCGCAAAATGGCGAATGAACTTTTCTTATTCAATAAGTATTACTAGTGAAGGCCATCAACTTATCCTAGCGAATCTTTTTTGGACCGATCAATTGAGAGGTGCAAAAAGCCCAAGTGAAGGCATCCGCACAAGAAATTTCCTTAAGTTGCAAAATGGCGCAGGAGTGGTCGTATCACCTATTGTGTTAATATAATTATGAGAAATTTTCGAAAATGCTCGAAATCGCAGGTAAATCACGTTCTTTGAATTACTGGTTACCTCTACCTCGAAGCATTTTTCCAGTCGAAATGTGATTTGAAATTTTCTATTTCGAGTTTGAGCTCTCCATGATCAACACCATATTCAGCTAGTAAAGGTCAGATATTGAACGAGTATTTATAGAATGATGACGCTCAATGTGGAGGAAGTGAAAAATATTCAAGTGATGTTCTCTTTTGTATCTCGAAAATTTGAAATTCGAACTCCTGTAGTTTCGTGAATCGTAGTGTCAAACCTCGGATGTCCATGCACAAATTGAAGAAATCATTTAAGTCGATAAACTTTACGCAGATTCTGCATACGGTCTGTTTCTCCAACGAATTGAGAAGCGATATTTTTGCGCGCATGTTCTAAAGGAACAGCGTGCTATCGTTTTGTCCAAGTGTCTGTAATTTTCGATGATTGAGCCGAAAATGGTTAAGTTCGTTGGGCCGAATCGGCCGAGTAGATAGATAGAGTTATAGCCATTTGAAATTTTGAGGTTAATTTTTTCATATTTCAGAAACTACTGAAGCGATTGGATTGAAACTTGGCAGTTAGTTGGAACATAAGAACGTGCAACTTTGAGCAGAATTTCGTATGATTTTTTTTTCAAAATTTTTTCGAAAAAAATTTTTTCTTCTGAAAATGTTGCTCCTATTCAAGGAAAATATCAGTTATACCTTGAACTTCATATTTCACAGCAGTGTACCAAATTTCAATTCGATACGGCTATTAGTTTCGGAGATATTGGGAAAAAATGGTTTTCCTCTCGATATCGTTATTTTTTCCGGATAACTCAAATAATACTGATTCGATCTGGATTTCAATTCGGTCATCTACATTGAACATGCGCGCAAAAGCTGCAGCCTTCACGGTAGTGCTTTTCTAGATTTTTTTTTTAACTTTCATTGATTCTCTCCTTGGACCATCAAATCGCTGCTATGGAAGTAATATTCCTTTCTTTTCAGGTTTGGGATAGGTGGAGCAAATGGAGCTCATGCAGTGTTACATGCGGAATTGGAAAACAGACGCGGTGGAGACATTGTATTGCTGGTGACTGTGCTATCGGCGAAAAAGAAGCTCAGATAAAAACTTGCGTAATGCCACCTTGTTGACCTGAAATTATACTGCAGATCGACACTCGGAGAAAATGCTTTATATGTATTATTAGGGATAATATATTGAATATTCAAATAACTCATTATTTCACAATGACGAAGAATACCACATTACCGATCCTGTTCATCTAGCTTCTTGTAGAAGTCTCACCTCAAAAAATTGCTGAGCCGATCGTTATCACAATCACTTCCAAAAAACGACTTGGAGTATTGATTTTTAGGAAGCAGGATTCAGACTAAGTAACTGAAGTCGAAGTGATGAATGCATGAAATCCACCTAAGGATTCTGCGAAATATATTCAAAATGTCATTTCCCACTATATTCAGTGACATTAGTGATGTTTCACCCTGAAAGAATAATTTCGTGAACTCTTTTTACTGGAAATGTGGTTGTCTTACATCAGGAATGAAATGTTAACATTTTCATAAATATTCGTCAACATGAAGGTAAGTAAAAAAAAAAATGATGTGTTTGACGACCCCGTATCTGAAAACAGCCTCGTATTGTTAGTATTTGTATACAGCCGTTTGAATGCGTGCGTTTTCATTTTCATCGAACTGATTGATCGGTGTATCTCTCTCTCTTCTCTTATGCTCTCCACCGAAGAAGAGAGAGATAGGGGTTAATCGATTCATCAATTCGATGAAAATAAAAACGCACCTTCTTTGTTATCTGCTACAACTATGTATATGGTTGTGTTATTTGTGTCGTGGTTTTCTAATGCTATTATTTTGGAACTTGGGACCATGAAGGTAGGAAAAAAGGTAATAGAACTCTGTAAGTTGAATACCTTTCCCGACCGTTGCTTACCGTGAGCGACTAATGTACTAATAACTGCGCTATGTTGCCATTGTTGCCAATAGCCGGCGCGACCTCTCGTGACGACTTGGGGTAGGGTTAATAAAAATATTGGTTAACACGAATTTGTATATTTGTAACACCCAACTCATAAATATATTGTGTTTCGTAAAAAATAAATATAGCGGCACACAATGTAAATATATTGCTACAACTAATAAATATATTGGCTCTAAAATTTATATACTTGAAAACACACTTTTGTCCCAAACGGCGCCTCATATATCACTCCCAATAATATATGTAAAATTGTAGTATGTTAGCAAACTTTCCCCATATCTGACGGAATCTTTGATCATCGCTATATATAAAAAAGATGATCCAATCGCTATTGAAAACTATAGACCAATATCTATTTTAACTACAATATCCAAAACAATTGAAAAGATCGTTATAAACATAAATGATAGCTTCCTAAATGAATTCAATATAATAAGGGTGAAACAACATGGATTCAGGGCCGAACATTCTACTGAAACGGCTGTCACAGAATTTGTTCAACATGTTCATTCTTTTTAGATCTCTCGCGTTCCTCCGATTTTATGAATTTTGACCAAAATGGAGGACTAAGGGGGAAGATAATGGAATGGATAGAATCTCATCTCCGAGGGCGTACGATGAAGGTAAAGATAAATGATGATTTTTTGGAGTAGTACTGCTGGTCCACGGCTCCTTATAGTTTATGTCAATGATCTTCCAGAGTACACATCTGTGGGACGTGTATTTCTATACCTAGATGACACATCCATTGTTGTATCAGCCCGCACAATGGAGTAACTGAGTCAAAAGGCGAACATTGTTTTCAAAGAATTTAGTGGGTGGTGTATGAGGAATAACCTTATATTGAACCATATAAAACATTTTGCGGTAATTTTCGCAATTCATTCCTAGAGATGAAAAATTCACAGTTGAGCTAAAGGTAGAATATGTTCTAACACCGGAGGAAACAGTGAACATTTTTAGGGATACGTTTAGAGATAGTAAGTTCAACTGGGGAGATCACGTGGAGTAATTGAGCAGGAATTTGAATAGCGGTTACTATGCTTTCTGGAATTTGAAGCAAACATTGAACAAACCAGGACTAATAAGCGCCTATTATGCATTGATTTATTCAAGAATAAGTTATAATAGTACATGGTGATACAACTGAAAGTAAAATAGTTTTTATCGCACAAAAAAAATTGCATTATTTTCAACCTTCAATCATAAGAACCTTGCAGAGAAACTTTCAAGAAAGAAAACATACTCGCCTTTCCGTGTATATGTATATCTCCTGAAAGTGCCTTGCTGTACGTACAAAAACAGTCCGCACGAAAAAGTTGGTAGTAGACATGAGAATAGCACGAGAAAGGGTAATCAACTAGAGTTTGGTAAATTTTCATATCATTCATATAAAAAAACTCCCGATTATGGACGATGTTATTTGTTTTTCAATTTACTGCCCCTTGAAATAAGAAATGCCACTAGTTTGAGTCTTTTCAAAAAGAGACTGATCCACGCACTTGGATCGAAAGTCATTGCGTGCATGTTCTAGGGGATCAGCGTGCTATCGTTTTGTCCAAATGAGTGTAATTTTCGATGGTTGAAAATTGTCTCCAACAACTAGGTTACTCACTGATCACGAATCTGGTGTCAAAATCGGTTCTGTCCGGCCGGCCGTGGACACGATAATTATCGAAAGGTGCCAGCCAGCGACTCAAAACTTGCAGGGTAGTTTGCGCATAGAAATGGCGTGGTTAAGTTCGTTAATGGTCCGAATCGGCCAAATAGTTTCGGAGATATAGCCATTTGAAATTTTGTGGTTATTACCCTTATATTTCAGAAACTACTGGGGAGATTGGATTGAAACTTGCAGTTAGTTGAAGCATGACGACGCTCAACTCTGAGTTGAAATCTTATGGTCAATCAATTTTGAAAAAAAATTGTTTTCAACATTTTTTCCGATGAAATTTTTTTTTTCTGGAATCAGCGTTTGAATGCGGGAACAATTCCAGTTATACCTTGAGCTTCATATTTCACAGCAGTTTACCAAATTTCAATTTCATATGGCTATTAGTTTTGGAGATATTGGAAAAAAAATAAGTAGAATTTCATGGTTTCCTTCTCGATATCGTTTTTTTTTTTTCGATATAACTCAAGAAATACCGATTCTATCGTGATGAAACTTCGCAGCTAGTTTGAAGATATCGGGGGACAACATTGTGCCAAATTTCGTGATGATCGTTTCATCAGAACAATTTGAAAAAAAATGTCAAAATTTTGTTTTCAAATATTAAATATTCTGTGATCTTCTCATCATTTTATGCTCATTAAATTCTGTATGAACCTTCAAACTGTCATTTTTCGATGAAATATTGGATTTCAATCCGATCTAATCTGTATTTTTGTAAATATTGGAAAAATAAAATTTTGAATAGAGATAGCTGCGGAATCATTGGGTGGATTTTACCCATTCACGAATTCAGCCTTCGTAATTCAGGTCCAAACCTACTCTACAAGTATCTAGTTTCTGGGCTGTTTCTTTCGGAAGTTATTGTGTTCACGGTCTGGCCGTTAGGCTGACCATTAACACAATAATTTCCGGAAGAAACGACTTAGAAACTCGATATTTGTAGAGTAGGTTTATGGCTTAGTTACTAAGGTCGAATTCGTGAATTGGCGAAATTTGCCCAATGATTCCGTAGATATATCCATTCAAAATTCTATTTTTCCAATATTTCCAAAAATACAAATTAGATCGAATTGAAATCCAGTAATTCATCGTGAAAAAATCTAGAAGGCACTGCCGTGAAGGCAGCAGCGTTTGCGCGCATGTTCAAATTCGTTGCCGAAGCGGTCATTTACATCGAACATGCGTGCAGAAGCTGCTGCCTTCACGGCAGTGCTCTTCTAGATTTTTTATGATCCCTTAGATTTCAAGAATGTTTTCTTAGACAGAAAATACAGTACGTGATATCTATAAGTTACACATATGTTTATCATTGTTTTGGGTTTTTGAACTTAAAGTATTGCAAGTATAAATTTCTTATTTTTGTTTCTTCTGACATGTCTCATACCATGTAAATTGTGAATAGTGGATCGATAAAAAATTATTATTGTTTTTATTATTATTATTATTATTATTATACACAACGCGCGTGGGAAATCTCGAATAAATTGTTTCATTGCACTGTTGAACTTTCTAGTTCTATCTCAGAATGAAAGTATGATAAATATCGCTGGAGAATTTGCACTTTATGCCGAGAAAATAATGAAACTCTGTGTAAAATTTGCAGCGTTTTTTTGGATTGTAACCATTATTGATGTATTGATCTGGGAGCAACTCCTCAGTTAGGTCAGTAGTTCTTTCATGAAACCTGAGCAGTTGAAAAAACCATCTCGGAATAATACAAGTCAATGGTTTTTTTAATCTTTAGGTGTGCCGTATAATGATATATCGAAAAGTATGTAGTGCAGTTAGAATCTTCATATCAAATTTGTCCAGTGTTCAAGATGCAGGGTGATTTCCTTTATGTTTTCTGATAATATCATTTAAATAGTCAGCACCTTGGTAACCCGTGAGTAGCTGTGTAGGAATCAGTGCAGTCCTTCTGCGTATAAAAAGTCATCGATTCTCGATAATTTGTTTTCCAGATGATGAAAGTTCTAATATATGACCCAAAAACGCAAAACACTCCGTATAATTCAAACTAATGGTCAAAGACTTTGCATGTGGGGTATTTTGGAACTGTCTAAAGGTACGATTTGGATTTCGGCAGTAGCTGTCTGGCAGTCGTGTACCGGCAGCGACTACCATACCGCTTCCAGGGAATTACATGCAACACTTACCGATACAAGCAGCGCTGCACGACCGCGTTTATCGGTAAGTGTTGCATGTAATTCCCTGGAAGCGGTATGGCAGTCGCTGCCGGGTCGCAACTGCCGGGCAGCTACTGCCGAGATCCGATTCGAACGCTAAGTGTCCTCTTTCTCTGTATGAAGTACGTACAACTGCTGCTTGACCAAAAGCATTAATTCATAATCAAGCTTTCGACGCGCAAATCAGGCAAAATACGAAATGCTGTTTTTATCCATCGTAGTTGAAGCAGCTTCGCTTAATCGTGCTGGGAATCCAATAACAGAGCGGAATCCAAGGTAATTGTCAGGGTGACAACGCGAGATTATCACTGCTATTATATCGCAATATATGAGAGTGAAAACGGGGAAAGCTGCACGAAGATAGGCAAACAATTACAACTCGGAATCCTTTGTTCAGTTCGCATCTTTTCACCTCTGTATTTTGACGAACAGGGTAGTTGACAATACCAGAACTCTAATTTATATTGCTTACTCGGCAGTTTTCACATTTCAGAAGAAAGCCAACTTTATCCCATACTAGTTCACCATTTTAAAATTTTTTGTGCTTTCTTGACAACATCTCGTCGAAGTGATATGTTTTCTCTGATAACGGTTCGCCTCCCAAGAATTGATTCTTGATCACTTTGTTCAGCACCTTATTGGAAAATATTTATAGGAATCGAAACTCCAGAAAAACTTTTTGTTCTTGTGCAGAAAAAAGACGCAAAAATTCACTTATCGTAGACTTCTTACTCGCAAGAGGAAGATGAAACTGAGAGCCTCTTCAATCACACCACTGTTTTTTTGTGACGGGTTTGATTGCATATAAGACCGATTTTTCCATTAACGAACTTAACCATCGCATTTTGAAATGCAACCAAGCCTGAAATTTTCAAGTTGACAGGATTCTTGGTACGCCCGTAATCGTGTCTACAGACGGACGGACGGCCAGGAGGACAGAACCGATTTTGACACCGGTTTAAGGATCAGTCCAACCTAGTCGTTAGAGACCGTTTCCGGCGCAAAATTCGATAATTACAGAGATTTGAATGGAACATTAGCAAGCAGTTATTCCCGAGAAATATTGACTGAATCAAATTCAAATTGTATTTGAATTATTTCATTATATTAATGAATATTTTAAGTCATTCTCACTTACGGTTCAGCGAACGGTAAGCGATTGACTCACCGTTTTGTTTCCTTAGTAGCCAGTGAAAATGATATATCGATCTAGCAGCAAACGCGGTAACTAACAAAAGTCGTTCTATGGTGCAAAAAGATCGGTATTTATAGAAAACGCCCTTGTCAAAGGCGGTTCGTAGGAAAAAGGATTGCGGAATAAATAATATTAATAGTTTTAATCTTTCTCTTCCATCACACGAACAAAAAAAATTGCAGAATTAGGTATTTTTTTCGATCATGTCGGTTTTCGAAAACTCCTAAAATATGTACACATTTTGTGTTGGAAATCCAAAATACGTTCAGGTAAAAGGAGAGAATTCAGTCCAGAAAAAAATAATATTCGAATTAAATTTTCGTTATGTTCTGATAGCGTTTAACGAATGCTCACTTCAATTTGTTTGGAATAGAAAACTCATAATGCCCAGGTACTCAACCGATTGAATCAAACGAAAAATCCTAGAGAAGCACTACGTGAGGTCAGGAGATTTAGAGCGCGTTCACAAATTGAATAGAATTTTTGGTTTTCTTGAATTTTGTAATAATTGGATCCATACGTAATTCTGTACCTACTACAGAGCTTCAAGGAGATCATTATATCTCCTAAAATAACCATCAGATCGAAAGGAAATTTGGAATACTTTCATTAAACATTGACTTCAATTCATGATTAAGTTTGCAGGGCTAGGACAGGAAAGAAACCAATGATTTCTAAGCTGAATATTTTCGACGTTTCACAAGACTTTCGTCTGCTTCTTCAGGCGTAAAAAATTTTTGAGTGTTGTTTGATGTTGAATCCATATATATTTTTTATACCTTAGGAATTCTAAATTGTATTGTTTGTATTCAGTGTGTGAGTGATGTTGATTTCAAAAATGTTTTTTAGGCCCGAAGAAGCAGACGAAAGTCTTGCGAAACGTCGCTAAATATATAGCTTAGAAATCATTGGTTTCTGTCCTGCCTTAGTCCCGCAAACTTCATCATTGTTTCGTTTTTTTCGTGGAGGACACTAATGTAATTAATCTATTAGATATTGACAAGGTTTGTGTCGAATTTCATAGAAATCTGTTCAACAGTCTCCGAGATGGAATTCTTAACAAAAATCTGTTCAATTTTTGGAAACAATTTTATTAATTTTTTTTTTCATTGCCCATGATCGAACTTGATCCAGATATTCAGGCTCCAAACCTATCCTGAAAATTTCAAGTCGCTGATTGCTTCTTTCCTAAAGTTAGAGCACATACGGATGGACGACCGGCCGGGCGGGCAGAATTCAATTTGACCATGGATTCTTCTTCAGGGAGGCCAATCGTTCAAGAACATTTTCGGCTTGAAATTCGAAAATTTCAGAAATAGTGACGAAACGATAACGCGCTGTTCCCCAGAACAAGCGGGTAAAAATGAGAACACTGAGAGCTGAATTTTGCTTACAATCAATGTATTATGTACCATAGGAGATAATGTAAAGAATATAGAGAACTGAACCTGATAAAAACATGGCATGTTTGCTTCATAATTGAGGCGTAATCCTCAAGGCAGATAAAAAACAAAAAATTTCGTAATGTAACTCAAACATCTTGACATCCTCTTTCATGGATTTCAGATGGAGTAAAGACATATTAAGTCAGAAGGAATAGCGGTAAAGAGGAACGACTTCGAGTGCGCCAGGATGGATTTGTTGCATTATTCAAGACTTGCTTTTCCGTTTCCTGAATTTTCCGGTAAATACGTAAATTGATAGAGTTCGTATTCCATAAAAAATGTTGTCGAATACACCAATTTGGAAGACCGAATGATTTATGTTCTTTCCAGATTTTGATAAAGTAGTTTACACTCTAGGATATATGGTACATAGTTTGGTGCTGTTTCTTCCAAATATTCTGAATTGAGTTTCGATTCGATCGGATCGGAATGGATTGCCTTCAAACAACATGTAAGAGCCGACGTGAATAGTCTGATGTGTTACCTGAAAAAAAATTTATGAAAACTGGATCCACACACAATTATGCACTAACTAACGGGTTGGTATTCCAAAACTTTTTGCAAAGTTTCAATATGATCGATTCAGTAATTCATGAGATATCGGGGAATTAATCTAAAATTTCAAATGGACCTAACTCCGAAACTGTCCAACCGATTTCACCCATTAACGAAGTTAACCGAGATATTTGGACTCCAGACCTAATTTGATAATTTCAAGTCGTAAGGTACTTTCCTCCTAAAGTTTGAACACATACGAACAGATTGACGGACATAGTTGAATTTGACCACGGTTTTTTTCCCGGTGTTCAGCACAATCTTTTAATTAGAATATTACAGACATTGTGACGAACCGTTAACGTTCCTAGAACAAGCTCGTGAATTCTCCGCTGAGAAATAATTTCATTTCAGATTGAAGACAAATCAAGCCTTAGATACCGTAACTATAGACATGGTCATAACTTCCTTGGGAGTTATACTGAGCAGGAATAAATCTTCAACTCCCTCTTATGTATTCACGAAAACGAACAGACAATTGTCGAATTTTTCAGTTCATAAACTCACTTCCATTTGTATCATTATAAATTCTCATCATTAATTTTGATATTGGCCACTTCAGACTGTAAGAAAAATGAATCAATTCACTAAGACTGCGAAAGATCAACCTAGAAAAACATAAACTTGAAGTCAGCAGCTTCTGCGCGCATGTTCACTTTTGGTGATATCCTTAGAACATGCGCGCAAAAGCTACTGACTTCACGTCAGTGATTTCCTAGGTTGGATCGAATTGAAATCCTATACTTTATCGAAAAATGACATTTCGAAGCTTCATACAGATTATCATGAACACAATATGATCAGAAAATCACATAAGCTTGAATATTCGAAAAAGAAAAATATTTTAATTTTTTCCTCAAATTCTTCTGATGACACGATCATCACAAAATTTTACCTATCAGCATTCTCAAATTAGCTGCCAAGTTCCATCATGATTGAATTAGTAGTTTTTGAGTTGTTCCGGAAAAAACAACGATAACAAGAAAAAAAAAACAATAAATTTCACGTATTTTTTTCCAATATCTCCAGAAATTATGCTCGTATCAAAATGAAATTTGGTACACTGCTGTAAAATATGATGCTATTCCTATGTGCTCTTATAGGACGATCGAAATTCTCCACGGGGGTGTGCGCCGAATCTATCCAAAACGACTTCGATATAAAGGTATAACTTCCAATTAATGGAAATCCTCCAATAACAACGTTCCTCAAAGGACGATGTCCGATACAAAGACGCAATTAAAAAACTGTGAAAGGTTTTTAAATATCCGCCTCAGCGTATTAGGAATACGAAAAACCAATTCAGAATATTTGAATCCGTGATGACATAACCTCAAAGATTATTCTGGTTCATACACTCAAGCGATTAACGCATTCAAAATATCCTCCACTTTCAACAGCGTTAGAATCCTCCACAAATAAAAATATTGTTCGCCGTGAGGATCTGAAAGAACAAATTCTGATGGGAATCGAACCCTATCCATTTACGGAAAGTAAAGATTTCATTGATGTCCGTTGCCAAGCAACAGTAGTTCATCGAATTTGACAGTTTATTCGAAACTTACCGAATATTATTTTCCGAATTTTCCAAACGAATTTGAAGTGAAGCAAAACTTATCTATTCAATTTTAGAAAATAATGATATGATTAAGGCTTATTATGAAGCGGATTTTTCAGCAACGAAAGCGAGGGAAATTTACTCTCGCAAATGTCCCAGCCGAACATTACTCAACTATAAAACATTCATGGAAACAGCACTTTCATCCGAAAATAAAGAAAACCATTCGAAGTCGTGATGAACACATCCTGAATTTAGTGAGACTCAATCCGATGATCTCGACGAGAATGATATCAAATCATCCTCACGTGAATAAGAGTTCTTCTGTATGGAGGGCGTAAAACCGAATAAATATCATCCGTTTCATCTGCAAAAACTCAAAGACTAAAAGAAGGAGATTGCAATGAAAGATAGGAATTTTGTACATTTTCCCTCACAAAAACGAGGGAGAACAGGGATTTTTTTAAAAAATATTTTATTCAGTGACGAAGCAACCTTCCACAGGGATGAATTCTTCAACACAAAAAATACTGTTTTCAGGGAAAAAGAGAATCCTCATGTTAAGGTATCGAGGAAAAGCCAGAAGAGGTATTCAGCCAACGTTTGGGCGGGAATGAAGGATGGGTTTATAATCGGACCTTCCATTCTCCCTGAAACATTGACTGGCAACAGTTATTTACGATTTTTGCGAGAGACTCTGCCCAACCTGATGGAAGATCTTCCATTGAGTCAATTCCGTAGAATTTGGTATCAGCATGATGGTTGCCCCGCTCACTCGGTGAGAAATGCCCGAGAGTACCTGGATTCCAATTTATCTCGTCGATGGATTGGTAGATTTGGGGCTATTGCATGGCCTTCCCGTTCTCCGAACTTAATACCTTTGGATATTTATTTCTAGGGTCATATGAAAAGTCTTGTTTATGACATTAGGACTCCAGGTAACTCAAAAGAAGAGTTGATACAACGAATAAATACAGCAGCCGATGAAATTCGTCGAAACCCAAGAATGATTCGTTCGGCGGTAGAAAGTATTGCAAAAAGATCATGATTATGTCTACAAACTTATGGCGACATTTTCGAGAACTTGCTAAAATTAGAGATTATTTTTTATCTATTAAATAAAATTCTTCATTAATGTTTTATTGCAGGTATTCCCTTCATGAGATACACACTATAATTGAAATTCTGGAAGAGACTGACTTGAAGTCTCTTGAGCTGTTGCGCGCATGTTCGAATTCGTGATCAAACTGAATTTTTAATTTTGTGTTATTGTTTTTTGGTGATGAAAGCTTCCATAGTGTGCTTGATTATTAATGGTATATACAGGTAGTAATAAAAACACACTAATTGTATATATTGATTCTTCGGCGATCGATTTCAGTTTATCTAAACCATCATCAGGCCAGCTAAAAAGTACACATTTCATCTTATCTCGAATTTAAGTTATTGTTATGGTGAGATTATATGAGAGTGTGTATACTCAATCTACTCACCGTACATAGAGGTGAGTCAATGTACACATATAAGCATCAAAATAAAACAAAAACGGACTGAATCATATATTATTAAAAAACAGTTTATTTTTCAAATGTGGATAAGTTAATCTTATGCAGGGATCAAGATCTTGAATTAAGAGAGAGATAAACTTCTCCACATTTGAAAAATAAAGTGTTTTTTAATTATATATGATTCAGTCCTATTTTGTTTTGTTTTGATGTTTATATGTATAAATTGACTTACTTCTATACGGTGAGTAGATTAAGAATACACATAATCTTACCATAACAATAACTTGAATTTAAGACAATATATCCTTTTTAGCTGGCCTGATGATGGTTTAGATAAACCGAAATCGATCACCGAAGAATAAATATATATACCTAGTGTGTTTTTATTTCTACCTGTATATCATTTGTTTTATTGCTCTAATAACACGATTATGAAGAAAATATGCACACCACAATGCATCCGCTTTTTCAACTATTTACTCAGTTCAATCATGATCGGATCAGTATTAAGCCTAAATCATTTCTAGAATTGAATAGATTATTTTTGCTTAGCATCAAATTCGTTCGAAAAATAATATTCAGTAAGTTTCGAACAACTGTCAAATTCGAAATACTACTGTTGCTTGGTAACATACATTATTAAGATCAGAACAAATTCAACTTATACTCGAGAGGTAGCGTGAGCCTACTTTCCGTAAATGGACAGGGTTCGGTTCCCATCGAAATTTGATTGAAATTGCTTTTATGATGAGTTCACCAATTTTTCAAATGAAAATTAGGTAAGTACTCTGAGCGAAATCTTTGGAAAGCTATAAAAAGAAAACAAATGGATATTTTATCATTCTGTTTTCACATAAATGTTCAGAATTGAGGAAACTTCAACCTTGGAAGGTTTCGACAATTTTGAGTGAACACTTTTTCCGCTGAAGACATGTAAAAAAAAAGTTGATTTCGAATTTTGGAAACATTTTTTCATGGAAAAGCTTAGAAAATAGTGTACATTGAAATAATGCTATGCAATTTGGCATTCGAAAAACAAAATTCCAACTTTACAGGTTTTCCGCCATTTTGAATGTTTTTTCCAAAATTCTTCACCACGGATCGATTGAGCAGGCGAAAATACTAAGATGTGACCAGAAAAAGCGTCATTTCAAAGGTAACGCATAACTCACCACAGTTATCAGAATATTGCTCAAAGTTGACACTAACCATTTGTCATAAGGCAAAAATGACTTTCCCAATGTCTTATTTATGGCTATATGGTGGAACCCCCTGTATATTGCTGAGACTATTTTTTCTTGACAGTTATATCAACGGAGACCACCTGAATCGCAACTTTATAAAATTCAATCGATCATATGTCCGGAACTTTTTCATGCGTTCCCTTTAAATTTTCGTTTCAGCGTGAGCTTTTTATTCGACTGATGCCAATCAGACGAAACATTCTGTTTTGCATAAAATAAATTCGAATTTTTTCTGAAAACAATGACAACGAAATATATAATCAAGAGTGAAACTCCCCAACAGCAAATTGAACTCTTGTTCAAGGAAAAATGGAGTTTTCACTGGGTCGGGTAAATATGCTCTAATTGTGGATTGTATACTGAAGGTTAAATCTTATACCGTAATACAAAGTGTATAACAATTTGGGATATTTCGTCATTCTTTTGTAACTTCACAACCGTACCCTTTTCACAACAGCGCGATAACATTTTGCAAAAATGTCGAAAATAGCCTTGAACTACTCACTGATGAAAATCGAATTAGTTCCAACCGGCCGTCTGTATGTGCTCCAACTTTCGAAGCAGAGGACCCGGGGACCTTTTCAGGTAAGGTTTCGATCTTGAATATCTCGGTTAAGTTCCCTGAGGATCAAAATCCCCCCTTAAAGGTTTCAGTTTTGCAACCATCTGAACTTTTGATTTTTCAGCAACATAAAAATATCTTTATCGAATTGAAACTTGCGCATCAGTTCTGCCCAGAACCAGAACTGCCCTAGGGTCGTTCTGACTTTCGGAACCAAAACAAAGCTACATATTAGATTTGTTTTGGTTCCAAGTTGCTTACTGTTCAGAACGGTTTGAGCGTACGTGATTGCGATTTTGTGTTTTCGTTCATTTCAGAATGGGTTCAGGATTTGAGTAATGTTGTTTTGGTTATTTTCAGAATCGATTCCGAACTGTTTAAAAACTGTGAGAGGAGTTCAGACGTTATAGACCGAACTGCTTCAGAATTGAGTAGTTGGCACTAGCGTTGAGTGGCTGAATGAATTTTCCTCTAAAACTTAAATGTAATATAAATTCGTCCTTGAAATTCATTTTCATATCAATCAATAAATTATCTACTTTGATAATTGATCATAAAAATGATTTTCACAAAAAAAAGTGGACGCAAGGACCCCCAAAAATATAAATAATACATATAAACTGCGGCATGGACTTTTGCAATATTCTTAAAACATAACGATCATACGATCCCGCTTTCAGAACTGTTCTAGAATAGTTCAGAATCGGGTTTCGACAGCGCATCGATTCTGCGTAGTTCAACGACTGTCCAAAACTATTGATTTTCGAATATTTATCCAATGACTCAATTATTTATGTGTCTATATATTTTACGTGATATTAAAGTATATACGGCTTTGGTAAATTAGAAGGTAGAGGTGATACATATGTAGGTTTGGAAGATAATCAGTAAGATAATCTAACGAGGAAGAGAATAGAATGGACCAGTGAAAAAATTTAAATCTCATTGCAATGCCATATAGAATAAACGACTGTTCTCTTGCGATGGCAAGTTGAAAATTTGTAGGTGGCTCCAGTCCCCGAAACGCGATCGAAGGAAGTGCTTGCCAATACCTCTCCAAACGTGAGATGCATTAAACCATATCGGGTGAAAATATAATAAATACCTCGTAAACCGAAAGGTTTAGCATAATGAAAATTAAACTCATAAATTGATATTTGGTGGTAGATCAATTCAAGAGACAATAATTTTCGTTTTTCTTTCGTTACTTTCGTTGTATTTATTTTATTTTCAAACCAGTTATGACAAAAAAGAACCTTAAAACTCATCAGAGGAAATTATTTGAATGATTCATTGTGGTTAATAAATTCCTTTTATATAAAATGAAATAAAATTGTCATATTTATTTTCAACCAATATGGTCTAACGCACCTTCCGTTTGGAGAGCTATTGGCAAGCGCTTCCTTCGATCGCGTATCGTGAACTGCAGCTTCCACCACACATATTCAACTTGCCATTGCAAGATAACGTTTCGTTTATTCGATATGTCATCACGCTCAGATTTTGATTCGTCCACTGGCACATTTTTTCTGACCTTCGTTAGATTAACGCTGGGTTTGGAATCTCACAGACTTTCTTTTCCAAGCCTGCATAATATTAATCTTACGAAAAGCATACGCACTCTTTTTCATTGAATGGACGGACTATACACAGATGCAATGTTGTGTCCTCTTCTATGGCATGGGATAGTTCTCCATGTCACATATTCACTCGCAGCAATCTTTCACTTTTCAAAACTCGACAACCGGAACTAAATTTTCATTTCAGTATGTTCCCTAGAACATGCGTGCAAAAAGAATAAATTGCTATTGGTAAACATAGAGAGGCAGGATTTTGGGGATAGCCAAGGCGGCCAGTACGAATTTTTTGGAATACGTTTGAGGATTGAGGAAACCGGAGATTCCATTCAATCAGGTTTGGAATTTTTCATGCAATATTGTATTCCGGCATTGTTCAGGGATCTGAACAGGAATTTCATAATTCCATTAGAATTAATTTTATCATATTATAATTTTTAGAAATAGGTAGCGTCTTATCTAAGATTTCCTATAAGAAATTATTAAAAGGAATTTGTCAACTTCCTGAAGCAATCGAAGGCCAACTTTGTTGATTTCTACAAATCATATTCAGGTCGCCAAACAATAACTTATACGATGGCCTGAATAATTGACAGTAGGAATCATGAAAATGCAATTATGCACAAAGTGGAAAATCTTTCGATTGCCTTCTCCTGCAAGCTGACACTTTCCATATAGTTTATCGTAGATCTTAGGTAGGGGGTTTTGTATAAATGTAATGTTAAGATCAATAAAATTATCATTTCCCAAAGTGATCAGTCATTACATGCAACTGTGAAGTTGAGAATTTCTTCAAAACGGCTGAGTCTGGTCGATCTGTTAAATGTACAACATCTTAAAAATCCTCATCATTGGTAATTCAACACTCCACTAATATCGCCAACTATGAACATGGTCCTTCGAACCTAAGTTGAATAGGCACCTACAAAAAGACGATCTACGGTGCCTCAAGAAGATATTTACGGCCTCTTCAAGCCACACTGAAGCCGAGTATTTCCAAGAAGCTGAAGACTAAAACCGAGCCCTTCAAGAAGCAAAGCCACTAAGTAAAGAGCCAAGAGGATCCTGCGAATTCAGCCAGGTCAATCCAAGCAGCCATAGCCTAGTACTGAAAGCCTTCCGGGAAGCAGCGCCATCAAGTCTTATACGCTCACAACAAGGAAGCCGGAAAAAGGCGGGGAACAAGATCTACGAAAAAATCAAGCCAATACAAAGAAGAATCAACCAAGCTGCGCCGGTCGACGGAGAAATTCATTCAAGCCCTCCTCGAGACGCACAAAAACCAGGAAATTCCAAGAAGTTGGAGACGAAAACAGAGCCCTTCAAGAAGTAAAACGATCAAGTCAAGAACTCAAATCAAGGATCCTGCAATTCAGTCCGACGAGATTTACGCCCTCCTCGAGACGCATCAAAGCCAGGTCAATCCAAGCAGCCGAAGACTAGAATTAAAAGCCCTTCAAGAAGCAGCGCCATCAAGTCTCATGAGGAATCTGGAGAAATTAAGAATCAATCACTAAATCAAAAACAATGGGGAAATACACAGATCAAGAAGAACTGGGAAAAGATCAGGAATATCAAGAGCCAAGATAACTACGAGAACAAAGAATTCGTATGGAAGAACTAGAAGAAATCCTAGATTATCCTGACGGCAAATATCTTCTGGTTTTAATAAGGGATCAATGGTCGATAATTATACAATTGAATATCAAATTTAAAGTCCATCAAATAGGTACTAATGATGTCCATCAGAGATATGATCGACTGATGAAAAAAGTCAATAGGCGACTGGCACAAATTCTCATGAACGAAGAAAAATAGAAGTAGTCAGTGTGATATCAAGAAGAGAAGGAAAGTCAGATTATCCGAAATTTTGGGAATCCGAAGATGCTCCGACGTACTCCAACGAAAAAGGAATAATTTTGCAACGAGTCGAAGAAAAATGTTGGGAATTTCAAGAAGCAGTATGCTCCAACGAACTGAAGGTGTCGGAGAAATAACAACCATGCGGGAAAATTCCTGATAAAACTGACGAAAGGAAAGCTGACTTGGCGAATACAGGGAAAATTTCATTGAAGACCGACCAACTGAACCTGAGTAACTCGATACCTAGAGCAATGTCAAGGTTACTACAACACAATCAAATAATATCAAATCAGGACCTGGGACAACGTTACGTTCAGTCCATGTACGAATACCAGAAAATAGAACATATGGAGGAAGTCGACCCCGTAAACGTAGATAATGGAAAATACTATGTACCACACGAAACAGTAATTCGTGACGAAAGTACTACCACTAATCTTGAAGCAGATTTTTCATGCAAAACTGAAAACAGAATGAATTCGAATCGAACTCGACAGAATGGGCACAAATTACAACTGGAAATAATCCACATATGGTTACGATGGAGAACGAGAAAAATTTCCTGAAATGCGGACCATCAAAAAACAGTATCAGCAGATAAAACTACAAATGGAATTGATGGAGATGTTCAAGACAGCTGGATTCCCGTTGAGTAAATGGTCTAGAAACAACAAAAAACTAATTAAAATTTTACAAACGGAGTTCCGAGACAGTGAGGAAATGCACATTAACTCTGATGAACCAAAAGAAGATTGGTGGAACCACGCTGTCACAATATTCCCCGAGCTGGTCGCGGCAAACCTGACTACGTCAGGGAAGATTTCAACCATATCACAGAAGCAATTAGAGCAAGCAAACGAGGGTGTCATCAGGCTACAACCACCGAGAATACTACTTACCAAACGAGTTCCTGGTCCCTGGCAATATGTTTATAGATCTGAATAGGATTTTCATAATTCCATCAGAATTAATTCTATCCTATTAAAATTCTTAGAAATATGTAGCGTCCTATCTAAGATTTCCTATGAGAAATTATTACAAGGAATTTGTCAACATCATGAAGCAATCGAAGGCCAACTCTGTTGATTTCTACACATCATATTCAGGACGCCAAACAATAACTTATACGATGGCCTGAATAATTGACAGTGGGAATCATGAAAATGCAATTATGCGAAAAGTGGAAAATCTTCCGTTTGCCTTCTCCTGCAAGTTGGCACTTTCCATATAGTTTCTCGTAGATCTTAGGTAGGGGGTTTTATATAAATGTAATGTTAAGATCAATAAAATTATCATTCCCCAAAGTGATCAATCATTACATGCAACTGTGAAGTTAAGAATTTCTTTAAAACGGCTTAGTCTGGTCGTTCGGTTGCATGTAAATCTTCAAAATACTCATAATTGGATATTTCAACACTCAACTGATATTGCCAATTATGAAAAGACAAATTTCAGTTTTTGGTGAAGAGTAATATTAATATTAACAGAAAAACACTGACGTGAAATCAGCAGCCCTTTTGAGCATATTCAAATTCATTGCCACTGCGGTCATCTTTTCACACCAAACAACGTACCGATGAAAAGATTTGGTAATACTCTTATCATATTAACATCACGAAAATCTGGATGAACCTTCAAGGAGTAATTTTCCAATATATATTGGATTTCAATTCGATCCAATCCGTATTTGTGGAAAAATTCATGGGTATTCAAATTTCATTAACGTTCCCGAAAAAAAATTTTTTTTTCGAAATTTCACGAACAGAACAATTCCAACGATATTTTGCTAAAGTTGCCCATAGTTAAGCTCCAACTCACTGATAGGTTTCAATCCAATCGCTCATATAGTTTTCGAAATATCAGGAAAACAAAATTTCAGATGACTATAACGTCAAAACCGATTAGCAGATTTGTCAACAATTAGATCGACACCACTTTAGTTGCGCGTTGATACTTTCCAACGGATTATAGTGTTTCAATCTGATCACATTAATACTTCTAGAGATATTATGAAGAAATTCACCTTAAAATATTTTATATTGACTTCAAGGACCGTACAGAATTGAATTGGAATATGATCAAAAATCCCATAGGAGAAAAAAAATTTCGAAAAAACTTTCGACAATTTTTCAATAATTTTTTCTCAAAATTTCCAACAACGTGATCGACACCATCTTTTGCATCAGGTTGAAGTTTGGCATTCTCTAAGTAATCACAAAATTTCAATCTGATGACATAACTACTTCATTAAATATCAGGAAACTAACCTCAACATTCAACCGTTCGGTCGATTTGGTCTTATAATGAACTGGGCTGACACATTCGGACTATAAATCAAACCTGAACCTTACGTCTCTTCCTCCGAAATTTAAAGTACATACGGACGGACAGGCGGACGGACCGCCAGACGGACGGTCAGAAACGATTTTGACAACGGATTCGCTATCAGTGAGTCCAACCTAGAGGTTTGAAACCATTTTCGGAAAATAAAATTGAAAATTGCAGACGTTTGGATCAAATGATAGCAGACTGATCCCCAGAACTTGAGCGCTGAAAATAAAAAACTCAAGACTGACGCATGTTTATGCATTCATAGGGCGATTCGCAAATCCAAATATAACAATACTTACCGCATAAATCACCAGCTGAAGCTGAATGAAAGCCTTGTTCAAAGTTTCCAGCTTGATCTGCGGAAAATCGTTACTCACCTAGAACAAACGGAAAAAGAAACTTTCAGCTTGAATGACTTTACATTCCGTTTTGAATAATAACAAGGATAATAACCGAGTTCGAGAGACATCGAGTTGAAAAGTTTGATTTTATCAAGAAATATTGAGATTTCGAACCGATCCACAAGTTTTTATTTTAATGATGAAGTTAGAAATATTCAATCTGAAGTATCCATTTTCAAGGAATCGTCTGAATCTGAGATGTGAATAAATCAACATTGAAAACTCCTGAAATATTCAGCTTACTTAAAAATTGAGAGACAAAATCGTTTCAAGTTAGTGTAGCCGATCAGATACAACGGTATTATTTCCATCGCATTTATAGGCAGCGCCTACATTGGAACCGTCAGTCCACCTGACGATTAGAACTCAACGCTGGATCGCGACGCAGAAGCTTCAGTCCGACGGGGACAACTGTTTATACAAAATAAATTCAGCAATAAAAATAATAATGATAATAATAATAATAATAATATTTATTAAGATAATCAAAGGACAACAACAATGTTATAACGACAGATAATCACAATGGGCGAAAAGAAATGACTGACTCCATTTTATTGGACAAAATTTATTCTTGAATTCTCATAAAAGAAAGAAGCTTCATACTATTTGTTTCCGTACATTCGACCTGAAGTCTCAGATATGTTATTCTCCATTTCGCAGTTCCCACAACGACACTTCCTGAGGTGCTATGACTATCATTTTCCTTTACTTACCATTACTGAATATGACGATAAATATTCAAGAAAATTACTGACATGAGCTTTCATGCACTTGTCGAACTTGTTGACAACGCGCTAGTTCTTGAGTTATTGAGGCAAAATACGATTGCTTACATACTCCTTGGAATATTGAGAAAATTACCTCCGAATTCAAAATAGGCATATCTCTGAAATAGCTCCACGAATATTTTCCAATGAAGCACTGCACCGAGATATTCACGCTACAAACCAACCTTGAAAATTTCAAGATTCAAGCCCCTCCCCTCCCAAAGTTAGAGCACATTCCCACGACCGGCCACAATTTGAGACAGGATTTTTCATCAGTGAGCTCAACCCAGTCATTTGAGACTGATTTGATGAATGAGGAATTGATAAGCCAAGCTCGAGCAGAAAATTACGAAAACCGAATAAGGAATTCTGATGAGAAAATGAATGCATGTGGACTATTTATAAAGAAATTAAAAACTGAACATACGAATGACTTTGGAATAGAAGGGAATCCTAGAGAAATAGCAAATGGTTACAATAGATATTTGATCGACATCATACCATATCTAGTAAATGCCATTTCATAAGGCAAAAATAGTTCATTCAGGTATGTGAACCAGAACTCAATGACTCTGAAATTAGTTATAGAAGAAGAGATCTTAGAACTGAACAAAAAGATCAAAAATAAGCTTAGTTCTGGGGAGGATGAAATTCCAACAAATCTTATTCATCAAATACTATCCTGCCATCACTCGAGTTCTCAGCCACATACTGAACAACTCACTCAGAGAATGAGTATTTCTAGATTCGCTGAAGCTAGCAACGGTAAGACCTCTTTACAAAGGCAAAGAAGATAGAAATAATTTCAACAACTATAGACAGATAAGCCTAATCTCGGGGTTCTCATAAATGTTCGAACTGGTTATGTACGGGAGACTCACGGAATTTCTCACCGAATGCAATATATTCACCAAAAGTCAACATGGTTACCTTGAAAATAGATCCACACAAAGTGCCATTTTCAGATTCACATAGGCAATCTTAAAATATTTGGAGGAAGGCGATATGAGGATGGGCCTCTTTTTAGACATTTCCAAACCCTTTGATTGTTTGGATAGGAGACTTCTGTTGGAGAAAGTACATGGCTACGGTGTGAGAGGCTGGGCTCTTGAATGGTTTAAGTCCTATTTGGGTAATAGGTTACAGGGAGTACTTTACAGGATGGAGGAATATCAGTCAGGTCAGAAACTTTGAAAAAAACAATGGGAGTCATCCAAGGTAGCATACTGGAGCAGTTTTATTCAATGTCTATGTGAACGACCTTGAACTGGCAATTATAACATTGAATAATTTGGATTTTGACGTGACGCAGATGGCAGACGATACGAATGTGCTGGTGGGAGGATCTAACATTCCAGAACTCATCGAGAATACTGACAAGGTTCTCAGAGCTCTGATGAGTTGGTTTGAGGAGAAAAGACTATTCCTAAAAAGAGAAAAAACGAACATCATGATTTTTAGGACGAGGCAGAATAAAAAGGAGAGACCTGAGTCTATCCTTGTTCGTGACACTAAGTTCGAGGTTGAGGAAAACACGAAGTTTTTGGGAGTTTATATAAACAAATTTTCATAATACTCTCATCATATTGATCACCTCAACAAAAAACTGAATAACGTCTGCTACTGCCTTCCATTTGTTTCGGGATACCTGAGTGGAGAGGCCCGGAGAGTATTATATTTTGCTAACTTTCAAGGTACGGTATAGTATTCTGAAGAGGTAGCTCTGGAACGCAAGATATCTTCGTAACACAAAGACGCGTCATAAGAGTTATATTTGGCATGTCTTATTTGCAATCGTGTCGAAGAATCTTCAGAACTAAAAAGCTTCTTACTATATATGGGTTATACATATAGTTAGGTTATACCAACCCTTCTTCTCCTTAATACACAATACTTAATCCCACATAGGAATCTCCATATGCATAGTTGCACATATTATTTCCCACATGTATTTTTGCTGGTTCAGACAAACCGAAGTATTAAATAGGATAATCAAGTGAATCTCGTGATAGTTCTGAGATAGTAATCAGATGGTACAGTAGGCATAGCCATACATTGTAAACGCTTCCTGTAGTTAAGTAATGTTGATTTTTAAAAACACGGTTTCTTCCCTTGAAAACATAATTATATATTTGAGACCTTAGTTTTTGTATTTAAGAACAAACATTTATTTCCTATGAAAATGAACTCTTCATGTCTACTCCAGATGTATATTTAGCAAATTTCGCTACATATGTTTCGACCCCTTCAAAATTGGGGTCATCTTCAGGCATCTGCTGACAAATTCGAAAATTGTAAGGTCATCGTACGTGGAATAACAGAAAAATACACGAAATCAGTAAACAATTGTATGAAATGTAAATAATAAAATAACAATGATCAGAATTATAATAAAAGGCAAATTGTAAAAGGACTTTTAAAAGAAACTTGCATGTTCGAAATGATCAAAATGATATGTCAAGAACAATGATATGAATATGTCATATTAGGAACGAATGAAAGTAAAAAGGTTGAGCAGAAAGAAATATAGAATAACAGAAATCGCAGAAACCACAGAAATGCAGAACTAGCTGGGTTCCTGTCAAGTCTCATCTCACGGGCTACGAGGAATATTAAAAAATGAGAAACAGAAGGAATAGAGGGAAGAAGGTTGAGCAAGTGCGGGAAAACCGGCGTGAACTTGGCAGCCACTTCTCAGCAGCCAAATTCATTCCAGCAGCCAAATGACAAGTGGCGTCGACTAACGAAACGATTCGTTTTGGAGATGCTGAGTAAAAATTTGAATGCTGAGTTCACTTTATCGACTTCGATAAAGTATTTATGGCATTTCAATACACACGTTCATGTGATAGATGGACGGAAATGATGCAAATTATTCAGCGATGAGGTACATACCGGTATTTTCTCGAATGACCCCGTCGAAAATGTTTAGCCAAGTTGACATTCGGCATAGTTACTCTTCAATGGATATAGAATAACATATCTGAAGGAGATTCATTTGCAGGCTGTCTAAGGGGAAGTTTACACCTGTCAATTATTCGACATTCCCATGAATGAACCAGTCAAAAATGATTAGCCAAGTTGATATTCGGCATAGTTACTCGTCAATAGATATAGAATAACATATCTGAAAGAGATTCATTTGCAGGCCGTCTAAGGGGTAGTTTTCACCTGTCAATTTTTCGAAATTCCCACGAAAGACCCAGTCAAAAATGTTTAGCCAAGTTGATATTCGGCATAGTTACTCTTCAATAAATATAAAATAACATATCTGGAGGAGATGCATTTGCAGGCTGTTTAAGGGGTAGTTTATACCTGTCAATTTCTCGAAATTCCCACGAATGACCCAGTCTAAAATATTTAGACAAGTTGATATTCGGCAAAGTTACTCTTCAGTAGATATAGAACAGCATATCTGAAGGAAATTCATTTACAGGCCGTCTAAGGGGTAATTTACACCTGTCAGTTTTTCGAAAAGCCCACGAATGACACAGTCAAAAATGTTTAGCCAAGTTGATGAATGGCATAGTTATTCTTCAATAAATATAGAATTACATATCTGAAGGAGATTCATTTGCTGGCCGTCTAAGGGGAAGTTTACAATTGTCAATTTTTTGAAATTCTCACGAATGGCCCAATCGAAAATGTTTAGCCAAGTTGAGGTTCGGCATAGTTACTCTTCAATCGATATAGAATTACATATCTGAAGGAGATTCATCTACAGATCGTCTAGGGGGTAGTTTACACTTGTCAATTTTTTGAAATTCTCACGAATGACCCTGTCAAAAATGTTTAGCCAAGTAGATATTCGGCATAGTTACTCTTCAATAGATGAAGAATTACATATCTGAAGGAGATTCATTTGCAGGCCGTCTAAGGCGTAGTTTACACGTGTCAATTTTTCGAAATTCTCACAAATGACCCAGTCAAACATGTTTAGCCAACTTGATATTCGGCATAGTTACTCTTCAATGGATGTAGAATAACATACCTGAAGGAGATTCATTTGCAGGCCGTCTAAGGGGAAGTTTACACCTGTCAATTTTTCGAAACTCTCACGAATCTCCCAGTCAAACATGTTTAGATAAATTGATATTCGGCATAGTTACTCTTCAATGGATACGGAATAACATATATGAAGGAGATTCATTTGCAGGTCGTCTAAGGGATAGTTTACACCTGTCAATTTTTCGAAATTCTCACGAATGACCCAGTCAAAAACGTTTAGCCAAGTTGATATTCGACATAGTTACTCTTCAATAGATATAGAATAACATATCAGAAGGAGATTCATTTGCAGGCCGTCTAAGGGGTAGTTTCCGCCTATCAATTTTTCGAAATTCCCACGAATGACCCAGTCAAAAGTCTTTATCCCAGATAATATTCGGGATAGTTACTCTTCAATAGAAATAGTATAACAAATCCGAAGGAGATTGATTTGCAGGCCGTCTAAGGGGTTCGCTAATAGTGCTTTTATCTGATGTATTTGTGATAACTCTAACACACTACCATCTGGTTAAATCGATTTGGAGGCTCGATAATCGAAGAACAAGAAAAAGATGAACAAATTTCATATTCATTGACAAAACCCTAAAAGCTTGCATGGTTACCGCGGGCATCAGTGTTACGAAGGCACCTTGACTAGGCAGGCGGTTAAATCGGTTCCTCTTTTGGTATCTTGTATGAGCACAAGAATCGACGGAATGTCTTACAAACATCCTGATGGCACCTTCTCTCCGATTTTAACTTCCAAATCATGCGGCCAATTTTCAACCAAGAAGAAGATTTCATTTAGTGCTTATCCGTTTGAAAATATTGTGGAAATTGTATTTCTAGTAGTCACATCTGCGAATTTAGGTGGATATTCCCATTCACGAGTTTCGCCTTTTTAATCGAGCGCTAACTTCCTTTTTAATCAAGCGCCAAATGCCTTCAAGAATGGTTACGACACCAGGGCGTGCTCAACGGTGATTGGATGACGCATCTGTCGAATTCTCTCCATATTCTTCATCTTTTCCACATCTAAAGCATATATTTTGTTTGAATGTTATTTTAGTTTGTTCCAGTTTACAATTTTTTTTCCGATTCTAGCAACACAGGATTTCTTCCCGGTTACTCAAACAATTTAAAATGTGAATGAGTGATCAGAATTAGGAAATCACTGGGTGAATAGTCGGGCTCCCATCGCGTCATTATGGGATTTCGTGGCTCATTTTCGCAACACTGAGAATCATTTTGGGTTCATTTCACTTCAATCTATTTCATAGGAGATATACATTAAAGACCTGCCAACTATTTTCGAAAAGGGATTTCTGCTATAGATATGTTATTTTCTATTCATTGAAGAGTGCCAGACAGCCAATAGGCTAAACATCTTTGAAAGGGTCATTCCTGGGAATTTCCAAGAATCGACAGGTGTGAACTATCCCTTAGACGGCCTACAAATAAATCTCCTTCAGATAAGTTATTCTATATCTATTGAAGAGTAACCATGCCGAATATCAACTTCGCTAAACATTTTTGATTGGGTCATTTGTGAGAATTTCGAAAAATTGACACGTGTAAACTACCCCTTAGAAGGCCTGCAAATGAATCTCCTTCAGATATGTAATTCTTTATCTATTGAAGAGTAACTATGCCGAATATCCACTTGGCTAAACATTTTTGACAGGGTCATTCGTGAGAATTTCAAAAAATTGACAAGTGTAAACTACCCCTTAGACGGCCAGCAAATGAATCTCCTTCAGATATGTAATTCTATATTCATTGAAGAATAACTATGTCAAATATCAACTTGGCTAAACATTTTTGACTGTGTCATTCGTGGGCATTTCGTAAAATTGACATGTGTAAACTACCCGTTAGACGGCCTGCATATGAATCTCCTTCAGATATGTTATTCTATATCGATTGAAGAGAAACTATGCCGAACCTCAACTTGGCTAAACATTTTCGACTGGGTCATTCGTGAGTATTTCAAAAAATTGACAATTGTAAACTACCCCTTGGACGGCTAGCAAATGAATCTTCTTCAGATATGCTATTCTATATCTATTGAAGAGTAACTATGCCGAATATCAACTTGGCTAAATATTTTTGACTTGGTCATTCATGGGAATTTCGAAAAATTGACAGGTGTAAACTACCCCTTAGACATCCTGCAAATGAATCTCCTCTAGATATGGTATTCTCTATTTATTGAAGAGAAACTATGCCGAATATCAACTTGGCTAAACATTTTTGACTGGGTCATTCGTGGGAATTTCGAAAAATTGACAGGTGAAAACTACCCCTTAGACGGCCTGCAAATGAATCTCTTTCAGATATGTTATTCTATATCTATTGAAGAGTAGAGAAAACGATCCTCGCAAAATTTCGCACTTGTTTGCGGGTCGGCATTCTTCAAATTATAATCTAATTTCAATCAAATTGGAATATTCCTTCCTGAAATGTAAAATTATTAATGAAATATTTTTTTCCTCTTTTAATATTTCACGATTTTTCGCGAAGGTATGCACCTCGTTATTCTACCACAAAATGTCAACTTCGAATTCGATGAGATCAGCATTTTTTAGATGAAATATGTTTTGGAAAAAGTGTAACATTTTTACGCGCTTGTTCAAGGCAACTGTGCGTTATCATTTCGTCACAATGTCTGTAATTTCACAATAACTTCCGAAATAAACAATTTAGAAACTCGATATTTGTAGGGAAGGTTTGGACCTCAATTACGAAAGCCGAATTCGTGAATGGGTAAAATCCACGAAATGATTCCGCAGATAAACCCATTAAAAATTTTATTTTCCCAATATTTCTAAAAATACAGATTAGATCGAATTGAAATCCAGTACTCAGAATGACAGTTCCAAGGTGCACACAGAATTAAATGAGGATAATATAACGAGCAGAACACAGAATATCAAATATTCGAAAAAAAAATTGAATTTTTTCTTCGAATTGTTCTGATGACTCGATCATCACGAAGTTTTGCACAATGTTGTCTCTTAATACCTTCGAACTGGCTGCGAAGTTTCATCACGATTGAATCAGTATTTCTTGAGTTGTACCGAACGATATCGAGAAGAAAACCAGGACATTCTATATATTTTTTTCCAATATCTTCAATACTAATGGCCGTATCGGATTGAAATTTGGTACACTGCTGTGAAATATGAAGTTCAAGGTAAAACGAATTTTTTTTTGTAATATGAAAAATATTTTTATGAAAAAAATTTTTTTCAAAATTTTTTTTTTTTTTTGATCTGAGTAACAATACCTTTTCAACGAAATTCTGCTCGAAGTTGCACCTCATTATTCTCCAACTAATTGCTAAGTTTCAGTCCAATCACTTCAGTAGTTTCTGAAATTATTATTACTATTATTATTATTATATTATTAACCTCAAAATTTCAAATGGCTACTCCGAAACTATTCGGCCGATTCGGCTCATTAACGAACTTAACCTCCGTAATTTCAAATTAAACCCTTCCTGAAATTTTCAAGATGATAAAATCCTCCGTACGCCCGTAATCGTGGTGACGGATGGCCGGACAGAATCGGTTTTGACACCGGATTCGTCATCAGTGAGTCCAACCTAGTCGTTTATGACCATTTTCGGCTCAATCATCGAAGATTACAGACTGTTGGACCAAACGATAGCACGCTGTTTCCCTAAAACATGCGCGCAAAAATCTAGAGAAGGACTGACGTCAGGTCAGGAGCTTTTATGCGCTTGTACAAACTGTAACTATTAGACCAACACCAAATTGTGCACCTGGTTGCATGTTGGTAATTTCCACCTGATAACAAAGTTTCAATCTGATTGCATGAGTACTTCTTGAGATATCGCGGAAATAACTTTAGAATTCCAAACAACAATGAAATTTGGCACAATTTTTTTTTCCTTATATCTTCGAAAGTTGATATCGGATAGAATTTAAAATTTGTGAAATTGCTGTCGAATACTGATTCAAGGTTTGTAGCAAATTCCATTGGAATCTAATCAATATTTTCAGAGAAAAAATGTTTTCATCAAAAATTTTGAAAATTTTCGAATAATTTTTTTTTAAATTTTCCAACAACTAGATCCACACGAAATTTCCTGTAAGTTGCGCGTTGGTATTCCAACACTGTTCACGAAGTTTCGATATCATCAAGTAAATACTTCATGAGATATCGAGGAATTAACCTAAAAATTTCAAATGGGCCTAGCTCCGAAACTATCCCACCGATTTCACCCATTAACGAACTTGACCGCAATATTTGAACTACGAACCCAATCTGACAATTTCAAATCGCCAGGTCTTTTCTTTCGAAAGTCAGAGCACATACGAACAGCCGAACGGACGGACAGAATTGAATTTGGCCGCGGATTCTTCTTCAGGGAATTCAAACCAATCGTTTCAGACCATTTTCGGCTCAAAATTCGAAAGTTACAGATATCGTGACGAAATGATTACGCACTGTTCCCTAGAACAAGCGAGTAAAAATAAGAGAATTGAAGAATTCAGAAAATACGTTAATGGCCAAAGCATGATAGTCCTTCCATTCAGGCACTTGGAATTCATTAGTCCAACTGTCACAATGCAGCATGATTTTCTGCAACATTTCCGGGGTTGAAAACATTTTTTGTTTCCGTAACGGCTATCCCAGTTTAATTCACCACACCCTACTAATATTCCTGACATGGTAAGACCTAAAACTCGGCCAACCGTAACGAATTATTAAGTTTTCCGACTGATTTATCTTCTTGATTTTTTGTGAGTTGTTCCCTCTCCTAATGTGCCGCTGAGCGGAAAACTGAATAGCATCTCGAAGGTACAAGAATTTGACACGAAGTTCGAACTTTTGGGATCATAACTTTAGCACTCTGTAGTTGAAATATTCATTTTACTTTTGTTCTCAACTCAATGTTTTCGAAGGGATCATGAGTTACTTTGAACTTGTGAGAGTTTGTTCTTCGAGATATGAAACATGAGATCCTTGAATAACTGAATAAACTCCAGGAAAAAGCTCTTCGACTCTAGGAATACAGATTTACATTTCTCTACAATTCCGTTCTCATGTAGTGATAATCGTATCATATTTGTGAAAATCACAGTCAATTAATGCGCCTATGACCGCTTTCTTTCATGGATGCTTCGAAATAAAGTAATCACAATCATTGAGAGAAGTTTCTTTCAGTTCAATATTCTCGTAAATGGATTCACCGAGAGAGAATAGGAGGTGCTTTAATTTTTGGAACACCCAATTTTTTTTTTTGAAAACGAACAATATCAAATTTTCGCTCCTAAGAAGAGAGATTATTCTGAACACGGTAGTGAAGCTGAGTCGTCCAAGGACGCAAAGCTATTCCTGAGTTCTGAAATAGTTTTTGCGCGCATGTTCTAGGGGAACAGCGAGCTATTGTCTCGTCCAAATGTCTCGAATTCTGTCTCGAAATTGGTATCAAACGAGTAGATTGGACTCACTGATGATGAATTCAGTGTCAAAATCGATTCTGTCCGTCTGGTCGTGGACGCGATAACCTACGAATAGAGCAAGCTAGCGACTTGAAACTTTCAGGGTAAGTCGCGTATCAGAATGCCGCGCCTAAGTTGGTTCATGGGCAAAATCGGCCAATCGGTTACGTAATCATAGGCATTTTAAATTGTGAGATTATTTCCCCGATATGTCAGGAACGGCAAAAGCGATTGAATTGAAACATGCCACTCAGTAAAATTTGTATTCACCTTGAGCTTCATATTTCACAGCAGTGTAGCAAATTTCAGTTTGATACGGTTATAATTTTTGAAAATGTCAAGGAGAAAATCTGTTCAATTTCATGGTTTTTTCCTCGCTATCGTTAATTTTTCTGGAACAACTCAGAAAATACTTATTCAATCATGATGAAACTTAGTAACCAGTTCGAAAATGCTGACAAACGACTTTGTGCAAAATTTGATGATGATCGTGGCTCGAGAGCAATTCGAAATAAACAATTTGAAGATTTTTCAAATACTTGATATAATGCGATTTTCTGATCATATTATCATCAACGAGCTCTGTGTGAGTCTTCAAGCAAGCTGTCATTTTTCAATCAAGTACTGGATTTCAATTCGTTCCCATCTGTATTCTTGGAAATATTGGGAAAATTAAATTCTGAATGGGTATATCTGCGGAATCATTGAAAGATGACAGCTTATTAAGAATTTCGCGAGGATAATATAATTAAAAGCTCATCAAATCTTACCATCAAGTAGTAAAGGTGCGTTAGGTGCGAACCATTTGTGGAAAAATGACCGCTCTGGTAACGAATTTGAACCTGCGGCAAAAGCTGCTGACTTTACTTCTGCTCTCCTAGATTTTTTGGATCTCAAATTCGTATTCAATTTAAAAAGAGATTTAAAACTAAAGAATAGCTCTGCATCCTTGTCGGGAAAACTTTTTAACATCTAGTTCAGAGTATTCTCTCGTCTTGGGAGCGAAATTTGGATATTGTACTTCTTCAGAGAACACTCTCAAAACTGGAGATGTGCCAAAAAAATTAAAACACAGGTAGCGAGGTTTGCGAAACATTATGTACGTATTTTTTAACCTCTACAATTGATGTGGAAATTTCAAAATTACAGCACTGTAGTTTGGGAAAAGTGGTGAAATTTTTTAATTGAAATTCATAATGTACTACAATGAAAATTGCATGAAATTTCAATGATCCATACGAAAGTTACAAGAAAAATTGAAATCGATTCGAACGAAATATCGATATTGTGTTTTTACGCACTTGTTCTAGAGAACAGCGCGTTATCATTTCGTCACGATGTAGGTAATATTCGAATTTTGAGCCGAAAATGGTCTTAAACGATCGGGTTGTACTCCCTGAAGAAGAATCTGTGGTCAAGTTCAGTTCTGTCCGTCCGTATGTGCTCTAATTTTCAAAGAACAAGAGTCTAAATATCTCAGCTTAGTTCGTTAATGGGTGGAATCAGTGGTATAGTTTCGGACGAGGTTTCGAAGTTTTTCTAATCTATTATTTTTATCCACTATTGAATCACCATTATCTGTATAGGTTAAGTAGGATTACGTTACATTAACAGTATAAGTTCAATTTCGATTTCCAATTCGAGCCTCATATATGGAATATCCAATATTTAGTTGAGTTTCTATATGTAGCATATACCAGTCTCTGTTGTTGACATATTCCACTACATTGTTTTCGCTTCATTATGATCGGTATTGTTTCACCCGAATCTGATATAATTAATAAGTTGACAAGAGAGACCAACTGACAGTAGCCCTGAAGAAGATATTAAATATATGGAAACGTCGGCATTCCGTCAAATTGAGTTTTTCTCTAATTCAGACCAAAAAGTACCCTCTCATTATTCATACAATATTTAGTTGAGTTCCGGTATTCCTAGTCAGTACTTCTCAGTAAATTTTGACAGTCGATTTTACTGGCACTGCTTTGGTAATTCTTCGTGTCAGTACGAAGCGTTTCGGAATTTCTGATACAGGCCAGTACTGATTGGGAATATCGGAACGCAACTATTATCTCTATCTCGTTTGGAGGCATTACAGATATTCAATCATTACCAAAAGCAATATTCTCTAGTTAACCACAGTGTCGTGTGGAATCTATGATAAATTGTCAATTCTAGTTCAGCTTCCCTAAGGGGCAGTCCATAATAATTATTGATAAATTCGATATTGACCGCGTTCCGGACTGTAAACAGAATTAATCAATCAGTTGAAATTGTTTAATCATTCAATTCGGTCGGTTCCAAACGTTTAGGTCGAGTGAAATGATGCAGATACTAAATATGAAATATAACTTTTCAATGATATACGAACCGTAGACTGCCTGCATGCACATATCAATAATAATTTGAATTCGAATAATCAGATTGTTCTGAGAATATATACGAATTGAATTTATCGGCACTCGAATAGACCTAAGAACCCGCTAATAACACGAACAATTTGGAACATGACCAATACAACAACTATCGGAGCAATGGTTGAATAAAGAATGAAATATTTCTTTCATATTTTAAGAGCAATAACTCATAGTATTATTCTGTGAACTTGTCGGATATCTGAATATTAACTGATTTTTGGACTTGAGCTGAGTTTCGAAGACACTAAGTAATCTTAAAATTTATTATATGTACATAAGTAATATAATATTATATATTCAATTTTATTTTGTTCTTGTCTGATTTTGTCAATCATGTATCGGGTACAAGTAATAGGTAATGATAATGAATGATATTAACAGACTGGATCATTTCGTCATAATAACTGAAAATTTGAGCAGAAAATGATTACAGAAAATTGTATTTGGTATTTTTTATATCCCAATTATTCATCCTTGAATCTTTGACCTATGCTCATAGTAATAGGCATAAATATCAGCTCCAGTCGGACATTCATGACCATAACACTAGAGGTAAGGGCCTTATCAGGAAGAGATTTATGAGGCTGGACAGGTCACGCAGGGCTTCTATCTTTTTGTCCATTGATCTATATAATAGGTTACCTTCTCACCTGAAGTCGCAGTCAGATGTAGATTCAGGTATGTTGTGAAGGAGAGACTTCTATCAATGCCTATGTACTCTATTGAGGATTTTTTTTATTTTGATTTGAGTAAGTTTTGGGGTTAGTTTAATATGTGAGTTATTCACTTGAGTTTCATGTTGACTAGTGCAAACAAGACAATTTTAGCCATGAAATAAATATATGAATATGAATCATATTTATAAAGTCAGTTGATAGGACATAGAATTCTGACAAATTCCACACAGTGTACATATATATCAAATAATTTCAAGAAAAACACTGTTGGGAGGTCAGGAGTTTTCACCCGGTTGTTCAAATTCGTCGTCGAAGAATTCACCTTTTCCAGTAGGGGAGATAGTACGAATGAGTAAGTTTTGAAAAGTATGAAAAAATACACTTGGATACCATAAACGAAAAAAGGATATATACCAATAGTGAAAATTTCTAATTTAAGGTCTGTTTTGGTTCCGAGTTCAGAACCAATTCAGAACTGTTTATGGGACGGTTCGAGTATGCGCGATTGCGATTTTGTGTCTGGAATCAGTTCTGAACTCGGAACCAAAACAAATCCATGGTCAATTGAAAAAAAATAGAACAGCACTGACGCGAAGTCAGCAGCTTTTGCGCGCATGTTCCCTTTTGTTGATTTCCTTTGAACATGCGCGCAAAATCTGCCGACTTTACGTCATTGCTTCTCTCGTTTTTTCTCAAGTTGGTTGAAGAGGACGAAAGCTCAACGCTGAATTCTCTGATTCGACAGAAACTCCTACTCGTGGGCGCACAGAGAAAAAGGATCTCTTGAATCAAATATCAAAAACTCTTGAATTGAATAATCTTCCCCTGAAAATAATAATTTCAACTTGAACAATATACTTCTATTCTCAACTCATTCCGTTGTTTGCCTGTTAGCATGAATTTTCTTGAATCGAATTTAGTTGAACCAAAACATACGTTCTCTTTACTTTAGAAAACCATTTCAGTTAATCATAGTTCTCTTGTATCAAGAATATCATTTCTTATTCAATGTGTTCTGATGTGGAAAGCATGTACACGTGACTCCCTCGGCCAATAAGCGGTATTAGCGCTGAAGACGCGTATACTCCATTCACTTTTATAATGTAGCCCGGTTGGCCATGACATCGTGACAGATTTCACCGTGTATATTTTGAAAATGTTAGGTTATAGTCATTTTCCTGTCAGATAACTATGCAATGTTGTTCTCTCTACATAGAGGTCGTAGTATTTACGTATTTTTCAAAATGTGAATTCACTTTGGGAAAATATGAATTTGAGAAAATATTATGTGAATTCAATAATTGTGAAAACCTGGCGAATGTTGAAGAAAACTTTTTCTCTGTCAACACTGGAAATATTTCACGTATATAAACATATATGGTTGGAAGATTCAGTTATGCTATTTTCTTGTACGGAAATCAAGAATCGAGTGTTGATATTTTACTGAAAAATAATGGATAGAGTAGTCCATTACTTTGTGATAGTTCATTTGAAAAAAAAAATAAAAGTACTCGAACAACCCTGCAGTAAAACTTCTAAACGAACAGACAAACTTATAGAATTCCCTGCTTTTCGAAATTCTCAAGAAATAACTCTACAGGAGACATTTAAATACCTTGCTGCACCACTTGAAACATTCCAGTATGAAAGTGTAGTGGTACTACTATTGTCACCTTGAAAGAACTTACTCAATTTAAAAAGTTCCTGTAAATCTATGTGAACGATACACTGGGTTTTGACTCACATACGTCAAAAATGTTGGATAGCTTGTGATGAATTATTGATTCCAAATCATCAGGGTTACTATCAGAAAAAGCAGATTTCACTTCTACGTTCTTTCTACTTTCTGATATTATGTCTCTGCTTCTTCAAAACTACCTTCGTCATTTTTAGTTGGCAAGCGTTATTATGCTGAGATTTAGAAATCTAGAATCGATTGATATTGATAATAGTAGAAATTGAAATTTGGCAACGTCCTTTGACATTGCCGATATTTCATGATTGCCAACCTGCGTCAGTTTTAAGGGAAAAAACTTGATAAACCTAAATCATGGCCAACCGGGCTACATTATAAAAGTGAATGGAGTATATGTAATGTAGCATCGCAGAACATATGCATATTTAGATAGGAAACAACGACATGGCCGCCATAGTGAATAGTGAACAAGAGCGTTTGTATTTTTGATGGTGCATTGTGAATTTGGTGTAAATGGAGAACTACTTATCAACATCAAGGAAGTTTTTCGGGAACAGAGTTTCGAAAGTCGAGAAGAAAAGGTTGGTTATAAGAATAAGTTTGATTACTCGAGAACAAAGTTTGAATTGAAATATGTGGGTACATGCCTACATGCATCTGTGTTATGCACAAACATTGTCACATGTATACCTACATTTCTGAACTCCAGACTACACTATTTTATTTTAGATTGGAGGTCGAGAGTAAACATAGTAACCAAGCAAATTGTTTCAAAATACTTCCGCTCTTTGATTTTCGAAACCGTGTTCCCAAAAACTCTCTTGTAAGAAGGTTATCCTCCATTTGCACCTTATTTATGATTGATATCTTCAAAAATGATTATGAAAGGCTTTTTAAGATACCATACATTTTTAGTGTTTGGGAGCCGCTAATTGCAGCGAACATATTCTCTTGGTGAAATCAATGGAAATCTTCTAGAAAAATATTTCAAATACAAAATGAAAAATCTTGCATTCGTATCAAAGCCATAGTATTTCCGAATGAAAATATGAAACATATATAGCAAACATATCCAGTATTCCAGAAATTGTTTTAAGATTTCCCATTTGGACCAAACGTGATTCCGCTTGAATCAAGAGTATCATTGTTCACATGGGTCAAGAGTATTTCATCGAAAAATCAAACTAATATTTTGTTGGACCTATTCAAGAATACCATTGTCTTGAACGAGTGCGTTTACAAATTGATTTAAGAAAACCTTTTTCTCTGTGCGTGTAGCGTATTTATTCATTCCAATAATAGTGATGCTTTGTAAAATGTTGAAGAAAGTTGTATTTTAAGACAGTATATTTTTATCCGTTTATTTATAAATCATCCTTGATCTTCTTCACGTGTAGACGAACGAAAATTATTCGAATTCTGCACAGAGAAAAAGTTTCTTTTAAATCAATTTGTAACCGCATTCGTTCAAGAGAATGGTATTCTTGAATAGGTCCAACCAAATATTAGTTTGATTTTTCGACGAAATACTCCTGACCCATGTGAACAATGATATTCTTGATGCAAGCGGAATCACGTTCGGTCCAAATGAGAAATCTTACAACCATTACTGGATATGTTTACCATATATGTTTGTCATTTTCATTCGGAAATACTTTGACTTTGATACGAATGTGAGATTTCTCATTTTGGTATTTGAAATATTTTTTTACAAGATTTCCATTTCTTTCACCAAGAGAATATAACATGTTCGTTGCAATTAGCGGCTCTCAAATACTAAAAATGTATGGTATCTTAAGAAGCCTTTCATAATAATTTTTGAAGATATCAATCATAAATAGGTGCGAATGAAGCATCACCTGCTTACAAGAATGTTTTTTGGGAACTGGGTTTCGAAGATCAAAGAGCAGAAGTCTTTTGAAACAATTTGCTTGGTCACTATGTTTACTCTCGACCACTAATCTATAATAAATATAAAATAAAATGGTGTAGTCTAGAGTTCACGCATGTAGGTATACGTGTGACAATGTTTGTGCCAAACACACATGCATGTAGGCATGTACCCACATATTTCAACTCGAACATTGGGCTCGAGTAAGCAAACTTATTCTTAAAACCAACCTTTTCTGCTTGACCCTCGAAACTCTGATCCCGAAAAACTCCCTCGATATTGATAGGTAGTTCTCCGTTTACACCAAATTCACAATGCACCATCAAAGCCACAAACGCACTTGTTCACTTTTCACTATGGCGGCCATGGCGTTGTTTTCTGTCTAAATATCCATATATGTTCTGCGATTCTACATTCCATACGCGTCTTCAGCGCTAATACCGCTTATTGGTTGAGGGGGTTACGTGTACGTGCTTGCGACATCAGAACACATTAAATAAGAAATTATATTCTTGATCCAAGAGAACTATGATTAGCTGAAATGGTTTTCTAAAGTGAAGAGAACGTATGTTTTGGTTCAACTAAATTCGATTCAAGAAAATTAATGTAAACAGGCAAACAATGGAATGAGTTGAGAATAGAAGTATATTGTTCAATTTGAAATTATAATCCTCTTTTTCTGTGTGAACTTGGTTTATTTTATGTTTCACGTTCTTTTAGGTTGGGACTTTAATTACGAAGGCCGAATTCGTGAATGGTTGAAATTCACCCAATTATTGCGCAGATATACCCATTTAATATTATATATTATATAAATATCAATATTTCCGAACATCCAGATTAGATCGAATAAATCCAGTACTCTATCGAAAATGAAAGTTCGAAGGTTCATACAGATGATGTGAACGAAAGCTTACAGAATTTTGAATATTCGAAAAAAAAATTAAAATTTGGCACGCTCATCACAAAATGAACGAAGTTGTCCGTTAGCATTTTTAAACTATCGGCCAAGGTTGATCATGATTGAATAAGTATTCTTTAAGTTATTCCGAAAAACACAACGATATCGGTAAAAAACCTCGAAATTTTCTTAATATCTCCGAAAAAATAACCGTATCAGAATGAAATTTGATGAACTGTTGTGAAATGAAAAGATCAAGGTGTAAACAAATTGTTTTTCGAATATGATGAATAGTTAAGAGAAAAAAAAATTTCTAAAAAACTTTTGAAAAATATTTTTTTCAATTTACTGACAGCACGATCACAACGAAATTCTGCGAGATGTTGCGTGTCGTTATTCTCCAACTAACTGCATAGTTTCTACCAATCGCTCCAGTAGGTAAATCGAAAGATATTAGCATGAAAAAACATTATTATTATCATTATTAGTAGTTCTGGAAATATCAGGAAATAACCTCAAATGTTCAAATGGCCATAACTCCGAAACTATTCGGTCGATTTTGCCCGTTATCGAACTCAACCGTTCGAATTGCAATCTACCCTGAAAGTTTCAATTCGATAGAATTCCCCGTACGCTCGTAGTCGTGCATACGACCAGACAGCCGGCGGGCAGAATCGATTTTGACACCGGATTCGTCAACAGTGAGTACAACCTAGTCGTTTGAGACCGTTTTCGATCTCGATTTTCTTCGAAAATTACAGACATTTGGACAATACGATAGCACGCTGTTCGACTAGAACATGCGTGCAAAAAGTGGAAAGGGCTCTTTCATGACGAAATTTCAGTGAAAGAACCACCGCATGCTATAAAAGTGCCGATTCTGAGTTCTTAAAAAAAAACCTTTTAACAATCAAATTGAGCTGAATGCATCCAAAGAAAAAATCAGAAGCCAATAATTTTTCATTGAATCAATCATATGAAAATAACAGCTTTTGATCAATCTCAAACTAACATACTAACAATCTTAATCAATAGTTGGAATCATATACGATCAAAAAGCTTTTTGGTACAAGATATCGATCACTTCTTAATCAGCACAAAACTCTTCATTCCAGCATTCACAAGATTTGTGAAGGCTGGCACTGATAGCCTTCTTCACTCTTAGCCTAATGTCCATTACACAATGCAAACATTTGAACGTCCTTTAAAGTGATATTCAGTTTTTTCTTCATTGGTGCTATAATATTATCATCACCTGAGTTCATAGATGAAGTCATTATCCATTATGGTTCAATAGCGTCAGTGGAATCAAACTGATTTTTGTAATTTATTTGTCAAATATTTGGTCTCGATATAATCTTCTCTTTATAACTTTTTTAGTTTAATTTTAATTTTTTCCCCTTCCTCTTTTATTTTTTCCAGGACAGCCTGTGATTTTATTTGCATCTTAATATATTCATTGAGGGAGCCAATGTTCGTGTATAATGAAGGAACTGACTCTTTCGAAGGCATAGAACGCTAGCTCATTCAAAACATTACAAGTTCAAAATTATAACCTGAAATTTAACGTTTTCGCGAACCAATAATCTGATATTATTCATTCAAAAGGCAGGCGATTATATGCAAAACGATATAACGTATTTATTTCATCAACGTGCGCAATACTATTTGTCTTAAAAACATAAAGTATAGGCAAAAACTTACTTTTACCATTTTAATGCAGTGTTGCTTAGTAAATAGAAAAATTTAACATTTATATGGACGGTCGGTTACTCAGAGAAAATCATATCGGCTTTTTCAAAGTCTGGCTCTTTCATACACACTACCCCTAATGAATCTGCCAAACGCAGCTTTACTTCCTGACAGAAAGGTGAATGAATATTTGCTTGATGAGCGAAGGACCACCTTTGAGGGAAAAGAGTAATGACCTGTATTTTACTGACTTTCATTTATTGAGAATCACAAGATGTGGGGTTTATTCGAGGACGTGATTATTTCAACTCTGTCTGACGACTACATGTTCGTTAATTACTGTAACTCACTATTCGACCTAGCGTGAGATTTTAAACTCCGCGGGCATGATTTCTTCGTTTGTGAAGCATTTTGTCCTGGAAAAATAAAAATCATCTCGTAAAAACCATTGTGTAGCCTTCGAACCATCGGATGGGAATCCGTATTGTATTACTAGTATTAAAACTGCATCTTTCATCCAACATTGGCCCAAACTATGTTGAGTGGTTCGATTGGCCTGCGAGGGTTACAAATCGGTTATACGGTTATACAGTGAAGATGAACCTTCAAACTAACATTCTTTAATCAACTCACAATAATTCAATCAGAAATGTATTTCTTGATATATTGGGAAAATAAAATTTTGAATGGGTATCTACGGAATCAAAGGGCGGACCTCGCCCACTCACGAATTTTTCATTTCTAATTGAGCCCAAACCTCTTCTGAAAATATCGAGTCTCTATAAGTTATTGTGCAAATGGCCGACCTAATCGCCGATCCTGAGCGTATTATCTTACGAAAAAAACCGAATTGACGAATTGGTAAAATAAGATAAAGATAAGATGCATAACGGTCAGAATTTTTTCAGTTTTGGCCGAATTTTATGACCATTCCCATCACCTTTTTGAACCTGTGTTCACATAAATACGGTAGTATCTTCAGTGTCTGATCATGAAATTGAAATAAGTTCGAAACTGCGCGCTTACACAATGTAACCCTAAAGGTACGATTTGGATCTCGGCAGTAGTTGCCTGGCGCGACCCGGCAGCGACTGCCAAACCGCTTCCAGGGAATTACATGCAATACTTACGGATACAAGCAGCACTGCACGGCTGCTTATATCGGTAAGTGTTGCATGTAATTCCCTGGAAGCGGTATGGTAGTCGCTGCCTGCTCGCTACTGCCGAGATCCGTATCGTACTTTTAAATTGTAATATCCAATTCTACGAGTAGCAAAAGCATAGAAATTGCAAAACTCATTTCAATCATGATGAAAATCAACCACCAAATAGTAACGACTGAAACAGTTCAATATTTAAAGATTCAAATCTTTTATTGATTACACCTCTATTTGAGATAATGTTTTTGATGCAGTACTCATTAAGCATTCTAGAACATAACTGATTTGGAGTCCGAAGCCTATACGCGCTTGTTCGAATTCATAACCAAATTGGTCACCTATTCTCGTATTGATCCCGCTACACGCAGCTTTACTTTCCGATAGAAAAATCGGTTGATACATTTTTCATATGGTCCTCAAGATATTCTGTCATTTTTCAATCGAGGTAAAGAATTCAATTTGATCCAATCCCGTTAAAAGTACCAACTCGACTTAATTTACGTGCTGTTTCCGTAAATCTCTTGAAGTTGGGTAATGTTCAGGGGACCGATTTTTGAATCTCGATCAAGAATTGAAAAGTGTGACAATTGTCTTATGTTAATGTTGATTTTCTAAGTTTCCTCGAGCATCTGCAAAATTTGTGAGAGTTCTATTCGCCATTCAGACTATGTTTTCAAGTAAAATTCCAAAAAAATAAAATGAGTGCAAGATATCGAGAAATTCCAAATCGAAATAACCTCATCACCGTTTCCTTTGACTAAACAACGAGTGGTACGGAGTATAGGAGATATAACATTCGACTGTCGAGCGACATTCGGTTCCATGCGCAGGTCATGTCTACATGTTGTTTATATTCAACTTAGAAAATCGACGCGGACATATGGCAATTGTCATACTTTTCAATTCTTGATCGAGGTTCAAGAATCGGCCCCCAGCTTGGAAATCTGCCCGCGGAGATTTCCCTCGCTTTCTCTGCTAAATAAGTCGCTTGAAAATAAGCCTCAGCTCATTTTCGCTTCAATTCAAATTCGTTTCGAGATATTCAGTCAATTTCCAATAAACTGACAATTTCGAAGAACTGCCGTTGCCGCCGGACATTAATAAGAGCGGAGTAAATCCAATTCATACTTGTGAGGTAACGTGACCTTCCGTTCAAAAGTGAAGAGAGTTCGATTCCTACCAAAGTTTTTTTGAAAAAAGTTTTTCCTTGATAACTTCATATTTCAATTCATGTCATTCTGGAGGCCCATTAGCGCAATTTGGGCCTTTGTAAAGCCACCAGTTTTTTATATAAAAATTATGTGAATACTCCGAGCGGAATCTTTGCAAGGCTACAAAATGAAAACCAATGAATATTTGCAAATTCTGCTTTGAAACCAGTGTTCAGAATAAGGGATAGTTAAACCTTGAAGGATGTCAAAAATTGTGGGTGAATTTTTTTTCACTGTAAACTTGTGAGATGAAGTGTGTTTCGAATTTAGGAAAAATGATTTCACGGAAAATCTCAGAAAATTGTGTAAATTGAAATAATGCTATCCAATTTGGCGATAGAAAATAAAAATTCCAACTTTGCAGGTTTTCCGCCATTTCGAATTTATGATTCCAGAATTATACACCAGAATTAAATTGACCACCGAAAAGTACAAATATGTGACCAAAACCATATTTTCAAGCTTACGCATAACGCACCACATCACCATCAGGATATTGCTCAAAGTTGACATTGAACATCCTGTATCTAGCTTATACTTAGAAAACGGGGTACATGTCAAACGGCAAAATTGACTTTTCCAATGTCATCTAATGTCTAATGTCAGTGAAACACCCTATATATTACCCAAGCCCATTCACAAGTATGAATAATTTTCATTGAACAAACACAGCGGTAATAGAATAGAATAATAAATCCTTTTTCTGCTGCCTTCGATATTCTGTGTCGGTTTTATTTTTATTTTGAGGGAGTGTCTGTCTAGTTCATGATTCGGTGAACATTGTTTTCAGTCGTTTTACTCTTCTTTCACGTTGCAGTTGGATGAATTGTCCAACTCCACTGCTGCTGAGTGTCGTCATTTCATTTAAGGCATTTCTCGCCAGCTTTTTTATGTGTTCTTCCGGCCTGGGTAATTTATAGAAACCAATCCACGTTTAAGGCCCCTCTAGGTGTCATATTGTAAATAATTCCCAGGTGTTTACTTTAGTTTTTTACGCGCTTGTACTAGAGAACAGGGATTGGGTTGAACTCCCTGAAGAAGAATACGGGGTCAAATTTAATTCTGTCCGTCCGTCCGCCGCATGTGCTCCAACTCTGGAAGGACTCAGTGACTTGAAATTGTTAGATAAGGTTTGTAGTCCGAATATCTCGGTTAAGTTCGTAAATGGGTGCAATCGGTTGGATATTTTCCGAATTGAAATTTTGAGGTTAATTCCTCTATGTCTCATGAAGTATTGACCCGATCAAATTGGAACTTCGTCGGCAGTTTTGGAACCAGCGCACAGCTTCTAGCAAAATTTGTGTGGATTTAGTAGTTAGAAAATTTCAAACAAATTTTTATTGGAGAATTTAAAAAAATTTTTATGAAATGCGTAGAGTCTGAGTGAGTCGGGTTTTTCGGCATTTTGCTCCTGAAGATGTTGAATAGAATTTAATTGGTACTGATAGTAAACCTGATAACACACCCGCTTTCATATCCTTCATCTGCTGAATCTGCTTCGTTCAATCTTACAAAAAATCATTTTAGGGGGATTTTTTCAATTTAATTATTTTGTAGATTAGAGTTTGGTTCCAAACTATATCGAAGGTTTGCGATACATCCGGTACTATCGCTGTCGTCTCGTATCATTTTTTTTCTCTTTCAACATGAGTTCGGTGAGTTTTGTTATTTGGGTTCTCGTTCCATTTCCTTTCCGAAATCCGGGCTGATCGTGATTTTTTCCACAGACACAAGACAGGAGTTTTCGATGTGCCGTACATGTGGATTGGTGCATATATTATTGTAACTCAACAGAATCTCCTCGTTGTGCAATAGTATCGCTGATCTCGAAAATTCTGTTACAGTAAAAAGTTGCTATCCCTTATTACCGAAAGCCGACATTTTCGACATCAAGAACGTCATGCAACGTGGCATATCAACAAACAAGTACATTCGTGAAAAATATTAATGATATATTTCAATAACATAAGATACTTAGACAATCACCCGGCCAATATCCCTAGTACATCATCCGTGTTTATTCTATTTTTATTCAGTTTGCCCCACATTTTCTCCCGTTAAGGTTTACACTACTTCAATCGGACCAGCGAGACGTTTCCCTTTTCCGTTTAGCGAAGTCTTTAAGTGGACTCCAATTCAATTTGATAGGATATAAAGGACAATTTATTCTGGAGTTTTTATTCCGATGTTTACTATCACGAAAAATCTCAGGGATATAGCCAATGCTGAGCTATCCTTTTCGCCTAGAATTGAATTCGATTTTGGATGAGTTTCTCCCACGAGCTTGTTCTAGGAACCAAGAACAACGACATTTCGTCAATATCATTGTAATGATTATGAGTTAGTGGTTCGTGCGTGAAATGTCTAGCAAGGTGATATTATACACAGGGGGCTCATTTGATCTATGATCTATGTAATTTCCATGAAAAAATTCCAGTTTGAGGGAATTTGAAGTAGATAGATTGATTCACATAATCTCCGTAGTTTCTAGCGAAATTTCGAGAATACTCATGTATGTACCTTTCAAAAAAAAGCTGAAAACTTTTTTCTTTTCATCCCTTCTGAATTATTGGGAAAATGAAACAAATCCATTCAAGATTGTATTCAACGAAAAAGTTCCCACAAACTCATATTATTAACTAGTAATCCGTACCCTCCTTAACGCTGATCTGCACAAATCAGTGACCCGAGCCAAATCTCGATTCAACAAACGACGCAAACGACATTATCAGTTTCTAGAAGAGTCCTTATAGTTTCCAAGCGCTATAATCATACGTCTTCTAAGCACTTCTTATAAAGTTCCAATTCCAACAAATCGGTATCCTTCGAGTTATTGAGAGAAGAATTTAGATGGCTATAACTGAGAAATCATTGGATCATTTAGCCCATTAATGAAATTGCTAGAGGACAGAGAGATATAAAAGTAGGTGAATACAACTCTCACATCATTCACATTTGACTTATAATATTATTTTTATTTTTTTTGGGTTTTCACTCCCTATATATGACTATTAAAAATTAAATAAAAAAAAGTTTTTTCATGAACAACGCCCTTGCGGATTGCAGGAACAAATTATTCATAGAGGGCAGTTTCTTGGAAAACAGATTGCCTAATGAACAATACAGAAACATTACAAACGATAACGAAAGCAAACTGTGACGTTTCATAGTACAAATCTGACTATTTTATCAGACAAAGGAGAAAATTTTTAGAGTTATTTCGATTTTTCGAGACTTTTGTCAAATTTACATTCTTGAGAAAACACACAACATGAATTCATTTGGTTTGAATTAATTCTACTTCTGCGTTTGAGTAAATTCAGCCAAATAGGGTCTATTTCTTCAGAACAATGAGCAAAATTTAACAAAATGCAAGAACACTCTGATTTTTCTTTTCAAATTATCTGATTCCAACATCAGCATTTTTGTATTGTCCCAATCTATCATGTGATTCCCAATGGTTGAACATACTTAGTTCTCTATTTGAGATTTTTATATGTTTCTATTCCTAAGGTTGTTTTTGTGTTCTCGATTTCTGATATCTTACGGTCGAGACGTTTTTTCTGTTTATGTCTTCGCAGAAATACAAGAAATACTGTAAACACAATCTTTGTATTTTTCTTTCTCGTTAATTATTAATTTTTAAAAGTTCTATTTCAGATATTAGGAGTAGAACCTAGAAAAATCCTACCAATCAACGAGAAAAAAATCAAAAATTGTGTTTAGAGTGTTCCCTGTATTTGTGGAGGGACATTTACAGGGGAAACGTCTCAAACGTTAGATATCGGAAAACGTGCGCACACAAACAACCTAAGGAATACAGACATTGGGAATCGCATGATAGATTTGGACAATACAAAAATGCTGATAATACAGATAATTTGAAAAGAAAAATTGAAGAGTTCTCTTGCATTTTTTAAATAGATAGAGTAATTTTGCTCATTGTTCTGTAGAAATAGACCCTATTTGGCTCAATTCTGGTAGAATTAAAAAGATTTCACACCAAATGAATTCGTGTTGCTGTCGTTTTGCCCTGAATTGGTTTATTCAGAAGTTTTGGTTTCTAAGATAGGGACTCCGTGGGAATGAATTAATCGCACTTGATTAATTCGTCGTGATAAAAATGAAGACGCGCCGCGCCGAATAATGTTTTCTGAGTGTTTATCGGAATATCGATGCTTTTATGATTAGAAGTATATTGAAGAACTTATTGATCTGGTTCATCAATATCGTTGCACTGATAAAACGAAAATATTGTTAAGGTTTATAAATAACGCACTTTTAACACGTAACGAAAAAATTTGTTTTCTTGTATCTGTACTAGATGCTAGATAACAAGATCGAAAGGGTATACGAGTGATTTTCAAAATAGAATCTTCCCTCTATATCTTATTCGATAGCAAAGTTTAAGCACTTTCAAATGAGAGGTAACAATTTCTACAAAACAAAAATTAACGTATAAATTTTGTTTGCATTTTCAAAAGTGAATTGTTGTCTATTATGCAACGGTCAAATGAAGAGTTATTTAAACTAGCGAAACCCAAATTAAGGAAATTCCCCTTTTTTACACTCTAGAGGGAGAATATAAATTTCGATTGACTTTTCAAACTGAGCGACGCCGGCGCCCATCTGAATTCAAAAAAGCACCTCGGATTGGTGGGTGTGAAAGATTGCCCAAATATGTGAATGAAATTTCCTAAAATGGTCTAGGATGATAGATCCTATGAACTTTGACATGAGGCTTCTGGATTCTTCAGGCTCCGATTCCTGGAATGCTAAGAGCTTGAATTTTATTCAAGTGTTTTCTGTCAAGCAAAATAATAATTTATTTGTTGGCTGGAAATAGAATGCTCTGAAAGCCGTTGTCAATTGATTTAAAACAAAAAATATTGAATTTTGGGCATATTCTCCCACGTTGTAGATGCAACAAAGATAATTAATTGTAAAGTGTTGGGTCCAGGATTCGGGACGCAGCAGTTGTATTTGTATTTTTTTGTATTTGTATTTTTTCCGACTATCCTAGGCTTCAATGAAACCCCTCAGAAGCTTAAAGCTTGTGCGAGTTAGGATACCGGGTGTGTTCTGTGTAGGCTTTGTTACTAATTCCTTGCGCCACGTTAGGAACAGCACTGTTAATTGTTTACCCAACAGCGAATGGTTGGACGGTCCCCTGAAAACCGGAAAAGTTATTTCCCGGCCAAGGGTTTGAACCCCAGACCTTACGATCATGGGGCTACCGCTCTAACCGCTGAGCTACCGCCGCTAAAAAAAAGTCTCAACTCAAAACGAAAAGTCGAAAGAAAATAATTCTGAAAATTTTTCAGACTTGCTTCTAAAATTATTGCTCCAAAAAAATATTCCACCCAAACCTAGACTGTGACAACAGTCATTCTGCCAGTCCAGAGGAGTTCCCCAGAAGGTTTTTTAAACAGACAGACGAGAATAGAATAGCCCACGTTTTCGATTTCCTAGTTTCAACCTCAGCACAAAAATTCATATCTTTCCATATAAAACAATTCTTCCAGTACCAATCTTACACACCGTTGTATTCCGAATGTTCTTATAAATGAATAAATGGATAATGCGTCACATTCAGTCCTAAGCTTATTGCCTGACCGGATTTATTATTTAAGTTATTTGTCATAACCTACAGTTACAAATGAGAGTCTACAAACCCTATGTGAGACCTATCATGGCATAAGTTGTAGAATGAATAGCCGAAACAGCAGTTACTAAACGTCTACTCCGAACAGTTGAGATGGGAAAACTGCGAGCGATAACACGCCATATTTTGCAGAACCACCAGAAGAACAACGGAATGACTAATTTTGGGAGGGGAATAATGCAATCCGATGAGTTTAAGATAGAAGAAGATGATGAGAGGGTAATTCCTTGTACAAGCTACCAGAAGCGCTATTCTTGAGATCCTAGAAATAAAACAAACGAAAGTAGCGTCCCCCAGGGTTCGGTTCTTGGACCAATACTTTTTCTGCTATATAGTGCTGATCTCCACAGCGTTTCCTGTTCGAAATATTCAATGTAGATGATACAAACGTAGCAATTTTTCAAAAAGATCTGAAAAGAATGGCTACCTGGTGTCGAGAATGGTTACTTCTTAATGAGATCTGGGACCATTTAATATCTAGTGACCTTTCTTGGACCCCCCATATACTTTCTGTGACAGCCAAAGCTCCTGACTTTACCTGACCATAGCTGCTACAGAAGACTTTTCGAAGTTCTGACAAGGTGGTCTAAAAACTTCTGTACCATTCTATCGCTCGCTTTGTTATGGAATACGCGGGACCAGCTTGGTGGACTGCACTCGTGAGGGAGCTGAATTCGCTGGAGTCTGTCCAAAGGTAGAACACAAAAATTCCCTACGGAACCATGCCACCTAAATATGGGACCAGCCTCAAGCTAATCAATATGATTTCATAATAATAAACGTGATAAACATGAGAGGGATGACATATTATTCATATTTATGACGATGAACGGAATATTCGGTTCACAGGTACAATCAATATTCAAGAAGAATACCAGCAATCAAGCTTACCAAGGAGAATTTCAGAACAACTCGAAGACACTTGTATTTGTGAAATTGAGTGTTCGATTCATGAAAGGGACTTCCAGTTGAAGTTGAGAACATGTCTAAGGTTTCGTTCAAGGATACCCTGGACAATTTCAAAAGTTCTCAATCGTTGTGCGTTTGTTGGTGTGTGATCAATTATATTTTTGATCAACTGTTGAAGAATGTTTTTATTATTTCACCCTTCTTTTTGTCTGTTCACATTGGATTTCGACTAATTTTTTTGTATTTCTGGAGCAGTTTACAGGCAAATGCCACTACTCGCATTTGTTATTTAAGTGAATTAACGAACAAATAAATGTGGACATAATGTCGGAAGATCGGATGGCTAAAATTGTTGAAGAATAGAAAAGAAAGAACGAAGAAATATCTGCAGGTAGCCACCCAAAGATATAGCGAAAGCATAACCTGATTTTGCAGGAATGAGGCCCAAACAGGACAGGATACAAAAAAAAAGAAGAAGAAGTTGCAGTAACGCACATTCCAACATAAGGGTTAGCATACTCACAGATCAAAAATACGCCGAAACCTGAATTCACTAAGCTATATAAGGGCCAATTGCACCGTATTACAAAACCATAGATTAGGTCCATAAGCAAGGTTTTGGTACAAAATTATCTTGCACCGTCACGTAATCCTCGTTAAAAGGCCTTAACAGACTGTTATATTTAAGCCTACGAATTTGGGGGTTTAAAAGAAGGATTAATGGTAAGCTTCGGAATCTAACCCTACTTTCGAGCGATTTCGTACAAGTTTGACATTTTTCTGGACGTAACCTCCAGTTTGTTTACGTTTTTTTTGTTTACATTGGACATTGATGGAGAACTCCTACGAGTTGATAATCAAATTTTGATTAAAAGTGGTTGATTTTCAGATGATATTTATGAAAAATGATATAGGGAGAAACTGGCATCAGTAGGCATTGATTCGTATGTTTTAAAGCATGAAGAATTAACACCAGTATTTCCATTGAGTTCGTAAACTTAATGGTATTTCTATAAGCCTTCAACTATTTGAAATGAAAAAGTTACAATGATATGCTCATTTATTTCCAAGAGCGAATAGCAGAATGAAATCGAAGACATATTTGGAATGAGAAAACATAGTTTCATGAAGATTCTTCAGTACTATTTCATTCAGTGATATATTACGTGGAAAGCTATCATGTACTACTTCATTATTGTGCAGGTGCTGTCTCTGTGCTATCATTATCCTCTATTATATATTAATTGGACTCAAAATATAACTACAAACGAATTAATGTGAAAGAAATTGCATCCTCGTGTTAGACAATCTTCAAACGTACACCTTTGTCAATCCATCCATGATACTTCAATATTTATATAGAATACTTTTTAGTCTGCGGATCCACATCAGAGTTTTCATTATCTTCGACCAAAAATTAACTCAATTCATAATATACTTATAATAATTCAATAGAAAGTCTACTCTTAGGTGAGCCGTTCCTTATCGGAAAGTTGTTTCGGATAAATCAATACTATTCATTTATTCATCTTACAAACGCCAGGATTGTAATTCCATGCAGAAACTTAAATCTTGAGTATATGACTATAAATTTGAATAAGGTTTAAAGCCTGATGCAGAGGTAAGAGCACAGGTCTGTGGTAAGAGATCCCTATAGTCTTAATGATAATAAACAAGTCAGGAACATTACATGCAATATTTTTATGGAAGCTATAAAGTCTGTCATATATATTTTTTCGTTGGATTTTTCAATAGATGCATCTTGATTTTTCATAACTTATGGAAATATGGTGGTAGTAACCCATAATAATGGGTTTCATCTTTTGAATTAAAATATTTCTCCAATTAGGGTTAAAATAAACAACATGAAGCTACTCACAAGTACCAATTGTTAATTGTCATCCTGACAATACTTGTCACAAGTTTTTCACTTTATTCCCGATATTTTATTAGATTTCTAGTTCGAAATGAACAATTATGGATCTATGGGAGATGATTCCCCAATAAAGGGGCCTGTAGCGTTCTTCGTTTATCTGAGGATCTGAAAATCATCGCTTGGAGGACTGAACCTGGTCGAAAGACCCTCTCGGTCATGAGCAAATGTAGGTAATATTATTTACTGCTTCCTTCTGGTTTTCTGTCCCTCTTTCTGTTTCAGATATTATGTCAAGATATTTTGTCGAAATGAATTCAAGATGACGAAAAAATTATTTTCAAATGAAAAAGATGCCATCCATCTTCTATAAACAAATTACTACACTTATGCGGGGAGACAGAATTTTTCCTGAGGTTTTTATCTGTGCTCTTGTATCATACGCAAATATGTATGGTACCCCGTTTACATTTCCTCTGCTAACACTGTGATATATCTTAGAATTGTAATGCTCGTTCTCAAAAGAATATATATATATAGTACCAATTCATGAGAAAGTAACCAGATTTGTAGATTAATTTTAATCTAGTTACATTCAGCCTCGGTGCAAGCCGAATATTTAAAGCAGAGTTTAATAAGTTTATCGTTGCTTAACTAACTGTAGCTTAAGACGAAAACGGTGCAATTGGCCCTAAGTTAGTGAATCAGTACACTAATAATATTAATATTGGATTGGCAAAAATGAAATTATATATGTTTAGCAATCACTAATAATGAGTTCACTAGATTTTTATAAATGTAAAAAATGAGGAAATGATAATTGTACGTCCTGAAATGATACTACAAGTAGCATGTGACAGGCACAAATCAATAAAACAACTATCCGGAAAGGAAGTCAAGAGAACAAATTTAAAAACTTTCGAAAATACACGAAATGAACCAAACAACGCTTATCCGTCACCCACTGTCAAAACAAGGCAGCATGCTGTTTCTTGTGAAGGTGTGCCATCTTTTGGAATCTTGATTTGGGCTAAACTGGTGTTCTGAAAAATCCGTATGATGCCCAAATACTGATATTTGAGGTCTACTTAAATGTTTCTTGATTCTAACATTGAGTCTGCTTTTGGTCTGACCGAAGGAGGTGTAACGATTACCGTAGCTAAGCTAATAAACAATGCTTCCATCAAGTATCTTGATTGTGCCTTTTGAGTTCAACAAAAGTAGAAAAAGATTCTGAGTCCACCTTGGGATAGGGAGGTCGAGAAAGGCAATTTTATATCAACTTCAAGTTCCAGGGTGAACTTTATCTTAGGATGATGACCTGATGTGTTGATGAAGTCCAGCAGGTTATGGGCATCATCAGAAATAACGTCCAAAATGATGAAACTGCCATTCACATATCTGTGCCATCGAAAAATTTCAATCCATCTTCTCAGTATCACGGTTTCGAGTTCATCAAGGAAAAGTTCAGGTAAAAGGGAAGACAATGGGCAATTCATAATCATAGCCAGCCATTGATCTGCCTATACATCCCATTAAATACAAATAAGTCCCGAGACAATGCTAGCTCAACAGGGTAAGGACATCAGTGAGCTCAGGGAAAGGGACGTCATGTTCTCACAAAGTAGTTCCTGTATATTAAGTCCTTAGAAAATTTCCAAGAAATTCTAATTCGACAATTTTCTCAATAACATATTTCCAACTGGGTATTTGCTAGATATCCGATAAACGAAATTGCTGAGAAAAAATTTCGTGGGGCTTTCACATGAACCTTCAAGGTGTCTCTTTTCATAGAAGTACTGGATTTCAATTCGATTCGATGTGTATTGTTGGAAACATTAGAAAAGAAATCGTGAATGGGAATCTGAACATGAGAAATCACTCGGTTAATTTCACGCATTTGCGAATTCGGCTTTCATAATTAATCTCGAAACCTACCCTTAAATTATCAAATCTCTAAGAGTAGTCGTCCGGAAGATATTTTTTCCACTTTCAGAGTTCAGGCCGCCTGAAAAGGTCTTCGATTTAATCTCGAATTACCCAATGATTCCGTAGATGGTACCCATCCAAAATTTTATTTTTCCAATATTTCCAAAACTATACACGAGATTGAATTTATATCTGGTACTCGATTCATATCGAATGTCGTGAGGACCATATGAAAAAAAGATCGCCAAATCTTCACATCATACCTTTGGCGGGCTCAATACAGGACATGACAAATTTGAACAAGCGCCTAAGAGCTACTGACCTCACGCCTATTCTCTTTCAAAAAGGAAGGATTCCGAACATCATTCATTCTTGCTCGAAATTTACCATTGAATCTGAAACAGAAAACAATTCACTGTATCTTCATTTACACTTTACCGGTTAGAAAAAATAACGAAACAATGTCAGAATTATAACAAAGACCACATTCCCGGAGAAATACTGAATTTAATCAAAACGAAATATGTCACTCAGGAATCAAATGAAATAAAGAGGCTAACACTCTAGCCAGAAAGGGAGCACAAACGCTAACTACTGTCCAAAAACCTTTCTGTCGTATAGGCAAATGCATCTATGAGAATAGCGAAAGATAGCGAAAAAGGTGTATTCTGGAGGAATTCTCCAGGAATGGATAATTCCAAAAAGTTCATTCGGAACTTGGAAATTACAAGGTCCAAAAATTACCTTGGTATGAAAAGATTATGGTCTCATTAGAAACTGACGAAAGCAGATTCTGTGGGGAAGAGGAATTAAGGAATGTCTCGGACTGGAGAATTATAGTAGAAATGTGAACACTCCTGGCAGCCCTCACAGATATTGGAGTTCATAAGAGCTCTAGAGCTGGAGTGCAAGCTGTAGGTAGTGCAGTGCGAAAACAGCTCTGACGGAGGGGAACAATAGACCTCAAACCAACAGTGAAATGTAACCCCTTAACAAACTATAACTATATGTAACCAGAACGCAACATCATTAATAATTCGAAACATCGATCATTTAAACTCTCCGATGAAGACTTTTACAGGAGAAAATCATAAAAATATGATAGAATTCTGAAAGGAAATAACTATCCCATCAAATCCATTGAAAAATTGTTGAAAGAAAAAACCTATTACGAACAAAAAAAAAGGAAAACCAAGAATATTCCAAATATTTTAGATACAAAAATCCAGCAGAACAAATCAAAAATATAATCACCAAATTCAACATGAACCTAGCATTCCAATCTGAATCTTTCCTCGAAAACTAAGAGTGTAGTTTAGTGATATTCTTCATAAAATATTGTGCGATGGACAAACTAGTCGCTATCTAAAAGACAGGACTTCCTTGCACAAAAGAGACTCCGTAAACATCTTCTGAAAAACAAGAAAAAATAACACCGCCTCAGGAAACATGAGAATTACCGTTCAATCTTTCAATTTTAATCCAGGCTCTGTTAGAAAATTAGGTAAACGAAAAAAAACTGAAAAATGTTCAATACAAAATATGTTATCTTTTGACGGGGACACAAATTAAACCCTAAGAGAATGACATTGAAAATATTAATAAAAGATAATATGATTCGATCGAGAGGATCAAAGATAACTAGGGATCTGTTTATTAGGCCCGGCAAGTATAGTAGTTATCATCTTCATTCCCGCATCTGTTTTAATGTAGTTCTTTTCCATTTCAGAATCCCGATGAAGACTTTGGAACTAGTTGACCATCTTTCGAAAAAGTTTGTTTTGTAATTAGTCCGACCTATGCCACCTCTAAAAAATCAATTGATAATTATTAACATAAATGAAGATCATGATGCAACTATCACAGGGAAATATTTGAAAATGTCTGGGGCAGAAGCAGAAGGACCCGTTTGAAAAAACTTGGAATGAAACAAAAACACGAACCTTTATTCAGGACGTTATTTTCCAGGTGTTGGCCCGTCACTAACATGAAGGGCTAAAAAAATATTCACGCCAACCGATCGAACTCGACGTTTTAATGGACGTTAACGCAAGACTCATTTCCTTCACTGATGCGATTTTCAATTTGATTTCGATTATCTGACTGACATTTGTTCAGTTGAACGATTGCAGTTCGTTATTGAAAATGTTTTGTCCATAATGTTACAAGGGAAAAAATAGCCGAAAACTGTACTCTTCGTTTCGAGGCTGAACATAATGATCCTACGTATTCTCGCATACTACTCTTTTTGTTATCGATAGCTAAAAACCTAGAAAAGCACTGCCAGGAAGGCAACAACTTTTGCGCGCATGTTCAATGGAGATGACCGCTTTGGCAACGAATTTGAACATGCGCGCAAAAGCTGTTGCCTTCACGGCATTGCTTTTTTAGGTTTTTAAGAACTGTATTTCAATTCGATCTAATCTGTATTTTTGAAAATATTGAGGAAAAAAATTTTGAACAGGTATATCTACGGAATCGTTGGGCGGATTTTACCCATTCACGAATTCAACCTTCGTAATTAGTTTTTATTATTTTTGTTTACGGTTATGGTAGTTTTTATTATTATTGTTCAGGGTCGGCCTAGCGGCCGACCGTGAACACAATAACTTCCAGAAGAAACGACTTAGAAACTCGATATTTGTAGGGAAGATGTGGACCTTAATTAGGAAGGCGGCAGATATAACCATTTCCAATTTTATTTTCCCAATTTTTCCATGAATACAGATAAGATCGGATTGAATTCCTGTACTTAACCGAAAAATGACAGTTTGAATGTCCATACAGAATTCAATGAAGATAATATGATGAGAAGATCACAGAATATTGAATATTTGAAAAAAAAAATTTGCAATATAATGTTGACATGATTGAGTGAAATTATTTCATATGAAGCAGAATGACAAAATCTAATTGGTTGTTATAATTGCACATGTGCATGAAAATTACCGATTCTGCAAGAAAACATGTTATCTAAGCATTGAATGAGTTAGGTTTTCAAATTTTTGCGAAAGAGGCAGAGTCCTAAGGACGTGAGCAATTTTTATAACATAACACGGTTGAATGTTTAATGACTGGTCATTTTTATGCACGAGTGTAATTCATTGGAATATTTTACGACCAGAGAATTATACTCTGGGAAAAATCATGTTCCCCAGAACAATCGCGTAAAAACACTTATGATTCTTTTTGAGATTCGCAACTGAAAACGCCACAATATGTGTGGCACAAAACTGCACCAAATATCTAATCTGGATAAAGAGAACAAAATAATTCAATACCTTCAACGATAGAATAATCAAGCTTGAATGGAATCTTCCAACATAATGACTAAGCATTTTCAACCCCGACCTCTTTGCTTCCTACGCTACCGCCCTCGCAGTATTCAATCTGTCAGAATCTACAAATTCTCTCAGTTCCGGAATCAAATTCCGGACAACGCGTTCGTGGGCAAGACATCAATTTCGCCAGGGTTCCTTTACTATTTGCGCGTTTCCACTATTTATGGAAAATATCCTCATTAATCTGGTAGGTGTAATTGGAAATGCCAACCGTAAAGCGTCTAAATGTAATTAGATTTTTCCAAGGATTTTTCCGGTAACGCGGAAGCTCGTGGGAAATTTAATTTTCCTCGGTTCACAGAGAAACATGTGATTGCGTTAATAAAGGATTTTATTACTCGTGGGACGAAAGACGGGGTTCGAAACAAATTTATAGACGGATAACTTGTATGAAGCTGTAGTGTCACGAGAAGTTACAGCTGAGTCATTCCATCAAATCGCTTTGCTAGAGCCACACTAGAATACAATACAATAAACATTCTTTGCTTCAGAATTCATCATAAATAATTATCATTATTTGTCTTCTCTATAATATAACATTACACTGCAAAATTGTCAATCTTGACTAGCTTCGCTCTCACATAATCCACCAACCCTGGTGTTTTCACAAACAAGAATAAAAAACTAAAAACTGAAACAAGCACTGACGTGAAGTCAACAGTTTTTGCGCGCATGTTCACTCTTGGTGATATCTTTTGAACATGCGCGCAAATGCTACTGACATCACGTCAGTGCTTTTCTAGGTTTTTTCGATGAGGTACTGGATTTCAATTCGATCTGATCTGTATTTTTGGTTGTTAGGCCGACCGTAAACACAATAACAAGGCCGAATTCGTGAATGGCCATACTCCACCCAATGATTCGGAAATGAAATCTAGTTCTTTATCGGAAAATGACCGTTCAAACCTTTATAAAGAAGTTCATGAGGATATCACCATCAGAAGATCACAAAATAACGAATATTTAAAAAAAAAATTGAAATTTTTCTTCAAATTGTTCTTATGGAACGATCGTCACGAAATTCCACACAAAACTGTCCATCAGTATTTCCCAATTTGCTGCCAAGTTTCATCATAATTGAATAAGTATTTTTAGAGTTATTCCGAAAAAACAACGCTATCGAGAAAAAAACACCAAATTTGACATATTTTTTCAGAATATCTTCGAAACTTATGATCATATCAGCCTGAAATTTGACGCACTACTGTTCAAAATACAGTTTAAGCTATGATCGAAATTCTTTTCGAATCTAATAAACAGTTTCCGAAAAAAAAAATTTCAAAATTTACTGACAGCACGCTCTCAACAAAATTCTGCGAAGAGTTGTATGTCCTTATACTCCAACTAACCGCCAAGTTTCATTTCGATCGCTCCAGTAGTTCTCAGAATATCAAGGAAATAACCTCAAAACTTCAAATGGTGTTCACCGAAATCGTTCGACCGATTTTGCCCATTCATGAACTCAACTTTCGTCTTTTAAAATGCAACCAACCCTGAAATATTCAAGTCGATAGAATCCTCCGTACGCCAGTTATCGTGCGTACGGCTGGTCGGCTAGACATAATCGGTTTTGACACCGGATTCGTTATCAGTGAGTCCAACCTAGTCGTTTTAGACCATTATCGGCTCAAAATTCGAAAATTACAGACATTTGGACAAAACGATGGCACGCTGTTCCCCTAGAACATGCGCGCAGATAGCGCTGACGTGGAATCAGCAGCTTTTGCGCGCATGTTGAAATTCGTTGGCAAACCGGTCATATTTTCACGTATTGACCCCGCCAAATGCACCTCTACCTGATGGGAAGATCAGATTACACTCAGGAAATTCTGCACGGACATTCAACTGTTATTTTTCAATCAAGTACTGAATTTCAATTCGATCTCATCTGTATTCTTGAAAATATTGGAAAATGAAAATTTGAATGGGTAGCATCTACGGAATCATGGGCGAATTCACCCATTCACGAATTAATTAAGCCCCAAACCTACTCTACAAATATACAGCTTCTAAGTTGTTTTTTTTTGGTCATTGTGTTAACGGTCAGCCTTACGGTCGAGACAACTTAGAAACTCGATATTTATAGTGTATATTTGTTCCCTAAATACAGAGGCCGAATTCATGAATGGGTGGAATGCAACCAATGATTCCGCAAATATACCCATTCGAAATTTTGTTTTCCCATTATTTTCAAAAATACTGATGAGGTCAAATTGGGAACCAGGGCTCAATTAAAAATAACAGCTTGAATGTTCATACAGAGTTTTGTGAGGATGGTGCGATCAAAAGATCGCACAATATACAATATTTCAAAATGAATTTTTTTTTTCAAATTGTTTTAATGATTTTCCATTGAAGTTCTTCACGAAGTTGTTCATCAGAATTTTAACTTTGGGATGCAGAAAAGGTATTCAGATAAACGTTTTTTTTTTTCAGAAATTAGTTGAACGATTGGAGGACGACCAATACATATTTGTCGTGAAAGAGAAAAAATTGTCGCACTGTCAATTTTTTTCAAACGAGGTGAGGCTCTGCTAACTTAATATTAAGTAAGCTGTGCCATTCTACATTATGCATCAAATTCGATCAGAAAGACTAATTTTCGCGTATTCGTTGTAAACCATCTAACGTGAAAAAAAGCATTCAAAAACCAGAGCATTCTATTAAAACCTAAAAAAGGCTATAAAAAAATGTTTCCTGTTTTTTCAAGTTAGATGGTAACCGACAAATACTCGACAAATATTTATAACCTTTTTGAATGAGGTCGATGCATAAAGTAGAATGGCACTGCTAACTTAATATTAAGTTAGCAGAGCCACCCCTCTTCATGACAAATTCTCGATAAATATTCGACAATTACTGAGATGGTTTTCATTGACTTCCGTGCAAGTGACTCTGCTAACATAATGGACATTTCCGTCAATGCTGTTTTAGAATTTTCATGAAGAACTTTGGTTGATTTACTGACTAAAAGCTTGACTTCAAAAATTTGGTGGTTCTTAAAGTCACTCAATTCGGAATCGGGCGTCAGCAAGTCTTGTGGGCGCAGAAAACCCTTCAATAATAGGGAATGGGCAACACTGAATTATTATCTGAATTATCCCTTTCAGCTGGTTCACTCACTTGTCTTATGTTGTATTCAATACTACCCCTGACATCAGATACATACAAGGTCCTGCAATAGTGCGTTAGGCTTCCATAGCTGCCAAACCAGACGTTTTAGGAATTTAGTTGAAAAGCATTCCCTTTGTACTTTCAATTCTGCATCTCAGAAAATTATTTTCTAATATACAGGGTGTTCCCAAATAAAATAATTCAACAAATGAGTGATTTTTCAAATGGAACACCCCTTATATTTTTGTATGTTTTCAATGCTCTTCAATACCTCTACCATGATGCAAAATATTAGGGATATTTTTTCAACAGTACGGAATTTAATCAGAAAAAACTGCAAAATTTCGACGAAACAGCAGTTCGGCAAAATCCCTTTACGATTTCCAGAAGCGATGGAACATGAATTTGATCACGATTTCTTTTAACTTAAGAATTTGCCTATAGTCATCGTTCCTAAATGATCAACCTCTCTTATACAGGGTGTCCGTTATCAATGTCCAAATATGGAGAACTTCAAATTGTTTTTTCTCGATTTTTTCAAATGTAACACCCTGTATTTTTTCCATGATGGTGTACACAGTTTAAAACCTTGAATTTTTTCAGAAGTAACCAAAGGGCTATTTTCACTTCTGCGTCCAGCAAGCTCGAAAAATGAAATGAGAACGGAAAATTTTATTTAAATATTGGATATAAGAACAAACGGGCGTTGAAAGAGACGAAGAAAAATTGTGTTGATGATCCAAGAGATGTTCAAAGTGTCGTCCGCCTTCTCTGGAACCCAAAGCGATCCAATTGTTGAATGACCCACTAACCCTCATCAGCAGAGTAATGCTTCGGAAAGCAGTCAAAATCCTCTCTCGCATATTGGAAGCTGTCGTTGGAACTTCATCATACACGATTCCCTTTATGTATCCCCACGAAAAAAACTATTTTGGTGAGATCCGGTGAACTAGCAGGCAATCCGCCCCTATCAATCCATCTATTTGGAAACTGTTGGTCCAGTAAATCCCTCACAGGACGAGAATAATGAGCGGGTGCTCCATCATGCTGAAACCATATTTCATTTCGTATTTCCGTAGGTTACACTGCTAACAATCCGAGAAGAATGTTCTGAATGAAATTCAAATATGCAGCTCCATCTAAATTTCCTTCGAAAAAATGAGAGCCTATCACATGATTGCCGATTACTGCTCCCCGGACATTCATTGACCACCTGTGTTGATGGTCTATTTCCCTTATAATTCTTGGATTTTCTGCAGAGTAATAATGAAAATTGTGCCTATTGACTGCTCCGGAATTGTGGAAGGTTGCTTCATCACTGAATAAAACAAATTCAAAAAATGTAGGGTTCTGTTCAATTCGAAAACTTGCCCAGTTACAGAGATTCAGACGGTTTTCAAAATCGCTATCGGTAAGCGCCTGGTGCATCTGAGTGTGGTAGGCATGATACTTATTCTTTTTGAGGATTCTTTGAACTGAACGCTCACTTATACTACAGGCTACACCAAGCTCCCTTTGGCTTGTGTGTGGATTTTCAGTTACATGCAGTAAAGCCTTGATCTCCTTGTCTTCGTTAGTGGCCGATTTTATCCTCTCTTCTTTTTTATACTTGACATCTCCTGTCTCTACAAATCTGTTTAAAAGACTCTTAAAACTCGACTCATGTGGATGTCTTCTTTCGGGATATTCGACAGCTTAGGATCCACTGGCTTGTAGCGAGCGCCCTCTCTTAGCTCTTACTTAAGACGCAAGAGATGGTACTTCGCGCGCGACTTCAGTAAGAGCTGAGAGAACTCGATATCGTGCAGTGAGCCGGGTGCATTAGTTCTTTGAGCAGCGAGTTACAGCACGAGGTCTTGAGAGTATCTACCAGGGACAGCGTGCGCGCTAGCGGCCCCTGTACCTTGACCGATGATGTGGCCAAGCGTTACAGGTAACGTAGGGTACTTAAGACGCAAGAGATGGTACTTCGCGCGGGACTTAAGTAAGAGCTGAGTGAGGGCGCTCGCTACAGGCTAAACAGCTTCTGTGGCACTTCCCCAACATGAAAATCATATCAACTATTTCATCTTCACCAAAATTCATCTCAATTCATTGTATTCGGAAATAACTTTGAGCTCTTAACAACAATATTTTCATCAATAATAATAACCGAAGTACTTTATAACAGTTTCTGTAGCACTGCTCCGACATGAAAATCATATGAACCATTTCATGAATAATAATTTTTTTGGATGTCGATAAAACTCTCTAATCGTAACAATACACAAGTTACCAATAATACCTATGTATATGTTACTTATTCGGACAATCATTATCATTTTCATGTTGAACTTTAAGGATTATGATTTTGGGAGGGATTTAAAGCTTTTCGAAAATTGATCATTCTTTTTGGTTGGAATGTCATTTTTCGTTTCTGCTGGACACGGGAGTGAAACTGTGTACATCATCATGGAAAAAAATACAGTGTTACATTTGAAAAAATCGAGAAAAAACAATTTGAAATTCTTCATATTTGGACATTGATAACGGACACCGTGTATAAAAGAGGTTGATCATTTAGGAACGATGACTAGGCAAATTCTTCCTTCACGAGTTGTCAGCACCTTGACGTGGTGTGAGGGCTTGAATAGCTGTAAGGATGCTTGGGGCGATGTCGACGGAACACGGTTCTGGTAGGGTCACTCATGTCGATAAGGCCAACAGGAAGGTTTGTCATTAGTCATTAGTATTCGAACTCCTGGTACCGGGGAATCCTAGGTTCAACTACCCTTGCTGCATCAAAAGGCTCTGATGCAGTGGACTGTTTATTTTCTCAGTAAACAAACCACGTATGGATGAACATTTACATGAAACCTAGAGTTAACGGAGGAGCCGCTGAACACACTTGTGTCCTCGGTTCTCATGGAGACGGACGAGGCTCAGGCTCTTGAAGGACAAAGCCCCGAGACAACTGAGGCTCACAATGTTATCGGTCAAACCTCAAACACAGCCACTTCTGTTACGGAAGTGACAGCCGAAGAAGATCTGCTTCTTGAAAGCTCTTATTCGGAGGGATATATGCGAGCTCAGCTTGAAAAGCAGACCAATAGCCCCCCCCTCCCGACTGAAGAAAGCTGAAAGGCCACAAACCTGCTTCTGCTACTAAGCGGGTCAGGTCGAAGGACTCCACTCCAAACAAAACTACTTTGAAAACGATCAAAGGAGACAGAGCTGGATAAAAGGCACAGAGTTCGTCGACCGAGCGAGCTGGTTCAGGAAAGGGACCTCAGCGAACGTCGACCGCTCAAGCTGGATCACGACCGCCCAAATCCACCTACAGTAACATTGTTGGGGGGGTGAAGGTAGGACTTGTACCAGCCGGACACCCCGGAAACAATCTAGAGGTGGAACAACTCACGGAGCTAGAGAAGAGACTGGCCCGACTAATTCTGAAGTGCGAGAACAATATAGTTCCCATCTTTGGAAATGTCGTATTTCGCCCAGGCTTCAAGGTCATCAGCTGTGATAACCAGGCAACAGCCCACTGGGTGAAATCGATGGAAGGAGAACTGCAGCTTCCTAACACTGAAGTCTGGGTCAAGGTAAAAAAGACATCCCAGGAACGGCGGTATCCACGGCCTATTTTCCAAATAGCCTGAAATACACCGTCGAGGAGATCCGGACCTTCTTGGAAAAACAAAATCCTAATGTCAGAACCACTCAGTGGAGGGTGCTGAAGGTTGGCGATACTGGAAAAAGCTGTAGAGAAATCGTCTTCTCCCTGGACTGTGTAAGCCTTGCGAGATCTAGATTTCACAGTCAATTATAGACTGGGTAAGGTGAGATTTTGCGTGGAGGAGCCCACCAACAGACCCTGCCCCTGCGGCCGCTGGCGAGACGGCGGCTGACAGTTCTGATGCTGCGGCTCCGGCTCCTGCGACAATTGGAACGGAAGGCTCGACGTCTGTGTCTGGAGGCTTCACGCTGGTTCCAATGGGGTGGAGGCCCTTCTAAAAAGGAGAAGGTCACACCTTAGGAGGCCAAGAAAAGGCCAGTCGGGGTCTCGCCACTTCTACGAGAAGAGCAAGAACGAAGGCCAATTTCCCGGAACGTGGGAAAGCCATAGAAGCACCGCAATGAAGACCATAGGAAACATCATTAGGTGTTTTCAAATCAATCTCCACCATGCCAAAGCCGTAACAGATGCGGCCCTCTGAAGGTTGATCAAACAGAACCTGGACATCATGGTGGTCCAGTAGCCTTGGGTCGTCGGAACCAAGATCAGGGGACTTCCTGGAAGTTCAGGTAAGCTCATATATCATGAAGTAGAGGCTGCTCCAAGGGCAGCTCTATATATCAAGAGAAATATTAAATATAAGCCTCTTTCTAGGTTTATACAACGCGATATCGCTGCAGTAGTGTTGGATGCAAGCCTTCCCGGTGATAGTGTCAAAGTTGTTGTAGTTTCAACCTACCGTCCTACCACCATGAGGATCAGCCATCCCCACCAGAGGAGGTTACGAACCTAGTGAGATACTACAAAAAGAAGGATATGCAATCCATCATTGGATGTGATAGCAACGCTCATCATTTCGTCTGGGCCAGTTCCAACATCAATAAAAGAGGTGAGTCTCTATTTGAATTTCTTGTGACTGAAGGGGTGGTTCTATCAAATTGGGGTAGTGAACCTTCATTCCGTAATTCGATAAGAGAAGACGTATTAGACCTTACACTTATCAGTCCAGCCTTACAACATAAAATTTCAAACTGGCATGTCTCAGCGGACGCCTCCCTCTCTGATCACAGACAAATCCGGTTCAACATAGGATTGCAGCCAATGCTACAAGAACCCAGAAAAAATCCTAGGCGGATAGACTGGGACCGTTATCTTGGACTGTTAGAGACCAACAACGAGCTTTCAAGAGTCCAAGGAACTGATTCTGTGGAGGGAATAGATTTTATGGCAGGAAATCACCAAAGTAGGATTTTAGCCGCTTATGAGAGCAGCTGCCAACCCAGGGAAACGATTTCCAACAAAAACTTACCCTGGTGGAATTCGAATCTACCACTGCTAAGAAAGAACGCCCGCAAACTTTACAATAAGTGGTCTGCTACTAGGATACTAGAAGACAAGACTACGTACAGAGAGGCAACAGCTAAGTACAACAAAGAACTTCCTGAGGCCAAGCGAAGGTCGTGGCGTGCCTTCTGTGAAAGCATTGAGGGAACGCCCACGGCTGCTAGACTCCAGAAGGCCTTATCGAATGATCATAACAATGGTCTGGGACAGCTTAAAAAAAGGGACGGTGAGATGACTAGCACAGACGATGAAACATTGCCACAACTTTTCTGCACCCAGGGGGCTGTCGGTTATGTTACCAGAGCTAATAGTCTTATTTCGAAAAAGCTACACATGGGGATATGTACCTGAATGCTGGCGAGACGTGAAACTGAGTTTCATTCCTAAGGTCGGTAAACGACCGGGAACAGACGCAAAATCCTTTCGCCCCATAAGCCTCTCATCATTTCTATTGAAAGCGATGGAAAAAATTGTTGATCAAGATATCAGAGCTGGACTACTGACAAGATCCCCTCTGCATAAGGCTCAATTTGCATACCAAGCAGGTAAATCCACCATTTCTGCTCTTCATAGTCTCACCAGCAAACTGGAAAAAACTATAGAGCGTAAAGAAATAGCACACACGCGACAGTTCATTCATCGCACGCTGGTTAAAAGGGGTGTCGAACCAGCGACGGTGGCTTGGATTATGGCAACACTGAACAGCCGGATAATTAATCTAAAACTAGCTTCTACATCCCTGACTGCGACACCGGGGGACGGGTGTTCACAAGGAGGTTGTTTATCGCCTCTACTAAGGTCGTTGGACCTCCTGAAAATGCTTTCGCATGCGGGCTGTGAGATCTGCGAATACGCCGATGACCTTGTGATAATGGTTCGGGGCAAGCAAGACGGTGCGGTTTGTGACCGCATGCAAAATTCCCTCACCTGAACGCACGAGTGGTGTGTCTCAGCGTGAACCCTAAAAAGACGATTCTAGTACCGTTAATTAGAAGAAGGAAACTCTCTCTAAAAGTAAATACAATGGAAGGAATCGTCTTAGCCCCCACAGATCACACTGAATATTTTGGTGTTATCTTCGACCAAAAGCTCTTTTGGAGCCTACACCTCGAGGCAGCGATTAGCAAGGGTCAGAGAGCTCTCTTCGCATACCAGAGGATGGTCGGAAGCACGTGGGGACTCGAACCGGAACTTACCAGCTGGATCTATAAATCCATTGTGCGACCAATCGTCAGCTACGCAGCCTTCATTTGGTGGCTGAAGGCGAAATCACAAACGGGACAAAAGACCCTGGACAAAGAACGGCATGTTTGTCTATAACAGGAGAATCTCGCTCCTGTCCAAATGCTGCAATACAAGTTATCCTGGACCTTCCTCCTCTAGGACTATTCTTAGAAAGTGAGGCGGCTAGGTGGGCTCTGCAGGTGGCGAGAGAGAGGGAGCTTAAAACTGGAGACTGAAAAGGCCATCTTCGCGTTCTGAATGAATGTAAGGAGCTTTTAAATGCAGTCACAGATAATCTTACCCTGAAACCAATGCGCGACCAATGGAGTAACGGCGAAGTGGTTTTCCCTTCAGGGTCTCTGCTGTTTCACACGGATGGCTCAAAGACCGAAGATGCACGGGTCGGAGCCGGTGTATACGGCTAAGTCATTCCTCTCGTACTCAACGAGCTGGACTAAGAAAGCTCTCTCATTTAGCAAATTGGAACTGAGAAAACTGACAGGCATACTCACGGGACACTGTCCTGTGAATTATCATCTTCGGAACATGGCGAAGGTTCCTGATGATACCTGTCGCTTCTGCTAAGAAGCAGCGGAACACCTGCTATGCAAATGAGCAGCTGTCCTCGGGAGAATGCTGCGGCATCTTGGCTCCTGATTCTTAAAACCGGAACAAGTAATAGGTGTAGCATCCAGTAAGGTAGTAAAGTTTATCGAGGCCTTACTACCTGACTGGTAAACAGCGCGGGGTTGCACAATAGATCTTTAGGTCAAGGTGTCAGCAATGTTAAGCATAGCCTTATCGCCCCTCCTCTAATCTAATCTAATCTGATCTAGGCAATTTCTTCTGGAAATCGGTAGAGGGCTTTTACCGAACTACTGTTCCGTATAAATTTTGCAGTTTTTTCTGAATAAGATCCGTACCGTTGGAAAAATATCCCTAATATTTTGCGTCGTGATAGAGAGGTATTGAAGAGCATTCAAAATATGCGAGAATATAAGGGGTGTTCCATTTGAAAAATCACTAATTTGTTGAATAATTTTATTTGGGAATACCCTGTATATGAGAAAATAATTTCCTGAGATGCAGAATTGAAAGTACAAAGGGAATGCTTTCTAGCTAGATTTATAAAAAGTCTGGTTTGGCAGCTATGGGAGCCAAACGCTCTATTGCAGGACCCTGTATACAGACTAATTTCGTGTGTAACTTAAAGCGTACTTGAAAGTGAACCAGAATTATCAGTAGTAATATTCGATACGACAATTTTTTACTCTGAAGATCTCGAAATATTAATTTTCAGTCTGACGTTTAATTTGAACTTGATGATCCTCTTTGTCGAAAACACCAAACTGAAAAAACCACGTGTTGAGGTATTATCGCTGTAATCCATATGTGATTGGATGAAATTTGACACATGACTCAAAACTAAGTAATTAGATTGATTACCATAGTTAGTAAAAAATGATCAGTAGAATTATTTGGTTAATACTTTTGAATATCGTTCTTGGATTGGGACATTGGGGAATACGTTTTGGTCTAAGATAAATTGAAAGAATTTTGATAAATCATCTATCTATAATTCATTTGTTCGATTTGGCGTTCACTTGAATCCAAATCCCACATTTTTGTGGAAACTGGAATTTATTATTTTACTGCTTTCTGCTGCTTTGTTTTTTTTTGTGTTCAGATATAATCTGAAGATATGCCGCCAATCTTAATGAAAATTCGAAAACTTCGTTGAAAGTTGCCCTTCAATCTCAACTTGTTCATCAAACCAATCCAACAGCACTTCACTTATACGAGGAGATAAAGAATTTTTGCTGAGGATTCAATCTCTTATTTTTCAATATTCAAAAGTGTGCATTGCCATTATGCCGATTGGGACCCCTTGCTGCTATACAAGTTGGATTCACCCATGTTCTTCCAGCGAAAATTATGAAAGCCGATCTCGGATTCGAAATGGACTGTGAACGATAGGAAGGCGCGAACATATCACATAAATGGCAATCTGAGAGGCGTTGAATTGTTTCTCGGTGAAATCGACCGATGAGTTCACCCTGTAAGTGTGTATGAAAAAAACTTACATCGTTTGAATGTTTATTGAAAAGGAATTATGTATTGATCCAATCGTCCGTTTTCTACCGTGATATGCTCTCAGATTATATCATAAAACATGAAACTAGCCATATTAAAGAATGGTCCACAATATTTAATGTTGAAGAAAGGTACTCTCAGTTTGCCAAACTCAGATTTACTGAGGCGAAATTGGTCTCGAAAAGATACATCTGACCAACTGATGAAAGGAATCTCTCGTGAAGAACAACATTGAGTTTTCAGGGTCGAATTTTGCTCCAGGGTTCGAAAGTATCTCATTCACACAGAAAATAATACTGAGCCTGATATGAATTGGTTTCTCGGAGAAGAAAGAGCTCCAGCAATGATATATAACATAATCACAAGGACGAATATCCGTCGATAAATCAACAAATATTCCCCCTTAATCAGAGCTAATCATCCAATCAACCAAAACACCTACACCGAAGAAGCGGATCCAAGTAGAATGACTACAGCTGTTTCACAATTGTTATTGATCGTCAGGTCAACCTAACTTGGATAAACCGCAGAGAGTTCTCTTGATACTTGTTACCTTTCAGAAGGACCGCTGCAGTATAACAACATACAGCGCGCCATCTGCCAGGAGCATCTTGCGAGTCTCACCTTCGAGTGCAGAATACTTTGATCGATGTGTATGACGTTCATCCTTTTGTCGCATCAGGTCGCTGTAACTGCGATTGCAGCTTTACAAAAAACCGACACGACATTGGAAACACTCGGTTCATGTGGATTCCCACCAGAAGACGAAAACGTCCAACATCCAACAAAGATAGGAATTGATTTCTCGGGGAAGAAAGAGATCCAGCAATGATATATAACATAATCACAAGAACGAATATCCGTCGATAAATCAACAAATATTCCCCCTTGATCAGAGCTAATCATCCAATCAACCAAGCCTGATATCAATCACCATAGGTGATTAACCGTATGGACATAACAATGATGTATTTTACATCGGGACAATGTCAAAATTGATCGGAACAATGAGCGTCAGTGATTGATCAATCACTATTTTGATCGTTATAATGAACGCTAGGCCATTATTACAATGTATTCATTACATTGTACTGATGAAATTGAAATACATCAATTCAAAGAAATTTTCCTCAGGACAATGTAAAAAATACATTGATTTAACGTCCTGGAAGTGATCAATACTAGGCAAGGGCGATCATCACGAAACCTTGTGATAATACCAATTGTAATGGATTCATGCTATATGTATACATCACATCAATGTACCACCGTAATTGATTCATGTCCTGGAGTTATATTATCAATGCTTTAGGTCATCGAACGATGTCCTGATTTCTTATTACAATCATCGTGTTCATCAATTAATTGATGTTTGCCAACCTCAAAACAATCATCTTAGTATTTTTCTAGTTGTATCAAGTTTAATTCTGGTCTGCAGCGGATGCATATCGGAAAAATTTTTCTTTGTGCTTGAAGTTGACCACAACTTGTGCTATGAGGTCTGACGAGAATTTGAGAAGGTGAGTAAGATTATACTGTAAAAATGATTTTGTTTTCCCGACGTCATGGGTAAAATCTTTTCTGCTATCTTGTTTTCATACCGACTTCTTCTAATATTTTCAGCTAGCCAAGTGGAATAAGTTCTAATATCAACTGAGAGTCATAAATGAATTCCATATAAATTTGATTCTCTTGCAGGAGTGCTTCGCTTTTATCAAGACGGTAAAAAATGCTTATTTTTAGATAGACGAGGTGCAGCAGTCATGAGGGCACTTCAGGAATGATCAAAAAATACAATACAGAAAGATCATATACCATGAAATTTACCTCTCCCTCTCCATATCTTGGAAGACCAACACAGGAAGTGGTGGAAGTGGATTCCGTTCCTTAATTCGGAAAAACAAGGCATAAAACCCTGTGTTCTTCAAACATTTTTTATCTTTCCAATTTTAGCTACCCTACAGAGCGTATGTTGTCTTGGTAATTCATTGAAACTTATTATGTTTTTGCATTCACATTTTGAGACTTATATTCTAGAACCCATGATTCATGTGAATTCCTAACGAACGTTGAATAAATTTTTCGGATATCAATTGTTTTTTTATTATCTCAGCGACTTCGAACAATAGTCATGTTCCCAATAAAGCTTATTCAATGGGGAATATTCTATAATATGATCTATTCTCTCTTGATTATTATGATGCAGGTATGCATCTTTAACATCAAAATTCGATACAAAAAGGAATGAAGGTATGTATATAACCCTATAAACTCGCAAACAGAAATATAAAGGATATATAAGACAACTTGTTCACATCAATGGAATAAAAAAAAACAATCCCCAAATTCTATTACATTCGACTCAAAATATAAAAATATTTTATAAATCTGAAAGATATCGAAGAAAAATACAAATCCAAGCTAGTTCTACAAAATTTCGTGCAAAACAAGTCTATATTTACCTATATAGGTTTTGAGGCCTTATTTCGTTCGATATTGTTTCATATCAAAAAATAGTAGTTTTTGGTTTATATCCAAAACACAACCACTATAGCACGCCTTTAGATTGATGTTTTTTGGCATCACGTTGATGTACCTAAGCATTGAGTGATGCGCTGAAAGTGATTAATTGATGTCCAAAATACATTGATTGATACAATGACCGATAAGCCTGAAATCAATGGACTGGGACCATTGATATAATGACTGCTGTTGATGGATCGATGAACTCGTGACCTGGTATTAAAGTCGTTGGTCATTGATTATCAAATGCTGGTGATGAATCACTCGAACACCAAACAATGACCAACAGGACATTATATCAATGAACTGTCCAATACATTATCGTTAAGCTGAATTTGATTATATACCCGTACGTTTGGTACGACTGGTCCGGCCATTCGGTTCGTTCAGACCCAACGTTCGTCGACCAATTAGCTGAGCAAACACGGACATTAATTTCAAGATGTATGTGTATGACTGGCTACGCGCGCCATGACCGAACGGAAGAGGTTTTAAGACCAAACAATACAACGTGGTGTTGAACTACGACTAGGCAACTCAGCCACATTCAAGTTTCATTGAACCTCGTTAATATCTCAAAGTCACACTCCTGTGTGTACATGCTTCAACGTTGGCAATAGCCGCGTGAAATTTTAGATTTCGGAGAAATTTCGAAGTTTATAGGAGAAAACGGGGTGTTTTTCTGCAGGCGTCAGTGAGTATTTTCTGATTTTTTTTGGTATGTACTAAATTCTTCTGTGAGATCTCGCAATATTAGTTATTTACCCATTTTTCACTCCATTCCATTTTTTATTTTCCCGAAAATTCTTGAAACGTCCTGCACTCTGAAAAATATGTTTAATTTTACATGAGATTCACAAGAATTTTTATGTCAATTCACAGATATTTTGCTGTAATAAGTAAAAGATGTAAAATCATCCTTCTCACAGGTCACATATTATATTTACATGAAATGCGTAAAAATTCGAATTATATTTACCATATTTCATGTATTAATACGATAATTCAATATTGAAATGTACACTAAGAAATTCCTGTGGAAATTTCAACATGAAAATGTAATCCACGACGGATTATCTGGATTAACAAAAAAAATATATGAAATAAGAACATTGCATCTGATGACGCACGAAGTGTGCAGCTGGCAGGCATGACGTAATCCCATAATGTCAGACTCCACCATTACGAAGACAAGTGAGAGAGCACTTCAGTTGAGAACAACTGTGGTTATATTCAATATTCCCCTTTTGGACTATCCAAATTTTTAATATACACATTATTGGATTATCGGTATGATGGTGCCAGTGGTAGCTGTTCTTATTTCCATTTGATTCAGAAACTGATATTCTGACGAAAGTGATTTGAAGGTGAGTTCAACTTCACATTGTAGTGAGAGGGTTTAGTCGGATTTCAATTCGATCTAATCTGTATTTTCGGAAATATGGGGAAAAAAGAATTTTGAATGGATATACTGCGTACCACTCGTTGCTAAGTCGAAGGAAACGATAAGGTTATGTTTGTATTCCGATTTGAAATTTCTCGATATCTTGCATTCAGCTATTTCTTGAATATTTGAATGAAAACATAGTCGAAATCCCACAAACTTTGTAGATGCCCGAGAAAACTTAAAAGAACGACATAAACATATGACAATTGTCATATTCTTCAATTCTGGATCGAGATTCAAGAACCGTCCCCCGTCTCCTTTTTCTTCCCAACCTCCTCTGCTGCCAGACCAGTGGTGAATCGCCTGATTATCATCATCAGCCCATTGCGGTAAGTAAATTGCATTTTCACTTATTCAGTCGTTCAATATCAAATCATAATAATCTGAATTTGATCCCAATCCAGAGTTGCGATCATTTATCTAGGTTGGACTCACTGATGACGAATCCGATGTCGAATTCGATTCTGTCCGGCGGGCCGGCCGGCAGTATGCACGATAACGGGCGTACGAAGAATCCTATCGACTCGAAAATTTCAGGGCAAGTTCCATCTCAAAATGTGACGCTTGAGTTCGTAAACGGGAAAAATCGGCTATTCGGAGTTATAGCCATTTGAAATTTTTGAATTATTTCCTGATAGTTGAGGAACTACTGAAGCGATAGGATTTAAACTTGGCAGTTACTGGGGACATAACGACACGCAACCTCTCGCAGAATTTTGTTATGATAAGGCTATCGGTAAATTTCGAAAACATTATCTTTGAAAATTTGTTTGGAAAATTTTTAATTTTTCTTTTGAAACTATTCATTCGAGTTCCATATGTCCAGCGTATGAGGTGTGTCTCCATGTCGCTCCGTATAAACTGACAATTATTTAATTAAAACAAAGAAATATTGGTTGAAATCACAAGTATACTTCGAGATTTTCCGATTTCGCATAAAATTTAAGATGCCTCCAAAAACAACAGGTGATTTAAAAAGTGCTGTGAAAGATTCTCTTCGTGAACTTCTATGCGATGAAGAATTCATTGATAAGGTGCTAGCCAAGGTCGAATCAAAACTAGCCACCATCCAAAAAACTGTTGATAAACATACCGATGCGATAAGGATTCTTGAAGATAAAATGGAGAGACTTCAGCAGAATGAAAAGGTAAACAATATATGTGTTTACAACTTGCCCGAAGAAGAGAATCGAGACACGAGAGAAGCGTTCATCCAACTTTGCAAAAATAAATTGAACATTAAAATACCACAAGAAAACATCGTTTCATGCTACAGGATTGGCAAAGACGGCCGAAAACCACGGCCAGTGATTATAAAATTCATGCAATTTACAATGAAGAAATTGGTACTGAGTAATGTTGGTAAACTGAAGGGAACCAGGGTGGGCATTGCGGAAGATTTGATGAAGAGTCGCCTACTTCTATACCGTGAGGCTCAAGAAATAACAAACAGACAAAGTGTTTTCACTAGATATGGAAATGTTTATGTGAAGAGAAATGAGAAAATACATAAGATAAGTGATATTGAAACTTTAAAGAACATGGTTGAATAAGATTAATTTTGAATATATGTATTATAGTTTTTAGCACTTGGGTTCAATTATATTTCAGTGTGGAAAATTAATAGGGGTGATCATGAGGTTCATACAGCGGAATTTCTTATTTTGTGGATTATAGTGATGAGCTGGGGGAGTATGGTGGGCGAGACGCGAGGGAGATTGATGATTTGGGAGAGGTACGTAAAATGTTTGAAGGTTCAGATGGATTGAACATTGTTCATTTGAATGTACGTAGTCTCCAAAAAAATTTCAATGAATTACTGATATATTTACATGCGATGAACCTTGATGAAGTAGATGTTTTGGTTTTGTCTGAATCTTTTCAGCTTGAGAATATAGATAGATTTCGTTTACCTAATTTTGATATATTTTACAACTATTCTAAGTTCAATAGAAATGATGGGTGTGTTATTTATATAAAAAAGTTGTTTGATGCTACATCAAATGTGATTGAGTTGACTGAAATTAATGTCATAAGATGTACTTTTTCAGTAAATAATGAACGTTATGGTATCAGTGGTATTTATAGACCACCGTCTTCAAGTTTGGATAGTTTTCTACATGACATGGAAAATATGTTATTGACTTTTAAAATAAGCAGAAATGAGATATTAGTGGGTGATTTGAATATAGATTTATTGGATGAAACTGATTTATCTGTCGCAAAGTATTTAAATCTTATGGCAATGTACGGATTTTCTCAGTGTATAAATAAACCTACAAGGGTAACGGCTAACTCTTCGACATGTATCGACCACATATTCGCAAAGCTCGAGAATATAAACATAAAAAAAAACCAACTCGAATCGGCTATAATTAGAACTTCACCAACCGATCATTATTTCACTACTTTGAGTTTGAACATACCGGGTAACATGAGATCAGTTCCTCACGAGCATGTCAAGTTCAATAAAATAAATTACGTAAATTTGAATAAAGATTTAGGAAATGAAAACTGGAAGGAGATTTTTGAGAATAGTTCCAATGCGGAAGCGGCTTACACCTGTTTCATAAAAAAACTGACAGAATATATTGATAAGAACACCGAAAATATTAAGATCTGTAGTAGGAACCGTAAAAGGAAACAATGGATTACTCAGGGTATCTTAAACTCAATAAATCTCAGGGATACAATGAAGAAAAGGCTTATTCATAACTCCTCAAATTATGATGTAGATTTCTTGGAATATAAACGTTTTAGGAATTTGTTGAATAAAGTTATTAAATCAGCAAAAAACGAATATTATAAACGTAGAATTATTGAGTCAAATAATAATTATAAACAAATCTGGCATTTGATTAATGAAGCTACTAATTCAACAAAAAAGCAGAGAATTCAGAATTACAGTTTGAAAGTGGATAATTCCCACATAACAGATGAAAGAGAAGTGAGTAATGCGTTCAATGACTTTTTCATTAACATAGGTAAGTCGATACAATCTGAAATAGTTAAAGATTCGAACCCACGGTATAGTAAAATTAGAAATGTAAATTCGTTCTTCCTGAGCCCGGTTACACAGAATGAACTGATCAACCACATCAACACATTGAAAAATCATTCAGCTCCCGGAAAAGACAAAGTCACATCCATAATGATTAAAAATATCCATATTAGCATTTTAAAACCTCTGCTACATATAATAAATCTATCTTTTGCTACCTCAAAGGTTCCATCAGAGTGGAAGGAATCAATTGTCACTCCTGTACTCAAGTCGGGAAGTAAATGTGAGTTGAACAACTATCGGCCAATATCCGTCATTTCTGGCTTTGCGAAACTTTTCGAAAAATGTTTGAAAGAAAAAATTACGAAATATCTCGAAAGCAACAATTTACTTTATAACAAACAGTTTGGCTTCAGAAAGAATAGGAATACCGAGGATGCGATATTGGAACTTGTAAAAGAAATACATTCAAATTTTAGAAACAAGAGAAAGAATCTGGCTGTGTTCATGGATCTTACTAAGGCATTTGATACTGTCTCACATGAGAAGCTTTTCGAAAGACTTGAGGAAGTGGGAATTAGGGGAGGACCACTGAATCTACTAATTAACTATTTATCAAACAGGAGTCAGTGTGTGAAAATTAATGATATATATAGTGAAACGCAGATAATAAACACAGGTGTACCTCAGGGTACAGTTCTGGGCCCCCTCCTCTTTCTTATATACATAAATAACATCGGGGAAGTATTCGAAGAGTGTACTGTTGTAGCATATGCTGATGACGCAGCGTTATTATTTTCTGGTGATTCTTGGAACGAGGTATATGAACGAGCAGAGAGAGGTGTTAATACTCTCCATACCTGGCTAAATGAAGGTCTCTTAGCTTTGAATTGTAACAAAACCTTTTTTATGACCTTCAGTGCTTCATTGGCTGATCAACCAACACAAACTACAATAAAAATCCATAATCCCCAGTGTACACACAATAACTGTAATTGCCCGCAAATCAACAGAATTGACAAAATTAAATATCTAGGTATATTTCTAGACCAAAATCTAAAATGGGACGCACATCTTGCCTTTTTAAATAAAAAAATCAGAAATATTTTTTATAAGTTCTTCCAATTGCGCGACATATTAAGTGAGGAAATGCTCAACATGTTATATTACTCATTGGTTGAATCAAATTGGAGATATTGCATTGCGGTGTGGGGAGGAGCCTACAATAACGTATTTAGATCAGTGATGACTTGCCAGAATTTGATCTTGAAAATCATGTATAGAAAACCCTTCAACTACCATTCGATGGATCTTTATGAAAACTGTAATTTACTGAGAGTTAGAAATTTATATGTACACGTCGTCATAAATCATATAATTGAAGCAGATCGAACCCAATATGAGAATCGGTTTTATAAAACGAGATATGTTGATCAGAATAACTTGTCTGTACCTTTGATGCCTACTGATTTATGTCAGAGATTCTTAACTTATTTTGGACCTAAATTATTTAACAAACTGCCAAAGGATATAAAAGTTCAGTCAAACTCAAGATCATTCAAAATAGTAACTAAGAAGTTTTTACTTCAAAACCAAGAATACTTTAACGATATCTTTTGATTTTGTGGACTTGTGTTTATGTTTGTATGATGATCATACCTTGCCTACCTTGCTTTCTCCTTCTTGTCATTATCCTTTCTGATTTATATTGAATAGTTTTTTTTTTTTGGGAATTTTGATCAGCACACAAGATTGATCTTAGGCTGACTGAATTCCTTGAATTTTGCAGGGTGGTATAACACGTAGTACTGTATTTATTGAATGTATTTCAAATATTTAGTTGAGACTGCCTGTGAATGGTAATGTTTGATTTATATACTTAGCTATGAAAATTTGATTTGATTTGATTTGATTCCCTCTCATCCAATAACAATGTGCTGATATCTTCAGCTCTAAAGTTCACAGCAGTATAGCAAATGTCAATTCGATACGGTTATTATTTTCGGAGATATTGGGAAAGAATATGTAATATTTCGTGGTTTTTTCTCGATATCGTTGTTTTCTTCGGAATTACTCAAAAATACTATTTCGATCAGGATGAAACTGAGCAGCTAGTTCGAAAATCCGACTGACAACTTTGTGCAAAATTTCGTGATGATGGTATCACAATTCAACTGTTCAATATTCTGTGATCCTGTGATCATATTAATATCATAAAATTCTGTATGAACCTTTGAACTGACATTTTTCCATGAAGTGCTGATAGAGAAACTTGCATTTACGATCAAATGCCGGCAGATGGTGCTCATCTCGATTGTCATATTCGATTCAATTTTATTTTATATTTTTATCGAGATACACATACTTTATGATTGTGTTCTATATAATTCTGATTTAAATTTCAAGATTGTATAATCTCAATATTCATATTCACATTTGCTGAGGCTACATTTATCTTATTTTTGAGTTTCTATGTTCAAATGCTATGTCCCGATAGCATAACATAGGTTCGACCTCTTCTCTTTCGTCAGCTGTTCAAGTAACATAATCTAATTTGGTTCCAAGCTGTAATTTGAAAATGAACTCGTATTTTGTTAGCGTTAGAAATAACTTTTGCGGTTCAATTCCAAAATAATTAACCAGTGATGGAAAATCATACAGTTCGCTAAATCGAGAAATAAATCCAACTGATTTCAATTCGATCGAATCATATATGATTATCATATATGATATATGATAATCATGTATGATTCGATCGCTAAATCGAGAAATAAATCCAACTGATTTCAATTCGATCGAATCATATATGATTATCATATATGATAATCATATATGATATATGATAATCATATATGATTCGATCGAATTGAAATCATATATGATTATCATATATGATAATCATATATGATATATGATAATCATATATGATTCGATCGAATTGAAATCAGTTGGATTTATTTCTCGATTTAGCGAACTGTATGATTTTCAATCACTGGTTAATTATTTTGGAATTGAACCGCAAGAGTTATTTCTAACGCTAACAAAATACGAGTTCATTTTCAAATTACAGCTTGGAACCAAATTAGATTATGTTACTTGAACAGCTGACGAAAGAGAAGAGGTCGAAGCTATGTTATGCTATCAGGACATAGCATTTGAACATAGAAACTCAAAAATAAGATAAATGTAGCCTCAGCAAATGTGAATATGAATATTGAGATTATACAATCTTGAAATTTAAATCAGAATTATATAGAACACAATCATAAAGTATGTGTATCTCGATAAAAATATAAAATAAAATTGAATCGAATATGACAATCGAGATGAGCGCCATCTGCCGGCATTTGATCGTAAATGCAAGTTTCTCTATCAGCACTTCATGGAAAAATGTCAGTTCAAAGGTTCATACAGAATTTTATGATATTAATATGATCACAGGATCACAGAATATTGAATAGTTGAATTGTGATACCATCATCACGAAATTTTGCACAAAGTTGTCAGTCGGATTTTCGAACTAGCTGCTCAGTTTCATCCTGATCGAAATAGTATTTTTGAGTAATTCCGAAGAAAACAACGATATCGAGAAAAAACCACGAAATATTACATATTCTTTCCCAATATCTCCGAAAATAATAACCGTATCGAATTGACATTTGCTATACTGCTGTGAACTTTAGAGCTGAAGATATCAGCACATTGTTATTGGATGAGAGGGAATAGTTTCAAAAGAAAAATTAAAAATTTTCCAAACAAATTTTTAAAAATAATGTTTTCGAAATTTACTGATAGCCCTATCATAACAAAATTCTGCGAGAGGTTGCGTGTCGTTATGTCCCCAGTAACTGCCAAGTTTAAATCCTATCGCTTCAGTAGTTCCTCAACTATCAGGAAATAATTCAAAAATTTCAAATGGCTATAACTCCGAATAGCCGATTTTTCCCGTTTACGAACTCAAGCGTCACATTTTGAGATGAAACTTGCCCTGAAATTTTCGAGTCGATAGGATTCTTCGTACGCCCGTTATCGTGCATAGTGCCGGCCGGCCCGCCGGACAGAATCGAATTCGACATCGGATTCGTCATCAGTGAGTCCAACCTAGTTAAATGATCGCAACTCTGGATTGGGATCAAATTCAGATTATTATGATGTGATATTGAACGACTGAATAAGTGAAAATGCAATTTACTTACCGCAATGGGCTGATGATGATAATCAGGCGATTCACCACTGGTCTGGCAGCAGAGGAGGTTGGGAAGGAAAAGGAGACGAAGGACGGTTCTTGAATCTCGATCAAGAATTGAAGAATATGACAATTGTCATATAATAATAATGATAGAGTTCATCCGAAGCAAACACCAAATTATCAATGAGGATTTCAACTACATACAAATGAACTACATATGAGTGACAGCGGCTCACTTCCTAAGAAGCTAGCCTGTTTGTCTTAAAAATGTCGTTCTTTTAAGTTTTCTCGGGCATCTACAAAATTTGTAGGATTTCGACTATGTTTTCATTCAAATATTCAAGAAATAACCTGAATGCAAGATATCGAGAAATTTCAAATCGGAATATAACATAACCTTATCATCGTTTCCTTCGACTTAGCAACGAGTGGTTCGCAGTATAGGAGATATTACATTCGATTGTCCAGTGACATTTCGTTCTATGCGCAGGTAATAGATAAGGGTAGAAGCCTTAAAAACTGATCAAAAGTGGAAGAAAATAATAGTAGAATGAAACCCATCAGAAAAGTAGGAGAATAGAATTAAAATTAAAGGAAAAATAATTTAAAGGCAATCTGAGGTCGGGCAGTGGAAAGGGGTGGGGTTCTGAGAGTAAAATACGGCCCATCTCGATTTGCAGCAAAACTGCAAGTCCTATGAAAAAAGTCAAATGGCGGAGTTGTAGGTAATGAAAGGGTCTACATATTGTGAAGGTAACTTTTTTCCTCATAACCTAGAAATGTATGTGAAAAATTAAAAAAATTACGTTTTGAGTTTTTTATTTTTATCTTCCACAAAAACTTTCTATTCTTGACGAAATTTAGTGAAAACTCACTTTTTTATGTCCCAAATACACTGTGATTCATTTGATTTCAAATATTTATTTTTTCACCTCATTTTGACTTAATATCGAAAAAGTACCATAATTTTCAATCGAATATTCTCGTGTCAAAATATCAGCTTTTTTCAAAAAGTCGGTATGCCTTTGTTTCGTTGGAGTCTCTTCTTTTTGATGTGGAAAAAAAATAAACTACTAAATGTGAATGTTTTCAGGAAATGCAAAAAATTGAAAAAAACTCGAATTCGATTTTTTTTTTCAACATTATGTGCAATTTTGAGCTTTTCATTTAAATTTTTACTTCAATTAGGTACTCTAAAAACGTAGGATCACAAGTTACATTGATAAAAAAAAATTGGATATCGAAATATACTACTTTAATTAACATTCGAATAAGTCAACGAAGTTAGTATTTAATTATTATTATTATTATTATTATACATCAGACAAGAGTTTTCTCAACTCATATACAAATTTCAAATGAAAAACTACAGAGTGTGGAACTAATGTTAATAAAGAATTCAAAACAAAATAAACTAGTAAAAAAAATCACCAAAAACACAAACCCGGCAATCAACACACACCGGTTCGCCACCAAGAGTCCAAATTGTTCTTGAAGGAGTTGACACTAGAGGCGCCAACAATCGTATCCGGAAGACTGTTCCAATTATGGAATATCCTATTGGTGATGAAGGATTGGCGTGGGGTACATTTGAATCTTTCCCGTGTCAACTTGAATATGTGCCCTCTAAGTTGGCTGGTAGTAGCAAGGTCAAACATATCACCCATGTCGATTCCAAATCTCTGAGTCAAAGCTCGAAAGGCAACGATCAAGTCACCACGATCCCTTCGAGTCTGAACGGGGGGAAGATTAAAAAGTGCCAAGCGCTGTTCGTATGTTGGTCGCACTCTTCCATATGGTATCCTAGTGGCGCGTCTTTGTATAGACTCCAATAAATCTCGCTGCCATACCAGATTCGGACACCAGACAGGGCCCGCATATTCCAAAATGGGTCTTACATGGGTCTTGTTAAGTTCAGAACATACAGAGGGGTCACAAAAACGAAAGGTGTGTTCAAGCAACCCAAGCATTCTTCTGGCCCTAGAAGAAACATACAAAATATGCTCCGACCATGAGAGGTCCTCTGTAACCACAACACCTAAATCCAGTTGACTCCTTGTAGTGGCGAGGGGGATGCCATCAATATGGTAAGTTGTTCTTGGATTATTTTTTCCTAAGTGAAGAACCTCACACTTCGATAAATTGAGCTCAATCAACCAGTCGCAGCACCAAGAGAACAAAGTAGTCAAATCCTCCTGGAGCAAAAAAGCGTTGGTATGGGCATAGTTGTAGAGCTTAGCATCGTCAACGAATAAGGATACCTCAGAATTGAGGAGCGCAGGCAGATCGGATATGTAGACCAGAAACAGCAGCGGACGCAGAACTGATCCCTGGGAAACTCCGCTAGTGACATTATTAGTTCGAGATCTTTTCTCACCAGTGCCAACGAAGAATTTTCTACCACTCAAATAACTTTGGATCCACTCAAGCAATCCGCCCCGCACTCCGAAATGCTCCAGCTTGTACAGAAGCCGGCGAATGGGTACTCTATCGAACGCCTTGGCAAAGTCAAGATATACGACATCTATTGGTAAATTTTTATCTAATGCTTTAGTCCACTCATTCAAGCACTTGAGTAGGCAGGTTATCGTTGAACGGCCAGGAATAAAACCGTGCTGTTGTTTCGGCAATATTTTATTGGTTAGGAGAAATTCTAATAGTTGATCGAAGATAATTTTCTCCATAACCTTAACAACGGATGAAGTCAGAGAAATTGGGCGATAATTCCGGGCATCAAGTTTATTACCCTTCTTGTATACCGGAGTAACAAGTGCAGAAAGCCAAACCATCGGCAATGCTTTTGTTGAGAACGATTTTTCCATAAGGATGGACAATGGATAAGCAAGAGTTGTGCTGCATCGCTTCAGAATTACTGGGCTCAGGTTGTCTACTCCAGGAGATGAAAAGGTCTTGAGATTACTGAGATACTTAGCAACAGTCTCCTCAGGAAAAGTAACAAAATCCATGCTCTGCTGACATTTAGGCGGAAGAATAGCGGGAAGCGGTCCTATAGGTTCAGACGAGAAGGATTCACAAAATACGCTGGCGAAGCATTCATATACTTCCACCAAGTTTTGACACAACTGTCCCTCCGAGTTACGTACTTCAGGAATGCCAACCTTCGTGTTCAATGTAGAACGAATATATTTATGGAATTTCTTCTTGTTAGCTCTCGAGCAAATATTCTTTTCGAACTTGACTTTTGCCGCAGTAATTGCTGCAGAAACAACCTTGGAATAATTTTGATGGCATCGATAGTCATGATCACTGCGACTTCTTTTGTATCTCTGCCACAAACCTCTTTTCCTTCTGAGCATCCTGTAAACTTTTTCGTTAATCCAAGGTTTAACTGGATGACACCTGACAGTTCTAAATGAGGTGCACTCTTCAACGGACTGATTAACCAAGGATAGAAAATGCTGCCACGCGCTCTCGACATCATCTCTGCGAAGTATGTCTGTCCAATCAAATTGATCGAATCTGATATTTAGCGCATCATAATCAATAATCTTCACTTCCCTGAAGCGGCATCTTTGTGGTTCATTAACTGTCATCTGGATACATCCTTTGATAACCTCATGATCAGATTTCCCAATTGGGGGCATGAGCTCAATGTCGCAAACGAGGTCGGGATCATCCACTAAGATCAGATCTAGGGGGCGAGGGGTCTGGCCCTGGCGGTATCGTGTTGGACGGTCAATAAGTTGGTGCAAGTGAGAATTGTGAAGCATGGTGACAAAAGCATATGACGGTGAGCTTTCAGAGGGTAAACTAGTCAGCGGCCAATCAAGATCAGGAAAGTTGAAGTCTAATAACTACAATATTTTGAAAAAGTTTTAGAATGTTCTTTAAATTATATGCTTAGATGCATATTCATTGCTATTTCAAGGGAGTCTTGCCCTTACTACATACCTATTATTTATGGATATGTGTATCAGAGTTGTCGATTGGCGCATATTTCTGAAGCCTATAGCATAATTGGCGCATATTGCATTCGAGTGCATATTTTCGCATAATCTGCTGTGAACTCATAGGACTCAGAAGGTGAAGTGAAAAAAATTCTTTTTATGCTGATGCTAATGCCTTTTTAATACTAAAAAGATAAATGGAATTTCCTATACACATCAACTGTAAACCAACCAAAAAAGGAAGTTGGTGACAATGGAGGTTTAATGAATTTTGTACCGTCACTATTTGCTGCAGCTGTGAAAATGGATGCAACAGTTTAAAATGTGGCTGCCGAAAACATGGATTAAAATGCAAAAATTGGTGTTCAAATCGTCATGGTTCTGACGGGTGTGAAGCTACCGATGGATTCTACCGATGGATTTCGTCGACGGGGGTCATATGGCAACGTGGCGCGGTCGAAGCCAGGGTACTAGATCGGGGCGTTCGGGACTACCCGTAACTGATCTGCTTCCGCGCACAACTTGGTTTGTTTATTTCCTATACGCAGCGAATGGAATGGAATGATGCAAGTTCGGGCGTATTATGAATATGTATCGGGTGGAAAAGTGCTAATAGTAATCAGATAATTTCAAATATCAATTATTCATGATTATGAACCACCACAATGCATTTTGGAAGTCATTGCCGTAGTAGGTAGTGCAAAATATGAGGAACATTCATTTTTTATATACGTGAATAATGATATCCATCAGTTATCATTACAGATTAAACCGACAACGCTCAGATAAGTATTGTGGTAGTTTTGAAATTTTTCATCGTCCGAAACGAAGTCCGCCGTCTCCGGTATCCTATGGGCGAACACTTTTTTCTGGCTATTGAAAATGTTGAGGGAAGTGATAAGGAATGATATTCAATCGGTCTCGATAACCGACAACGCTCCGATAAGTATTGACGTATATTTGAAATTTTCCATCGTCCGAAACGAAGTCCGCCGTCCCCGGCATCCTATGGGCGAACACTTTTTTCTGTCTAATGAATATGTTGAGGGAAGTGATAAGGAATGATTTTCAATCGGTCTTGATAACCGACAACGCTCAGATAAGTATTGACGTATATTTGAAATTTTCCATCGTCCGAAACGAAGTCCGCCGTCTCCGGCATCCTATGGGCGAACACTTTTTCCTGGCTACTGAATATGTTGAGGGAAGTGATAAGGAATGATATGCAATCGGTCTCGATAACTGACAACGCTCGGATAAGTATTGACGTATATTTGAAATTTTCCATCGTCCGAAACGAAGTCCGCCGTCTCCGGCATCCTATGGGCGAACACTTTTTTCTAGCTATTGAATGTGTTGAGGGAAGTGATAAGGAATGATTTTCAATCGGTCTTGATAACCGACAACGCTCAGATAAGTATTGTGGTAGTTTTGAAATTTTTCATCGTCCGAAACGAAGTCCGCCGTCTCCGGTATCCTATGGGCGAACACTTTTTTCTGGCTATTGAAAATGTTGAGGGAAGTGATAAGGAATGATATTCAATCGGTCTTGATAACCGACAACGCTCGGATAAGTATTGACGTATATTTGAAATTTTCCATCGTCCGAAACGAAGTCCGCCGTCTCCGGCATCCTATGGGCGAACACTTTTTTCTGGCTACTGAATATGTTGAGGGAAGTGATAAGGAATGATATGCAATCAGTCTTGATAACCGACAACGCTCAGATAAGTATTGACGTATATTTGAAATTTTCCATCGTCCGAAACGAAGTCCGCCGTCCCCGGCATCCTATGGGCGAACACTTTTTTCTGTCTAATGAATATGTTGAGGGAAGTGATAAGGAATGATTTTCAATCGGTCTTGATAACCGACAACGCTCAGATAAGTATTGTGGTAGTTTTGAAATTTTTCATCGTCCGAAACGAAGTCCGCCGTCTCCGGTATCCTATGGGCGAACACTTTTTTCTGGCTATTGAAAATGTTGAGGGAAGTGATAAGGAATAATATTCAATCGGTCTTGATAACCGACAACGCTCAGATAAGTATTGACGTATATTTGAAATTTTCCATCGTCCGAAACGAAGTCCGCCGTCTCCGGCATCCTATGGGCGAACACTTTTTTCTGTCTAATGAATATGTTGAGGGAAGTGATAAGGAATGATTTTCAATCGGTCTTGATAACCGACAACGCTCAGATAAGTATTGACGTATATTTGAAATTTTCCATCGTCCGAAACGAAGTCCGCCGTCTCCGGCATCCTATGGGCGAACACTTTTTTCTGGCTACTGAATATGTTGAGGGAAGTGATAAGGAATGATATTCAATCGGTCTCGATAACCGACAACGCTCAGATAAGTATTGACGTATATTTGAAATTTTCCATCGTCCGAAACGAAGTCCGCCGTCCCCGGCATCCTATGGGCGAACACTTTTTTCTGTCTAATGAATATGTTGAGGGAAGTGATAAGGAATGATTTTCAATCGGTCTTGATAACCGACAACGCTCAGATAAGTATTGACGTATATTTGAAATTTTCCATCGTCCGAAACGAAGTCCGCCGTCTCCGGCATCCTATGGGCGAACACTTTTTCCTGGCTACTGAATATGTTGAGGGAAGTGATAAGGAATGATATGCAATCGGTCTCGATAACTGACAACGCTCGGATAAGTATTGACGTATATTTGAAATTTTCCATCGTCCGAAACGAAGTCCGCCGTCTCCGGCATCCTATGGGCGAACACTTTTTTCTAGCTATTGAATGTGTTGAGGGAAGTGATAAGGAATGATTTTCAATCGGTCTTGATAACCGACAACGCTCAGATAAGTATTGACGTATATTTGAAATTTTCCATCGTCCGAAACGAAGTCCGCCGTCTCCGGCATCCTATGGGCGAACACTTTTTCCTGGCTACTGAATATGTTGAGGGAAGTGATAAGGAATGATATTCAATCGGTCTTGATAACCGACAACGCTCAGATAAGTATTGTGGTAGTTTTGAAATTTTCCATCGTCCGAAACGAAGTCCGCCGTCTCCGGTATCCTATGGGCGAACACTTTTTTCTAGCTATTGAATATGTTGAGGGAAGTGATAAGGAATGATATTCAATCGGTCTCGATAACCGACAACGCTCAGATAAGTATTGACGTATATTTGAAAATTTCCATCGTCCGAAACGAAGTCCGCCGTCTCCGGCATCCTATGGGCGAACACTTTTTTCAGGCTACTGAAAATGTTGAGGAAAGTGATAGGAAACGATATTCTATCGGTCTTTGTTACCGACGTTGCTTAGATAAGTCTAGACGCAGATTTGGAATTTTTCCTCCTACAAAATAGAATCCGACGTCCCTGATCACTTTTATTTGATATTCAAAATGCTATGAGACGTAAACAAGAAATGATTTTTATCCGGCCCCATGCCTTCATCAGAAATATTTCCTTTAGTTCCAAAGTTTTCCTACCCTCAATTTTCAGTCGACCTTCACTGTTAATCCAACAGCGAGGACTAAACATTTGCTTTTGAAAACGCTTAATCTGTAATGATAACTGATGGATATCATTATTCACGTATATAAAAAATGAATGTTCCTCATATTTTGCACTACCTACTACGGCAATGACTTCCAAAATGCATTGTGGTGGTTCATAATCATGAATAATTGATATTTGAAATTATCTGATTACTATTAGCACTTTTCCACCCGATACATATTCATAATACGCCCGAACTTGCATCATTCCATTCCATTCGCTGCGTATAGGAAATAAACAAACCAAGTTGTGCGCGGAAGCAGATCAGTTACGGGTAGTCCCGAACGCCCCGATCTAGTACCCTGGCTTCGACCGCGCCACGTTGCCATATGACCCCCGTCGACGAAATCCATCGGTAGAATCCATCGGTAGCTTCACACCCGTATGGTTCTGAAGAATGCTCGAATATAAAAGAGAGAAAAAAATACGATGACGTTAATGGTTCAGATGGAATTGTGGATGATAAACCAATGCAGACTGAAAATGATATTGGAGACGAAGAAGGTGATGGTCTTGAAGATTTTGAAGATCTACTAGAATCGGGAAGGTTAGTCGAATCTAACGAAGACGAAATGACATAAAAGAGACAAAAACTAATAGACAATGATGAGAATTGAAGATAAGATATTTATAAATAACAAGATTGATGTATTTAAAAAAATTAAAATGAATAACGTAATCAGAATAAATTATCTAATTTCAATAGTACGATTTACATATATACATATGTACTGAGATTTTCTAATACCTAAATACACTGCGCAAAAAAATTAACGCACATTCTGAGAATCTCAATTTTAATGAAAGTTAACTCTACATTGACCTTATAACTTATTTTTTATGTTCTCTCGGGAAGGTTTTGAACGAAACAAGACACATTAAATGGAAGAAAAATTCAGGATTTCACCGAATCTTATGTGAAAGAAGAGAAATGAACAATTTTCAAAATACTGAAATGCTGATAAGTGATTTAATACTTGGTATTTCCACCCCTTGCGTTAACTACAGCTCGGCAACGACGGTTCATACTCAAAATGAGTGATCTTAAAATGTTCTGATCTAATCCTTCCCAGAGATCTCCGAGTTGGATTCCTAAGTCATTAAGAGTAGCTGGATGATTTTCTGAACTTCTCAGCCTTCTATTGAGGTTGTCCAAACCTGCTCAATCGGATTGAGATCTGGACTTCTTGCTGGCCATTCCATTCGAGAGACTTCAACACCTTCAGTTGTAGAATAATTTGAGATTTCCATAATGTGCGTTAATTTTTTTGTGCAGTGTATAATAAGAATTGGATTAGTCAATTTTTCAACTGAAAAAAAATTGCAGCAGTCACATTTTTTGAATGACATTGTACATAATGTAGAAAAAAATTTCGATTTCGAGTTTTTTCGATTTTTTGCATTTTCTGAAAAAATTTACATTAAGTAGTTTATTTTTTCAAACCATCGGAAAGAAGAGATGCCAACAAACACAAGGCACCCCGACTTTTCGAAAAGAGCTGATATTTTGACACGAGAATTTTCGATTGAAAATTAGGGTACTTTTTCGATATTAAGTCAAAATAAAGTGAAAAAATAAATATTTGAAATCAAATAAATAACAGTGTATTTGGAATATAATAAAGTAAGTTTTCACCAAATTTCGTCAAAAATTAAAAAATTTTCTGGAAGATGAATATAAAACACCAAAAACTTGGTTTTTTGGATTTTTCACATAAATTTCGAGGTGATGTGGAAAAAAGGTAAATACAGAAGTTGTAGACCTTTTTATTACCTACAACTTTGTCCCTCGATTTTTTTTCCATAGGACTTGTAGTTTTGCCGAAAATCGAGATGGGCCGTTTTTTACTCTTAGAACCTCACCCCTTTCCGACCTCAGATCGCCCCTAAATTATTTTTCCTTTATTTTTCATTCTATTCTCCTCCTTTTCCAATGGGTTTCATCCTACCACTTATATTTTTTTTTTGTTTCAAAAATTATCGACCCTGGTCTATCAGGTCTACTTGTTGTTTATATTCAACTTAGAAAATCGACTTATCTAGGGCTTTCGATACTGTCACTCACGAAAAATTTGTCGGTAAAATGTATAACTAGGGAATAAAAGGATTGCCTTTGAAATTACCGAGAAATTACCTAGCGGGAAGAAAACAGATTGTGCGTGTGTGTCGAAGGAGAGAGGAGTGAAAAGCGTGATGTTGAACATGGAGTCGCTCAGGACATTATCCTTGGTCCACTGGTGTTTCTGATATATATCAATGACCTCCTGAGTATGAACATATTGGGTACATTTATTGGTTTCGCCGATGATATATCGATCTCGTATGGGGCGGAAACATGGGAGGAAGTGAGACTGAACAGTGAAAAAGATTTACAAAAAATATCGAACTGGTTAAGATACAATAGGCTGATCATCAATGTGGAAAAGCCCAGCTATTTGTCTTTTTCATCTTATAAGAGCGGTCTTCCAAATCTGGGATCACTGAGGGCAGAAAATGGTACCACTATACTGGACAATGAAAATGGATCTGTCAGATACCTTGGAATCACTATAGACCAACACATGAGATGGGATTATCATTGCGATCAACTGGCTAAAAAACAGCGAGCTTTGTTGTATAGGTTCAAAAGCTTCATAGGGCAGATGGGATTGAAGTATCTCAGGATAGTGTAATTCGCGCTGGTACAGTCTCTGTTATTCTATGGAATTTCTGGATGGGAAAGAGCGGTTTGTGTGCATATGGAGAGACTCAACATCGCTCAGAGACTTATATTGGAGATGATACATGGTCATGCATTGCTTTTTCCCCCCAGTTGCTAGGGCACTGAATGTAAGGCATTTGTACTTCGCAAAAATCGTAGGACTTACAAAGAGATAAAGGCTCAATTATATAAGGGCAACCGAGCTGAGAAAACCGTGGGACAAAGATCGTGGACATATCTAGCGTCTGAGTTATACGGAATACTACCTAATGAATTGGGAACTATAAAAGGCTATGAAAACTTAGAAAAAGTAATCCTATGGCTCCTCAGCACAGATATTCACGACATAATAAATAATAGAGCACCTGAATAGAGGTGAAAGTTTTTGGCTTCTATGCCTGTAATGACGTTCACTCAGGCGACTGGTGTTCCTTGCCTTTCGATTTTTTGTCTCGGTCTGTTCAGATTTCGAATGCGTGTTAGCGCATGTTGGGATCGAAAACTTTTTGAACCTTTTGATCTTCTAATTTTTGTAAGTTTTTTTGTATTTGTATAATTGTATTTTTTAAGACAAACAGGCTAGCTTCTTAGGAAGTGAGCCTCTGTCACTCATATGTAGTTCATTTGTATGTAGTTGAAATCCTCATTGATAATTTGGTGTTTGCTTCGGATGAACTCTATCATTATTATTATATGGCAATTGTCATACTCTTCAATTCTTGATCGAGATTCAAGAAACTCCCAGGAAAAAAACCTCTGTCCTTCAAGGACTTCGTGGATTCTATCTCGCTGATCAAGAAGAACAGAAAGCACTCCATACAAAGATGCTCCATATCACTTTAGTTTCGATGTCACAAATAGATGACTAAACAGATTGTGCGAAACAGCGAAGATGTATCACGATATAAGGAGAATTTTGTTCGTTAAATCAACCTAATTTAGATGCTCAAAGAAGACGGCAATAAGATTATACGATGCGTACGACGATAAGGTAATAATGGTCCTGATGATGGCGGTTGACAGTTGAACCGATTCGATTTCGGTCTTACGCCGCAGGACCGTTGAGTTAGGCAAACCAACATTGTTCAGGACTTAACACTAGTAGGTTTTTTCGGCTCAAAGTTCGAAAATTACAGACATTTGGACAAAATGATAGCATGCTGTTTCCCTAGATTATGCTGACAAAAACCAGCAGTCGCGGTGAAACGAACGATTTCAGAAGGAACATACTGATTCTTTCCATCTGGAGAACTGGCTTTGATTATTATTGATCTCATTTTAATGAAAACAGTGGCTATCAAGTAATTATCACTGATCATTTCAATTTTAGATACCATTTACTAATCCACTTCATGGAATCTTTTGCTTTGATCTGACGAAATATCTCCAAGTTCAGATAGTGATGGGTCAATTTACTGAGTCTACTCAGAGATTTCTTCGAGATGACCTGTTTAGAAATATTTATCTAAGCAATATCATCAGCGTCAACATCGAAAACTATCCGAAGACCAAGGATCAAAAGCAACTGATTCGGACAAGCCTGGAACTGTGATAAATCTAATAAACAAACTACGTAACCTAAACGTAGTGTAGTAGTTAGCAGTTGCAAACAACCAGTTTTTTATGTAGTCCGCAAGTTATTTGTATGATGTAATATCATAGTTAATTTTATATGATGCTCATAATTACATAATGAAAATAAATTAACATCCTGTATTATCTTCATTTGCGTATCATAAAAATTAATTTCGATATACTATTTACCTTCCTTCTTCACAGAACATGATAAGATATTACTTATTATGGTATTTAATTTAAGTTAGCAGAGATAACTGATACAGAATATTTGTCGGTATGTTATTTGAGTTGTAAAATTTCCAAGTATTATTTTTCATAATAAATTATGTAAATACCCATACACATAACATAAAATCTCAAAAATTATATCAAAACACAAAGTAGAATCCATGTCAAAAGTCACAACGAATTGTGTAAAAATGAGGTATACAATTACATAAAATATGTGAGTTCAAACATTAGATCTACAAAAATTTCATGAAAAAACATAGAATTATATGTATTTTTAAATATAATATTCCGCTTTTTGATTCGATTTCACATATGTGATATTAGAGCACTTTTCGCTGGCAACTTTATAACAACCTAAAGTGCTGTCCGGCAGACAACGATGGTCGCACCCACTGCTAGTCTTTCTTCGATCCTATACAGTACCAGTACAATCTACAAAGGAGTGTTCGCCTAGTACCAACAGCACAGGGGATCGCCCTGAGAAGAGGTAGAAAGAACCAGTTCTTGAGTGTGCCCCCTGTTTTGCGAAGCGCACCCCTGATGTCGGCTGCTTAGATCACCCGTGATATTTTTAGTTTTTTTTTTGTTCATTCAGACTTGAACCATTAAAAAAACGCCCTTGCGGATTCCGGTATTCAACCTTTTTGTCAGAGGAAATTTCAAGAAGGAATGTTGCTAAATGAACCATATCGGAATAATATGCGAACGATCAACGAAGTGGACTGTTAAGTTTCAGAATCTGACTGCTTCATGAGACAATGAAGAGAAAAGTTGCAGAATTACTTTATATACTCTTTATTGTCTGATAAAGAAGTAGAATGAAGACTCTGAAACGTAAGTATTCACTCCGTTCATAGTTTTCATTATTCACGGAGAAAAAGGATATCTTAAATCAAATATAAACATATTCTTGAATTAAATAATCTTTTCCCAGGAATAATAATTTCGAATTGAACAATATACTTCTATTATCAACTCATTCCGTTGTTCGCCTGTTTACATGAATTTTCTTGAATCGAATTTAGTTGAACTTAAACATGCGTTCTCTTTAATTTAGACAACAATTTCAGCTAATCATAGTTCTCTTGGATCAAGAATATCATTTCTTGTTTAATGTGTTCTGATGTCGAAGGCACGTACACGTGACCCCCTCGACCAATAAGCGGTATTAGCGCTGAAGACGCGTATGGAGTGTAGAATCGCAGAACATATGGATATTTAGATGGGAAATAGTGAACAAGTGCGTTTGTGTTTTTGATGGTGCATTATGAATTTGGTGTATATGGAGAACTACTTATTAACATCAAGGGAGTTTTTCGGGAACGGAGTTTCGAAAGTCAAGAAGAAAAGGTTGGTTTCAAGAATAAGTTTGATTACTCGAGAACAAAGTTTGAATTGAAATATGTGGGTACATGCCTAATGCATGTGTGTTATGCACAAACATTGTCACATGTATACCTACATTCCTGAACTCCAGACTACACTATTTTATTTTAGATTGGAGGTCGAGAGTAAGCATAGTAACCAAGCAAATTGTTTCAAAAGACTTCTGCTCTTTGATCTTCGAAACCCTGTTCCCAAAAAACTTTCTTGTAAGAAGGTGATCCTCCATTTGCACCGTATTTATGATTGATATCTTCAAAAATGATTATGAAATGCTTCTTAAGATACAATACATTTTTAGTATTTGAGAGCCGCTAATTGCAACGAACATGTTGTATTCTCTTGGTGAAAAAAATGGAAATCTTCTAGAAAAATATTTCAAATACAAAAATGAGGAATCTTGCATTCGTATCAAAGCCATAGTATTTCCGAAAGAAAATATGAAACATATATAGTAAACATATCCAGTAATTGTTGTAAGATTTCTCATTTGGACGGACCAAACGTGATTCCGCTTGAATCAAGAGTATTATTGTTTACATAGGTGAAGAGTATTTCATAGAAAAATCAAACTAGTATTTGGTTGGACCTATTCTTCTCGTTCTCTTGGACGAATGCGGTTACGAATTGATTTAAGAGAACCTTTTTACCTGTGTTCCGATATTATTCATTAGGCAACATTTTTTCTATAGACCGACCTTGACGAATAGTTTGAATCCTGCGACACGCAAGGACATTTTTTCAGAATAAAATTTTCATTTAATTTTTAATCGTTTTTTTTCAGATATTGGGAGTGAAAATATGAAAGAAACCTGAAGCGTTCAGTTGCCAAATTACTAGCCGCTCGAATTAATTACTGGACTTGTCGAAACAAGGCTTTGAGCTATTAAGGCGGTGATATTGTAGTGTATCGAGTAATTTACTCGCGAACGAATCACCCACAAGGCTATGTTCCGATGTACCATGCGAACACTGTGAGGTGTGACGTCAATTCAGTATACTGCGAAGCCGTTCATTTATTGTTGGCTGTACTGCTTACCGTATGAAACGGAACGCAGTTCAGTATACTGTCATGGTTTTTGGCTCCAATTTCAATATCACATATCGAGTGAAGATCAACTATTTGGCCGGCTGTTATCAATAGTGACTTAGTGAATTTCAAATTCATTAGGAATTGAAAAGTATCTCGCCTCATACTGTAATTTAGTAATTAATGGAAATGCAATGAAAAACAATTAATGAAAATCCTAAATACCATGATTTCTGATATGAAACATTGATATTTTGTTCCGCGAGATTTCCAGAAAGATATATGAGATCTTCATCATCGTCAGGGTTATCAATGGAGAATTCCAATAAATGTTTCACTGTACCAGCTATTGTAATTATTCGTATTCCATTCGTTATTGTTGTCAGTTGAATAATAAACACGTTGTAAGTTTCATTTTACCGTACATAATCTCGTTTGAATAATTCAAATTTCAAAGCACTGAGAGCACCTTACCACGAAACCGCCAGTGCTCACAGTACAAATATGCCGACGATCAATGACGTCACATATTTCTCTAGGATACTGCGTCAGTATCCTGACAGTCCATAACGGAACGAATTTATCCGCCGTGAGAGCACTGGACAGAGCTCTCAGTATATAGGAACATACTGTAAACTACTCGACCGCAATATTGTTAGGAATTACCAAGTTGCCAAATTACTCACTGCTAGACTGAATTGCTTGCCTGACCGGACAAAAAATGGCTCGAGACTGAGAAGATATGGATATAGGTCAGCAATGATTCCTCCCGCCGACATCTCACTTCAACCGAAACTGAATAGAAATTCATCGGAGGCACGATAACTGTTTGTTCATACCTACTGACGCATGATCGTTTTCCAGACTCTGGGCTAAACAGTATAATACTCCTTTATGCATAAATGGAGTAGACATCTCATTCAAGCAACAATGGCCTGCGGATGCTTATCTGTTACGCCTTTATATACGCATAAATGCATCATTCGCCATACAAATAGTTGCTACCGGGCAAACTCTAATGAACAAACATCAAGTAAAACATTCAGAACAGAGTATTTCATCGAACCTCTTGATGCTCTGTTAAAATATCCGGAAATACAGTTCAGTATGAGAGTGCATTATCAAAAATCTAGAAAAGCACTGACGTGAAGTCAGTAGCTTTAACGCTCTCATTCACATTGCGAAATGGTGACTTGGAAATTTCAGTGAATTTTCAATGGAATATAAAAATAAAAAAAAAAATTCCAATTTTTTCATGGATAATTTTTCCTATTGACATTGTTCATCTTCCAACCTAGTTTCATTTGGATCAGATAAATACTTTTCGAGTTATTGAAAAATCAAAATTTCAAATGGCTGTAGCACAAAAACTATTCGGCAGATTTGGTCCATTAACGAACTCAACCGAGATATTCAGGATATTAACCTAACCTGAAAATTTCAAGACTCTAGGTCCTTTCTTTCGAGAGTTATAGCGCACACGGCCGGTCGGACGGACAGAATCCATTCTTCATCAGTGAGTCCAACCTAGTCCTTTGAGACCTATTTCAGCTCAAAATTCGTAAATTACAGACATCGTGACGAAATGAAAACGCGCTGTTTCCCAGAACAAGCGCGAAAAATGTAGAATTTCATTGACGTGAAGTCAAGTTGCGATTCCTTATTAACTCATCTCCTCGTTTATTGTACAATTTCATTATTTAATTCCCGAAATTATGACAGCTCTTGATCCCAAATTGATTGACTTTTATTATAATGTTAATGAATATCTGAGTGTTAATTATATTCTGTAATTTGAGCTTAACTCTTCCATAGGTCGATTAATTGTATCTATGACTTGTCCTATACACTGTACTGTATCTTATTGGATCAATAAACATTATTATTATTATTATAAGATGTCATAAAACAGATTTTTCTGTGATACCATTACTCTTACGATATACTTTTGTTGCCTTCGAAGTACCACATCCTGAATGACAAATTTAATTATTATTTCAACTGACATACAATAATTGCCACAAACTTAGGAAAACGGTAAGATAATGAAATACAATACAAAAATAATACAAGACACAGTGCTTCATCTTCCAATTTAGAATCATCAGTAGCATCTATTCTATATTATATGTTAAAATCTTACCACGTGTAACTGAGTGAACTAGTTTGAATTTAATATTTGATTAGATGTGTTTAAGTTTGTGAAAATTGCGTAAATTGCGTAGTTCTTAGTTGATATTTTTAGTCGACCTATGTATGAGATATAGAAATTTTTATTTATTTATTTATTCGCCGCTTCGACATCTTGGTCATTAGCGGTAATGGAACTTTTAACAAACATTCGTTACAATAATATTTTGATTATGATGGTACAATAATTGATTGATACATTTTGTTCGCTACCTAAATTTTCACATTTATGGATCTAACGAATGAAAGGGTATTTAAGCATACTGGTGAGTCGATCTTGAGGTTTTCTTCCAAGGAGCATATAGAAATTAGGTTGATAATTTCATTATTCAGACTCCGCACCATAACTTCCTCAAATGAAATTATATAGAAATTAGGTTGATAATTTCATTTGAGGAAGTTATGGTGCGGAGTCTGAATAATGTGTGTACAGTGTGAATTGATTATCGTGACCCCGTGATGGAAGTGAGAAGTTAGATTATTTTTTTGCGATTGAATTCTAAATCAGTAAGTAGTTTGATGAAACGAGTACAGAGCTCCACTTTCACAATTACAGGGAAAACAATACTGAGGAATTAATATGAAGAAAAACATTCAGAAAAATATATAACAATATATGAATGTGAAGTTTCAGAAAAAGATAACAAAAATTACTAGTTAACACGAAAAATTTCAACGGGAGTAATGTAAAGTATTAAAAAGATAAAAAATAGGTTATGATAAGGTTAACAATTTTAATACAAGAGTATACAGGGTCCCGCAACAGTGGCGCGGTGTTCCATATCTCTATTTAGGAAACAGATAGGAATCTAGTTTTCTATGATGTTGAATTATTGCTCGATCTCCACAAATCAAAGATGTTTTTTTTTATTACTTCTTCGATTTCTACATGAAAAATAAAATACACTCCTTACATATCTTCACCACAAAAATATCAACCAGATATGCGGTGCATTTTTGGTGGAACGATAGAGAACGTCCATTCCATCACAGTCAAGAATAGGGTCTCTGGGATATACAGGGTATAAAAAACAGCCTTTTACATATCGGAAATAAAAATTAGCAAAACCTCCCCTATTTCAAATGGAACACCCTATATTTTATCGATCCGTAAGAAGCGCCAACAAAAGCTCAACAAGTTTGGTATAGTAGTCATGATGGTGCATTTCACTAGTTTTCGTTAAAACAGCTCTTTTTCCTGAAGAATATTTCTATACCTTAGTATTTAAATAGGGTGTGAATCGGGGAGAGCTTGAACTCGAAAGAGAACAATTCTGGCGACATTTCGACTTTGCCGAGTATTTAAAAAATAATACTGAAATCGACGGAGCAAGCGATCGATCGTGGCCCCTGCTCCATTTTGTAACTCAAAAATATTATTTTTCTACTAGGTTTTTTGCATCTACATCTCAAATGATCGGCTCAAAATGAAGTTCATCAATGGCTAAGAGTACATAAGCTTAATGAAAGTTGATATTGAAACATATGTTTAAAATGTGTTCCATTTTCTTGAATGAAGTCTATGTTCGAAAGACTGTTCTAGCCTGTTCAAGATAGCTGGTGTAATCTGCGAAGAGTATCCGTTATTCTGTGCAGCATCTTTTCGGAATAAGTTGATGGCTCGACGTGATGCATCCCCTTGAGTAAAAGTTTTGTTAAATCAGGTGATCTAGTTGGCCACCACAGTTGAAACTATTATATCAATATCGAGCCGTTCAACGAAATATAGCGAAGAAATATATAAATAATTGCACTTTCTCATGAAATGACCTTAGAAGTAAAACTAGTGAACATAACCATAAGGACTACTAGAGGAAATTTGTAGAGCTTTTTTGGTGCTTCTTATGGATCGATAAAATATAGGGTGTTCCATTTGAAATAATGAAGATTCTGCTAACTTTTATTTCCAATACGTGGCAGGCTGTTTTTCATACCCTGTATTTCCCAGTTTGAGATCAGATATACCGTTTGGGAGAGTAGCCAATGTACAATATTCGACCAGAAATGAATTTCAATGGAACTTGGAACAACTCAATAATTGCAAATACTCTGGGTGACAATAATATTGACATAATAGACATGTCAGGCCGAATATCCCGAAAACCGTTGATATTTTTGTGGTAAAGATATGTATAAAGTATATTTTATTTTTCATCTGAAAACCGAAAAAGAAATGAAAAATACAGGTTGCTATTTGAAAAAATAGAGTTGTGACCCGCTCAGAAAACATGGAACACCCTGTATCACCGAAAACATTTTTGTTTTGTTGAGTTCGAGCGATAAGTTAACAACATGGAAAACCAAATTTCCAGCTGTTTCCGAACAAGAGATATGGAACACCGCGCCACTGTTGCGAGACCCTGTATATGATTCGAAAGAAGTACCTTAATGTGCACGTCAAAACTTAAAATGAAAATGAATTTGACATAGAAAGATTATGGACATGCTGTCGAAAAATGAAAACCTTGTACACGCTGATGGAGTGCAAAGGTTTCGGAAACTTGATCGAGTTAACACGATTCCTAACCCTGCTCGTTCGTTCACCAGACACGGGTTATTACCTCTAGTTCGGAAACCTCTGTGTCCTCACTCGATCAGTGATCAGGTTATCTACCCGCGTTCGGAAACCTCTGGAGCATTTACCCAATTACTTACCCGAAGCCTCCTTTCATAACTCTGCTCAGAAATCAGGGTTATCCGGAAACCGCATAAGTGTGGGGAGCTTTCAGTAATATCACAAAATGGAGAAGTCATATCATTCACCATATTGAAATGAATACGAATGCATAAAGAAGCACAAATCTGTTATAAAATTGTATTTTGTAATTAATAAGCCAATCAGCGTCGACTGTGATGCGTCGAAAATTAGTATATACCACTATACTTGATTTGTATGAACGAAAATTCGCACTGTTTACTAGATGAATAAATGATTTGTTAGATGATGACGGCTAAAGGTTTGTTCGCACAGCTGTAAGAACAAGTTTCGGATCAAAGAGCATGCGCAATAGACTCAAACGCGTTCGCACTGTGATTTCTGACTGTTCGTACAGACATCTGACCTGTCTGTGGACACTTTTAAAACTTTTTTTAAGTAATGTGTCAGGAGTGTGCGCATTCAAGGCTTCTGTAGATACACAGCGATGACTAGCGATATTTAACCGGGGTTGTAAGGATTTAAGATAGTACAACGCCATGTTTTATCAGCTCTATCACACAAATTATGACCCATCATCGTGACAATCTGGCAGCGTCGCTCATTTGAGATGTTCGTACAGACAGTTTGAAATCGATCAGAAACGGGGGTGTTTGAGACGAGCCGGTTTGGAAACAGTCACAAACTTGTCGAACATTTGCTTTGCGAACAAACAAAATTAGTTAATAGTCAAGTTTCTTTTAGACTCTAAAAAAATACAACAAACGACAAGGTTTGCATTGAGGTTATATAATGGATTATTTAAAGGGCAGGTCAGGGAAAACTAGTTTCTTTCGCGAATTCACCATTTCATGAGATATTTGATAGGTTCACTTGGCCTGAAAAAGCCACAATTGCACTACTATAGTTTTATGAAATTCTAGAAAAGCACTGACGCGATGTGTAGTCAGGAGCTTTTAGGCGCTTATTCGCTAAAATCCTTGAAGATAAATTGTGCGATATTTTTATCATACGAAATTCTGCATCAACCATCAATCTGTAATTTTTCAACCAAGTACTCGATTTCAATGGGAATGGGATTTCACCCATTCACACAAACCTGCTCTACAAACATCGAATCTACAAGTTATTACTTTTGGATCCTTTATAAATACCGTAACATGGAAATATTTTGATCAGTTTTCATCTTCGAATCTGAATAACTTTGTTTTCTTCACGAATAATGTTATTATAAAAATACAACACTAATGAAAAACATAATACTGCCAAGTACGAAATGTCACCATCATTCACAGGCATAAAACTCTATAATGAATTGCTTAACGCTTACAAAACTATGAACGATAGACAATTCAAGAATCAGGCAAAAGAATTACTGCTTGAAGAATGTTTCATTAGCATACCTGAATTTCTTTCGTATAAATTCTAATAAATTATCTTAATTTTCTCTTGTTTTCTCGTTCGATTGAGTTATGTTAAATCTATACGAATCCTATACATTTTTTCAAATGTCTGGAAGGATGAAAATATAATATTATAATCATTATTATTATTATAATCGTTTTACCATTCAAACATATTTTACAAATATGAGATCTGAAAAAACGACGATTTTCTGAAAAAAAAATTAAACTGAGTACTCATAATATAAACTAATTTTGGGGATACTTCGATCGTACTTGCATTTCGAAGGTAATGCGAAAGTTAACCAATTATAACAATGGAAGTGAAGAAACGAATTAACAGTTCATACCTTAAGTACAACGAACTAATTTTCAATGTAGGGAAACTGTGATGAAAGTAAAACAAAATTTCCCGAAAATCACACGGCCAAAACTAAGGCACATAAGCTATCGAAAACAAAAAAAGAACCATTTATACATTTTAAGATGAAAATAAAGGATAATGGTAGATAAATGCAAATTCAAACTTCAACCACTAAAATGTCATTTTCCAATTTATGGTTCAAATTGAAATCAGATTCATATTCCTATGAATGACTAGCCTGAATCTTTATAATATCTTCTCCTTAAATCACGGATATATAGTCAACAATTAGTCTGAATTTTTTTCTATTTTTGTCAATGGATTTCATCCCAACGACAACGATTTCTGGATTGACTTCCACTACTTCACACATAATATATATGTTTTCTTTCCTCGTTGCGAAAAGAACTTTGTTGAATTTTTTTCTAAATTTTGCAGGTTTTGCATCCATAATTTTTAAAGTTTTCCTGAGGAGACTAGCGAATATGTCTTCAGAAATCGTAGACAGTCGTATACTCTGTTATTTCCATTCCGATAAGGTAGTACGCCAGGTTTCTCTTATTGGTCTGAAAAACCCAACATCTAACGGCTGACACAGAGCTGGGTTCGGACTTAGGCAGATAAAGACGATATCATTCTCTGCACATAACTTGAATACTTCATCGTCAATGTGTGACGAACAATTATCACCTATTATAGACTTTAAACCAATCACCGAAAATTGCGTCGTCCATCTATCCGCTTGCCGTTCGATTAAATCTTGTTCCTAGACTACAACATGGCTTCTCACAACATGGAAGCCCCCTAGGACCATTCTCTTTCCACCAGTCATAAAGATGTAGGCTCTTGAATATAACGTAAGGAGGTAGTGAGGTACCATCAGCTAAATAGCGTATCATGACTGTTGTGCAGCTTTTTAAGTGGTTCATAACCTTCTCTGGATATTTTACACTCCTGGCTTTTCTCAGGGTCATCACATCAATTCGACTCGTCGTAATTGAGTATGTTTGATCTCGGTAGGTTTTTCAAGGTATTCTCTAGGTTGTCATAGAAATCTCCCCGAGTTTTTTCTGATAAGGCTGTATGTATAGTACTTTGCCATCATCCTTTCATCCATGAGATTTAATGGAAAACCCCAATCCGAACACTTTGCTGCTGATTGAAGTATGGCGACCTCTACTTGTTCATTGAAAAAGGTTGGGCGGCGTGGCTTCCGCCAATGTTTTCCTTTGAATTTGTTATAAAGAGTATCAAACGGTATTCCAAATCGCCTCGAAGAATCACGCATAGGGGAAGAGCCATCAACAACTGTTTTTACCGCTCTTTCTAACTTTTATAATCGAGGTACTGCCGACTTTCAATTACTCTTTTATGCATACGGGACATTTCTGAAAGAATAATAACAAAAACCTAATTATTTTTGTGTTAATTTACCGAGATATATGTGATATATATGATCACCCGACCAATGGTACCTCAGGTCTTGATCAAACTTGCCTCCTTCTCAGAAATAAAGCAACGGAAATCCAGATTTGAATGTTTACTAAAAGCACTACCAAATACATCACAGGAACAATACGAGTAAAGTCATAATCTGAATTCAAAATCTCATTGTTGTGGATGTTGAGTTTTCCAGTCAAAATAAATGCGACGAAATGAGTCCGACAGAAGCCACTTATTTCATCACTCAAACGTGCTACCCCATCGCCTGAATCGTCCCAACTGACTAAAACCACATTATGAGAGCAGCCGACTAGCTGATAGTTTCGCGTATACACTAAAGATGTCTACACTATAACAGTTCGAAGTACTAACGAAGTTTTGATTAATTTAACCCCAGGATTCAAGATATCTCCATCATACGGTACCTTGACATTTTTTTTATAGGAATACGATCCATGTGAAATTTTGCACAAGTGTACTCTTCGACTTTTTCAACTTATCAAGCTTAATTCAATTCAATCAGTAGCCTCCCAAATATGTTAATTGTGGAAGAAAATTCTCCACAGTTTTTACGCGTTCGTTCTGGGGAACAGCGCGTTATCATTTTGTCACGATATCTGTAATTTTCGAATTTTGAGACGAAATCCTTCTCGAAAGACTAGGTTGGACTCACTCATGAAGAATCCGTGGTCAAAATTGATTCTGTCCGTCCGGCCGTGTGCGCAGTAACTTTTGAACGGAAGGACCTAGAGTCTTGAAATTTTAAGGTTAGGTTAAGATCCTGAATATCTCGGTTAAGTTCGTTAAAGGGTCAAATCTACCGAATGGTTTTTGTGCTAAAGCCATTTGAAATTTTTCGATAACTCAAAAAATATTTATCTGATCGAAATGAAACTTTGTTGGAATATGAACAGTGTCAATAAGAATTATCCATGGAAAAATTCGAAAAAAAATTTTTTTTTTTTTTTAACTCTCCTATTTCATTCAAATTTTCAAGTCACCATTTCGCAATGTGAACAAGCGCGTAAAAGCTGTTGACTTCACGTCAGTGCTTTTTTAGATTTTTGATAATCACATCATCACCAGATTTCGTACAATTAATTACCAAGTTTCATCTGCATCGGATCAATAATTTCAGAGTTATTGAGTAAATAACATCGAAATTTCAAATATTCACAGAAATAAATAAGATGTACTTTCATACATTATTCTTATGGTTCACCATAAATTCCAAATGTTGGTAAGATATCCCTTTAAAAATCAAAACCTCCCAGACGATCGAATGTCATAAATCAAAAGTTTTTTTTTATGATCATATATAATCTACAAATGATACCTCAATTAGAACCGATACAATATTGAGAATTCACATTAATAAGAATGGACTAATAACTTATTGCACAGTTCTCAAAAAACGTATAGGTACAGCAGGTTATATACTCTCTGGTCTGTGTGTGACAACAAAAACCACAAATTGAAAGGCTATCTGATTTGGACCATTCCACTGTATTGCAAACTTAACATAATTATTATGTATCGAGAGTATTCACACTTTGAAATAGGACATGGTCCAGTGAACGATTTTCTCCATAAAAAGACAAAATTTGTGGGCATCAGCTCATAGAATAATGAAAGATATTTTATTCAATATGCTTTCGTGAATCAGCCTCCTGGCTAAATTACCCACAGTTTTGACCCCTCACAAGAATTTCCTGTATTGAATTGAATACGTGATGAACTAAAACAAATTCCTGTTCTTTGATTATTTTAGGTTATATTTTGAGCCAGAAATAAAAACGAATCACATGCACAAAAGATTTTTTTAGCTATTACTTGCTATAATAATCCTGACATATTTGTTTACTGCTCAACCCGGGTGAGTGATCCGACGAAACTGACAGGTTATTGAGTAGGAACCCAGATCAATGGAAAGATAATTAGGAGAAAACGACATAATTCATGAGAATGACTGAAAATTCAACCAAATTATTTGCAGAAAATATTAGATAATACTAAGTACTGTGCTGAAATAGTCTCTTCCAATAATTTTTTTTTGTACTTGCCTACTCTTCGAAAAGGTGAATATGCAACACACGGTAATAACTTCGCGTATATGTGTTTGCCTAGAGTATCGCCCAAGTTGAGTATTTACTTCCCAGTTTTTCCCTGAGTTTTTTATTTGTGAATCTGAATTATCGAAAAATAAGAAGCATTCTTCGAACTTTGCTCAGTGGAAAACTGGTGAACCATACAGATTATTTTATATTTCAATAGCATTTTATGAGATCCAAAGTATCAGAATCGGTCACCTTCTCTAATTTGTACCTAGGTAACTTGAACATTTATCTTGATGAGAACATCATTTCTACTTTGTAGCAATAAACTGGATATTTTCATTTACCCTTTTTATAGGTAAACCTCCCCGTATCAGTTCAGCACTACCCATCAGAAAAAATTCGCACCCACTTTCCCCCTGCTTTATTCAGTAAATCAGAATTTAGAAACAATCCCCTGTCGAATCGCAAAACTTCGATTCCAGACTCGATTTGCATCGACAATTGAAGCAACATCGGGGATCAGTGGCGTTTCGGAAACACGAGCAGGGGAAGCAACGTTGTGGTCATATGATCGTTACAAGTTGTCTCAGTGTTTTTGAGTTGGATATAAACATTTACATTTTGATACTTTCACATTTAAATTTCTTACCGTTGAAAATTATCAGCCAGGAATAAGACATAATTCGGTTGCTAAGATGTGAAGTACTCAAAGCTTACCTGAAACAAAAAAAGAGTTTCAAATACTGAGAATCTATTACCCCAACCAAATAAGAAAGCATAGCAAAGATACTGCACTAGCGGCCACCTGTATACTAATACAGGTGGCCGGTAAACCTGGAACATTATTTGAATTGGTCATAGACTATGTCATGACCACTCATAATATCGAAAAAAAATTCGGTTAAATTTTTACCATTTTCAAGGTTATGGGCATTTTGGAATTTCGTGAAAAACCGATGCCTTTTCTCAATGTTTTGGACATGATGTCGGAGCTGATTCGAATACATTCTTTCCTTAATATTGCTGATGGGATTCTTGGACTGAGGAATAAGGAATTATCCAGGAGATGGGAATGGAATGATGGATTTGAAGTGTTCCCATTTTTATTTTATTTTATTTGAACCGATTCACTGGAAAAAAATATAATCACGTGAATGTGAATATTAACTCCAGAATTGTGTAAAAATGTACATTCATCGCCTATGAAATAGGTGATATTGCCGTTGCAAGAGAATGTGGAGGAGATATTCTGGCCTATTCATAATTTTGACGAAAAAAGTATTCGGTTGCGAATTTATCGGAATAAAATGATGAAATAATGATTAATAGTAATGAATCCATTGCTTAAGAATTTACAGAAAAATGAAATACAACTTCAAATCTACTTTCAAATTAATTTTAATGAACAAGCTTTAGAAAAAAGCATTGAATTGTTTTCTTTCCGTTTTGATGCCGAAACAAAATACTTCCAACGAGAATCTTTCAAAAAATACCTTGCTCACCAACCATACTTCAAGTGTCACTGTCCTCTTATGTAGGTGCTCGTTTAAGCCTAAAATATACGTCAGAGGATTTTTCCAATTATTTTGAGATAAGAAATATACGGGGTGGCACTTCTGAGATGGAACACCCTGAATATGAGCAAGATTATGGTGAAGTGGGTTCAAGTGTACTTTTTATTTGGAAGTCAAATATACCTTTCATTTCTATCTAGTTTAAAATACACCTTACAACCAGCTGTAACCAATTAAGTGTTTTTCCTCTCTTCAGAGATCTGTTAGTTACTAGCTTCAGTCGGAGAGGTGGTCGGGGTTAATAGGTTGTAGCTAGCCCGGAACCTATTTTCAAAATAGAAAGCAATCTTGAAGGCTTTGGTTCCCACACAAAAACAAATGTATCCACTTTCAGAGATTTATTAATAAGATCGACTAAATTGCTCAGATTAGAATAAAAAGTTAAGAGTGAAATATTGAAAAATAGCTGCTTACAATTGGATTTCAACAATGAAAATTATTATGAATAGCTTCGAAGCGCAATGTCTCAAATGCAAAATGAAATAGAGCATACGAAATTATATAAATTGGATATCGAACGAAATAACAAAATATATAACAGAATACTTCCATTAGCAATTAAAATCCAGGTGAAGTGCTCCTATGCAGGAAGAACCATCTGATTTGATACGATACTGTACACAGCACCATATAAGGATTTCCAGGTTCTGATCACCAAAGTTTTCAGGTGTGATTGATTGTTCGAAGTTGGATGTTGGTCAACGAAGTTCAACTTGGAAATATATATTCAAATCGAAAATCTGGGCTTCACCCAAAAACTGTAAAATTAATTTCTTTCAGAGACTGTTCAGTAGAAAACATTATTGTCCTTGCCGTCCATGTTTCGCATAAAAAGTTGTGTACTCAAGTATAAAAATTACATATGTGAATCGACAGCCATTTTTCAAAAAAAAAAATAAAATAATAATAATCTAACAAATAAAATTGGAACTGATTTTAACCGTTACATTGAATTATGAATATGGAATGAAAAATTTTTAATGAGTGAATTGAATTGAAGGGAACACTTTAGTGAAGATTTATTTTATATGACGTGAGATTTTGAATATGAAAATGATCTGAATAATGAAATCTATAAAAAAATTAATTTTGAAGCGAATGAAAATGAACCTGAACGGCAAGGATGAATCGAATTTCGTTTGAAAAAAAATCTTTGTTGGGCAGAGGAGATTGTAAAAACAAAAAAAAAATATATATATTTTAAAATATAAAGGCATCTTACCTCAATTTTTTAATTGAGTTTCACTAAACCAATAGAAACTATGAAATACTAACTAAATCTCAAAATTTAATACCAAAAAATATCTATATCAAGAACTCAACTCTGATGACTTATCTCATTCACCAGACAAAGCAGAAAAGAAAGAATAAAATCTTCGAATAACCGATTAATATCTTATCAGATTGAAAACATGCGCCAAACTGCAAATCTGAATTCTTCGATACACGTACAAATGCAGTGGCGGTACAACAAATATGTAATGAATAAATTTGAATTTCAAAAAGAAAAAATTGTAACGATCGTATCGTTACACAGCAAACTTGTCTTATTGTCCGGATGATTCGCAAGTATTATATTGAACAACCTAGAATGTTCATTCTTTATATTAATGCTGAATAAATTCTAATCTGTTGTGGTTATCAAGTATTTCATAAATTTGTCACGAAAAGGTTTATATGACTGAACTGAAATATCTTATAAAACTGTCCCCATACTATTTCTTAAGAGATTCATAACCTTCCTATAACACAGGAATATCTATAAAATTGAATGTTTCTTCAGTGGGTTCATAACATCTTATGGTGATATTTCTGATTTAAGTACGGATAGATTAAAAAGGAAATTTCAAATTAACTTTCTATGAACTTACACAATAGTTGTTTAAAATAACTTTAACCGACAATATTATTATTCATTATAATTAAGAACAAAAGCAAAGTCTATAACTGATCAGAATACAAAATATAACAATAGATAAGTGATTAAAAAAAAGAAAAAACTCAAAAGCAATTTGACAATGAAAAGAGAAAAAACGAATTAATCCGCACACTAAACACAACTAAGACACTCCGGATCGACATGTAATGATCGTACTGTTTTTGTACCCGTTGACACTATGAGCACAAACAACCTCGCTTGGCAACCCGTTCCACCTGACGAAAATTCTGTTCAAGAGAAATCCCCTTCGAGGCGTGGTTCGGAAGCTCTACTTTTTCAACTTAAACTCCTGACCTCTGAGGCCGTTCCTATTCAAAACGAACGATGCAGCACTTCCAGAATTGAGAAATCCTCTAATCAATCTGAAGTGATGCTTAAGATCGCCTCTCATGCGTCGGTCTTCAAAGGCCCTCTAGCCAAATATGCGCAGACGCCGCAGACGTTCACCGTAACTGGGACGAACTCTTCGGTATGGAATACGGGTAGATGATCTCTGAATCGATTCGAGAAGATCAACATCCCGTTTGAGACTAGGGTGCCACACTGGTCCAGAAAATTCGATAAGTGGCCTCACATAAGTGGTGTACAATATACAGGGTGGGCAAAATTCGTTGTCTACTGAAGGGATCTCGAGAACTATAGCAGCTAGAAGAAAACTGATAACACACAGCTCTTTTTTCCTGACTAATCTGAATCTGAAAACAGATCCAGCTTATCGTTCATAGAACTTGAGTTATGAGCGAAAATTGATAAATTGTCATTTTCAATAATGCTGAATAACGCGTTTGTTTGAACTTTTTTAGGAGTAATTCAAATATAATATGACTGAATTTTTTAATCCAGCCATTTTCGAGAAATGAGAAGGATTTTGGATTTTTCAAATGTAAACTATAGTCGAAAGATCTCTTATTTTGCTACAAAATGTTTGCTAATTTCAAAAATGTATCATATGTCGCTATATACATGAATATTACATGAGAAAATTGTCAATACTTTTTTCCTGCTTTTCTTTTCACTGTTGAATTATGAGTAGGCTGACGTTGTCAATGCGACGATTCAATATACATTAACTTTGTGTGAACTTGCGCCTCTATGATTGGAATCAGCGATTGCTGAATACATATTTTTATGGTTAATTTGTCATAGTTCTTAAGATTAGCAATAGAAAATCTGTTTATTATCCCTAATGACCCGAAATATTGCTGATCTTAAGAACTATGACGAATTAACCATAAAAATATTTATTCAACAATCGCTGATTCCAATCATAGAGGCGCATGTTCACACAAAGTTAATGCATATTGAATCGTCGCTATGGTAACGTCAGCCTACTCATAATTCAACAGTGAAAAGAAAAGCAGGAAAAAAGTAATGAATATTTTCTTATGTAATATTCATGTGAATAGCGACATATGATACATTTTTGAAATCAGCAAAAATTTTGTAGCAAGATAGGAGATCTTTTGACTATAGTTTACATTTAAAAAATCCAAAATCCTTCTAATTTCTCGAAAATGGCTGGATTGAAAAATTCAGTCCTCTTATATTTGAATTACTCCTAAAAAAGAATGTATCAACAGATTTCGAATACGAGTTCAAACAAGCGAGTTATTCAGCATAATTGAAAATAACAATTTCTCAATTTTCTCTCATTACTCAAGTTCTATGAACGATAAGCTGGATCTGTTTTCAGATTCAGATTAGTCAGGAAAAGAGAGTTGGAGAATGTGTTATCAGTTTTCTTCTAGCTGCTATAGTTCTCGAGATCCCTTCAGTAGACAACGAATTTTGCCCACCCTGTACAGCAAACGTCCACATCACATCCACTGAAAGCCCTCCTCATAGGGTTTACCGTCCATCTGCGTTATGTGCATAACGTCTTCAAACCAACTCAAGTCGCCGTGACTCGAAACAGTCCTCAAAACATGCCCGTCCAAATTCACACCTGGGAATATTTTTTCCCATATGCATCACGACACATTTCTCCAGATTGATAGGTATGAGCCAGTCCCCGCACAAACGAAAAATTCCTGCAGTACAGTCGATCTTCCGATATTGTGAGCAAGTGGCCTCCAGCATCTTAGAAATATCCGCAGTATGAAGGTTGATTCTCACTATACGTTCCGTCACCTTCCAGTATCCCTTCCGTATGAATCAAGTCGAAATTTAGTTGGCAAAAAGTTTATGTTGACGGAACGTATATTGTGCATAGATCAATTCATTTACACATTATAATATTTTACGGAAAGGATGCTGGAAGGTTACTGAACGTATAGTGAGAATGAACCTTTAAGAAATAAGATGGGACCAAGAACTGAACCCTGAGGTACTCCACTCTGAACATCATGCAAAGTTGATTGGCTGTCTGATATTATCAAGCTTAATTGTCTGTCACTCAAGAAAGCCTCTATCCACAACAGAAGAATATGTTTTCATAATAAAATAATGTCTTCGTGATCGCAAATTTCATAATTATTTTATAGTATTGGATTCCACCACGAATGAAATACATTCTGACTAAGAATGAACAGTTCTGAAGATTCTGTAAAAACTTATGAATAAAATTGAAAATTCGGACATATATGTATGTAAATGCTTGTTCTAGGGAACAGCGCGTTGAGTTGATATAAAGCCCTGATATCTCACGTCATTGCTTCACAAGAATTTCATTTAGTTTCTAAATTCATCAGTGTCTTCCGATAAGGCAACAACTTAGACTCGGTTTAATTATGATCGGATCAGTAATGTTTGAGATCATCATCCATAAATAAGGGTGATTACGAGAAAAGAACCAAAGAATTTGACATAGTATTTCCCAATATCTCCGAAGATAATTATCGGATCAAACTGAATGTTGCTCCTATAATGAGCGAGAATTTCCCTTTAGGTTGAAACGAAAACGATAAGATATACTCGAATAATAAAAATTCCTCCCTTAGCGTTTGGCCGCGAATGAATGAACGGTTGTGACTTGCAAACACAAGAAAACTCGTCAGCTTGCCGCTTGGATTGTAAGGGGGTGGTGAATCGAGCAAAAATCACTCGAGTAATCGCTCGATTATTGGGATCGCTCGAACATCGAGTACTCGATTATTGAAAGTACTCGATTATTCCCAACACTACACTATGTAGTGGTAAAATTCGTATCAAATTTTGATCATGTGATCAGACAACATATGGGCTCTTAGAGCCTCTACTAGAGTGCCAGAGACTCAGAGACACGGAGACGTCTTACAAGATCTTGAGAAGATCTACGGAGTGCTGCGTGAGCGCTACCGTCCCCTACACGAGGCGGTAATAAGTAGAGTACTCTCGAGGCAACTGGTAAAGTTGAACGCGCGTGTCCTAAGTAGGCGCAATTCAGAGCAGTATTTCTTGACATACAACGGTAAAAAAATTTAAAGAATGTTTTACGAAATGTTGTCTGAACAAATTGTTTTTTTCGGAGAGTATATTTCCACGAAATAAGTAACAGATCTTTTAGTCAATATTTGACAATGGCATTTGAAATATCAGTTCGATCCGATGCTAATTACTGAATATATTGGTAAACTGAATGTCAGATTTCGGTCTTATTTGAAATTTCGAGGTTATTTCCATTATATTCCGATTATATATTATACTGACGCGATCAGATTGAAACTAATTGAAAAATACGGAGGGGCCACTTCATACAAAATTTTTTGTAGTCCGTTTCGATCAATAAACCAGAAGCAAATATCTCTTCGAAAAAATATATTTACGGAAATTAAACATCAGGTTTCAATGAGATTTGGCACGGTGCTTCAAATTCGAGTTTGATACGACATTTTTTCTCATTCCTGGCATTGTGCAACTTCGAGATAATTTTTCCCATATCTTAAGAAGGACTAAATAGATTAGGAATGGTTTAGTTAAACAATACAGACGAGCAACTATATGCAAAATTTCGTGGAAATGGTAAGAGTAAAGAATTGAAATCAAAGATGATTAGAAAATTTTCCAACTTTCCAAAAACAATAGATAATCTCACAGACCCTGAAGTCAGTGTTCAATTTCAATTTGATCCGATATTGATCTTCGGAGATATTGAGAAAAACTATGTCAAATGCTTTGGTTCTTTCCTCGTTATCGCTCTCATTCATGGATGAACTCAAAAAATACTGATCCGACCATAATGACACTGAGTAACTAGTTGGAAACTGCTAATGTGTAAATATGAGCGAATTTTCGTGATGATCATTCCATGAGTAATTTCAAACAAAATATTTTCCAATAATTTATATTCTGCCATCATATGGTCCTCTCGAAATTCTTCATGAGCCTTCAAACTCTGTTTTTATTCAGTCAATTATCAATATCAATGCGATCCGATCTTCATTTTTGGATTAGGTATATCTGGGGAATCATTGGGTGGATTTTAGCTATTCGCGAATTCGGCTATCGAAATGAAACTCAACGTGATCAACAATTATCTGGACTATCGGCATATTCTTTCAGTTATTGTGTTGACTATCCGTGGTTAGACCGGCCTCAAACAAATTAACTTCTAAGAGTAATGACCTAGAGACTCGATATTTGTAAAGAAGGTGTGGAGCTTCACTATGAAGGTCGAATTCGTGGATGGGTAGAATACGCCCAATGGTTTCGTAGATATACCCATTCACAATTTTATTTTGTCAATATTCCCAAAAATACAGATTAGATCGAAATTAAATTTAGTACTTGAAGGAAAAATAATAGCTTGTAGGTTCATTGACTTGTGACTCAAATACGATGTCCCTGAACGTGAATGGGTGAAATCCGCCAAATGATTCATAGATATACACATTCAAATATTTCCAAAAATACGGATCGGGTCTAATGTAAATCTATCACTTGATGCAGAGTTCATGCAGAGGTTCGTAGGACTATATGAAAGGAGATCTCCAAATCAGTCTATTAGAAAGTGAGACTGCGTTTGGAAGGATCCATAAGCAGGGGAAAGAATTTAAACAAGCGCGTAATAGCACCTGACCTCACGTCAGTGCTTTTCTAGATTTTTTCATTTATAGTTATTGCATTTCCGAGATATTTTCAAGTTTTTGGCTTAAAACATTCCTGCAATAGTTATAAAATATGAAATTGCGAGTTGGGTTGTATCTAATATAGTTGCTATCATCAAGACAAGTATATAGGAAGTTTCTATTGGAATATACAGTTGAAATTGAAATTAGGATCTTGGTTCGAGTAGCCCGTATACTTACTCAATGAAACTCATACTCCTCGTAGTTTTAGTTTTTCTTCATATTCGAACGAAAATAGTATTGTATTGTGACGAGTACGGTCCTGTCTGTGCGAGTGTCTTCCAGAAAAATCCAGATGTCTATGCGTCACCCGCTTGTCTAGAATCTTCTCGAAATCGCTATAAGTTCCCCGAGTAATATAAGGGCAAGCGCAGAGCAGCACAGGGACTAATTCAGCGGAGTTATTCAAAGCCGAAAGTTATCAGTGAAAATAAATTAGTGAGGAAATAAATTGTGCACAGACTTTGATAGAATAAGTTGTCTAGTTATTAGAACAGTTAATAGTTTAATTATTCTGAACGTTTTGATAGAATAAGAAAACGTTACAGTATACTCGCATGAAAGGACTTATTCTCTTCATAGAAAGATATACCTCGAAGATATACATTCGGTTTGAAATAAGTTTCTCCAAACTCAAATTAAAATTACTTGTTAATAGGCAAAAGTATACGATACACTCAGATGATACTTTTATATTCCTTGAAACTGGTTGTTGCTCCATTTGGAAGGAAAACATTTTCTACTCGAATTGTAGGAAATATGTTTTCCATTCTAAGCTTTCTTTAAGTAGATGCAAGAATATGATAATATAAATTCAAGATTCATCTCATTCTCCTTTTGAACGAATGGTTTATTGATTTGAAGTCAATGTTGATTTCAGTTTGCTCTAGGAAATAAGTAGCTTTATTCAAAATTCAACCAATCGTTTTATTTTGCAAAATTCATGAAGGTACATATTGAAAATGAATTTACCAATGGAAAAAATAATATCATTGTATCAAATATTATTATAACATCAGAATATCAGTTGTTCCAAGAATACTAGATGTTATACAGAGTGTTCAATAAAATTTCAGGAAAATTCTCCTGGATGACAGCTGTAATTATTCTAAATATTTTTTTCTCATGAACATGGATCTAATAATGATTCTAAAGAAAATTAGCCATGAAAATATCCTAATATTTTCTTCTTCTTGAAAATTTCAGAACCTAGTAAACAAAATTTTTACAGTAGCATTTTCGGACACATGTCCAAATGGGAAAAATTTTGAATAACGTGTCATTCACCACGATAAAAAAAACATGTTGGATTTAGCAGCGACTGTCCCAAAACAAGCAAATATGGTATTTTCCTTTGAAGGGCTCTCTCTGTTCGGCGATAAGTGAAGGAATATCTCCGGAACTCTGAAAAATAAATGAATTACAAAAATTGTTTAGTATGAGCAGTGAAATATTCATTACCTCAGTTTGTATACCAGATCCGAAACAACCTTAGAAATAACGCAAGGCGAATAATTTGGGGCAAGCTTCGCTAAATGATCATTAGCCGCTAAAGTCAATGTAACATTATTCTTCCAGACTTTTTCACCTTTGTGGAATTACACTTTCCGCCTTCTTATATTGTATTGATGAGAATTTTTGAGATAGGCCTGATGTAACTTCCTACTAACATCGACAAATAATCCGGGAAATTTCTAAACATCGTCAATACGCTTAGATTTATCTGAAATAGAAATGATATTATCGTTATCTGAAATTTTTTCATAGAAATCTCCAGTAACTGGAATGTTCCTTGCACAATTTAGAAAAGCTGGTGAATAACATCATATTTAGCAAACCTTATAGATTGAGTTACTTTAAAAATAAAGGAATCCCAGGTTTTGTGATTCTCATGAATGTAATAGTGCGAGATTCGGCTGCAGAATTGGTGCGCTCATCGACTATTTGCTTAAAACCAATTTTTTCACCTGCATTTGTTAATAGGAGAATATATATCTACAGGGTTGCCTGTCAAAATGTGGCCGCAAGTAATTTTGAATAAAAATTATTAGGTAATTTTTTTGAAGAAATCGCATTCACTTGCTTTTTTGGATAAGATATCATCCACCTCAAAGCAATATAAATGTGAAGACTTTGGAAAATTGCGACTGCCGATGCTCACTTGGCAGCCAGATATGAACTGGTACGATTTTGTTATTTTTCACGTTCATCACGTACATCTTTCATTTATATGTCAATCAGAGCTAATTTTTTCTGTGTACGATGGCATGAGGTTGCCTTAGTAAATCTAGCCAAAAATAAGGGTTACTGCCTGGTGAATATGATACGGCCACATTTTGATGAGCAGCGCCCTTAGACAAAAAGTGTTTTTTAGAGGTATAGAACTTTGAAATGGAATAAAATCAGGACGAATTTTCAAAATCGACATAAAATTGACTTCATTCAAAAGATAATTTCTTGGCATTATAATTCAAATATAATTTCTGGCATATGACCGTAACGGCTGGCTCGGACGTAATCTAATCTGGAGATCACATTTTCCAACATTTGTGGACGTATATCGGCAATAACACGGCGAATGTTATCCTTCAAGTGGTCGATCGTTTCGGGTTTATCGGCGTAGACCAAAAACTTCACATATCCCTACAGAAAATAGTCAAGCGGCGTTAAATCGCACGATCTTGGAGGCCAATTCACGGGCTCGGAACGTGAGGTTATCAAACGATTCCTTCAGAGAATCAATTGTGACACGAGCAATGTGATATGTTTCGCCATCTTGTTGAAAGTACAGAGGCTGCACATAATGGTTATTCAATTGAGGAGAGAAAAAGTCAATAATCATGGCTCTTTAGCTGTGCACGATGGAGGATAAACTGATTTGGATCTTCCTATACGCTACCCTCTACAGCAGCAATGGCTTCTCCTGTTCTCACTGTACGACGTCTCTTTAGATGCGTATTATCAGTTAGAGTAAATGAGGTGCGAAAACGGTCTATAGTTAGTCGAATTAACCGCAATGATGGACAATTATGTTGTCCGTAAAATGGACTTAGAGCGCAATGCGTATTTCGAACAGAACCATTATTTTAAAAACAAATTTTCACAATTTGGAAGCGTTGTTCAGGAGTCATTCATGTTGAAATGCCAGACCAAACTGAACACAAATCACTTGACAGCTGACAAAATTGCCGCCAGTTTAAACGGTGTTGCCAACTTAACGTTATATATCTCTAAAAACACATCCTTTATATATTCTCCCATTAACGAATGCTTGTAAAAAAGTGGTTTCAAGAAATACTCTTGAGCGCACTAATCCTGCAGCCGGATCTTAGACTATAACAACGAACGAAGTTACAATTACTTGATTTAATCTCTCCATAAAATTATCTTGTGGATGGTACTTCGCATTATACCAAATTTGCACACGATAAGTCTCCATTAATTTTAATTCCTTACTAACAAACTGACTTTCATTGTCAACAATGAAATTCAGCGGTACGCCATAAATGAGAAACACATTATTTCATTGAGAATGCCCCGAGAGCGAAAAATGTAACTCAGTTGAAGTTTTCTAGGGTCAGTTAATTACTATGGAGGATTCATCAGAAATTAATCCACCACATTATTTCTTTTGTATTCCCTACTTGGGAAAAATTTATCATTCAAGTGGAATCATAATTGCGAAAATGCTTTCGACAAACTTAAAAACATCCTCACGTGATCTGATATTTTAGTGCATTATAATGTAAAATGAGATGACCGTAAATGCAAGTAGTTATAGCGTGGGAGCATTTATAAGTCATATTTTTCAGGTATTAAAAAACCCATTGCGTTTATCTCAAAAACATTGCATGAAGCTCAACAAAGAAAGCCATGCAGATTGGTTATCTAGGCTTCCCACTATTGACAATAGTTCGGAAATTAATGAAAAAGAGTAAGATTTTTGTTATTTTTCGAAATTAATATTCATTATTCTCGAATTAAATTGGAATCGGAAAAGACAACATTTTGAAAGAAATCAAACATTAAATTAAGAAGGGTTGGCCTGACAAGTGTACAGATGAAATATTTGAATATTATATTTTTTGGAATCATAGGATCGTAGTTCCTTAGATTGTACGTGAATCAAGCTGCTAACAACAAAATGGGATTCTTGCAGTAAATATTTCCAAAATCCTAGTAGAGTAGAATTAAATACCTAGTTGGACATTTCCAAATGAGCCATTTGGACCACCAAAATTTTTAGTTGGATAATGCTACTTCCTGCACAATAATTCACTGAATTCCTTTCAAGAAATGGTGTGGCTGAAAATTGTATAAAATTGTTGAAAAGCGCCCTGATGAAAGCTCTCACTGCGAACCGTCAGTCCACTACCAACCAGATTATCTGTAGATTTTTGTGGGATTATTGAAACACGGCCCACAGCACGACAGGTGTGCAGTTCGGACATTCATTAAGAACTAAATTTTACTCGAAGCAAATTATTGACAAGAATGAAGTTGAAAGTAGAGTAGAAGTAAGGCAAAATAAACAAAAACTATGAGGGAAAAAGAAAAGAATTGACTATGATTTATGTAAGGAAATTTTAGTTGAGGATTATAGATAGAGACATAAAGTAAAACTTGAATTAAGGGAATAGTAAAAAAAAGTGGGAAGATGTACATATTCTATTGAGATCCTAGAGCTGAAAGTTTCCTGGAATCGTCATTCGAATCAAATGCGTAAAACTCTTCAACCGGATGAATTCACTTCTGGAATTTCTGTAGACTGAAAAACTAGATCAGAAAGAAGAAATAGATAATGAGGTGAAAAACAGTAAATTACTTGAGAAAAGTAATTTTACAGATGTTAATGTGGAATCTGACCATGATGAGTTACGTAATTGGAGACCTAGAAGAAATATAAAATCTTTTCAAAAATATGGAGTGGAATTATAAAGTTTACATATAAATTAGTAAGTATATTCATGATGTTAGCTAGTAAGATTATAGATTGTAATTGATATGGAATTTTTTTGTAAATGGTTTAAGTTTTGAAGGGAGAGATATCTGTAATATATTCAATGCGCCTGAGTTGAATCCCCTCTATATCACATCTAATGAATAAGATTTGAGAACGATACTTTGTACCGTAATTTTAATATGACAATATATGGCGAATATATGTTACGGAGGTAATTCAGTTGTTATTCCTATAACTGGAACTAATTGCGAAGTAACAAACATTACAGACGTTAACTTTAATTTTCCGGCTAGACGTGGGAGGATGTGTCTTTTCAATTCCCCAAAAAAAAAATTGTCAAGTGCTGTTAAAAAACATAGAGATCTCTTTCTCATCATATATTATAACTATCTCGCTATACGTACAAGAATTATTTCCAATTTTCCTCAAAAAAAAATGGTAGTTGTCTATGAAAAAAACATTCATCCTATATTATACCTCTTTTTTTTTACATTTCCTCTGCTAACACTGTGATATATCTTAGAATTTTAATGCTCGTTCTCCAAAATATATATATATATACCTCTTTTTTGGAACCCCTGTATATTTTATTTTGGAATGTGAGCACTTGGAAAGCATTCTGGATCAAACGCAAAAGGAAACATCAAATCAGTCCATGAGAACGAAGTTATGGCTGAACAAATATGAAAAATCATTGTTTTAAAAGAATTGAGAACCTGCTCTATTTGAACTCGGATAAAAGTGTTTTGTTTAATGGGAGGAATCTTTGTTTAAAATTGATGTTCAGCTTAACTACTAGCCCTGCACAATGTCTGATTCAGAGTTTTCTGACTCCAACGGAGTTGATAGAAGCAGCGCAAGTAGCGTCAAGAAAATAATTGCCAGCTAAATCGCGCAAAATTTACGAAACCGCGTATTCAAGATTCAAGAATGGAATATGAAAAAGAAATGCAGTTCTTTCTCGGAGAAAGTGTTATTGGCTCATTTTTCGGAACTGGCACAACAACAAAAGCCATCAACAGTGTGGTCGAATTATTCAATGATTAAAAGTATGTTACCATCCAATATTAATGTAGACATTTCAAAATGTTTCAAACTAATTACATTTCTGAAACAAAATGGGAAGGGTTACACGCCCAACAAAGCTGCGACTTTTACGAGTACACAAATTAGTGATTTTTTAGATATGTATATATATCCGGGAAAAAAGTACTCACTTTTTTCCCGGGGACAAAGGTAATTTAGTGAAAAGTTATATTTTGTTAACTATCAACAGAGAGAAAATGTCAAATTTATTTCCCATCACAGAAATAACAATTTTTATTTAATTTTTAATAGTTCTGTTTCAGATATTGGGAGCGAAAACCCATAAAACCCTTAAAAATGATAGCTATCTAGTTTTCCGTGATGTAATCCTATTGCTCGACGAAATGAACCGTGCCTCAATAACTATTTTCCGCATTGTTTCCGTCTCCCAAAGTTTATCTTTCCGCACAGTGTGCGGAAAAGTAACTTTCGAAGACAAACAGTGCAAAAAACGAGATATTTAGGCACAGTTCTAGGAAATAGGTATTTCGCTATCTAGACCGGGAAATCACCATTTGGTCAAGCAGGGTTTTTCATTATTTCTGGGTATGGGTAGCAAGTATGTTTTTCAAATTGCAACCTGCATTTTTCATCACTTTTTGGATTCCTACATAAAAAGAGATACTTTATGTATATCTTTACTTTACTCCCTGATTTCAGATAGAAAACCCTATATTTTACCGATCCATAAGAAGTATTAAAAAAGGTCTATAGATTTCGTCCACCGTTTCCCGACTTGTGGTCCTTCAACCGAATCATTTTTTATGAAAAATGGCATATATTTACATCACTTAGCTATAACTTCGTTTAACGAATTGATAGTCTAAAATCCAGCTGCAGAGTTAGTACCCTCATTGAATACATATTTTCTTGAAACAAATTTTTTACATACATTGGTATAAAGCAGAATACATATCTACAGGGATGCCTATCAAAATGTGACCGCAAGTATTTTTAAGTAAAAATGATTATAAATTGATTTTTTGCAAACATTTGCTCTAACTTGTTTTTTGAATGAGATATGATCCACTTCATAGCAATATATGTAAAGAGTTAAAAAAATCAAGGTTGCCGATGCGCACTTGTCCGCACGTCTTGGCAACCAGGTGTTAACAGGTTCCGTTTTGTCACGTTTTCACGTTCATAAAGTACATCTATTATTTATGTATCAAATCGATGCAATTTTTTATGTTTGATGACATAGGAATGCTGGCTGTTGACGATACAGATACAGAGTAGTGATTACCAGCTGTAGCACCCTTCAAAGCCATTGCGCATGCATCAAAAGTAAGTGTATCTTACCAGTAAAACAAAAAGTAATGGTGAAGTTATAAAGATTGTGAAAGGTTTCTAGCTTCTTTAGAGAAGTTTTCTTCAATTATTTCAAATATTAAATTCGAACGACTCCACTTGATAAACGCTATTAGTTCAATCCTGGAAGAATAAAGATATGTCTGTAATAACTTCACATAATATCTCTCGATATTGATATCTCACGATATATTTTTTCTGTCCTCATCTTGAATGACAATATTATTTCAACTGGCCCTATATTTCAGGAACCACTAAAACGATTGGATTGAAACTTGGCAGTTATATTAAATTGAAAAAAATTCCTCATTTGTTCCCAAAAATTCCTGGAAAATATTTGTCAGGTTTGAAAAATACTCTGTGAAGTTCTTGAACTCTCTCTATAATTCACAATAGTGTACCAAATTCCAGTTCGATCCGGTTATAAATTATCTTCACTTTATTTTGCATGAAACCTCCTTTTCAAATTTTAATTGAGTTCTGGATTTCAATTCGACCTAATCTGTATTTTTAGAAATATTTGGGAAATACCATTAACCCATTCACGAACTCGGCTTTCGTAATTGAGTTCCAAACCTTCTCTACATATATCAAGGTTTTTACTTGTTTCATTCAGAAGTTATAGTGTTCACGATCGGCCGTGGAGGCGACTTACACATTCAAACTTTCATTTTCCAAATATTTCGACAAATACAGATGGGATCAAATTAAAATTCATCAAGTACTTGAAAAATGATAGCTGGAAAGTTCATGCAGAACTCCGTGAGGATAATATGATTAGAAGATCGTCAAATCTTCCCATCAGGAAGTGAAGCTTATTCGTTTGGCGTGGTCAATATACATGAAAAGATGAGCGTTTTAACAACGAATAAAGTAAAGTGGTAAAGGGGGTATAGGGCAAAATATATGTTTATTTCACGCAAAAACCTCTACACAATACATTGAGTTGAACCAGATCAACCAATACAACCCCTTCCGCGGAAAAAAGTTGTTGAACTAGATTATCCCCTGGAAAATGTAAAATAATTTCGCCCTCGACTTTACCGACCATCAACTTGATCGACTTTGAATTCGGCAGCCCCAGAAATGCGCAATGACTTTGGAGCGTGGTACAGTTGGCAATCTCTATTTTGGTCTAACGCGTGCTAACTAACTCTCTTTAACATGAAGCATATTGAACATCCAGCAACCCTTATTTTAGGCTGGATTAACTCAAGCAACCTTGTCATCGTACACAGGAAAAAAGTGGCTTCTATTTAATATATAAATGATAGATGTACGTGATGAACGTAAACACGTAACAAAATCATACATGTTTACACCTGGCTGTGAAGGGGGACGGCTAAGTGCGGAACGGCAACCGTGATATTTGGAAGTCTTCACATATATTACTTTCATTAAAAAAAAACAAGGGAGTTCGATTTTTTGCAAGAAAAATCAATTAATAATTACTAATTCAAAAATACTTGCGGCCGCTGTTTGATAGGCAACCCCGTAGATATACAGGGTGTTTCACCATAAACTAGTCAAACATATATATATAGCCGTATAGATGACATTGGGAAGGTTATTTTTGCCTTGTGACATATACCCCGTTTTCGAAGCATAAGCGAGATACAGGGTGTTTAATATCAACTTCGAGCGATATTCTGATAACTGTGGTGATTTATACGTGACCTTTGAAATAACGTTTTTTGGTCACATCTTAGTATTTTTTGGAGGTAAATTCAGTTGCCTGCAAAATTCTGGAAAAAATATTTCGAAATGGTGGATAACCTACAAAGTTGGAATTTTTTGTTTTCGATTTCCAAACTGGACAGCATTATTTCAATGTAAACAATTTTCTAAGATTTTCTGTGAAAAAAATTTTCCCAAAATTCAAGCTCAACTTTTCTTTCCCATGTCTACAGTGAAAAAAAAATTCACCCAAAATTTTTGAAATCTCTCGACGTTTGAATTATCTCCATTGTGAACACGGGTGTGAAAACAGAATGAAAAAATATCAATTGGTTTTCATTTTATAGCCTTCCAAAGAGTACTTAAATCATTTTTATTTAAGAAACTGTTGGCCCTACAGAGGCTAAAATTGTGCTGATGGGCCCACAGAATGAATTTATCAAGAAAAAAATTTTTTTTCGAAAAAACTTCGATGGGATTTGAACACACTCCACTTACGGACAGTAGGGTCGCGTATAAATTGGATTTATTCTGATTATAATGAATTCCGTTAGTAAGCAACGGAAGTTCATTGAATTTGGCCCTATTTTCCGAATGCGGGGAGAGTTCGATTCCCACCACAAGTTTTCTAGAAAATATTTTTTTTCTTGATAAATTAATATTTCTGCCCAGGTCACTCTGGAGGCCTATTAGCATTATTTCGACATCCGTGGGGCCACCAGTTTCTTAGATAAAAATTATTTAAGTACTCCGAGCGGAATTTTTGGAAGGCTATAAAATGAAAACCAATGGTTATTTTTCATTCTGTTTTCACCCCAGTGTTCAGAATGAAGTTGAGTTCAACCTCGAAAGATTTCAACAAATATGGGTGAATTTTTTTTTTACTGTAGACATGTGAAAAAAAACTTGAGTCTGAATATTGAAAAAAAAAATTCACGGAAAATCTTGGAAAATATAGTACTTCGAAATAATGCTATCCAATTTGGCAATCAAAAAACAAAAAATTCCAACTTTGTAGGTATTCCGCCATTTTAAATATTTTTTGCAGAATTCTACACAACAATTGAATTGACCACCAAAAAATACTAAGATTTGGCCAAAAACCGTTATTTCGTAGGTCACGTATAAATCACCACAGTCATCAGAATATGGTTCAAATTGGACATTAAACACCCTGTATCTCGCTTATGCTTCGAAAACGGGCAAAAATGACTTTCCCAATGTCATTTATACGGCTTTATATGTTCGACCAGTTTATGGTGAAACACTCTGTATATTCTCCTATAAACGAATGTATGTAAAAAACTGGTTTCAAGCAAATCTTCAGCCGGTTCTCGTACTATGATATTGGTATGATAACTTCAACTTCGGTGGCCCGCTAAATCACCTGATTCGACAAAACTAAATTTTTCGTAAGGGGATACATAAAAAAGGTTCATGTCGAGTCACCTTCTCATTTCGAAAATATGCGGATTAGAATAACGAATGCCTCTTACAGCATTACACCAGCTATCTTGCGCAGGGTGGAATAGTTTTTCAAACATTCAAGACATTTTCGAGAGGAATATTTATGGATGGTATGAGCCTCCAATTCAGAACCGAGTTCTATATTTCAACTTGATGTGATCTATACTTTCGGATACACTCGGGAAATCATATTTCAAATATTTATACATGTATCCAAATCTATTGGGTGGAGTTTATCCAACCTTCGTAACTAAGCTGCAAACAGCCCCCAGATATAAACTCGAATTAGTGATTAGGTTAAATTTGTCGATAGTTTCTGTAGATATACCCATTCTTGGTGATATTTTCCCAATATAAGCAAAATTGCAGATCATCGAGTTTAGAGGAGAGTCTTTTCGGAAGTTATTAAGTTCACAACCGGACGAAGGGATATACAAAATTGAATAAAAATACGAGTGAGACGAATCTAATAGTAAGAGAATATTTACTTTTCGAAATTCGGTTGAAAAACTCGAGCATTCTATCATTATTTAGGTTTTTCTGGGTTTTCGCTCCCAATATCTGACACAGAACTATTAAAAAATTGAATAAAATTGTTTTTTTATGGAAAACGCCCTTGCGGATTGCAAGATTAAACTATTTGTCAATGGCAGTTTCTTGGAGAACAGACTGCCTAATGAACTATACAAACGATAAACAAAGCGAACTGTGACTCTTTCATCACACAATCGAGAAAATTTTTAGGATTATTTTCTCCGAGTGACTTGTGAAATTGAACTTATCATTGAATGTTGGTGTATTATCACCGCCAAACCAAACAACTCATTTCCACCATATTTCAAGACGAACCACAAAAAAATACCACAGAACCATCTAAAATTCTAAAACTTAAATTTCTTACCGTTGAAGGAAAGAGACATAGTTTGGTGGTGAGGCAACCTTACCTGAAACAAAGAAGAATTTCAATCGCTCGAAAAAATATTACCACAACAATATTAGAGTCTGAATATCGCAAAGATCAAAGGGAGCAAGCATACCGAAGGTACTGTTAATATATGGAATTTCAAACCCTGAATATGCAGAGTAGACAAAGATTAATTTGAGATCTGAAACTATAGGTCCTGATTTTCTCATTCAGAGAAAAACTTGCAGTTATTGAACACAATGAAGGTTAACTATAACTTGTTAGGAAAATCATATAAATTAAGGAGCGATATGTGTATGTTATACGTAATTTATTGGTAGGCTTATTATGACCCTGAAATCCTTCAACCAACTGATTTGAAAGTACCGGAAAATTGATACCAGGGGAATTGATATATGTTCCATTTCGTAGAATCAATATCTAATAACATTCCTCACTCTGTAGAATATTAGCGACATTCAATTGAGGTTTCTACTGCGTCGACGTTCCTAAAAATTTTTAGTATCTAAAATTACAATTAGTAAGGTAGTGTTACACTGCTTTTGAATTGATAGATCAGGATGTTCTACGGAACAAGAGCGTTATCAGTTTCCGCGTATGTCCATTATTTTTCATTTTTTCGCCAAAAATGTTCTCACCAAAGAAAAACCTAGGTCAAACTGAATTATGTCCTGTCAGCAGTACGTTGCCACGATAACTCTGTGTAGATTGCGTATCCGAATGCGACTGTTTAGTCCATTGTCGGGCAAAATACGCCCAACAATGACGGACTTATACCCATTCAAAACTTTGCCGTTCATTTCTGTATTTGTACGGTATTAGTATTTGTGCAAATTCTGTTAGAGAACCTGCCAGAAAAAAGGATAAACTTGTGCGAGAGAAGAACGAGTGTGTTCTCTGTAGGCCTAGTTAGACAATAGATAAAAATATACTGATCGTGATGTTTCCATTTAAATAGTGTTTTGAATGAAGATAATTTTTATATTTTATATATTTATATAGGTTTACAGGGTCCCGCAACAGTGGCGCGGTGTTCCATATCCCTAGTTAGGAAACAGGTGGGAATCTGATTTTCTGTGGTGTTACCTTATTGCTCGAACTCGAGCGATTAAAAATGTTTTCGGTAACACAGGGTATTCCATTTTTTCTGGGCGGGTCCCAACATTGCTTCTTTGAATGACAAACTGTATTTTTTATTACTTTTTCGAGAAATAAAATACATGTTGTACATATCTTCACTCAAAAATTATCAACGGTTTTCGAGGTTATCTGCCTGTCATGTTTTTTTTTTCAATATTCTTCACTCAGTTCATGATTTTCACGTCTCTTTAGATTATACGGAGTTTGTTTCACAGGAATGAGACAATAATTATTGTTCGAAAAGCTTATTTAATTATGCCGACGTTTCGTTGGATTTTTCCAACATTTTCAAGGCTGTAACAACATAAAGCTATTTGACACAACTGTGCATTGTGAAGACGAACAATAGAGATGACTTACCTAAATTAGCAGCTTTTAAATTAACATAGATGTAAGAATAAAAACTAGAGAACGAATCACCACTACAGAGACAAAACAAAATTCACAATCAGTTAAAAGCATAAAAATCCACTCATATATACAATTAAAACCATAAATTAATAAATAAACATGATACGTCATTGACGACGACAAACACTAGACTTAACAAATCGAGTTACAATTACTGTGTACTTATATCCATATAATATTTGAAACATATGCTGAGAATTGTTTTTACTACCCTGCGGTATTTACAATCATTGTTGCCTATTCCTGTATAAATTCAACAAATTATTATAGATCAGACTCAAATTTTGAGTATCAGCTCATGTATTTACAGTATCTTGTAACCTTGTATGAACCATTTCACTCACATTTCGTCTAGGCCAATTCTCCTCCCAATCCAAAATTTCAACGTCACCGAAAGCGAAGCTGTGACCCTCCTCAAAGTGGTGGAGTGCTAAAGATGTCTTTTGCTCTTTATTGCGGAAACTTTCATTACAATCATATTTGTGTTGATTGATTCTTGTTTTTAATAACTGTCTAGTTTGGCCCACATAACACTTCTCACAATTTTCGCAAGGAATTTTGTATACTAGATTTGTTGCTGTCGTTAAAAACTTGATCTATCGATCTATCAGTCTAAGCAGTGCGAATTTCCATCAAGATATCATCAAAAAAATTAAAGACCTTTTGAAAAATAACGACTACCCTACAGCTCTTGTTAATAAAATACTGAACGAATATGGATCACCCGATCAGGCACAATTGAATAGAACAGGGTCCACAATAGGTGATCTTCAATATTTCAGGTTTCCGTATATACCTAATATATCTTTCAAAATCGCTCGCTTGCTCAACGCACAATGTAATATTAGGATAAGATTGGCTTTTTATAGTGTGGGAAAAATTAAGATGGTTTATTCTCCATTAAAGGATAATACCCCAGTTCTAAACTGTTCAAATCTAGTATACAAAATTCCTTGCGAAAATTGTGAGAAGTGTTATGTGGGCCAAACTAGACAGTTATTAAAAACAAGAATCAATCAACACAAATATGATTGTAATGAAAGTTTCCACAATAAAGAGCAAAAGACATCTTTAGCACTCCACCACTTTGAGGAGGGTCACCGCTTCGCTTTCGGTGACGTTGAAATTTTGGATTGGGAGGAGAATTGGCCTAGACGAAATGTGAGTGAAATGGTTCATATAAGGTTACAAGATACTGTAAATACAAGAGCTGATACTCAAAATTTGAGTCTGATCTATAATAATTTGTTGAATTTATACAGGAATAGGCAACAATGATTGTAAATACCGCAGGGTAGTAAAAACAATTCTCAGCATATGTTTCAAATATTATATGGATATAAGTACACAGTAATTGTAACTCGATTTGTTAAGTCTAGTGTTTGTCGTCGTCAATGACGTATCATGTTTATTTATTAATTTATGGTTTTAATTGTATATATGAGAGGATTTTTATGCTTTTGACTGATTGTGAATTTTGTTTTGTCTCTGTAGTGGTGATTCGTTCTCCAGTTTTTATTTTTACATCTATGTTAATTTAAAAGCTGCTAATTTAGGTAAGTCATCTCTATTGTTCGTCTTCACAATGCACAGTTGTGTCAAATAGCTTTATGTTGTTACAGCCTTGAAAATGTTGGAAAAATCCAACGAAACGTCGGCATAATTAAATAAGCTTTTCCAACAATAATTATTGTCTCATTCCTGTGAAACAAACTCCGTATTCTTCACTCAGTTTATTTGAAATTAATAAGTTGTGCCAAGTCCCATTAGTAATTATTTCTGGTCAAATATTGTACATCGGAACATCGGTTACTCTCTCAAACGGAATATCTGAAATCGAACTGGAATACACAGGGTATGAAAAACAGCCTGCCACATATATCAAATAAAATTGGCAGAATCTTCCCTACTTCAAATGGAACACCCTAAATTTTATCGATCTATAAGACGCACAAAAAAAACGTTAACAATTTCGTCCGATAGTCCTTATGGTTGAGTTCACTAGTTTTACTTCACAGCTCATTTTATGGAAAATGGCAATTATTAATATTCCTTCATTCAGAGAAGGAACGCTCTCATAACCCTAAGAAGACTTAATAAGGAACCTCCTCCATGGTGTCACACCTGCGCAACACCCAAATATCTTCAAGCACCTCATAACTAAATGTACGCTCTATGAAATCCAAATAAAGTTCTACAGATTTAGCAACAAATTGGATGAAGCCCTTCACATCAACAGACCCGAGTGCCTAAGCACACTACATTATCTCAAAGCAATGACATCAAGATTTAAAAGCAGTGTATTTCTGATAAATGTAAATGAAATGGAAATTAATTGACGGAAAGGAATTATACTTGTAGAAACAACTGTACTAAAGCCACTAATGACCCAGTTTTCGAAGCGGAAATATATAAATAAATAGAAATATTTCTTCGCTTTGATTTCGTTTAACAACGTAATATGGGTATATTTTCTACTGTGGTGGCCCGCTAGATCACCTGATTCAACAAAACTAATTTTTACTTATGGTGATGCATAAAATATGGTTCACTTCGAGTCACCAACTTCTTCCGAAAAGATGCGGCATAGAATAACATATTTTTTCGCAGATCACACCAGCTATCTTGCACAGGCTAAAACAGTCTTTCGAACATGAACTTTTTTTGGACCATTTGAGATGTAGATGCAAAAAACTTAGTAGAAGAGATTTTCGAGTTGCAAAAAGGAGCAGTTGTCGGGATCAATCGCTCGCTTCGTCAATTTTGTGATTATTTTCGAAATACTCGGCAAAGTCGAAACCTCACTTATTTGAGTCTACTGGTTAGCTTTTTCTGGAAAATTTCTCCCAAAGACGTCGAAATGTCGTCCAAATTGTTCTCTCTCGAGTTTAAGCTCTCTATGATTCACATCTTATCTTAATAGTATAGTAATAGAAATATTCTTCAGAAAAAAGAGCTGTTTAAAAAAAACGTGTGGAATTAACCACGAGGATAATTAAAAATTAGTTTTGTTAAATCAGGTGATCTAGTGGGCCACCACAGTTGAAACTATTATATCAATATCAAGCCGTTCAACGAAATCATAGCGAAGAAATATCAATAATTGCACTTTCTCATGAAATAACCTGTGAAGTAGAACTAGTGAACTTAACCATAAGGACTACTAGACGAAATTTGCAGAGCTTTTTTTTGGTGCTTCTTATGGATCGGTAAAATATAGGTTGTTCCATTCGAAATAAGGAAGATTCTGCCAATTTTTATTTCCAATACGTGGCAGGCTGTTTTTCATACCCTGTATATCCCAGTTCAATTTCAGATACAGTGATCTCCTCGAGTTTTATATAAGTTAAAATGCTATATACATTATTTTATGCACCGAGACAGCGTTAAATTAATTCGAAGAAATAAAGATGAGAAGGGTTTATAATTTCAATTGTGAAGTCAGTATTATCCTACAAAATATTTTCCTTGGGTGAGGACGAAATCGGTAGGTCAATAGAAGGATTCAATCACTACAAGCAATGATACGATCAATTTCAGGACAGATGATGCATGAACTTCAAAAAACTTTCAGAAAATAATAAAGAATCATATTTCATTACAGTGAATAGCGAGCGACTTACGAGCTCTCGAACTTCCTGCTTCCATGAAAGACGCATGGAACGAGGCATGCGAACGAAATTCAAATGTACGATTTGAAACGAACCGTATGCGGAGCCAGGTTGAATCGCTTGGAAAGCTGATTCGAAAGACGAGACTGGAAAGCGTCGAGCACATCGGATCGACCCGTTTGCTTACGCCCGACGCGTGAATCGTGCAACCCAAACGTACGTTTCAAAACGACCTGTGTGTGGTGTTGCAGATCCAAAATCTAGAATGTAAAAAGGATATATTCAGATTCTTATGAAATCTTTTGTACGGCTGGAACAATGGCGCAATTTTTTTATGATGTCTCAAAATCCTAGAAGTTAGCCAGAGCGGATTCAGAAATTTTCCCCAAAGTAAAGGCTGGTAATAAACTATCCTTTGATCTGCTCGTTATTCCAATAAATGGTTGGTGAATGTTTGATCCATTGTGTACTAGGCGAAGGGTTCAGTTGATCACTTATAAGTACACAGTGACGCAAATAGTACACACTGGTTCTTTTATGTTCACATAAATAAAGAAGTTCAGTATGTGCTCGAAAACAGATTTATTTACTTATTGAGTAATTGAACTTCATTTGTAGGAACAATCAGTCATTCTTATATCAAATTCACCACTAATAATCACAAAGTCATAATGGACAGTGAGTTTCTTTGAAACCATTTTTCTTCCTCAATGATTCTGCTCATTTACTTGGTTAAACTAATGGTTTGTAGTTTAAATCATACAAAATATCAACAAAAAATATATTCCCATAAATTGAAACAATTTTGAATATTGATTTTAATTGTCATGCTGGAAAATAACAATTAACATAACTAAATATATATCTAATGAATAAAGGAATAATTGAGATCAATTTCCATCAATGCTAAATCTAGATACAAACTGAAATAAACCTTAAATAACAAAAAGATATATTTATTGTATTGAAACAAATGAAAAGTCTACTCCAAATGTATTAAAGGGTACAGACGAAGATCCAACATTCGAAGATTTTGGCAAAATAAATTTCACAACTCCGTCTTCAACAAGGAAAAGATTTGGTTTTATCAAGTGAAAGAGCATGCTGCTTTGTATGATGATAATACCTTCTAAGCGAACTGAATGGAACTCTACTTTCTTTAAATGCTTCTCTTATAGTCTTTCCGTTGCATATCAATAATAGCCCATTTTTGCGCGCATGTTCTAGGGGAACAGCGTGCTATCGTTTTGTCCAAATGTCTGTAATTTTGGATGATTGAGCCGAAAATGGTCTCAATCGACTAGGTTGGACTCACTGATGACGAATCCGGTATCAAAATCGATTCTGTCCGGCCGGCCGGCCGGCCGTAGACACGCTAACTGTCGACAGAAGCAAGCTAGCAACTTGAAACTTTCAGGATAGGTTGCGCATCAGAATGCCGCGGTTAAGTTCGTTAATGGGCAAAATCGGTCGAATAGTTTCGGAGTAATAGGCAGTTGAAGTTTTGAAGTTATTAATTTTTTATTTCAGAAACTACTTGAGAGATTAGATTCAAACTTGGCAGATGGGTGTAGTATAACGACGCGCAACTTTGAGCCAAATTTCGTCAGGATCAGATTTTCAGTGAATTTTAAAAAAATTTTTTTTCGAAATTTTTTTCCAAAAAATTTTTTTTTTTCGGAAACCATTTATCATATTCGAAAAAAAAGTCCACTCACACTTTGAACTTCATATTTCACAGCAGTGTATCAAATTTCAGTTCGATACGATCATAAGTTTCGGAGATATCCGGAAAAAATATGTCAAATTTCGAGGTTTTCTTCTCGACATCGTTTATTTTTTCGGTATAACTCGAGAAATACTGATTCAGTCCTGATGAAATTTCACAGCTAGTTTTGAGATGCTGAAAGACAACTTCATGCGAAATTTCGTGATAATCGTGTCATCAGAACAATTTGAAAAAAAAAATTTTATGATTTTTCTTATCATATCATCCTCATCAAATTCTGTATGAAACTTCGAACTGTTATTTTTCGATGAAGTACTGGATTTCAATTCGATCTGATCTGTATTTTTGGAAATATTGAAAAAATAAAATTTTGATTGGGTATATCTACGGAATCATTGGGTGGATTTTACCCATTCACGAATTCGGCCTTCGTAATTTAGGTCCAAACCTTCTCTACAAATATCGAGTTCCTAAGTTGTTTCTTTCGGAAGTTATTGTGTTTACGCAGTCGGCCGTTAGGCTGACCGTAAACACAATAACTTCCGGAAGAAACGACTTAGAAACTCGATATTTGTAGAGAAGGTTTGGGGCTTAATTACGAAGGTCGAATTCGTGAATGGGTAAAATCCGCCCAATGATTCCGTAGATATACCCATTCAAAATTTTATTTTTCCAATATTTCCAAAAATACAGATTTGATCGAATTGAAATCCAGTAATTTATCAGTAAATATTTCAAAAAGTACTGCCGTGAAGGCAGCAGCTTTTGCGTGCATGTTCAAATTCGTTGCTGAAGCGGTCATCTACATTGAACATGCGCGCAAAAGTTACTGCCTTCACGGCAGTGCTTTTTGAAATTTTTACACTTTCTTTTGAGCAGTTTCCAATTTTCCGCCCAGTTGATGGCCGTCGCGGCATTCTAGAACAAATGTGCTTAATTAACTAATTTCGTATACATTGGCTCGACCGCGTACACACTGGTTCATTGGGCCACTGTGAATTCAAATTAGTTGAGCCATTGTGTACTCCCTGCCATTTGGATCAGAAAATCACATGCAATTGAAATTGACATGAAACTCAAGTTGGCTATAATACTGTAACTGATGGATGGAAGTCTCAAATATCCTCTATTATTGCAGTCCATCAAGAAGTACCTAGTGAAACTTACCTTAAAACTATTTTTCACACGCAAAAAACACAAGATGTTCTGTTGAACAACTACGTGGCGCGCGAATCGCTAGCTGACTAGTTCGCATGCGTACGGTTGACGAATGCTTTCAACACGCGAGTAGGTCGGATTTTTCCCGCCACGATCCCAAAAGCTGGCGGCCACTCTGTTTCTTTGATTTAGTAGGGAATTAGCACTTCTAGGATATTTTTATTCTATAGTTGTACTGAGAAGTATCAGAAAGAAGATTTTTCTGCTCTCACTGGCTTGATGGTCTGAAATAGTTGATCATGTAAAAAATAAATACTCTACGCATCACTTTAACTGAGCAACAAATGCAATACTGTCAGTAATCGATTTTAGATCCGACATAATATTCTTTTTGACGAAACAACAATAAAAATATTCTAGAAAAGCACTGACGAGTAGTCAGAAGCTCTTATTCAAATTCGAATGCAATTTTTTTTTAATTCTGAATCAATTAGATCCACTCAAAATTTTGCACTGAGTTGCGTATTGGTATTCTCCAACTTAATACAAAGCTCTACTCTAATCGCCCCTTTTCATCTCGATATATTGGGGATTCAACGTTAAATTTTCGAATACAGCTGAATTTTATTTATTTTTCCATGATATCTCCTAGTATTAGACTTCATTCAGATCGAATTAAACTTTGAAACACTATTGTTGAATATTGACTACGAGAATTTGCTAAATTTTCGAATGCAATTTTTTTTTAATTTTCGAGCTACAAGATCCACACCAAATTTTGCATTGAGTTGCGATGTAGTTTTCTCCATCTGATTACAGAGTTTCAATCCACTACCATCAGTACTGCTTGAGCTTAAGAGGAACTAACCTCAAAACATCAAAAAAGCGAAACCGTTAGGACAATATTTCCTATTAACGAACTCAACCGAGATATTGAGGCTCCGAACCTAACCTAATTTCGTTGGTAATAGCTTTCCTCCGTGGGTTACAGCACATACGGATGGACAGAATTGAATATGACCACGAATTCTTCGTCAGGGAGTCCAACCAAATCATTTCGGGCTCAAAATTCTAAAATAACAGATATGGTGATCAACCAATCAGGTGCCGTTCCTCAGAAAAAGCGCGTAAAAAATCACCCCGTTTTTAGCAATTATCTCCCCTATTGAGAAATTCCTCTGAACGTATTATAGGTAAAGATAATCCTCCCCGTACAGACCAATAATTCATTCCATTAGCGAGGGCCGCATAAAAAAACCAATTCTCTCGAAGATTACAACATTTTTCAATTAACTCTAACGTTATCCTTCGCTCTTTTTCAGTATAATATGCAGCATAGTCTTGTGTAGACGCTAAAACGACGGCAAATATTACCCCGGGAAATATTTGTTATCAAATAAAATTTCCTGGGCAGAAAGCCCATTTATTCTCTCTTGGAATTTCGCCTACAAGGTTTTCCATGATTTGAAGCCAGTGAATTTCGGTGAGAGCGACAAAAGTTTCCAACTCCTTCCGCCTGAAATCGAAAACATACATTCGTTAAGTATACAACCGATCATATTACAAATTAGAGTTCACCACATGGAGAGATTCACATACGGTCTGATTCTAGACAGAGTGAATTCTCCACACAAAACAAAAGAATTGCTTTCTTCTGCCTTCGGACTCTCAAATTGATTGGATAGGTAGATAAAAGTTATTCTGGGATGTGAATTTGTTAGCTGCGGTGTCAAAATATAAGAATATTTTTATCATCTCTTATATCATGCAAAATTATTTCCTTGAGTTTGCGTTTTTGGTAAATAGTACTATGGTCTTCAACTGCGTGCACTACGAGCATTTCCAATGGAATTTGCTTCCAAAAAAAACAGGTTCACAGCACGCATGTATTGGGCTAAGATTGTTTTTTATATCGGCGCAATATTTTTCGTCGGAAAGCAGGAAAAACGGCAATATTGGCCTAGTATTGGGATTTATTGAGTCAGCCAATATTGTAAATTGGTTGGCACCTCGGCCAATACTGGCGCGATATCGGTTATAAGTAGTTTGTGCCAATGTTGTTAATCCGTATTGTAGGCGGCGTAGTTTAACTCAGTTTCCAGAAGGTGGCGCCACTGACCGATGCACGCTAGCTACTTCATTCCAGCACAGCATAAGCACGACGGTCATGGTCGCTAACTACGCCGCTTCTGCTGTTGTCATAGGCAGGTGCCAGAGGATTCAGCATATCTGATGAGTCCCCCTCTGGCACTGGGACGAACCAATTTTCCCTGGAAGCGCGCCGTCCTTCAGATGGCGCGAACTCACGAGAGCCGCCAAAGTGGCGACCCCATAGATGATGCCATAGATGAGATTACTAATCTATGTGCTTTTCAATCTTTGAACATGGCGGTTATCTGTCTGATATCGCACCTCTTCCTCCTTCGTCATCATTGTCGCAGGTGGCGGATTGTGTTGACGGCGTAGTTTAACTGAGTTGACAGAAGATGGCGCCACTGACCGACCAACATAGCATAAGGGCGTCGGTCATGTTCGCTCACTACGCCGCTTCTGCGGTTGTCAATGGCAGGTGCCAGAGGATTCAGCCTATCTGATGAGTCCCCCTCTGGCACTGTGACGAAACAACTTTTCCTAAGATCGCGCCGTCCTTCAGATGGAGCGAACTCACGAGAGCCGCCAAAGCATAATCTCTAAACGATTATTGCAGTCAGATGTTCTCTAGGTACTTCTTCAATAACTTCGACTTGGAATTAGGTTATCACATTCAGAATGAGGATGGATATGAATCAAAATAAAATGATTTAAAAAATTACTGATTCCATCAAATTGAAACTTCTTAATTAGATATAAAGCCGTCGCAAAGACTTGTGCTTGATGCATCAAGCGATTCTTACGCCTTCACGAAAGTGGATCATTTGATTTACCGTGGATTCGATGAAAATTATCCACAGTAGGAGTTACGAAAGAGCCCACCCCTGTTCCATAATTTCTGGAATCTTGATACCCCGCTGCGAACCTAACGCATGCGTGTTGCTATCATTGCCACTTTATTTATTGCGCTTGTTCTGGGGAGCAGCGCGTTATCATTTCGTCACGATGTCTGTAATTTTCGAATTTTGAGCTGAAATTGGTTGGGCTCACTGATGAAGAATCCGTGGTCAAAATTGATTCTGTCCGTCCAGCCGTCCGGCCGTGTGCGCTGTAACTTTCGAAAGGAAGGACCTAGAGTTTTGAAATTTTCAGGTTAGGTTGAGATCCTGAATATCCCGGTTGAGTTCGTTAATGGGCCAAATCTGCCGAATGGTTTTTGTGCTACAGCCATTTGAAACTTTGATTTTTGAATAACTCGAAGAATATTAATCTGATCGAAATAAAACTTGTTTGGAAGATGAACTGTGTCAATAAGAATTATTCATGGAAAAATTCGAAAAAAAAATGTGAACAAGCGCGTAAAAGCTGCTGTCTTCACGTCAGTGCTTTTCTAGTTTTTTTTCGATGGTATCGACCTGAACAAATATTTATTTCGCCTGACCAATTTTCAGAAGGAAATTATCTATCGAATGACATAGTTGGTTCTTTGATTTTCAAGAAATGAGGTGCTAATATTTTCGATTTAACTTGGGAGTCTTTAACCGTTAATAACATTTTTTCTGTTGCTGACCAAGTAATGGAAATACATGACCTTTTTTCACCTTTTTTCGACCTTTTGAATGGTATTATTAGCCAATGAAAATTTCTCAAATGGAGTGCTAACATCTTTGGTTGAGCTTGAAAATTTCAAAAAATTGATACAGCATTTTGGATTGCTGACCAAATAATCAAAATATCTTTCCATTTTGCGCGCATGTTCTAGGGGAACAGCGTGCTATCGTTTTGTCTAAATGTCTGTAATTTTGGATGATTGAGCCGAAAATGGTCTCAATCGACTAGGTTGGACTCACTGATGACGCATCCGGTGTCAAAATCGATTCTGTCCGGCCAGCCGGCCGTAGACACAATAACTGTCGACAGAGCTAGCAACTTGAAGCTTTCAGGATAGGTTGCGCATCAGAATGCCGCGGTTAAGTTCGTTAATGGGCCAAATCGGTCGAAAATTTTCCGAGTTAAAGGCACTTGAAATTTTGAAGTTATTTATTTTTTATTTCAGAAACTACTAGAGCGATTAGATTCAAACTCAGCAATTAGGTGGAGTACAACAACGCGCAACTTTGAGCCAAATTTCGTCAGGATCATATTGTCAGTAAATTAAAAAAAAAATTTTTTCGAAATTTTTTCCAAAAACTTTTTTTCCGGAAACCATTCATCATATCCAAAAAAAAATTCCACTCACACTTTGAGCTTCAAATTTCACAGCAGTGTACCAAATTTCAGTTCGATACGATCATAAGTTTTGGAGATATCGGGAAAAAATATGTCAAATTTCGAGGTTTTCTTCTCGATATCGTTGATTTTTTCGGTATAACTCGAGAAATACTGATTCGGTCCTGATAAAACTTCACAGCTAGTTTTGAGATGCTGAAAGACAACTTTATGCAAAATTTCGTGATAATCGTGTCATAAGAATAATTAGAAAAAAAAAATTCTATGATTTTCTTATCATATCATCCTCATTAAATTCTGTATGAAACTTCGAACTGTTATTTTTCGATGGAGTACTGGATTTCAATTCGATCTGATCTGTATTTTTGGAAATATTGGATTTTACCCATTCACGAATTCGGCCTTCGTAATTAAGGTCCAAACCTTCTCTACAAACATCGAGTTTCTAAGTTGTTTCTTTCGGAAGTTATTGTGTTTACGCAGTCGGCCGTTAGGCTGACCCTTAACACAATGACTTCCGGAAGAAACGACTTAGAAACTCGATGTTTGTAGAGTAGGTTTGGGGCTTAATTACGAAGGTCGAATTCGTGAATGGGTAGAATCAGCCCCATGATTCCGTAGATATGCCCATTCAAAATTTTATTTTTCCAATATTTCCAAAAATACAGATTTGATCGAATTGAAATCCAGTAATTTATCAGTAAAAATTTCAGAAAGCACTGCCGTGAAGGCAGCAGCTTTTGCGTGCATGTTCAAATTCGTTGCTGAAGCGGTCATCTACATTGAACATGCGCGCAAAAGTTGCTGCCTTCACGGCAGTGCTTTTTGAAATATTTTGATCTTTTTCTGACCTTTCGAATGCTATAATTGGTCAGTCAAAACTTCACTGATGGGATGCCAACATCTTCGATTGACCTTAAGAATTTCTAAGGGTCCACAAAAATGTTTTTATTGCTGACCAAATAATGAAAATACCTGACCTTTTTCTGACATTCTAAGTGGTATAATTGGTCAAGCAAATTTCCACAACTGGGGTCTAACATTACGTAGGTATAACATAACATAACGTGTAGAGAGAAGTCCTACTTCTCCGAAACTATTCAAATATAAAAATTATATCACAAACAATCATATCGGGAAAAGAACAAGTCATCTTATTTCCTAAGAACCGATGAAGTGAGTAATATTCCTTTTCCTCATTGATATGCAAATGGAAACAGCGAGAATTGTTTCATCTTGAAAACTATTATCTATGCCCGCTGACTTCCTATGCAAACGTTCATGCCGATGACCTAAAATGAGTTCGACTCACTATACACGAGCGAAGTGTATAATTTCATTTCACGAATGAATGAATTATGCAATGGCTTCATTTATATTCCCAGATGTTTCATTCCAAAAGGATGGCTAGTCTTTTATTCACACCACATTGAAACGGCCGTGAAAGTGTTCTCATTTTATGTTAAACATCATCGGTGAGGTAACGACAAATAACAATGCGGCGTGGACTACCTCGGTAGCCTAGGGGATAGAGGGATTGTCTAAGATGCTTAAAGTACCGAGTTCGAATCCCGGCGAGGTCATGGAAGTTGTGTAAGTTTGAAATGAGGGTATATGTTCTTGTGTGTCTTCTGAATAAAAATTGTCTATAGTTGGGTATGAATGAAAAGTATGCAATGAAAACATGTTACTATGATATGTGTACATGGTTGAATCCGGGCATATTAAAGAGATGGATGAATGAATGAATAGTGCGGCGTGTGATTCGAATGAATATACTCATAGCATTCAAATTCATCGAGATCATGATTATGTGACCATTTTATTCCTAAGCAGATTTTTTCAAGCTCAATTGAGATATGGATGAAATTTCGGTAGGACACATTCCATTTTCATTCTCATTCTCTGGAATGTACTACTGAATAAGTGAATCCGAATAAATTCAGCAAAATTAAATCATAAAGGAAGATTTTCTCCTCTTTAAATGGCATTGAATCCACGAAAAAAATCAGCGACAGCTATGGAACTGAAAACATTTTCATCTACATTGACTAAACGAATGTTGCATCGTCAAAAACTTCAAAGTGCTTTCAATAGGTAATCGAATGATGAAATCTTTGATAATTCATAGACGCCTAGTGTACTTAAATCAATTACCAAGGGCCATATCGTTAATAAGAGGCAATATCTGTATTGAGCACGATTCCTCGTTGCTTCGTTTTTTGTTGTATACAGGGTGTTACTGAATAGTTGTATCAACAGTCAACTGCAGTTTTTTTATGAAAAAATACTTTTTTTCCGGTTCCATTTCTTCCTCCGGGTCTTCGTTTCAGAGATACAGGATGTCAAAAATTCACATTGTTTTCATTTTTTTTTCTAATATCTGATAAACCGTTTGAATTACAGAATGGAGTTTTTGTATACACATTGTGACTAAAAATAGCGAGTTTTTTGCACTTCACTCGGTTTTATTAAACGTGCCATTGGAAGAGATATTGAATTCGCACAAGGATTTCATCCCCAACTTTTACACCAATGGGCAAATTTGCATTTATACAGCCAATTCTTATGCGCCAATGTGTTTTACATAAGATGGTACTAGTTATTTGCTGTAAAGTGAACCGTTTTCGAGAAAACTGGCATTTTATGATCAAAAATCAAATTAAAGCAGTATGACAATTAATACAGTTACCATTTACCATTTACCATTTACCAGTTTACCATCAGCAACCATACCATTGATTATTCTTATGGGGTCACATGAAGACCATTGTCTATAGGACTCCTGTTGACACCGTGTAAGAGTTGACCGCTAGAGTTGAAGCCGCAGGCAGCAGAAACGTTCATAGGAACATGGTCCAGTCCAGACGTTATTGTAATGCGTGCATTTCAGCCAGCGGGAGTAATTTCGAGCAAGTCTTGTAATCTTGTTGATAATGGTCGCTAAAAATAATGGAAAATAACTTTGCAATTTAAGTTTAAAAACCTAGTTGTCAAATTTTGTTGAAATTAATAAACTTGTTAATTATCACTACTAATTTTTCCAATTACAAGAAATTTAGAATGCGTTAGCAAATTATTATTGATCATGCCAGTTTTCTCGAAAACTGGTTCGTTTTAGAGCAATGAACTAGGAGTACCATTTTCATGTAATGCATGTAAATGCCTCGAACGACGAGGCAGAGCGCTCTAGCACACAGTCAATACGGCTCAACACAAAACGGTTTGGTCACCCGTGCATCAAACGCCGTACACTCGTGCTCAACAGCGCAGCAATGGCAAAACGGCTCGCTCACAGCCACGTTTTAGAGGAGAAAACCTTTTCGATCTCGGTCACACTCCTCCAGATGCATATTTCTGGTATCGCTTTCACTGGAAGGAGAGACCTGTAGCGAGCGCCCTCTCTCAGCTCTTACTTAAGTCGCGCGCGCAGTACCAACCCTTGCGTGGTAAGTACCCTACGTTACTTGCCTGTAACGCTTAGCCACATCATCGGTCAACGTACAGGGGGCGCTAGCGCGCACGCTGTCCCTGGTAGATCCTCTCAAGATCTCGGAAATACACTCATCCCCAACGGTCTGGTACACTCCCTTGTGATCCGCATAAGGGGTGTCCGCTCACGTAGGTATGTAAACGGCTTAGTTTGGTGCATGCCCTGACGAGTTCCCCCAAACTAAGCCGGGACGAAACGTGACACCTTCCCAAAGAGGTTGAAGCTACCTCGCAAACCTTCAAAAGCTTAAGCACATTGGCATCAGAATTTGCTGTGCAAAGTTGTCCAGTTGTGAAACAATTGGGGAGTAAAACCTTTGTGCAAATCCAATATCTCCGCCACTGGCACGTCTAATAAAAGCGATAAGAGTGCGAAAAAGTATCTATTATTAATGACAATGTCCGTACAAAATCTCAATTCTGTAATTCAAACGGTTTCTGATATATTAGCAAAAAACTGAAAAAAACATAAATTTTTGACTCCCTGTACCTCTGTAACGAACACCTGGAAAAGAAAAAAATATTATTTTTTCATGGGAAATCTACAGATGACCGTTGATACACTTAGTTAGGAGCACCCTGTATACGGATGAACAAAAATTATGAACAGTAAGCTTTTATTCAGAACACCTGTGAAGTTACTCATTGACAGACGAGAATGTTCACGAATAAGATGTTGCCTCATCTCTTTTGGTCATTTCCGCATTTTATTCGTTGCGATAACTCAATTTGGAGAAAAATCACAGCACTTTATATGGTACCGTTTGTTTTACCGAACTGCGAATATGATGCGCATGGATATATTGACAAGATTCTGCAAGAGAATGTCGTGCCATTCGTGGGGTGGTTATTATCGATGCAATGTGTTGCGAAGGTGGAGCATCGCTTATTTTTGACGAAATCTATTCGAAGTTCCTTAAATCTACTTTTGAATGAACATCCTGTTTGTCCCATGTATTTCATATTGCAGGTTGAACATGCTAGCTCAAAAACTCCTGATTTACTTCTGTTTGGCGTTGAATCCTTTGCATTGAATAGTAAAGAATATTTTATTTATTGGTTTGAAGGCAATATTGAGATTTAATTTGAAAAGGCTGTGAGCAACTTTTTCACTTAAATCGCCGAAGTACTAGAGAAAAATGAATTTTTTGTTTTTTTCGGTTTCGTTAATGGGGTGTATTTTATTTATATCTGTTTGTAACATTTTGTGTTCCACTAACTTATCTATGATTTTATGTTTGAACCCGTTGTTAACTGTGATTGATTCAATAGTTTATATTCCAGTTTCGCGATAAGTCATGATTAATACTCCTCTTTTCTGCTAACTCAAACGGAAGTTTTTCTTCCTGCACGATTGCGATGAAAACCCGAACTTAATGCGTGTTTTTGTTTCATCGCTTTCAGAACTGCTCTAGGATAGCTCAGAATCGGGCATCAACAGCGCATCGATTCTGCGTAGTCCTAGGGCTTCCCAAGGACTGTTATAAATTACGGAACCGAAACGGAGCTTACATCACCGACAGAGTAACATACCATTTGTCGGCATAGGATACATTGTAAGAAGTATCGACAGCGATACTCCTGTGTGATAATTTGATGGACAACATTATGCCAATAAATGGTATACAAAAAATGTGGGTTTATTGAACTTAAAAACTAAAAAATCATTACGAAGATAATGTAAAGTAAGTTATGAAAGCAAATCAGAAATTATCTTATGTGGCTCATTGACTGACACCTTTATCGGTATTTGGAACAACACGTGTTTCAGATATATCAATCATCCTAATTACACTAATGTTTAATGAAACATGACATAAAAAGCAAAATCTCCCATAAAAATGCAAACAATAAACCTTATGAAGTGAGAGCTTTTTCAAAAATTCATAAATCACCTTAACATTTTGATTTTGTAGGAACATGAGTGAAGAGTTTGCGCTTACCAAATCAGCAAAAAAAGGGCGTTCATTCGCTTACATCCGACACTCAATTTATTAACAGCTCCTGTTTCAGTAGGGATACTAAAAACGAATAGATTGTGTAATCTTATATATTCAGTAAACTGTCGAATTAAATTTTCCATGAAAGCACCCCCCCTCTTGTTGAGAATAAAATAATTCGAAATTGTCGATAATTGGGACACTGAAAATTTAATTACCTGTTAATTATTGTTATTACCTATAAATTTGATAGTGTTTTGATAGTCGAGAAATTGATGATTTGAATCGCAAAGCTCTTAACGTTTATTCGAATACATACAGAAACCAATCAAAATAAAGATATCACAATGAATGAACAATGAAAATGTTCGGCGAAGATGAGAAAACATCTGAATGTTTATAAACACTTTCGTTTGTCATTCACTCGGCATCTGAACAGTAATGTTCCCGAAGAATCAAGCTATAATTCAGAAGATGAATTGCCGAAATGAGTCAAAGTTTTCAAGATAAAAAGAACTATAAATTGAGTTGAGATTTTGCCCGTTACCCTAATTTTGCTGGTGCGTATATTATTAATAAGAGTAATAGTTGATTTAAAATTTCCTTAACTTCGATATGAAATTGGTCATCCTTCATCCCTGGTCTACTGTGTAAGAGCACATTATGCCATTACTCAGATAATTTTCAGTAGTAATATCCCCGGGACACTGATAATACTCGAGATAATTTTCTGACAACCGAAAGTTCGTTGCTTGGTAACAACCCGAAGCCGAAGGTTGAGGGCTGTTTCCTTGCAGCCAGCATGAGAAATTTGTCATGAAATCATGAGGCATTTTTCACTGTTCCAGGGATATTCGGCGGAAAATTTTTTGATAGTACCTTTTTCCACTAAAAATATTGAGTGTCTTAGTGGTTTTTATCGTATATTATTGCTTTTCATTAGGTATTCTTCACGGTTGATCTAACGCTGATTGTGAACATAATTCCTCGATGAAGTAAAAACTTGGCGAAAAGATATTTTGTATAACAGATTTGGAGCTTGATTGCAAAAGCCAAATTCGTGAGAAGTTGGATGCCACTTAATGATTCTTACGGGTAACTCTACAGAAATTGAGACGCTATAATAATTCTATAACTCCTTTCAGAAGGTATTGTGTTTGCGATCAAGCTAGCAGCCGATTGTGGGCACAATAACTTCCGTAAAAATTAACTTATCCTCTCAAAAATTGGTACAGCACATTTAGAACTCGACAACTAAGTACGTTCGTGAATGTATAATATACACTGTTATATGTCAAATTTCATGAAGTCCGTTGAATTGTTTCTAATGATACAATCCTGACTAAATTCTGTATAGGTTTGCGCGTCGGCATTCTTCAACTTATTACCTGATTGGAATCTGATCGCATCGGCGTTTATTGAGAGATGAAAAATATATATTTTTTTGGTTCAAAATGAATATAACTCTGAAACCATTAGGCGGATTTTTCCATTAATGAACCTAAGCGAGATATTACGGCTCGAAGCATACCCTGAAATTTTCAAGATTCTATGAGTTCTCCTATGAATTATAGAGAAATAGATTAATATGTTTATTTGTGTACCGAAATTCATTGCATTCAGCCTTACCTTTCTACGAAATGTCATTTGTGGAAAATGCGCTAAAACGAATGATTTTGAAGGAACTGATGAAGACACCGTGTATTCTTTCATTATAGAATTCTTGAAATATTTTCAGTTAGCTTATCCTTTTGTATGTATTATATGTACATAATATGTTTCAGTCACCTGGTTCTGTTTCTGTCTTAATAAATTCATTCGGAAAACAAAATAGTTCTTGTTTGCGGGGGGCAAATTTATATTTCATTGATATTAATGATAGGTATAATTATACTGATAATTATAATCGAATTGAAAATTTGTTCGTGCTCGTTAGCATTTCGACCATATGTCTGTGATTTTCGAGTTTTGAGCCGAAAATGATATTGAATGATTAGGTTGGACTCCCTTGAGAAAAATCTGGTTTTAAGTTTTATTATGTCCGTAGCTGCTCAAACTTTCGAAGTCTTAAAATTCTTATAGTTTGGAATTTTGAGGATATATTCTGAATATCTCGAGAAATCGAATGGAAACTTCGTATCTAATTCAAGAATACAATATTTATTGAGGATCCTAGCGTTATAAAAAAAATTTCAAAAAGCACTGCCGTGAAGGCAGCAACTTTTGCGCGCATGTTCAATGTAGATGACCGCTTCAGCAACGAATTTGAACGTGCGCGCAAAAGCTGCTGCCTTCACGGCAGTGCTTTTTGAAATTTTTTTCTGATAAATTACTGGATTTCAATTCGATCATATCTGTATTTTTGGACATATTGTAAAAATAAAATTTTGAATGGGTATATCTACGGAATCATTGGGCGGATTTTACCCATTCACGAATTCGAGCTTCGTAATTAAGCCCCAAACCTACTCTACAAATATCGAGTTTCTAAGTCGTTTCTTCCGGAAGTTATTGTGTTTACGGTCAGCCTAACGGCCGACTGCGTAAACACAATAACTTCCGAAAGAAACAACTTAGAAACTCGATATTTGTAGAGAAGGTTTCGACCTTAATTACGAAGGCCGAATTCGTGAATGGGTAAAATCCACCCAATGATTCCGTAGATATACCCAATCAAAATTTTATTTTTCCAATATTTCCAAAAATACAGATCAGATCGAATTGAAATCCAGTACTTCATCGAAAATAACAGTTCGAAGTTTCATACAGAATTTAATGAGGATGATATGATGAGAAAATCATAGAAATTTTTTTTTTCAAATTGTTCTAATAACACGATTATCACGAAATTTTGCATAAAGTTGTCTTTCAACATCTTAAAACTAGCTGTGAAGTTTAATCAGGACTGAATAAGTATTTCTCGAGTAATACCGAAAAAATCAACGATATCGAGAAGAAAACCTCGAAATTTGACATATTTTTTCCCGATATCTCCAAAACTTATGATCGTATCGAACTGAAATTAAGTACACTGCTGTGAAATTAGAAGGTCAAAGTGTGAGTATAATTTTTTTTGGATGTGATGAATGGTTTCCGAAAAAAAAAATTTTTTTTTGAATTGACTGACAATATGATCTTGACGAAATTTGGCTCAAAGTTGCGCGTCGTTATACTCCACCAAACTGTCAAGTTTGAATCCAATCGCTTGAGTAGTTTCTGAAATAAAAAATAAATAACTTCAAAACTTCAAGTGCCTATAACTCCGAAACTATTCGACCGATTTGGCCCATTAACGAACTTAACCGCGGCATTCTGATGCGCAACCTATCCTGAAAGTTTCAAGTAGCTAGCTTGCTTCTGTCGACAGTTATCGTGTCTACGGCCGGCTGGCCGGACAGAATCAATTTTGACACCGGATTCGTCATCAGTGAGTTCAACTTAGTCGATTGAGACCATTTTCGGCTCAATCATCCAAAATTACAGACATTTGGACAAAACGATAGCACGCTGTTTCCCTAGAACATGCGCGCAAAAAGACTTTTGCAAATTTTCATCGGAAAAATGTTTTTCTTCGGAAACGATACATCAGATTACTATGAAATATGGCAGAGACTTTGAATGAAATATTCAACAGCAATCTACCAAACTTGAGCAGTATCAGACCTTCTGTTTTGGAAAAATTTGACATATTATTTAGGGAAGAATTTGGACGCGACCTCACGTCAGTGCTGTTCTGAAATTTTTGATATTTAAATAGTAATATATCGATTTACGGTGAATAAAAAATAAACGGTGGTTTAGGGGTATTTACTAGGATTACTGGGATTTATGAGGCTTAATAGAGGATTAATCGGGATTTACCAAGATTTTTGAGGATGCACGAGGATTTATAAGGATTTACGAGGATGCATGAGGATTTATCGGGGATTTATTCCGATTTATGAGGATTTATAAATGATTTACGGGGATTTCGGAGAATTTTTTTGCCAAAAAGGATTTATGGTGTACAACATTTGGGGTAGATATTTAACCCTCGGTTTGCTCTTAAAGTATATACATACATGTGGTCTGATTCCAAGGTGCGAATCGCCACAAAATAAAAACCTCCGATGGTATTTATAAAAGATCAGTTAGAGAACAACCCCAATATGAAAGAATGATGAATGTGTGTTGAAATTTGAAATTATATTTAGAGGCTGGGATATGTTGGATATTGCAAATAGGAACAGTTGACTTCAGGTAAGGTCGTTTATACTCGAGCTTATGCGAGTAGGGTTACGCATAGGTGTGACACGGTCCATTTCAGTATAGTTATAAACACCACTTAAAAACGTTTTGTGGATGGTTGGTTTTGTTAATTGAAAATTTTATTGGTTGATTGGAAGTTGGGAGTGTTTCTGTATAAGTTATTAACTGGTGTGTTCAATTACTGGGAAATGTAGGGTAGCTGGTGTAATATCCTAACGATAGTTCAGGCTAGGTAAGGTTAGGTTAGGATAAGCGCATAAAAAAATAATTTTCAGAGAGATCTGTTGTTCCTTGAATTAATTAACGAGATTCATCAATCCACCAGCAATCCTATGGAAGAAAGAAGTCTACGTTTTGTTTTTGTTTTATTTTTTGATGACATCAATTAATAAACCCAAGTGATCGACGAAAAAAAAATTACCCCCCTGATAATTTCACAGTTTACATTTGGGAGTATGTAGATTTGAATGAGTGAATCTTGGAAGAAAAATCGTGTATCGCTCGAGATTGATCCTCCAAGCTTTTCAGCAGGATCGGTATACTCTGAGTGCTCAAAACTGGAGATATTAGAGAAGAAAAGATTTCTCGAAAACTTACCAACGAATTTTCATGAAACTCCCAACGTTGATTACTGTTGCACAACCCAACCTCAAAATTTCCACCCGGATGATTTCGAACCAGTGGTCCTTGAGTTATAGAGAAAAACGCGCCTTTTACTCTACCTCTTCGGTGGTGTGGAAAAGAGTAAGAGGTGAAACGACTGTGGAACGTCTCCTCTCATTCAAAATATTATTTTAAATTATGCTACTCAATTAGCGTTTTTCATGTGGAAACGTTATTCAATTATGCAAAGAGTATTTATTGAGATTCTAATGTTTCAGATGAATTTTTTCATGGAATTGGTTTCTGTATGGTAAAAACCAATGAGTTATGTATAATATATTAGTTTTATTCAAGATATCAATGGTATTGGGTTATTGAACTGAGAAAATAATAAACCCTTGTGTGAAATTTGCAGCGTTTCACTGAGGGTAGATCAATACTTTTTTATTCAGTTTTGTTGAGATTTTTCATGAGAGTTGGTCTCAAAAAATTACTTTTTAGCTTTCTTCCTGTTCGCTGTTAACTAGTTCATTTAACAGCTTTTGCTGACGGTTATTAATGACAACAAATGATAGGTAAGGCAACAACATGATATTATAACTTACGTTATGATCATACATTTTTTATTTGTAGCGTTCTCACCCTGAATAATAGATATTTGCTGTGCTTATATTCACAATCAAACCATAATCCAATCATATTTTATGATTCAAAAATCTTTTTGTTTTTAGAACTAGAAGCAGATGCTGCGACAAGCCTGAGAACTGAATTTTGATGTGGTCAATAAAAAACCCTTTCTGATTTCGATTAGTAAAATTAAATTTTCAGTTCATATTTCACATAAAATATCATGTATTTGTATGCAATTATTCCATATTATTATTTTATTTTATTTCGCCCATTCCATGGATTTGAAAGCTGCATTCGGTAATGGTGATGGTCTTAGGAAAAAGTGAGAAAATGATAAAAAAAAACCTGTGATGAATTTCACCATGATGGAGAATAACATAAAGTATCAGAACATGGCGGATTTATTTTGACTAGCAGGGATTTATTGGTGATTTACTGGGATTTCACAGGATTTATTTACCAAAGGGGATTTATGGTGTACAACATTTGGGGCAGATATTTACACCTTTATACCATTTTCATCATAACCATACATACCAAATTTATGCTTTTCGAACAAAAAACAGATTTTCACTCAGTTTACTCAAATATCCATTCAAATATTTTTTAAATTCACATACCGGGTGTTATCTTTCACTTGTCAGGTAAATTAATATTGTTGAATACGGGCCTGCGGTTTTTTAGAATTTTGTTCCTTCAGCTGGTATGAATTACGCATAGTAACAAGCATGTCAAGTATCAGAGAAAACTGTGCTGTATTAGAGAAGATATAGGATTCCCTGACTTCCCTTACTCACTATATACTCACCCTGTATGTTATGAAGTTATCCTGGAAGGAGACAGTATTGTTTATTCCTAATAAAGTTTTTATTGCTCTCTTCGGTTTCAGAAAAATCGACTTCGGTTCAAGTGCATCGCCCCAAATAAGGATGCCATAGGACATAGAACTATGTAAATGAGAGTATTAGGTATCCATCAAAACATCCTAACCCGCATCACCCTCCTCGGTCGTTCTAGAAGGAATATGACCGATGACAACTGCATGGTGATGTTCTCTATGTGAAGGTCTAATTTGAGATTCTCCTGAACTTGAATACCGAGAAACTACGCACTATCAATGTTATGTGATCCGGTTTTTACTTCAATTCTCCGGATGTTTGTTTTTTTCTTAGATATTAAAATAGAGACCATAGGAGTCAAACCAACTATCAGGTCATTTCGGGAACCCCTCCGTTTCTGTTCGTACCGATTTGTTCGCAATATTCAGAAAGGAAAAGTCATCCGCATAGTTAAAACCCTAGTCACATGAGGGGTTGTTCGGGAGGTCGTAAATATATGTAATAAAGTGTAACGTCCCCAAGATGGACCTCTGAGGCACTCCTTTATGTATCTCAATCCAAGTTGTTCACTTTTCATTATATGCACTTTCTGCTGCCATTCCTCCAAAAGCGAAGCAAGGACTTTGAGTGGTGTTTGCCGAGCTCCAAACTATTCAAGCTTATTAAAATAATCCCATCGAAAGCGTTATCGAAGGCTCTGAGAGATCCCACAAACTAAATTCGGTCTCATTACCGCCTTCAAGACTTTTCGATACTTTCAATAGGCCCAAATGGTGCGTGATCTCTTACTTCTGTATTCGTGTTGTTCGCTTCTAAGATAGTTGTTCATCTCAAAATATAACTTCGAATGGAACTCCTCGAGTGGAAATCCGCTACCACTTCAATTTCAGAAATCAATAGAATGAGTTACGCATCAAAGATGTGACGTGATATTTGACACTTAACCTTCCCCTTTCCATCCTGTCGAATCACTGAAACCTGTCTAATCGATAACTTTCTAATCAACTGATCTTGGAAGCTGCCGATGAATATGGAATTATGCAGAATGAAACCCTGCAGCGTATTATTATTCGAAAACTTTATTACTCAAAGCCATGAAATCGGGTGAAAAGAGAATAAAAATCGCAATTCTTGAAAGGATTGGTTTTCCTCTTTACGCGCTTATTCTTGGGAGAAATATCGTCATTATTCTGCTCCAATGTCATTTTCCTTATATAACCCGAAAATAGTTTTGAACGACTTGCTTAGACTCACTGTTAAAGGGTCCGTAGTCGAATTCAATTATGTTCGGTGATACTTAACATTGCAACTTCCAGAGGAAAATAGAAAGAGGGACTTGAAATTATCAGAGATGTGATGTTTGAATATCTCAGTAAATTCTTACAGAATGGCGAAAAGGTCTCGCAATTACAAGCATCTTTTTTTCATACAGATCCACTCCAATTGAAATCTAATATCCAGTTGAAAAATAAGATTGTCAAGATTGAAGCAAAATTTCGTGAGGATATGAGTTGATCGCACTAACATTTCAACGGAATCAACATAATCACAAGGACAAATATCCGTCGATAAATCAACAAATCTTTCCAATTGATCAGAGCTAATCATCCAATCAACCAAAACATCTACACCGAAGAAGCGGATCCAAGGAGAATGGCTACAGCTGTTTCACAGTTGTTACTGATCTTCAGGTCAACTTACCTTGGATCCAAGGTATTTTCAGAAACATACGCCAGCTATGTGAAATAAGTTCTAAGCTTAACTCAGAGTTAAAATGAAATTCATTTCATTTCGAATTCCAGTGAAGCACTGAAGTGAGGATATGAGCTTTTACGCGCTTTTAGAATTCGTTTCTCCGAAAGTAAATAAATAAATAAATAAATAAATTTCGAATTCTAGTGAAGCACTGAAGTGAGGATATGAGCTTTTACGCGCTTTTAGAATTCGTTTCTCCGAAAGTAAATAAATAACTAAATAAATTTCGAATTCTAGTGAAGCACTGAAGTGAGGATATGAGCTTTTACGCGCTTTTAGAATTCGTTTCTCCGAAAGTAAATAAATAACTAAATAAATTTCGAATTCTAGTGAAGCACTGAAGTGAGGATATGAGCTTTTACGCACTTTTAGAATTCGTTTCTCCGAAAGTAAATATCGGATCGAAGTGAAAATGAAACATTGTTGTTGAATACTAACACTAAGTTGTGCTCCAAATTTCTTTGAAATTTGATCGATATCGAAAGAAAGACAAATTCTCACAAAAAACGTCAACATTTTGGAATAAACATTTTTTTGAACTTTCTGACCACTATATCAACACGAAATTTTGCACTAAGTTGCACGCTGGTACTCTCAAACTACATATATCAACACGAAATTTTGCACTAAGTTGCACGTTGGAACTCTCAAACTACATATAAACAAGGTGTTAACAGCAAAATTTCAAATGGGCCTAACTACGAAATTATTCCACCCATCCACGGACTTAACCGAGATATTTGGACTCCAAACTTATTGTGACAATTTCAACTCGCTAGGTACTTTCCTTCGAAAGTTAGAGCACATACACTCTAAAAAAAATGTTGGTGTGAATGCTGATTTTATACTTTCAGGAAAATATCGACATAATTTACCAACAACATTTCAATTTAGTATCCGGATTATTGAAATTATTATAATATGGTGTTTGTTTGTGTGATTTATGATACAAAATATTATAAACAAGTGGTGAATCAAGAATATGAAAAAAATTATTCGAAATCCCACCATTTTTATTGAGATATAATGAAAGTTCATGAAACAAAACGCACAAAATATCAAAATAATAACATCTTTGGTGAAAATGAGCTCAACGTGGGAAAATTTCAAATAATCATTTCAGAGAATTGATAGTTTTTTCGAGATATCATCTGATTATCAAAATTTGCACCCATTTATCACTTTTATGAATAGCATAGTGGTACTTCAAATCCATAATATCAAAGAAAATACCAGCAAGGCTTGCAACTGAAAAGCAAAATATCAGAATTGATACAAGCTGAATCAAAATTCACACCAGCAGAATCAAAACCGCATATCTTCGTTTCGTAAATGCTTACAGAGATGCCACATATGCTACATTGTTCTTATTTAGGCTGATATAACGAACGTTACTAACTCAGACTCCCAGGTGCAAACGTAAATATACATAAATACATACTGTTTATATACAGAACCTAAATTCGGTTGAAAATGACTCCATAGTAAGAATATCCTTATTTTATGAACGAAATCGATCCAAATATCGCATTATTCTAATTACTGAATTTTATGATATATGACAACAGCGTGAAAGAATTTTTCCCTGATCTCAACACCCCTGGCTGCGAGTCCTAACAAGTTCCAGATTGATCTAGAATCTAACCAAGTGGTCTAACTTTCATTTCGGGATAATTTATAATTTGATTCGTTTTTTCTTGTCTGTGATTTCGCGACGATAAGTGGATAGTGGGTTAACTTAGGGCCGTATTTATAGTTGTTCCTTGAGGCTTCCTTATACTGAAGGCCGCCTTGAATTTGCTCTTCTATGGAAACAAATAAAAGTTTGTTTGCATAGAAACATAGAAAAGCAAATTCAAGGCGGCCTTCAGTTTAAGGAAGCCTCAAGGAACAACTATAAATACGGCCCTAAATATGAAGTCAAGTTTCTATGTTGTGGAGATGAAGTGCATCAAGATTTATTTCCAGAAAAAAGACAAATTTACTTTGGATATAAAAGTGAATCCAGCTCCATATCTACATACATTTTGCAAGTGAGTATGATTTCCTGGATTTGCATGTACCTTTGTTGGTTTCCCGATGCTTTTTTTTAAACGTTTTACGAAATATTAAGTCCATCAGTTAATTATGCAAATGAGTTCTCCCAATGAAAGCCAGCATTTACGACCATTGAAACGAATCGATCCGGATGAAGCAGTTTGGGGGGCATTAGGAAGTAATGGGTTGGTATATGATTTTTTATTTGCATTTATGCATTGGTCGCCAAAAATTACTCAGGGCGTATATCAGATTGGCTGACTGTGAAACAATAATTTTGATAACAGAAAACATACAATTTCAGATACTGATTCAGACTTTTAGATTCGACTGGGCTTAGGAATTTAATTATTTTATTCTGTAGAAATAAGCAAAATCGAATTTAAAAAGTTTTTCAATTGAGAAATTTCGAACCAAATTTCATTTCACGATTTCACCATTTCATATGCGTTCGAAGGGTGGAGTAAATTCTAGTAGTTAATTTGAAGATCTCATTTCAGATTGAACAGGAATGTCGTCTGATGATTACTCCTCATATGAATGAGTCTAAAGGCTTTTCCACTGAAAAAGAAGAAACAATTTTGCAGATTCAAAACAGAAACAGATACAGCGCCTTTATATTTGTTGACAACATTGGTTATAGTCATGCAGCTATACTGATCTTTCTGGCTGTAAACAAACGAAGTCCTCTTGAGCCATATGAAGAAACTGAAATCCAGAATATTGTGCCACCTCAGAAAGCGCTGGAGAAATTGGTTGTTCTTCATCAGGTGAGTCGTCATTATTGAAAATGCCTGCGCTCGGAACTTTCAACAGCAATCTTTATTTCATTGAAATCGACAATTACCTTCAAAATCAATATTTCTATTTTCTATTCCATATTTCAGCTGTCTTTGCCATTCGCACCACAAATTCAATCATCAGACAAGAGTTCATCTGAGACTAGGAAAGGAATTCCCAAAATCTGATATCTCCAGAATAAATTGGTCCTTCATATGGAACATTGAGATCAGTTATTGAATCCTCGAAAAGGGCAACATATATATCGCAATAATCTATTGAGTTTGTGAAATGTCTGTTATTTGTGAATAAATTCATTTTAACTGATTTTTTTTTTTTCGAAAAACCCATTTTCATATTTCAGTGATAAATAGAAGAATTATAATCAGTGCTCTCTTAATCATAATTTAATAAGGCATTATGAAAACTCGATGAGTTGAAGGTAAGTTACTGAATTACAATCACACAAAGTCAGTCAAATTCAAACTCTATGAGCTTCAAATCACTAATATATGTAATTTTAGTAGCACCGCAGAACTACAAATTCACTCCATATCATTGTTAAATCTCACTGAACCACATTCATACTTTACACTGCGAATGTGTGCTCTTCGACTGTTTCGGTGGTAAATAACACTGAGCAGGTAATTGAAATCACACTGAACGAGTTTTAAATCACACTGATATAGTGATAACTCACACTTTAAAGATTATTAAATTTAAACTCTTCTGGTGTGAACCCTGATCACGGATCATCAGAAAAGCAACAATTTTTAAATCATGAAATACACCTTGCTAAGAATGAATCTCGGTGTTATTTTGTACAGTGAGAAATAGCACTGAAAGATCAGGACCTGTGAGGAAATACTCCAGGTGTTATCTGGTGTTGAATGGTGTTCACTGGTGTTCGAAAATTTCTTAGAGTGTAGGGCCGGACGGACAGAATGGAATCGGGCCTAATCGTTCAAGACCATTTCCGGATCGAAATTCGAAAATTACAGACATTGTGACGAAACGATAACGCGCGTGAAGTACAGGAAGATCCCATACAACGAAATTTACAATTCGACACTGCCAGAATGCCTTTTCATACCTTGAAGCATCAACAAAGGAAGTGATGGAATATAGATACACTTCCTGAAATCGAAAGGACAACCCATCAAAACCTTCGCTCATGCCTTTGGCGAGGATATTTCGCAAGTTCAAGAAATATATTCTATTGAGAACGAGCTATACACTCTTTGGTATATTTATTCATTTATAAAACAATATAGCATGTGTGAAATAGTAGTATTCGCAGAGGAAATATAAACAGAGTAACATACATTTTTATGTATGATACAAGAGCACACATAAAACTCTGTGTCCCAGTATAAGTATAGTGAATTTGGAATGAGTTCAATAAACATGAATGGCATCTTTTTGATTGGAACATACATTTTTCGTCATTTTGGAATTATTTCGACAAAAAATCTAGACATAATATCTGTAACAAAAAGGGGAAGAAAAAACCAGCAGGAAGCAGTAAATAATATTACCCACATTCGCTCTGTGGGCGGTGGAGATGTATTTCAAAAAGTTGCTATCTTTTTAATCTTAGCTACCCTATACAGAGGGTACGGTGTATTGGTCATTCATTCAAACTTATTTCTTGCATTCAAATCGGAGCAATCGCACCCCAAAACCCATGATTTATGTGAATTTGTCACGAATGTTGAAAACATTTTTCAGATGATATCGATTGTGTTGCGTCAGTAGCACAAAGTTCATGGTTGCGTATTGTGGGTTGCCGACCCATTTTCCACTTTATCAGACGCTAAAGGCGATTTTCATATTTGGATTCGTCACTTATTTTATCCTGAGACAAAATGTTCCATCTGGAGCAGTTTTGAATTGCATTATAAAAAATATTCGCCTAAACACTTTGAAAGAGATCGCTTCTTCCGAACTTACGCTACTGAAAAATCGCACCGCTATGAAGACATTGTTTTTTCTATTTATTTCGAGTGAATAACCACAACCGCAATAAACAATTTCACTTAAGTTTAGTTTTAACTGAATTAGTTTAATGACAAGAACTCCCATCTACCAAAGTGAAATAGACACTTATCAAGATTCGCTCCGTAAAGTTCAATTTGAGGGATTCCTCCAGGTCAACTAAACGCTCCCCCGACTGCAACAAGATAAGGCGCCTTTTGAGATGGTAACCTATCTACTGATTCCTGATAATTTTGTGCTCACAATGATTTACGCAACATCCTTCAGAAATTTACAGTCCTAACTCGATCTATTTAAAGAGAATAGGCTACAGATTGTTTTACTATTATTTTGAACAATTATCATATTCCCAAAAAAGATTGTTCAATAAAAATATTCTATAGTCTGTCCTATATTTTTCATTATTTATTTATTTAATCATACACCATCCAGCGGCCGAGGCAAAGTACAGGAAGGAAAAAACCCACAGTACGGAACATATGTACATACAGGTTTGGAAAAGACAGTCGGTAAGATGCGAAACCCTACGTTAATCTAGATGAGTTGAGAATATAGTCCGCCAGTGGGATAGTCAAAAGATCATCGCGATGCATGTCGAATAAACGACTGTTCTTTGGAAGATTGGTGAGGTGTCGCTACGCGATCAAAGTGAATTTGCCTGTCAAGTCCAGTACCACAGACTAACCAGATGAACCACTCGCGTCATTTACTTAGGAAATCTATGTCAACGCAGATATGACCCTGAATCGAGCTAATCAGAATTTTAGCAGGCGTTTGGGGTGCCAATCAGATTGCTGGAATAGGATTACGTCACTCTCGCCGCTTTTGGACTAGCTTGAAGAGGCTATCAACATGTAAACAAACTGAAATTAATTTTTGTCCTATTTATTTGATGAATATTTTCGTATCTGTTCCATTTTAGAGTATAACCCAAACAGTTTTTACAACAAAATCAATTGTTTAATCATCTCTGAGGTTCTATTTTATGATGACAGTCCTCATAATATGCTTTAATTGTACAGCAACAAGAATTGGAATCGAACTTAGGTGGACTCATTCATAATGTTTATTTCATATAATATAAAGAAATCGCAACTGAAGTAAAAGAATTACAACCTCCATTATTCAATTAAAAGGATGGGATGTCTAATAAAATTGTATATGATTGCACAACCACAAGGATTGGAATCGAACAAAGTTGGTCTATTCATAGTTTGATTTTATATTGAAATGAATCTCATTTGATGTGAAAGTATCACAACCTATACATTTTCCATTTAATACAATAGTATGTTCCTGTTTGCTTGATAAATTGATTTCAAAGAACAAGTTTTCGCCAAAAAATACCTCTTTTAATGAATTACTGTTGTATATATTCTTCATTGATAAAATAGTGAGGCAATTATGAATTATACTCAACTTGCTGAATTAAATTATTTAAAAACCAGTGTCTGAAACAGTTTGGCAGACTTCACGTAAACGTGATATACTTACTACAATATAGTTACTAAAAACTTAACGAATAACATAGTTATATGAGTAATAATTGATAGTGTTATGGAAAAGATAAGACAATGTAGTTTTTAAAGGAAGTCTATTTCTTGTTTATAAATTTTTAAGGTTTCTTCATTTCTTACACATTAATTCGATTGTATTCACACATATTAAAGAAAGGTTTGCAATGTAATAAAACACACCTAAACTCTAAGAGATTTTGGGGGTCTTCCTAGAGACCTTATTAGGGTCACTACAAAGATTCTTTGATTAAGGTGAACTGGTTTTCCATGACATTTTTCCAAAATTTTTATTTACTCCAACCGAGTTCTTCTATATGAGTTTAAGATGTGAGAAAACACTCGCTTTGGTATTGGAAATTTGCTTTTCAAATGGTTTCATCGAATAATCTTAGTCTGATTTTAATCTAGTGATTCCTGAATCCCGACAAATCCGTTTTTAAATTTCGATTTTAGATATTCCAAAGTCAAGCATTTGATTTGACAGCTGTTTTGGGGAAGAAGAAAGTGTGGTTATGTCTGTTGTATTTCTCAAGGTCGGAAAGACGCGATTCCTGCAAACGATGAAGTGATTTGTCTTGTTGGTCTGTGCCAGTATTCCAGCCGCGGCATGCGACAGTCGCACTCCAAAAATCAGTTGCGTTAGATCATATAGGTTGAAAATGAATACGACAATTTCATTCCACTGAAGAAGATGAATTTATTTGCCACAATGAATGACACAAATAATTTCCTCTGTGAAAATGAGGACTTCAGTTCTTTTTTGCCATAACTGGTTTGAAAATGAAATAAATTCTACGAAAATTGAAAAACAAAGAAAAATTCTAAAAATGCGAATTGAAGCTCGATAAATTCAAATTGAATGTTCGAATAATCCACCTTGTTTCGCCAAACAGTAGCTAAATCTATTAAAAAGAGATAATCTCATATCTCTGAACATATTCGGCATAGTTGCTATTTTGGCACAAAGTTGGATTATTTCAAACCTTTGTTCATTAATATTCGTCGCTCTATCAATTTTTTGCCCATAAACGAAATTCAGAATCATTATAACAGTTAGAGATTCTACAGCAATACTCTCTTCATACCAGCTACTTTACAATGGAGAATATCAAAGAAGTTATATAATTTTAACAAATTATATACAAGGGTGAAAATCTAAGTAGGTTAGAAATTAGAATGAGGTGTGGTAAGATAAAAGAAAGATTATGATGTAAATATGCATATTTACTATTATAATTGAATACGAAGAAGTGTTGAGGTAAAAGAATCGATGAACCCGCGAATAAAAACGTGAAAAAGTACAGATAAAACCACTAACTGACATCACTGGAATAAAAAAGCACAATTTATCCCCCAAAAATATTAAATGAACTGAAAACATAAAAATTTTTCAGAAAGCTCAAAGATATTGAAAATCATGCAAATTTAAGCTAATTCCATTAAATTTCGTTCAAAAATAAGTATTTAAGTTTTGTATTGAAAAAAAGTGGTTGATGGTTCAACTCAAAAACCCAACCTCTCTTCCACGTCTTCAGATTGACGTTCATGTACCTAAACATTGAAGTTGATGTCCAAAATACAATGACCGATACGCATATATATTCGATGCTCTGGAACCATCGATATAAGGACTGCTGTTGAAGGATCGATGTACTCGTGACATGGTGTTAATGTCGTTGGTCATTAAAACAATGTTGAAGGTCCTTTAATTCTGGTGATGGATTTAATGCTTTTGGGGACTTGGGAAGTGATATAATCACTCGAACATCAAAGAATGACCTACAGGACATCATATCGATGAACTTGTATTTTATATTGTAAGGTTGGTGTATTGATTTATTAGAAAACGAGTTTAGTTGTATGCACCCACGGGTTGAAAGATAGATGAAATGTTAATTTAAAGTTACACACAGGTAGTCAATTTTATAAGTGGAAACCTCTGTAACTCACCATGTTTATTTATATGATTGATAAAACATTATTTATTATTATTAACTCGAGCATCGGCTGAAGATACAATATAAGGCCAAATTTTGATTATATTCAGGTACTGCTTTCGTTCAGTGTACAGCGAAATATTTTGAATTCAATTCTTTAATTTTTTCAACAAATTGCCGTAAATGACACTAAAAGATTCTACAAATATCAATAAACGAAACAGTGAATATAATGAGCGACGTTAAATCTTTGATTGTTATTTAAAGAATATACTTCAAAATATGGCGTTGTAATAACCTACGTGACATTACACCTCGAAGAATAAATGATCGTCATTTGTCGGAAGATCCATATTAGTTGCTGGTGTGACGACATATAAACAAAACGTTCGATATTGATATCCGATGGACAAATTACTTACTGCAATTTCAATGAAAATGCTCAGTTTCATACATTAATCTACCTTAGTTGGTCGGTACCATGTAAAATCTGTACCAAAAAAAGACCTACATAATTTCCAATAGAATTTGGCCTTTTCTCGAAGGTTGACTTATTTTAATGTTATGTATATAATTTTATTTTTCACATAATGACAAGGACGAATATCTGTCGATAAATCAACAAACATTCCACCTTGATCAGAGCTAATCATCCAATCAATTAAATGGTTGATTGGATTTATCGACAGATATTCGTCCTTGTGATTATGTTATTTTATTATTTCTGGGGCACTATCTTCTCCATTTTTCACTTTTATATAATCTGATTTTCGCTTAAAAACGGTTGCTATAATTACACTGATAATGCCCTAGGGCATTTTTTGGTGGTCGTCATGAATCATAACGGCCGCTCGTTGAGCGAGAAGCAGAAGCTAGAATCGGGAAATATTCATCCCTCGGGCCAAAGGCGCTTGGAACGAATGTTTCCCTCAGGGCGTCAGGATCTGATAAGGCTCGTGGTGCATACAAGATTTAATTTTTCACGAAAAAATCATTTTAGTACAATAGACGACTTCGGCCCAAGTTGCCAACCCACAATTTTCTTTACAAATTTACTGTCATTGGGGAACGGGAATTTCAGGACAAGTTCGACATGATAAGGTTCGCGTTATTTATAAATATTGTGACGAGTACGGCCCTGTCTATTCTAGAATGTTGCAGAAAGCCCGCGGCGCGTATGAGTCACCCACTTTCGAGAGTATTCCAGACATCGCTGGAAATTCCGCATGTGATATAAGGGCAGGGCGGAGCAGCCCAGGGACGAATTCAGCAGAGTGATTCGTAGCGGAAAGAGTTCAGTGAAAATAAATTAGTGTGGGTATAAATTGTGAACAGACTTTAATAGAAATACTTGTTTAGTTATTGGAATAGTAGTGTGTAAATAGTGTAAATAAATAGTTCAATCATTCTAAACGTTTTGAAAACTAAGAAAACGTTACAATATTCATAAAAGATGCCTCGGCTCATCAAACAAGATAATTCCTTCCAAATATGGGGTTTTGTTAAGATCATCTCTGATTGGTTGAAATTTAAGTTGGGTTTCCTGATTTCTTGTTAATAGTGTCAAATTTATATAGGATATGTTCCACAAATAAACTTGGTTATTTCTGTTGCCGATTTTCCATTCCGTAAATATGAAATATTCGGTTGGTTCCTGAAAAAAAGGTTTATTACGGAATTTGATTGATGAAAAAACGTTCTTTCTGCCAACAGAACGACAGTCAATGTTCTATGGTAACATATCCATAGCATAGAACAATCTTTATTTACTTTATGATCCATAGAACATTGGGGAGACAACAATCAACAATGGAAAAATTACTAGGTATGCTCTATGGATCATAAGGTAACTAAATATTGTTCTATGCTATGGATATGTTACCATAAAACATTGATTGTCGTTCTGGTGCATAGACTTAATATGTCTATGTTCTGGTCACAGAAAGATTGCTTTTTCATCAATCCAATTCCGTAATGAACCTTTTTTTCAGAAACCAACCGAATATTCCATATTTACAGAACGGAAAACCGGCAACCGAAATAACCAAATTGATTTGCGGAACATATCCTTTATAAACTTGACACTATTAACATGAAATAAGGAATCCCAATTTAAATTTCAGGCTAACAAAAACCTATATTTGGAAGGAATTATCTTTTTCGAGGAGCTGGGGCATCTTTTACGGATATTTATAAATAACGCGAACCTCATCATGTCGAATTTGTCTTGAAATTCCCGTTCCCCAGTAATAGTAAATTTGTGAAGAAAATTGTGGGTTGGCAACTTGGGCCGAAGTCGTCTATTAAAGTCGATCTTAAAATCAATTAATTATTTTTATGATTTTCTTTCCATTTAACTTCTAGTAGTAAACATGGCATTTGTTCATATTTTGAAGTTCGTTCGACAGCGTATTGCTGTCATCATTATATCAAGTGAATATAATTACTGTTTTCTTTGTGTAGATTTAAAAAAATAATGGAAATGAAAAAGAATTTTACAAAGAATTTTATAGAAAATGTAGCCAAAGCTGCGAAAAATTTATTACCGGAAAAATCCAGACCAATTTTCAAGGATTATGATTCAATCGATGGAAGTTGAAAAATAAAATCATTTCCATAGATAAGACCGCGTTATTGCAGTACTTTCATGAGATTTTTCATGAAATAAATGGGATGTTATTTCATTTTTCATTTAGTTTTTTACTGAGTTTTCGAAAAAATCCGAGAATTCACTATCCCATAATTTTACCGGAAAATTATGTACCTTTAATTTTAATTGAGTAAGATTTTGTTGTTGTTTGTTGAGTTGTCACTTGTACTAGTGTCGAAATTATGCGAAATAAATAATTTCGTTCTAGCTTTTGCTTCTCGCATAACGAGCGTGCGTTATGATTCATGACGCCCGCTAAAAATGCGATAGGGCGTTATATATATTTCCCGTCGCAGAGATATTGAAAAGATATTTACATCATTGTACGCAGTGTTTTTCTGAATAAAAAATGTGAAATCGAACATAGGCGGTCTCCCTTAATTTGGAAGAAAAGGGCCCCCAAAGTTCCAAAATGAGTCGTTTTCAGGTCCCTTTTTCCACCATAAAAACGATCTCTCACTTCATCTGTAAAGTTCACAAACCACCTTTGAACCTTCAACCAACAATAAGCAACACTTTTTTTTAAGAATAATCAATATTTAATGAAAAAACAATGAAATTACTGGACAACCACTTAACCTATATTGCTTCTGATTTCGACTCAGTCTAAAAGTGAAGTTTGGTAATGGCGCGAATTTCATCGGTCGGAATCGTGCCATCGTGCGGATTCGTGAATGAGATTATTGCTTGCGAGAAAAATAAAATATGTTCTTAGTTCTACTGTTTACTGCGATACTCTAAATCTTCCAATAGGAGAATTCGTTTTTAATGAAATCTACAAGGTTGAAACACATAGTAATGGAATGAGAATACACCCTGAAATATATTTCAACGTACATTTTTTTCCTATGTGATTTCCAATGAAATCGAGGTTATTATATAACCCATTTTATTGGAATACCCTGAATCTCATTCTAAACTGGGACCATCTCGAAGACACAACAAAAAACGAAGTAGATAACAACCTCCCTATTTTCAAGGGGATAGAAAGAAAGTTCAAACGAAAATATTGCGAGTGGCCTTAGACAAATATTCTCGAAGATTTTGTTTTGATTTTAGAATAACCACCTCTTCTTCAGTGACAGAAGCATTTTCCTTACAATCATATCCTTCAACTGTCCATCATTTCATATTTCCCGCCAGCAACCACTCTTCGGTCATTATACGTTGGCCAGCGATGAAAAGACGATGTTGCCAAACTCCGCTTTAACATTGAGAAGTATTTCGTAGAAATATAGGTTACGTGGTTGTCTAATATTTTTACTTTTCTTCCTTTAAACAATAAATATTCTTGAAAGAAAGTGTCGCTATTCGTTGGTTGAAGGTTCAAAGATGATTTATGAACTAGATTTGAGAAGTGAGAGATCATTTTTATGGCGGAAAAAAGGATCTGAAAATGCAACAATTTGGAACTTTGGGGGCCCATATCTTCCAAACAAAGAGAGACCGCCTATGTTGGCCTTCATATTTTGTGTTCAGGAACTCACACTGCTTACAATGATGAGAATATCTTACTTATAGCTTCGCGACGGGAAATCTTGCGGGTTTACCAAATGAACAAATAATATACAGGTGAAAAATAATAGTTATTTATGTACCAAGAAGAACCTAACGCCCACCGGGCAACATTCGTCCCTCGGGCATCGGGACGAATGTTTCCCCTCGGGCGTTTGGATCTATATAACTCACTTGGTACATAAATAACCATTAGATCATTCGAATAGTTTTCAGAGATTTTATATTCAGTAGTGTAGTGTGTGTTATATTGTTACCCGTGTTCTGTGTGTTCTATCACAATTGAAATCTGTTTAGTCTCGAGAAACATACAAATCAGGATAGACACGTCGATTGCTTAGAGGCTCACGTGAACTAACACGCCGGAAGCTTAGATGTTGCCGTTGTTGCTAAGGGAATGTCACGTAGCAGGGAGAAATGAAGATTACGCACCGATGACCTGGTCACTTTACAGTTAACGATGTGATTTTCGAATTGCTTTCATACGTGATATCACTAAGAACTGTTTGTGAAAAAGAAATACACAGCATTTCGTCCATTTCTGATTAGTTTCATAATCCTTTATCGCAAATAATCCAGAACTCACCACGAGGAGGTGGCTGTATTACTGAGTTCCAAAAGATTACAATCAGAATATGCATTATTTGAGTTTCTGAGGCGTTTAATATCAATAAAACGTTATATAAAATGGGAGACTATCGAAGGATAAAATTGAAAAGATATTAGCCCTCGAAACTATAATGAATACTTTCACTGTTATGCACCTGAAGAATGGAAGTCAATTGAAGATGGCCAAAAAAATTGTAGAATAAATGGGGATCGGTGAAACTGCTAATTTCAGTTGTTGAATAAAAAGAAGGAAGTTTTTTCTCAATAATTTGAGAGATGCCAATGTCATCCGTCTTATTTTTTTTAGTGATTACTGATACAACTTTTGAGAAAACTGCTGGTAGCAGCAGGGGAATCTGAAGCTGAATCGGTTGGTCTTTCTATATGTAAATATTGCATTAGGTCATTGTCATCTTCTTACCAGATCTCTTGGAAATTTAAATACGGAAACTTTTGCACATCTGGATTTATTATTGGTCCAACAACCAGGTACTTCACAAATACAAGCCATGATGAAACCCGAACCGAAGATTTTAAGTTTTTGAAATATATAACCTGTTGAAATCTCTAGATATCAATTCTTCAAGTTTAATTCCCTGAACGCACTGCAACAACACTTCACAAACATTACACAGTAGTTCAAACACTAATTTTCACCTAAAACACAAAAAAAGCGTCCAATCAGAGCGAATAACTGAAGAATGCGAATGTTTCATCTCGTTTACCGGCGAAACAATGATGTAAACAAAAGCGTGTATGGACGGTTGCATAGCACTCAATTGTCTATGATAACCCTCTTCAGTAGAACTTGCAACATCGCATTTTCGGGCATCCTTCTGGCCTGATAGATTACGCAGGCTACGATTGAACTTGTCATTTTACCAGTACTGAAGCTAATAACAAACTTTCTATTAATATAATAGGACAAAGAAGAAGTCAAATATGGTGTAGTGTCTCTATTGTTTCAATTAGTACACCATTATTATTAATACTCAGTGATGAAAATTACGTGGTCAGAATCAAAAATATCAGCCCGTAAACATAATAACTTTAAGAATATACAACTTTGGATCTTTTCAGAGGAGTTGAGCTAACTAGGTGAATAATGCGTAATTTAGATTTATGGAGATAACGGGCGTGAAAGATATGAATTCCAATAGGCGACGAAGTCGCTAGGGATGTAGCTGATCTTCGATCTTCGAACGAATACATTTACGCTATGCAGTCCACGAAAAAATGCATCATCGGCTGTTTATAATCATATACTCGATGGCTTTATATTCTTGATTATTGATCAAAAAAATTGTGTATGGACGTCATGACAGAAAGAGGTGTGGAACACAAAAGATCGGACATGGTGGTAGGGGAGAAAACAAAAAAGACCGCCTCAATAATCGGCTTTGCTGTGCCGCAAGACAACAGTCTAACGAGAAGTTATGCCGAAAAAATATCGAAGTACTGGCACAGCAAATGAAAGACGGCTGAAAACAGTGACGGTTATGCCGCTTATCATAGGCGTGAACGGCCTCGTACATCGAAAGACAATCCAACATTTACGCGAGCTTGGCTTGCCGGAGAGCTCCATCACATGCATGCAGAAGGCGGTGGTACAAGGAACCGTCAGTATTATCCGGAAGATTATCTATCCTCATCAGCACACGTAGTTAGTTACTCTTGGCGCGAGCGTCCCGCCTAACACGGGCACGAGAAGTGTGAAGTAAAAAAACGATGCAAATTTTACACAAGGGTTCATTATTTTCACAGTTGAATAACCCAATACCATTGATGTCTCAAATAAAACTTATATATTGTTCATAACTCATTGGTGGTTCCTCTCCCCAAAATTTGCAGCATTTTTCTTTATACCTCAGGAACCACTGGATGGAAATCATCCTGGTGAAAATTTTTAGGTCGAGTTATGCAACAGTAATCAACATTGAAAGTTTCATGAAAATTCGGTGGTAAGTTTTCGAAAAATATTTTTTTTTCTCCAACCCCTAATTTTGGGCCCTTAGGGTACACCGATCCTGCTGAAAAGTTTGGAGGATCAATCCCAAGCGACGAACGATTTTTGTACCAAGTTTCACGGATTTCGGTTCAGTACTTTCAGAGAAAAGCCCCGGATAACGGACGGCGGACGGACGGATTTTTTTTTATTCGTTCATTCGAATCTACATACATACTCCAAGACGTAAACTGTGAAATTTTCAGGAAGGGGCAAAAATTTTTTTTTGTTGGTCGATCACTATGACCAAAAGAGACAATATATTTATAAGTTGCAGCAATATATTCATTTTGTGTGCCGATATATTTATTTTTCGTTACTATATATTTATTTTCTGAGAAACACAATATAGTTATGAGTTGGGTGTTGCAAATATACAAATTCGTGGTGTCCAATATAATCATTTATTCGACCTATTCCAAGTTGTCACGAGAGGGCGCGCCAGCAGCGTTCGGTACATTCCGAGCATATTACAAATTGACTCAGCCATTAGTTCAACATATCACGTAGTTATCTTGTTAATGTGTAGTAACTACACTGGTTAATAGATGGCTTATAGATTGTCGATATTGAAAGCAGAAAACTAACTTTTTTGTAGCATGTTGTGTATGATGAGATGAGTAACAATCAATGATCAATCAATGCCCATTTATAATAACATAACCAAAGATATGTTTCTTCGTTATCTATCTTGTAGATAAGTAGATATTATTATATTATGAAATACTAATAGCAGTTGGTTTGTGTCTAAATACTAGAGTACAATTTAGTTGGTAGTTTTCTACGACAAGAAACGTTGAATTACTATTTTGTCAACGGTACTTCAAGAAGTGAAATTTTACACAGTGTTATGGCCAATTGATGCATCATTCATTCATAATCCTTATTGAACACTTCTTGCAGTAGTACAAACCAAACAGTAAACTTAAACTTGTTATTGTTAGTGGTATTTGTACACAGACGTTTGGAAGAGGAGGAAACCCTTGTTCACCTGATCACAGAATGCCTCGCCATTGTGAGCCTGAGCAAAAGATATCTTGGACAGGAGCATTATAGGAGGAATGAGAATTTAGCCTCCTTGAAGCCCCCACAGATATTAGAATTCATCAGAGCTCTAGAGCTGGAGGGCGAGCTGTAGGTTGCGAAAACAGCTCCGACAAGGGGGCACAATAGACCTCAAGGTCGCAGTGGAATGTAACCCCATACCAACTATTTTGAACTAGTTTGAATGGGTGCGTTTTCATTTTCATCGAACTGATTAATCGGTGTATCTCCCTTTCTCTTCTCTTTTGCTCTCCACCAAAGAAGAGAGAGGTAGAGGTTAATCGATTTATCAATTCGATGACAATAAGAACGCACCTAATCTCTTTGTAATCTGCTACAACTATATGGTTAAGTTAGTTGTATCGTGGTCTTCTAATGCTTCTAATTTTGGAACTTGGAACCATGGAGGTAGGAAAAGAGGTAATAGAACTCGGTAGTCTGTAAGTTAGATAACTTTCCAAACCATTGCTGACTGCGAGCGACTAATGTACTAATAACTACGCCATGTAGCCAAAAGCTCAGAACTGTACCAAACGCTGCCGGCGCGACCTCTCGTGACGACTTGGGATAGGTCGAATTGATGAATATATTGGTTACTACGAATTTGTATATTTGTAGCACCCAACTCATAAATATATTGTGTTTCGTAAAAAATAAATATATTGCTGCAACTAATAAATATATTGGCTCCAAAATACATATATTTGAAAACTCACTTTTGTCCCAAACGGCGCCTCAGAATACCCGACCATACAAGTATTTAGGAGGAGACGCGATTTCTGAATGTTGGAGGCCTATATGCCTTCAGATGTTTGGCGTGGATGTTCCTTAGTAACGTGAGTTCAGTGAAACGAGTTCCGAACGGACGAGAGCTGACTAGGAATTACGCCTAAGAAAACTCTTTCGAAGGAGCATAAAATAAAGGAAAATTTCAAGAAATATGTTCCATGTAAAAACTGAATATGCAATTTCGGAGTATTCCACATTGAAAGTAAGAAAAATTCAAATGTACGTGAAAAACTTCCTATGGGCCGTATTTATAGTTGCTCCTTGAGGCTTCCTTTCTGAGGGCCGCAAATTCAGGGCGGCCTTCAGTAAGGAAGCCTCAAGGAGCAACTATAAATACGGCCCTAGGTTATCGCCCGTGTCGACATCTGAAATTTATGCTTTTTTAACCATTTTATCATTTCCAACATCCCAAATTGATTGCTCAGTGTATGGAGAGCAGTGACGGCGAGCTTCGTATTTGAAACGATTTGAATGCATGCATTAATTCGATAAATAAATTGACATGGAAAATTCAAGTTTGTCACTTCACTTCGAAGGAAGGCTGTTGGAAAAACAACGATGGCCAACTGAAAATTGAATGCAGGAAAATTTTGGATTGGAGAAAAAATTCTGATGAATGTAAAACCAAGGGGGAGTTTATGGATATTTATACAGGGTGTCCAGTAAACCGCAAACGATTCATGAATTGAATATGTGAAATTTTTCAGATTAAATCTTAACCGTGTTCGGGATAATGGGCATTGTGGAAGTTCGCGAAAAATCTCTTCCTGTTCTTGATATTTTTGTTTTGGTACAATGTCTCAAAAATGGTACTGATTCGGAAAACTTTTTTTACTGAATATTGATGATGAGCGCTGATTTTCGGATGTGTGAAACAATTATTTCAAAATTGATATAATCCTGCGAAATAAACAGATTTATATTCTACCTATTTTCATTATCGTTAGTTTGACCCGATTTTCTGAAAAAAAAAATGAGAACATTTGAATGTTAACATTCACTACAAAAATATGCGCATTTTGTCCAGTCTCCAAAATTGTATAAAACCTACTCTCATTGATTCTGGAAGGGGCGATATTTCCGTTGCAAGAGAATACGGAGATATCCTGGTCCTTCCTAAACTTTCAGGATTTTGAGGAATAAAGTATTCAGTTGCGAATTTATCGAAATGAAACGATCAAATAAAGATCAAATCCAGAAAAATAAAATACAATTTCAAATCTCCTTTCAAAAGATATCTTCAAACCAGAGTTTCAGTAAATATGTTCCACTAACAAGTTCTAGAAATAATAATTGAATTGTTTTCTATTCGTCATGATGCCGAGACGACATACTTTTAAGAAGGACCTTTTAGAACATGCTCTGCCACCGCACCAACGACACTCTGAGTGTCCATGTAGATACACATCTCAATTGTTGCACGTCAGTTCGTCAGTTGTAGTTAGCTGTAGCGTAGACTTGTTCTATCGATTAGCCTAAGTGAAATAAATCATATTATAGCACTCAGGTGATCTAGCCGGCCACAAGATTGGGTGTTTTGGTTTAATGTTATTCGTACAATGGGATGGGACATCCTAGACCAACCCTAGGAACCTTAGATCAATGAACTTAAATTTTCGATTTTGGCTATTTGATAAAACATGTTTAAGCAACAACCTCAACTGGCAGGAAACAACTATCCAGTTGCTACTAGAGAATCGTTATGATGGGGTTAATTGAAAGAAGATTTGAAATTGATTTTTTTCATTTTTCTGGAGAATCGTTAGCAATGAATTTATTACTATTGATCATAACTTACTTCATCATTTCATTCTAATAAATTCGCAACATAATACATTTCCGTCAAAATTGTGAGAATTGAGGATAGACCAGAATATCTCCCCTCCCAGAAACAATGAGAGTATGTTATATACATATTGTTCTATGCTATGGATATGTTACCATAAAACATTGATTGTCGTTCTGGTGCATAGACTAAATATGTCTATGTTCTGGTGACAGAAAGATTGCTTATTCGTCAATCGAATTCCGTAATTAACCTTTTTTTTCAGGAACCAACCGAATATTTCATATTTACAGAACGGAAAACCGACAACCGAAATAACCAAGTTGATTTGCGGAAGATATCATTTATAAACTTGACACTTAACATGAAATCAGGAATCCCAACTCAAATTTCAGCCCAACAAAAGCCTATAGTTAAAAGGAATTATCTTGTTTGAGGAGCCGAGGCATCTTTCACGGATATTTATAAATAACGCGAACCTTATCATGTCGAATTTGTCCTGAAATTCCCGTTCCCCAGTGATAGTAAATTTGTGAAGGAAATTGTGGGTTGGCAAGTTGGGCCGAAATCGTCTATTGCTTGTGATCCACAACAGAGAAGATGAATTACATCGACATACTTAAAAGATTGTGGATCAACAAATGGAACAGCTGACAGACGTCAAATTGGCGACTTCCGTCAACTAAATGTGTACCTACGTTCTGTGAATGTGTTTTGGTATTTCTGAGGAAAGTTCTGAAGTGAGGTTTTATTAATGTTTTGTTCCAGCACTGACTCATGTTAATGATTTTATATATATATATGTGATTTTTTGAATGTTTTAAATGAATTAAGGTAATTACCTATGGGAGATAATATGATATCGTATTGCCACCTGCTATATTTATTTTTAGTCATGATAAAGGGCAACCCCGTTGTTTTGTATGTGAATATTGAACAATAAATGTCCGAAACGTCGACGAAATTCAATTGGGTTTGATTCATCTCCCCCAAAAATAAGTCCAATATTGCCAAGATTCTACTTCTTATTATTATATTATATGGCTCAGGTGCTCCCGCGCACGTGACGGAGTTTTCATGTATGAAAACATATGGAAATAAAGAACAGTTGAGTTCCAGAATTTATTTGATTAATACCTAAATAACAAATACCCCCTAAATATTGGAGTATAACAACGCGCAAGTTTTTGTAGAATTTTGTCGAGATCGTACTGGCAGTAAATTTAAAAAAATTTCATTATATTCGAAAATAAATTCAGCTAAGGCCTTGAGCAGTTCCATCCGAAAGTGAGTTTCGGAGATATTTCGAAAAAATATATCAAATTTCGTGTTTTTTTCCTGGATATCGTTGTTTTTGCGAGCATGTTCTAGGGGAACAGCGTGCTATTGTTTTGTCCAAATGTCTGTAATTTTCTAATTTTGAGCCGAAAATGGCACCAAAAGATTAGGTTGGACTCACTGATGACTAATCCGGTGTCGAAATCGATTCTGTCCGACCAGCCTTCCGGCCGGCCGTATGCACGATTACGGATGTACGGAGAATTCTATCGACCTGAAACTTTCAGGGTGGCTTGTATTTCAAATTGCGACGGTTAAGTTTGTTAATTGGGAAAAACGGCTGAATGGTTTCGGAGCTAGAGCCTTTTGAAATTTTGAGGTTATTTCCGTGATAATTCGGGAACTACTGGAACGATTGGATCGAAACTTGGCAGTTAGTTGCAGTATAACGACGCGCAACTTCTCGCGAAATTTTGTTGAGATCATACAGTCAGTAAATTGAAAAGAAAAATGTTTTCAAAGTTTTTTTCAGAATTTTTTTTTCAACAAATTTCTTTTTCAGAAACTATTCATCATATTCAGAAACGAACCATAAAAGCACTGCTGTGAAGGCAGCAGCTTTTGCGAGCATGTTCAATGGAGACGACCGCTTTGGCAACGTATTCGAACAAGCGCGTAAAAGCTCCTGGCCTGCCGTCAGTGTTCTTCTAGGTTTTCTCCCGAGTTTTCTCCTTTGGTATGACCATTTTATATTTGAGTAAGAAAAGTCACAAAGTGTAGTGACCAATGAACTGCAGCGGATTTTATCAAAGCAATATGCGGTTTGGCGATTTTCGGAATATGATAGTCATTCGATTTGAAAATAAACTTAAAATACCGATTCAAATGTTCAATGAGAAATGCAAATTTATCGCCTAGGTAGATTGGTGGGCTCACTAGTTGTTTTCCTCATTGAATTGTTGACTTTATATTTATACTTTATTGCTTATGCTATTTGAAATTGATAGGTGCCTGTGCGTATTCATTCAAGAAGGCGATTCTTGAATCTAGATCAACAACTGAAGAGTAGGACAATTGTCATATGTTTATGGCGATTTTGTAAGTTTTCTCGAGCATCTGCAAAATTTGTGGAGTTTTATTCGCCATTTCGACTAGGTTTCAAGCAAATATTCAAAAAATAAACTGAATGCAAGATATCGAGAAATTTCAAATCGGAATATAAACATAACCTTATCACCGTTTCCTTCGACTTAGCAACGAGTGGTACGAAGTATAGGAGATATAACATTCGATTGTCGAGTGACATTTGGTTCCATGCGCAGGTCATGTCTACTTGTTGTTTATATTTAACTTAGAAAATCGACGCAAACATATGGCAATTGTCATACTCTTCATTTCTTGGTCGAGATTCAAGAATTGCCCCCCTGGAGACCAGGAATTTGTGAAAAACATAAACATAATGAGATTAACGGACGAAGACTGCTCTTATTATGGGAATTTCTATTTTTCTGTGCTCATCATTAGTTGAAATCATAGGAATATTGAGACTTCCAGATGATTTTCTATTATTTCAGTGATACAAAACCATGATGTTGTACATTTTTGAGATCAGTAAAATTGAGCTTTCAAAAAATCTAGAAAAGCACTGCCATGAAGTCAGCAGCTTTTACGCGCTTGTTCACAATGCAAAATGGTGACTTGGAAATTTCAGTGAAATTTCAATGAAATATAAAAAAATATATAAATTTTCAAAAATCAGACAGAATCAATTTTGACCACGGATTCTTCATCAGTGAGTCCAACCTAGTCGTTTGAGATCAATTTCGGCTCAAAATTCGAAAATTAGACATCGTGACGAAATGATAACGCGCTGTTCCCCAGAACAAGCGCGTAAAAATGGCACAGAAATCTAGTGTTCCCATTCAAAAACATAACTTTGGGTCACAGCTTCATAGTTGAAAATCCTGCTGAGAACACTTGTACGCCGCTAGATTTCACGTAAAAAAGTGCCTGTATAATATTTAAATTTCAGTGCTCTATCATCAGTTTCAGCGGAGATTTAAGTTTTTTTTCGATATCGTCATTCTTCCAATTTTCGCTTATAACCCGAAACCAGAAAATGGTGGCCAAAAATGAAAACTACTATTGTAAGTTTTTCAGAACAAGGGAACGAGAATGGAGTATCAGATTTTCTCATGTAATAGTTTTTTTCTTCATTTTTGAAAATTTGTAAGCGCTTCCCTCAGTGATGGACATGTACACATTATATAACATTTTTTCATCTTATCATCTCAACTTCAAAATTGTTCAAAACACAATAGGTCTTCAAGACCCTCGAGGAATCTCAAGTAACTCTTCAATGGGTAAAGAATGTCATATCTGAAGCAGATTGATTTGCATGCCGTCTATGGGATAGTTTAGACTCATCAATTCTTCGAAAAGTCCACGAATGACGCTTTCAAAATATTAAACCAGGTTGAATAGGTTCAATAGGTAGAAAATAACATGTGTGAAGCTGATTGATGCGGATGCCATCTAAGGGGTAATTTACTCCTATCCAATCATCGAAATTTTTTCGAATGGTCCTTTCAAAAATGTTCAGCCATGTTGATTTTTGCCAAACTAACTCTTCAGTAGGAAGATAATGTCATATTATCTGCAGCAGATTGATTTGCAGGCCGTCTATAGGGTACTTTACACTTGTCACTTTTTCGAAAATTTCACGAATTCAATTTGAGATTTGGCACAGTTACTCTTCAATAGATGAAAAATAACCTCGAAAATAACACATCTGAAGAAGATTGATTTGCTCTCCGTCGAAGAGGTAATTTACACTTGTCAAATTGTTTGACCGGGTTGATATTTGACATAGATGCTCTTCAGAAAGTAGATAATAACCTATCTAGAGCAGATTGATTTGCTGGCCGTCTGAAGGTTAGTCTACACTTGCCAAATTTTCGAAATTTTCACGAAATACCCTTACGGAAATGTTTAGCCATGTTGGTACTTGACACCTTATTCTTCAATTGCTGGAAGTACCCCCCCCCCTAAAAGGAACTGCCTCAGATATTATTCCCTATACCTGAAGAGTACCTGCACCAAATATCAACCTGGCTAAACATTTCTGGAAGGGTCATTTGGAAATTTCGAAAAAAGACGAGTATAATCTAGTAATCTAAACCTTAGACGGCCTGCAAATTAATCTGCGTCAACTATTGAAGAGTAACTGCGTCAAATATTTTTGAGAGTTCGTTTACAAAAATTTCGAAAAATCGACACAAGTTCAAACTACCCCTTCGTCGGCCGGCAAATAAATCTGCTTCAGATATAAATACTCATTATTAGTAATAATTATTATCTACCTATTAAAAAATAACTGTGCCAAATATCAACCTGTCTTAACATTTTTGACGGAGTAATTCGTGGAAACTTTGAACAATTAACAGGTGAAAACAACCTTCGATACAACCCCTTTGAAGGTCTGCAAATAAATCTGCTTCAGATATGGTATTTTCCAACCCATTGAAGAGTAACTTTGCCAAAGATCCACCCGGCTCAATATTTTTGACGCGGTGGTTCGTTTAAATTTCAAAAAATTGACCGTTTGTTAACTAACCCCTATACCTGCATATCAATCGGCTTGAGATATTTTATTATCTACCTATGGAAGAGTAACTGTGCCAATTATCAACATGGTTTAATAATTTTCAAGCTGTTATTCGTGGGAACACAGGTATGTACTACATCGCTCAATGATTTAATCTTTCTCTTTCATCTTAAATATGAATTCATGTATTGAAATGCCATAAAAACATTACTGATCTCAAACTTACATTGTATCATACGATTCTAGTGTATTGATATTACATGTTATTCATTCATCAAGAGGAAAAAGAGGTTGAACTGCTGGAAGTTTTCAATTGAACGGTTTTTCGATGCTGCAGATTCATTCGACTAGGATTTAAATATTAGTTATTCTGATGACAATAAAAAGGTTGAGGCACGAAAAATGTATCCAAAATGCGATTCAATCTATTCTTAACATAATTTGACTCTTCTGAAATGATGAAAAGCATTCCTGTGTTGATCTGCAGTAATAATAACATCACATCTACGAATATCACAAAATCCAGGGACGCAATCATAGCATGAACATCGAATAACTTTCTAATATGAATACTCCTTCAATATGCCACTACTGTTATGAACTTACCTTCATTAATGTTTCAGTTATTTAATTTCACGTCCTCAGATTTCACCGTCAAATTCATTCAATCTCAAAACTCGCGTACAGGTTAGGTTTTGTTGTTTTGATTAGCAACACTACGACCCCGAACCGTTTCTATCGCTAACTGAAGTGAAGTAAAAACCACAGAATACAGAGCATAGACCTGTGCCTGTGCAAGAGTACTCCATGGCCCAGAGTTGTGTCACAGATTAGAGAAGTGTCACAGTTCTGGAGAAATCACAGGGCTAAATCACACCTCCTTTTTGGAGTCGTGACTGGAGTGAGTACGCATGATCAGGACATAAATTAAGGGGAAGTCTAAAACGTATTTTGGTTTTGGTTCATTCCTCATTTCAGAACCGTTTCGTTTCAGGATTTGAGTAATTCTGATGTGGTTGTTTTCAGAACTGATTCTGAACCGTTCTAGAACTGTGAAAGGAGTTCGGTTCGGACGTGAGAGTCCGAACTGCTTTAGGGCGTCCGCGCACTGGTGAAATTTTGTCACCGGAGCGTTTTGTCAAATTGATATTATGTTGATATAACGGATATTGATTCAGAAAATCGATTCACACACAAGAGTAATCGCTTGAGAAGATTTATCCGATTTTTTCTACGGAATAGAGAATTCGAAAAACCCAGGTTTTCGCGCACTTATCTAGGTGTGGAGTTTCCACGCTATTTCGGCGGAAAAAAGTATTTGGAAATGTCAATGAAAAGGATACCACTTCAATAGACGACTTCGGCCCAAGTTGCCAACCCACAATTTACTTAGCAAGTTTACTTTCTCTGGGGAACGGGAATTTCAGGACAAATTCGACATGATAAGGTTCGCATTATTTATAAATAACCGTAAATCATGCCTCGGCTCTTCAAACCAGATATCTCCTTCCAAATATTGGTTTTTGTTAAGATCGTCCCCGATTGGCTGAAATTTAAGTTGGGATTCCTGATTTCATGCAAACAGTGTCAATTTTCATAGGATACGTTCCGAAAATCAACTCTGTTGTTTCGGTTGCCGATTTTCCGCTCCGTAAATATGAAATATTCGGATGGTTCCTGGAACAAGCGCGTGAAAAAGGTTATTTACGGAATCTGGTTGATGACAATGCGGTCGATTTACTGTCACCAGAACGATTTTCTATGGTAAATATCCACAGCATAGAACAATCATGTTTACTTTAGGTTGGTTTTGGTTCCGAGTTCAGATCTGTTCTGGACGGTTCTAGCATAGACCAATAGTCTGTGGTTCTGAACTCGGAACCAAAACAAACCTAAAGTAAACATGATTGTTCTATGCTATGGATATTTACCATAGAAAATCGTTCTGGTGACAGTAAATCGACCGCATTGTCATCAACCAGATTCCGTAAATAACCTTTTTCACGCGCTTGTTCCAGGAACCATCCGAAAATTTCATATTTACGGAGCGGAAAATCGGCAATCGAAACAACAGAGTTGATTTTCGGAACGTATCCTATGAAAATTGACACTGTTTGCATGAAATCAGGAATCCCAACTTAAATTTCAGCCAATCGGGGACGATCTTAACAAAAACCTATATTTGGAAGGAATTATCTGGTTTGAAGAGCCGAGGCATGTTTTACGGGTATTTATAAATAACGCGAATCTTATCATGTAGACGTGAAATTAACAACAGTACATTGGTGACATGTAAAGGGAAAGATAATTTCAGTATGGCATAATTTTATTTTAAATTTGATTTTTGTAAATGATCGAAGATCATAAATTGTAGTGCTTAATGTGATATATAGCGATTTAGTTTGTGGGGGTGACTCTTAATAAGAGCATTGTGTCAAGTAGTTCATTTATATACCTTTCAATCTTTCTAAAGTGGATAAAAAAATATTTTTATTTTCTTATTTCTTCCCTCGTTATATGATGAGTGCAAAGAGAATTGACTCCTTGGTATCTAAATTCACCAAAGATCACATTCTCTATGCGAATAACTACTTTGAAGCAAATATCACGAAGTAATCAAGTCCGTTATCTGGAGTTCGAAAATAATCCTATTTTCGAATTGCATGAGTTTGACAGAGTCTGAAAATGTTGACATGAGATCAAAAATTTCAACGTGTTCTGTGAACGTTTGCTGTTGTTTGTCAAAAATATGTAGTCATTGTCGTTGCAAACTGTGAATACGAGAAAAATTGTTGTACCTCGTGCAACGACAGAAGATAAATTCCTGGTGATTGGATTTTCCAATACTCCAGTTCCTCGGGACCCAAAGAATACAATACTTGAGGATGTGGAGATGGACTTAGTTTCCAGCTCATATAAAAGGATGAGAAAAGGAAAAGTAAGTCCGGTTGTCTGTGGACCAGGCGGGTGACAAAAATTCACTCGGTAATGCGCGGTCCGATTTGACTTCGTCGACATCACATTGGTTTAGTTTTAGATTGATTTATTTGGGAAAACGTGTTGGCTGTTATATTAAAACTTTTGTTATTGAGGATAATTATTTTGCTTCAACCTTCCATAAACCCGTAACCGATAAAATTTCCATTGTTTCTACCGGAAATGTGTACTTCGATAAATTAATTATTGCATCAATGTAATTTGTTATAGGTACTTACATTCAGATTGTTGTCTTATTCCGACATATAATTCTAGTAATGAAGAAAAATTCAAAGAAATAATTTCACAAGAAAAAAATTAAATGGACGCAAGAATAACCAAGAATATTCATATGATATGTAAACTGGGACATGAAATTAGAATATTTTTCAATTTTACCACCAACAAGGCATGATTACCATTCTCTTTTGCTGTCATTGAACAGAAACATGATGAGAAACCGAACTCAATTCGAATTTTGGTTTCATCCCTTTTAAAACAGCTTTAGGATAGTTCAGAATCGGGCTTCAACTGAGCATCTGTACTGCGCCAAACTAGAAAATTTCCCAAGATCGTTCTGAAGTTCGGAACCAAAACAAATATACCAGTGTTTATAAATATGTATGAGTATGAACCCTGTACACGCATATTTGCATAATGTGTACGTAGCCCTGTATATTTTATGTCCTCCATGACAAAAATATTCAGTTCAAAGTCGGCTTTATTGGTATGGGTAAATCCACAGAAGGTTCTCAAAAGTGTAGTGTGTGACACTTTTTAAACGTTAGGCCCCCTCCACTCTTTTCCTACCTCCATGGTAAGGCTTAAGATAATATACTATGTTGAGATTCGATGTCTATGCGTATACCTCTGAATAAAGAACATAAGGAAGGAGCATAATGCCTCACAAAGTGGGTCCGGGATGGATGTTGCATATGGCTGACTTTCCTTTCACTTTGAAGAGAGATCAACTTGTTCCGAGACATCGTTGTCTGAAGAAACTAACTAACATGAGTCATACTTGGAGGTTCAATATGGGCGCCTATGTCCCACTGATATACGAAGAAGAAAAGCGTTATGCTACTTCCTGTTGTTCTTTATTCAAAGGCATATACTTAGAAAATATATTTTGTCTACCCATACGATCACAGATGAGTACATCATGTTTTGCTTACATCATATGTGTCTACTCGACTACCTCCATTCGGTAGCCTAGGAGCATGATGTAATGTAAATAACATGGTGTGCTCATCTGCATTTCTGTGATCCTTTTTACCAATGATGACGTATTTAGGGCCGGTATTATAAAACTTTTATAATATAGTTTTATAATATATTATAATACTTAACTTTAACTTTAACTGACAGTTTTGTTAGGACATATCTGTCAAAATTGTAAAGTTTTATAATACCGGCCCTTAATACGTCATCGTCAAAACGACCACAAAAATGTAGATGAGCACACCATGTTATTTACATCATGGATGTTATGTACGCTTGGGGTGAACGTATATGGTCGTGTGTCTTTAAAATGAAGATTGTCTCTAGTATAGTATGAATCTGAATGAATGTAAATGTAACAAGGATATAACGATTTCGTGACTGACTAAGGTGCATAGAAGATTCATCATACTGGGCACATATTCACAGGTTGAAACCAAATAAGAGTGAGTGAATGACAGAATGAACATTTTTGTGTATGATAGTAACTACAGAATACAAATATAGTAACATAGATTTATATATTCTCTGTGAATCTGTGATCTCGATTATAACCTATTTTATTTAATTGTTTATTTTGATTTTTGGGAACCGAAAAATCAAATAAAAGAAATAATCAACCCAACGATTATTCATGATGATACATCTTACAACATAGACAAGATATTCAATATACATGTATCACAACATGAATTCCTTTAAATTCTTCAATTTCAGTCATAGATTAGAATATCAACGCGATTTGATATATCTGCTCATGAACAAAAGATATAGAGGAGGATATACAATCTACAATTCAGTAAAAGCTAAAGAAAATGCTTTGGAAAAAATAGAGAGAGCACAAGAATCAATCCACAGGAAAGATAAAGATGTGTTAAACAGACATTTAACAACTTCCCTACCATTGTCGTTAAAATATTTGAATGATGGAAAACAAATTGATGACTCTCTGGATCAGTCTAATGAAAATTCTCCAATTAAGGAAGATCATTGCGAAGTACAGTTTCCATTTAAAATTGTAGATAAATTTGAAAGAAATACTATTGATAATACAAGTTCAACTCAAAATACTTATGAGTTGATGCGATGTAGAAATGAATTGAGTAAGGAGAAAAGGAATTGGATATTGAATTATGATAACTTTGATGATACATCATTAGAGGAAGAAAATGTAGACATCAAAGATGGAAATGTTAATTACGGTACTCCAGATCCTAAATGCAAGATGAGTCATATACCTTGTGGTGGATGTGGAGCTCAACTTCATTGCAAGGTAATCATTTCATATCTACTTATATCTTTTAAATCATATATGTATTTAATATACACAGAGTCATTTACATTTAATGGTAGATTAGAATATCAGGGAGAATGAGGCAGAATTAAGGTACAGTATTAATAATAGTAGGGGTTCTTTATTGAGATATGTCATCAACGAAAGATGTTTTCCAAAATTTGGTTTTTTAAATAATAATTATCTTCGGAACATCCCTTTCATTAGAGCTTTCATCCAAACATAATATGAGCCATTCAAAGGCCAATGAACCTAATTCCAGTTTTAAAATTTTCACTAGAGAGTATTGATATTTCTTGCTAGTGTTTAAACATACCTTTTATTTGAAGATTATTTATTTATTTCCCACATGAAATTTATAAGATATTTAGGTCTTCGGATCTATAATACCAGGGCAGGAATGATGTGTATTATTTATTCATAATGCTCCCTTAAGATATTTCATAATATTAAGTTGATTGGCCTCTGAGTGGCTCATACTCATAATACCTCTGGATTATTATGGAACTCACCTATTTTTTACAATTATATATTGATGCATTGGAGAGCATATTTGCACTTTATAGTTGGATTGGTAGCTTATTGTGAGTGAAAAACCGCACTTTTTTCATTATTATATAATTTGATTATAAAATTCATGATTTGTCTAACATCATAAGAGTACCTTCACTAGTTTCCCTTCTGGTAGAATCAATGAGTTTATGTTCATCATCTCTAGCATTGGACTTAAAAACTTAGATAACCTGAGCTCTTATCATCGGACATATATGTTACATATGGTATATCAACCTAAATTTGAAAATAATATATGATGAGGTATAAGGCGGAAATCTTATATATATTCTTTTTTGTTTAATAATATATTTATTAGCAATCAGAACATACATTCTATAAGCTAATCAGATGAGGAAGAGCTTATAGTGCCCTATATAACATTGTGAGAACTCTCCTAGTGAAGAGCCTCTTTTACCTCATTTGAGGTCGTTTGGCCAGGTTTCTCTTCAGTCTTCTATTATTTTGTTGTTCCAGAAGTGGTTGGATGGGAGGATTCATGTGGGATTCTAGTTTGGCATAGTGTTTTTTACATTGTTCCTTCACTACATCTTTCACGAAGGGTATTTTCAACTCCTCGTTTAGAGTTACGTTAGTGACAACCCATTTTACATTGAGCTTGCTGTATTATGTTTATACTCGACTTGCTGGCGCATCCCCATAATTCTATACCATGCGTCCATATGGGTTTATTCACTGTCTTATATATAAGAATTTTGTTGTCAAGTGACAACTTCGATTTTCTTCCTATGAGCCAGTTTATTTCTTGGAATTTCAGATCAACTTGTTTCCATTTTTTGGTTAGATTTGTTTTCAGCTTAGTCTCTCATCCAGATGATGCGACTATAGGATCTTTATCGCTAGCCATGATAGCCGTGTCGTCCGCAAAAGTCCCTGTTATCGTTTCTGCAGTTGTTGGTAACTCTGCAGAGTATAGGAGGTAGAGTAGGGGACCTAATACGCTTCCTTGTGGATTGATTGATGGTTTTAAGGTTAGAGTATTACTGTTGACCTTGGTTTTAAATGTTCGGTTGCTAAGGTAAGATTTGAATAATCTGTGGTACAGTGGGAGCTTTTCTTTGATTTTATAGAGTTGGCCTTCATGCCATACCTTATCAAGTGCCTGGCTTAAGTCCAAAAATACAGTTGTGCAGTTTTTTTCTCTTCTAAGGACTAGTTTATCTCATGAACAGTTCTATGGCATTGTTGTATTGTCGAGTGGTGTTGGCAGAGTCAAGACTGGTGATCTGGTATTTCATCTATCATTCCCCTTACTCTACAGTGTATTAGCTTCTCCAAAATTCTTGAAGGAATTGACAGGTGATTTATAGGCCTGTAGGATGATACGTTATGGGGGTATCTACCTGGTTTCAATATCATTATGATTTCTGCAGGTTTGAATTGCTTAGGCCAGTAGTGATGTTTCAATATGGCATTGAATATAAATAGCAGCATTTTAATCCCTTTTCCGGAAGTTCCTTAATCATTTTTGCCGATCTTTGGTTCAAGCCTGGATATTTTTTGTTTTTTTATCGCCGTATTTCTCTCTTCAGATCTTTGTCTCCGATTCTAGAGTATTATTGGTCTGTTCTTGGATGTTTTGAGTTGTTGTGATATCATGTGGGACAAATGTGTTGGCAAGATGTTGGGCGAAAAGGTATGCTTTCTCCTTGTCACTATGTGCCCAAGGTCCAAGTGTAGCAGTTTGATACCTGATTGGAGGATTTCTCGTGGTTGGCTTTGATTTTGATTTTATAGGTCGCCAAATCGAATTGTCATACCGATTTAGATTCAGTATGTAGTCCTGTATTGCATTTTTTTTTGCCTCCTCCAATTTATTCTTCAATCGATTACTTAGTTTGTTGTCAGATGGTGTGTGACTGTGTTGCCATTTTGCTCTGGCTCATGGCGGGCAATCAACTGCGGAAACGGTAATGTCGTATGGCAAAGCGCTTATTTTGATTGATGTTGCTTGAAGACAGTCTTTCGTGTATTCCTGCAGCCCGTTGTGTTTTATGGTGTTTATAATCAGGATAGCACTACCTGCATGCGCAGTTTGATCTGGGTGGTTAGTGTTGTACAGAGTATAATGTGGTATCCTAAAGTAAGTCATATCAGTGAAGTGAGTTTCGCTAATCAATAGAATATCTATCATGTTACTTTACAGGAATATTTTTATTTCTTCTTGATGTTGTACTACGCTATTGGCGTTCCATAAAGCTATTCTTAAGTGCTTGAATTTAAAATTTTTCCAGCTAGCATTGTTAGCATGTTCAGGATCATGCTATTTTGTTGAATGAGCTGGTTGAAAATATTTTTGAATTCATCCAAAAACCTGTTCAGTAGTACATTGGTTTCATCCTTGTTATTGTCTGCAGTTGGTGTCTCATTCGGGCTTTCCCTAACTGCGTTTGAGTATAATCGTGACGAATTTTGTGTTCTCGTTTGTTGTTGATTGCTGATGGATTCTGCTTTTATGAGGCGTTGAGTTCGTGGTATATTTGCTGGAATAGTTGGTGAAGGTTGCCGAGTGATTTGTGAGGGCTGTCGAGTGGGAAAATTGTTGTTTTTGTATAATCGTTGATAATATTCGCAGCCTCTATAATTTGCCGGGTGCGATCCGCCACACAAAGCACATTTTGCTGGGGTGAATTTACTTTTCTGGCATTTACTTGAGTTATGTTGGCCCCCACACTTAACACATAAGAAAGGTCTATTACAAGAGCTCTTTGTGTGACCGTACTGCTGGCATCTTAAGCGTTGTACGATTTTGTTGTTCCCTTGAGGTGGTTCTATTTTCACTATGGTGTTGAGTATTTTGTGCAATTTATAGACTTCCTTGTTATTTTGTGCGGGCTCTAGATCCACAAAGAACCTATTGAGAGGTTCTTTGGTTTGGTTCTTTGATGTTTCTGGCTTGGTGTCCTCTGTCCATAAGATGTTGTTTGATAGTTTCTTTGTCTATTGTATGGTGTGAATTTTTTATCACAATTCTGTATGCTCTATCCTCCTTAGGTTGGTATGTGCAATGGATATGATTATTTCCCTTAGGAATTTTACCAGTGTTCTGTACTTTCCAACTCGCTGCAATTTATTTCAACTGTGTTGTCCGCCATAGTTTTTGTTTTATATTGCTCTTCCCTGATTATTTTTGACAGCTTTTTTGTCATCTCAGGGTAATTGGCCACTTCATATATAAATATTGGGGGCGGTTTTGGTATTTTAGGTTCGATATCACTCGAGTTTGTGTCCTTTTCTGGTGGTGAGAGTACTTGATACCTGTTGTTCGTATTCAGACTTCTAGATTCTATGAGTTCATTAGTTGTTTTCTTTTTTTTTAGGCATTTAACGATTTTCCAGGAGTTTCGTTCTGCTTCTTTATCATTAGATGATAAAATTCTTTTTTGTCTGTGTTCGTTTCTTGATGACACTTCACTGCTGTTTGCCATGTCTAAGTAATTCGGTTACTGCAGTTTCATGGTTATTACTGGTGATCATCAAACCAATGAACTTTAGAACCACCCAGAGTATTCTAAATACTAAATACTTGTTGGATGACATCCTGCAATAGTAATACAATACATCACTATCCCAGGAGTATCCTACGAACCCCAACCTTCAAGTGCAGGAAACTCTGATCGATGTGCATGACGTCGTTGTAGGGAACTGTATTTGCTATTTTGCAGCTTTTACAGTACCCGCTCAATAAGAAAATACCCGGTTAATGTGGTTCTTCCACGAGATGGTAACGTTTAGGTCAGGGTTCGTATGATACTCCTGGGACCCTATTCTTGAATGTGATGGAATGAACGTTCTCTATCGTTGAAGCAACAAAAAATTAAAAATTGACAAATAAAAAAGACAACAATGCAAATCATATAACCATTGAACATATTGGGGAACAACAAATAAGTAAAAGGAAACCTGAAAGAGGGAGTAAATGAATTCAACAGCTTCTACATAAATCTAGCTCAAAACATGTGTGGAAACTCATTAGAAACAGAAAGTTCAGGGTATAGTTGGAAAAGAGTAGAACAATCAATGTATTTATTCGAAATACTTCGCATCCAGCTGAAAAAATTTACTCGATGCCAAAGGTCACAAAATAAATTTTTCGCAAAATGGTAAGTTTCATCATAAAATTAGTCCAGACAATAAGTGTTGATAAAATAGTAGTCTATGAAAAATGTCCGAATTACTTTTTTCATAAGAGCCACCGTTTTTGAGATATAACGATACAAATAGATAAAAGAGTTCTGATCGTCATAACATGCACACGTTTCAACGCCACCTTTGAGGTAGTTTAGTTAGTGCTTTTTTTCTCAATGTGGTTTTCTAGATCGGCCCATTCCAAGAACCTGATGTGATTCTGTTTAATTTGAAACCATATCAAATAATATCCAAAGATGAAGATGTTCTACGATGTTGTTCGGCGGCTCTAATATTTCTCGAAAAAAGCTATTGCTGAAGTTTTCAAAAAGAGTGATTCAACTCTACGAGAAGTTATCACCAACGGACTTCGCTTACTTCTCTCTATGTTTAGAGCTACTAAAAAACTACGTGCAAAGATAACTTTCTCATGCTTCGCTAAAAATAATGGAAAAGGAGAACAAGGGTATTTAGTCTGTCTTCCTCTAACCTCTGCGGCTGCTAAATAAAATCTCTTTCGGGTTTCCGGGGATTAGTTGAAAGCTAGGCCAGAGACCATGATTTTTGCGCGCTTGGTCTGGGGAACAGCATGCTATCGTTTTGTCAAAAATGGTCTCAAACGACTAGATTGACTCACTAATGACGAAGCCGGGGTCAAAATGCCTTCTGTCTGGCCGGCCAGCCGACGGCACGATAAGTATCGAAATAAGCAAGCTAGCGACTTGAAACTTTCAGATTACGTCGCGTATTGGAATGCGCCGGTTAAGTTCGTTAATGCGAATAATCGGTCGAATGGTTTCTGAGTTATGGTCAATTGAGATTTCGAAATTGATTTCCTGATATTTCAGGAACTACTCATGCCATTGAATTGGAACTCGACAGTTAGTTGAAGCATAACAACGCACAACTTTACACGACGAAATTTCGTTGAGATCACAGACAGTAAATTGCAAAAAAAAAATTTTTTTGGAAACTGTCCATTGAATCCGGAAAAAACTTCTACTCATTCCTTGGTCATCATATTTCACAGCATTGTACCAAATTTCATTTTGATACTACCATAATTTCAGGAGATGTCGGGAAAAAATATATAAAATTTCGGTAAACCCGCAAGATTTCCCATCGCGAAGCTATAGGTAAGATATTCACATCATTGTAAGCAGTGTGACTTTCTGAACAAAAAATATGAAGGCCAACATAGGCGGTCTCTCTTTGTTTGGAAGATATGGGCCCCCAAAGTTCCAAATTGTTGCATTTTCAGATCCTTTTTTCCGCCATAAAAATGATCTCTCACTTCTCAAATCTAGTTCATAAATCATCTTCGAACCTTCAACCAACGAATAGCGACAATTTCTTACAAGAATATTCATTATTTAATGGAAGAAAAGTGAAAATATTAGACAACCACAATATATTTCTACGAAATACTACTCAATGTTAAAGCGGAGCTTGGCAACAGCGTCTTTTCATCGCTGGCCAACGTATTATGACCGAAGAATAGTTGCTGGCGGAAAATATGAAATGAAGGACAGTTGAAGGATATGATTGTAAGGAGAATGCTTCTGTCACTGAAGAAGAGGTGGTTATTCTAACATCAAAACAAAATCATTGAGAATATCAAGAATTTCACTCTCAATATTTTCGTTTGAACTTTCTTTCTATCCCCTTCAAACTAGGGAGGTTGTTATCTATTTCGTTTTTTGTTGTCTTCGAGATGGTCCCAGTTTAGAATGAGATTCAGGGTATTCCAATGAAATGGGTTATATAAAAACCTCGATTTCATTGGAAATCTGGGAAGGGCGCGACCTATCACATATGAAAAAAATGTACGTTGAAATATATCTCAGGGTGTATTCTCATTCCATTACTATGTGTTTCAACCTTGTAGATTTCATTAGAAACGAATTCTCCTATTGGAAGATTTAGAGTATCGCAGTAAACAGTAAGAACTAAGAACATATTTCATTTTTCTCGCCAGCAATAATCTCATTCACGAATACCCACGATGGCACGATTCCGACCGATGAAATTCGCGCCATTGCCAAACTTCACTTTTAGACTGAGTCGAAATCAGAAGGAATAGAGGTTAAGTGGTTGTCCAGTAATTTCATTGTTTTTTCATTAAATATTGATTATTCTTGAAAAAAAGTGTTGCTTATTGTTGGTTGAAGGTTCAAAGGTGGTTTATGAACTATAAAGATGAAGTGAGAGATCGTTTTTATGGTCGAAAAAGGGACCTGAAAACGACTCATTTTGGAACTTTGGGGGCCCATATCTTCCAAATTAAGGGAGACCGCCTATGTTCGATTTCACATTTTTTATTCAGAAAAACACACTGCGTACAATGATGTAAATATCTTTTCAATATCTCGGCGACGGGAAATCTTGCGGGTTTACCAAAATTTCTTGGTATTCTTCTGCATATATCGTTTTTTTTTCCGGAATAACTCAAAAAAATACTGATTCAATCCAAACGAAACTTGGCAGCTAGTTTGGAAATACTGGTGGGCAACTTTGTGCAAGATTTCGTGATGATCGTGTCATTCAATTTGAAAAAAAAATTCTAATTTGTTTTTTCAGATATTCAATATTCTGTGTTCTTCTGATCAGATTATCCTCATGATATTCTGTATGAACCTTCGAACTGTCATTTTTCGATAAAATACTAGACTTCAATTCGATCTAATCTGTATTCTTGGAGATATTGGAAATATAAAATTTTGAATGGGTATATCTGCGGAATCATTGGGTGGATTTTATCGATTCACGAATTCGGTCTTCGTGAATGAAGTCCTAACCGACTCTACAAATATCTGGTTTCCAAGTTGTATCTTTTGGAAGTTATTGTGTTTACGGTCGAACGTTAGTTTATCGAAAAAACCCTAGAAAAGCACTGACGTGAAGTCAGCAGCTTTTGCGCGCATGTTCTAAGTATATCAGCAAAAGTGAACATACGCGCAAAGGCTGCCTTCTTCACGACAGTACTTGTCTATGTTTTTTTTTTAATTATTTTGTTGGTTTTCATTCCAAATATCTGGAAAAGAACTATTAAAAATTAAATAAAAATTGTTTTTTATGGAACAGGGAAAACATCTCGGCTGTTAGATATCAGAAAGCGAGAACATAAAAACAACCTAAGGAATAGTGATATACAAAGATCCCAAATAGCGGACCATGTAGATTCGACCATTGAAAATCACATGACAGATTGGGACAATACAAAAAAACTGATGTCAGAACCAGATGATTTGAAAAGAAAAATCAAGCCCCCCTACATTTTGTTGAATTGAGAGAGTAATTTTTCTCATTTTTCTGTAGGAATGGACCATATTTGGCTGAATCCACGATGTAAGCAAAGCATGGTGTGCTCATCTGCTTATCTGTGATCATATTCGCCAATGATGACGTCACTTTTTTCATTCAAATTCAAGGAAATATAAATTCTCTGCTTTTAATTTGAATGCAAAAAGTGACGTCATCATTCGTAAATATGATCACAGAAAAGTAGATGAGCACACCATAATCAATTTCAAGCGATGGACCAAAATGTTTTTGGTTATTCGCGGTTAACCGTTTTGGTTATGTGTCAAAGGATATAATGACGTCATAACCAATAACCACTGTCATTATCGCTTGAATGCGTTGGTTTAAACCACAAAATACAAATCTTTTTTGCGGTGGGAAAACTATTTTGACTTTTGATTTGAATAAAGGTCAAAGGTTTTGACAGTGTTCAGTTGAAGTTTTGTATTCTTAGTAATGGATATTCGTGGTAAACAACTTGCATTACTGCTATTGGGAACTTCTGCGAAGATGCCACCTCCCTACCGGTTAAATTTGGAACCTGTCCAAGCTAGTAGTTTTATGTAAACAAACAGTAGAAATGTGTTGAAATTCTTATAATTTTGTGTAAATTTGATTTCTTGAGAAGGAACTTTTCGTTTGGATCACGATATAAAATCGTGCTTTTAATCGTTCCTGTAGGATAATTTCGATGGTATTTTAGTGTCTGTTGCTTGGTGGATCGAAATGAACCAATATAGTTTACTTAATCTCGAAAGAAAAGGAAATAGATAGACATATAAATGATTTTATTTTTATATCACAGCAGCTCAAGATACAAGTTAAATGAAAAATGTCACAGCTGGTTCAACCTACCTATATAGAAATAAAAAATTTTAATGTATTTATATGAATAACTTTAGCTATTATCAACTTTAACAGTTTTTGGTAATCTTTGGGTTTCGACAAGTGGAGATCAGAACAATATATGCGCATGCTCCAACAGAGTCATTTAGGAAGCATCGTTGCCAGACTGTAAAATCAATCCGATGCCAAAAGAATGTCATGTCATTTAAAATCCTGTTTCATTTATATATGTCGTATAGAAATAATATGATTAGGAAATTGAATATCAAAGGAATATAATTGAAGAAGTGAATAAGGGCAATTCTGTGCTATTTTATTTGAAATAGATATATAGTAAGTTTTTCAATCATAAGTTGTATGGAATATAAGATGAGACTTTATATGAAACGAATGTTTGAATCAGTAAATAAGGGCAATTATGGCCCTATTTTATTTGAAACAGTGATATAGTATGTTTTCAATGATGGGACACCGTTATTTTTACTTTCCGATTTGGATTAGGACGAATGGAAAGACGAAATTCAAGTGCACTATCCCAAATTTTATTTATTTTGATTTGGACTGGCAATGCCCTGAATTGAACCATTTATACTAACCCCGACAGAATGCATCACATTACTCGATAATTACTTAATGTACTTATTTTCAAGTCAGAATTAACCATCTCAAATGAATCGAGATACGATCACCATTGTTTAATTGTTCTTAAACAATGCTATTACACAAATCTAATATTAGGCTCCGCACAATCTGGCAACGATGATCCCGAAATGACACTGTTGGTGCATGCGTACATCTTGTTTTGATTTCGACTTGTCGAAACCCAAAGATTACCCAGTTTTTATCTAGTTTTTGTCAGGTTTTGAATCAGATCTCTTTCTTTGAATATCACTTTCTGTAGTAAGTGAAGTAGGTAGCTGCAGAAGTGCTCAGTAGTTTATCTGAAGGAACAGCATTCTTCATCAAAATTCTTTCATTTTCATTTATACCTAAAACATATCGACATGAAGTTGTTCTGAATTGAATACATTGTATTTTACCTTTATGAAATCCAGGCCTTTCTTCTATCAACGATTTCCATGCCAGATGATGTTTCCGAATTATCTTTACTTTCATTCAGCTTTGGAAAAAATGTAAACTTAAGGTGGTTGATGATTCTTTCTTCTTTGACGATGAATTACATTGAGTCGAGGAACACAACAATAGTCATCTCGGGAGGATGCCATTTTGAATTGATACAATCGAAAATTTTGATCGGAAAGAAAGAAATCGATTGATGAATGTTACAAACACTTTCGGTATACCAAAAGTTCAACTCGGAGAACAACACAAAAATAAGTTTTACTCACTATTTAAAAGTGAATTGGATGTTTCAATATCCTCCACCTGAACATTTTAGTCACAGCTTGATAATTCAGGGAAATCAAATAAATGTTTTGACTGTTGACGTTTGCGGCCATTTCAAATATTCCGTAATTCCAACTATTTTGATAGACCGCTCGTGAAAAACAAGTCAAGAGCTGGGTTAAAACCGCAAAATTTTGGTTATAGTTGTGGTCCTTTCACAACTGATCCATGACGTCATGGAACCAAAACCAATAGAGTAACTGATTTCGCTTGAATGAAATGTTTTAGACCAAAAAGGATTGGTTTTAACCAATCTGTTTTGGTTACTCGCTTGAAATTGGTTCATGTTTTACTTACCTCATGGCTGAATCCACTAAAAAAGAGATATAATTGAGAAACTTTCTGTGTTGCTGAGGTTTCTCAAAAAATGTCAATTTGACATAGGTCTCAGAAAAAGAAAAAAAAAAAAAGTTGTTTGTTCATTGGGCATCCTGTTTTCCTAAAAGCTACCATAGACAAATACTTTAATCCGCCAATCCGCAAGGGCTTTTTCCAACAAAAAATGTTATTTAATTTTTAATAGTTCTTTTTCGGATACTGGGAGTGCAGAAAACCCAGAAAAAAATACAAAATTATACAAAATCCTCCTAGAATAAGCTTTAATCGATTGTTAAAAGGGGTGAAGTGCTAAATGTGGTTGCAAAAAAGTTTGACTATTTTGTTCTGTAGCATGTACAAATTGTCAAGACTGATCGTGCTCCCATATTCAATTACCAACAATTGAGGATTCATTTAATACTTATCAGGTGACATGCGATGTGTCATTATTGTGGCAATTTAATTGCCCCCAGGATAAAGAAAAGGGCAAGGGGAAGCAGAAGTATTAGAGAATTATGAATCAAATGGATAAATTTCCCTATTCACGCGCTTGTTCTAGGGAACAGAGTGTTATAGTTTCGTCAAAATGTCTATAATTTTCGGTCTTAAACAATTAGGTTACACTCCCTGAAGAAGAATCCGTGGTCAAATACAATTCTGTTCGGCCTCCGTATGTGCTCTAACTTTCGAAGGAAAGCACTTAGCCACTTGAAATTGTCAGATTAGATTTGGAGTTCCGATATCCTGGTGTAGTTCGTTAATGGGTTACACCCGTTTGAAATTTTTAGATCAGTTCCTCAATTTCTCAAGAAGTACTGATGCGATCAATTTAAAACTCGAAATTATTTGAGAGATGCGAAAGCGCAACTCAATGCTAGATTTCGTGTGGATGTAGTCAAAAATCCTCAAAAAATGTTTATTAAAAAATTTGACAAATTTTGTAGAAAAAAATTTCTTTGAAAACGTTGATCAGATTTCAACGAAATTATGGCACAGACCTTGAAGTCAGTATTCAACAACAAAGTTTCAAATTTCAATTCGATCCGATATTTACTTTCGGAAATATAGAAATATGTCAAATTTTGAGGTAATTTCTTCGACAACTCAAGAACAACTAACGCGATCAGATTTAAACTTCGTTGTAAAATATCTTCGGTGTTATATATATGAAAAAGGAATTTAACTTTAACAAATTTAACAAATATGAAAAAGGAATTGTCAAATTTCTTAAAAATCTTTGTTACTTCTGATATATTTCAAGAAATTTTGATCTCATGATGGTGAAACTTGGTAGCCAGTTTGCAGTTGCTGATAAAGAAATTTGTGAACAATTCCGTTATGATCGTTAAATTATATCAATGAAATTTCAAATATACATACTAAATTTGGCATATTTGGTGATCTACTAATCATATGGTCCTCACGATATTCAAGCTGTCATTTTTGTGCGCGAGTTCAGAATCTCAAACTGACTCCTTCATCAGACCAAGGGGAAAATTTGCAGAATGATTGTCTTTCGATTATTTTCGTTTATTGTGACTTTAGTCAAAATTTTGTTCTAAAATATTTCATATTTGGTTCTCTCATAATAATATGGTCCTCACGAAATTCCACATGAACCTTCAAACTGTAATTTTTCACTGAAATACTGTATTAAAATTCGATACGATCAGTATTTTTGGAAATACATATTAGTAAGATTAGAATGGGTTCTTATTTCTGCGGAATAATTGGGCTAATTTAACCAATTCGAGTCTGCGGCCTTCGTTATCAATAATAATAATATTAATCTACAAACATACATTGCAAGTATCAAGTCTTCAAGTAGAGTCTTGCGGAAGTTATTCTGTTCATTATAGGTGGTAACACAATAACGTCTTAAAGAAACGACTTAGAGATTCGATTTTTATAGGATCGGTTTTCTGTTTGATCGCGAAGGTCGAGTTCGTGGATGGGTAAAATTCGCCTGATGATTCCATAGATGCAGGTTCAAAATTAAAAATTTTCAAAATGTATTTCTAAAAATACGTATCTAATCAAATTGAATCAATTTGATCGAAAAATATTAGCATGAGGTTCATGCATAATTCCGTGAGTACCAAATGAAAAGTAGATCGCCAAATCTTTCGATCAGGAAGTAGAGCTGCGTTTGGCGAGATCAATACGTGAACAGATGATGACTGCTTTGTCTTCGAATTTGAACAAACTTGTTGAAGCGCCTGACCCCACGTCAGTGATTTCCTGCGTCTGTTTTTATCTTCACCGCTTTTATGTCCCCTTTGTCATTTTCAACACTTGCCAATATGTCCAATTATTCAATAGGTTCAAATTAAACAGTCGCAACCGATCCGTGAAATAAACCTAGCGTGGAATCCACATTAAAAATACGCGCTAAGAACACTCACCCAAAAAAATTTTCGTTCTGCTGAAAATCGAAATAAAATCTTTTTTGTGACCTTCGAACCCGAGTAAATTTTTTCCATATAACGGATCGATTGAATTTCAATTATATATTTTGAACAATCCTACCAATTTTCAGCCGAGGGGGTTTTTTTGTACGTTCGAATTTCTTCTTTTGTCCCAAGTATTCTTCTCAATTTCATTGATGAATCTATTCAGAAAATCGGTAATTTTTACTACCACATATATTGATTGATATTGCCTTAGAATATGTCAGTATTTTTTTCCAGTTGAACTCTATTACCCTTTTCTGATATACCTTTCTAAATAATGTTTCTCCATTTAATTTTTTTCTGCCTACGATGTATCCTTCTTTCAGAATCTTCTAACCGCAATTTGACTTTCTCTTCACCAACTGCCTTAGTTTTGGCAAGTATTTCTAAGAGTTCCTCAGCTATTCTATCAATGCAAGAATCCATAACTTCGGAAATAGTGGCTTTTACAATTTCGTTTGAATACTTGATTTGTCCGCCGGAAAAATTAAATTAATCTTACTATATTGATTAATAGCGCGTTCCAAAGCGAAGTTATCTAGATAGAGTACGTCCTGTAAACGAATATCTAAAATATCAAGACGCTCTGTAACTTTCTACCATTTCACTTGATCAACAACCCCAGGAAATTTAAGAAGGGATAAAAGATATTTTTAATTATCAGTGAGCCCTACACCACACAAGAATACTTTGAAGCAGCAAAGTGTACCAGCAACGTGCTATCGTGTTGTGACAAACAATTCATTATTGGACCAGAGATTTATTTATTTATTAATATCCACACAGATTCACAATCTATTTACATGGATGTTAAATTTACAAATTTATTCAAGATTAAACTCACAAAAATAAAGAACTGACCTGAATTGAAAATTCACATGATGTGGATTGACACTAAGGAAGTCTAATAATTTACCTATATCAAAAACTGAGAGATGCGGGACTAAATGGAAAAAGTTATCATCTGTATTTCTTTTCTGAAAGTTTTCAGTGACACTGTGAAATCAATATTAATCAATTTGTTCAATTCGTTAGCCAATCGAAACATGGTCACAAGAGGAGATCTTAGGGATAATGATGTACTTACTGTTGGAATACTAAACATCAAAGGCAATCTTGTTCTTCTAGATGGGACACTAAATCTGATCATCGATAATAATTATGGCGAGTTGTTTTTGCTATTGATGATTTTGTACATGAATATCAGGGGATACATATTCCGGCGATTCTCCAAGGACAGTATCTTGAATTCCTTTCTCAAATGATCGGATCTCACTATGCGGTAATCTGGATAGACGTTATGTTTTTTCAAGAAAAGATATCTCAAGAACTTATTTTGTACCTTATCTAGTTGTTCAAGCGCCGTCCTGTACTCGCCAGACCAGGCAATTAGTCCGAATTCTAACTTAATTCGTACTAGGGTGTAATATAGGAGTTTTATTTGTCTCCAGATTCTTAAATTCAGATGAATGGCGCATGATGAAGCCCAACAATCGAAACGCGGATCTTGTTACATTCTAAATATGTTTGTTGAAGGAGAATTTATGATCGTATCTGACACCCAGATCCTTCAATTCTGTGGATCTTCTTAAAACTTCTTCCGCTAACTGATATTCGAATAGAATCGGGTCTTTCATTCTGGAGATTGTTAAAATATGGCATTTATCATGATTGAGACTAATTCTATTCCGAGCACACCATTCGACCAATCGTTCAATGTCCTTCTGAAGTTTCACTGAGTCTCGGACCGTCTGAATTCGGCGGAACATTTTTGAATCATCTGCGAACTTAAGGCAATCTGAATCGTTAAAAACATCAGGTAGATCATTAATGAATATGAGAAAAAGTAGAGGCCCCATGTTCGATTCCTGAGAAACACCAGATGTCATTTTCATTTTGTCAGAAAGAACACCACCATGTTTGACCATAATATGGCGCCCATGTAGATAGTTCTTAATTAAGTTGAGAAATGTACAGGACAATCCTAAATAGCTCAGCTTACTCAATAGAATATCGTGATCTACGCGATCAAACGCCTTTTTGAAATCCGTATAAATAACATCTAATTGATTTCTAACTTCCAGAGTTTCAGGAACATAATTGGTAAATGTGAAATGGTTTGTATCGACTGACCGACCCAGAAAGAAACCATGTTGGTAAATGGGATATATTTTTCTCGACGTATTCATATAATTTTGTGTAGATGATCTGTTCAAACAGTTTGGCGGGCGCACACGTGATGGATACCGGTCTATAATTTTCAATGCTTTCCCTGTTACCAGCCTTGAATACTGGTGTCACCAGTCCGGTTTTCCACTGCGTTGGAAAGATTGTGGTTGCCAAAATCGTATTAAATATATGCATGAGTGGCTGTTTTAAATACTCACCACATGCTTTAAGAACATAAGCAGGTATACCAGCTGACCTCTTCGGTTTCAATTTTTGAATTGTCTTATCATAATCAATATCAATTACCCTATCCAAATGAAAATTATCCCCGTATACATTTTTGTCGGTTTCAAAATTAAGGTCATATGTAGCCTCAGTGAAAGCATACACCGAAGAAAAGAAATCTGCGAATGCATCAGCACTGTTCCCGTGACTGACTAAGTTTCCGTGAAGATGCAGAGTCTCTGATTCTGTGCTATTGGTCTTCTTACTTTTAACGTGATTCCAAAATTGATATATATACTCATACAAACATTTTTCAACTTTTTGTATATGCTTACTACTCTCCTCTTCCCTAATAAGTACTTAAATTTTTTTCTCAGCTCAAAAATTTCATTGACTTTTCTCAACCTTCTAAGCTTTGACTTTGCTACTATCAGCTTTTTGATTTCCTTCGTAAACCAGGTTTTAAATTTACTGCGTCTATCATCAGTAACATATTTTGGGACAAATTTCTCCACCAAATCATTCCAAGTTTTATAGAAATTCTCTACTGCTTAATTGACGTCATTTTTCACTTCTAAAACTTCTTCCCAAAGACAATCTCTTACCGCACAATTAAATTCCAAAAAATCCGTTTTTTTCATAGTTATAAACATAATTAGCTAAATGATGTTTCTCCCATTTTACTCCTGAGGAAGTGATCATTTGAATATGCAGAGCAGGATGATACGCATCCTCTCTTACATATGGCGATATTTCCCGTTCGACAATTATTTTATCAACATTCGATTCAGAACTCAATACCAGATCCAATGTTCTGGCTCGAAAATTTGTTACGTTATTATAGAGTTTGAAACTGTTAAAATCAATGAAATGGATGAAGCTCTTTGATACATTATTCGACATACTTTGATCACAATCACCTCCTTATTCACGCACATTAAAGTCACCGACGACAAATACATTTTCAGGAGTATTCTCATCGATTTGTACCTGCAGGAATCTGAAAGCTGACTCGTACACGGACTCTCTACTTGCTGGTGGAATATACAGGCTACAGAATGTGAATTTACTGCTATTTATTTTCACCTTAACCGACAATGCTTCAAAAAAAGAACTTTTTCTTACCACGCTCAATATTTTGTGTTTTTTGTACACTCCTAATAAGGTTCCACCCCCTCTAGATTTTTGAGTAAGTTCCAAATTACGATCAGCTCTTACCAAATTGAATTTGTTCATATCTTAAATCTCCCCATCAAATACTCCGTCTTGCAACCACGTCCCCACCGCTATAATTATGTCAAACTCACTCTCCAAGCTAGCCCTAAAAAAATAATTGCATTTAGTGTTCAATCCTCTAACATTTTGATAGTACACACTGACAGCGCTCATTATCCGCGAATGAACCCCCCGAAAATCAAATGTATCAAATGTATCAAAATAATCCTCTTACTCAAAAATAAAATCAACCTGACCGGACGATCAATAATAACTGTGAAACAGCTGTAGTCATTCTCCTTGGATCCGCTTCTTCGATATAGATGTTTTGGTTAATTGGATGATGAGCTCTGATCAAGGTGGAATATTTGTTGATTTATCGACAGATATTCGTGCTTGTGATTATGTTATTTTATTATTACTGGAGCTGTTCCTTTTCTGTTAACCAATTCCTATCTTGTTAAGATAGAAGTTCATCAAAGGCGACTATTTGCTATTCTGAACATTAGTTTCGCAAAAAAAAATTGATGCTCACAATGAAGGGAACATAAAATACTATATCACTAACATGACACAAGGACGAATACCAGTCAATAAATCAACAAATATTCCACATTGATCTGAGCTTATCATCCAAATAACCCAAGCCCCTACAACAAAGAAACAATAAGCGATTTCAAGCGATGGACCAAAAGCTCCGGTTATAGTTACGGTTATCCAAATTGACCGACTATCTTTTGCCTATATGACCGGAGATTTTGGTCCATCGCTTAAAATAAATGATAACTGCAGTTTTACGATTAGCACGCATTGAAAATACTAGAAAAGCACTGTCAGCAGCTTTTGCGCGCATGGTCGAATTCGTTGCCAACGGGATCATCTTTTGACGTATTGAACCCACCAAACGCACAATTGTTGGTCTCCTAATCAGATTATTCGCACGAAATTCTACATAAGACTTCGAGCCGTCATTTTTCAATCAAGCACTGGAGTTCAATCAGATCCAATCTGTATTTTGCACAGCCATTTGAGCCATTCACGAATTCGACCTTCGTAATTCAGCCCCAAACCTACTCTACAAGTATCGAGTTTCTAAGTATTTTCTTTCTAACGGCCGATTGTAAACACAATTACTTCCGAAAGAGACAACGTAGAAACTCGATATTTGTAGAGAAGCTTTGGACCTTAATTACGAACTTGAATTCTTGAAGGGTTACAACCCACATCCACAAATCTTATTTTCCCAATATTTCCGAAAATGTAGATGAGATCGAATGGAAATCCAGTATTTCATCGAAAAATGAAGGCTTGAAGTTTCCCACAATGTTTTATGGGGTTAATCTGATCTGAAGATCGCAGAACATTGAATATTCGGAAATTAATTAAATTTTTTTTTTAAATGACCTAGAGACACGATTATCACGAAATTTCGCACTTAGAAGAATAGCCGAATTTTAAATGAAAAACTACGAAATTTTCTTCCACTATCACCAAAAATAATAATCGTATTTAACTGAAATTTGTTACACTGCTGCGAAATATGAAGCTCAAGATATGATCAAATTTTTTTCGAATACGATCAATTTATTTTGTATGAAATTTTGAAAAATATTGTTTTTAAAATTTTGTTGAAAGTTGCGCGTCGTTATGCCCAGACACCTGCCAAGTTCACTTAAATCGCTGTTGTAACCCCTTAAAATTCAGAATAATAATCTGAAAAGTTCAAATAAATCTAACTCCGAAAGCATTCGGCTGATTTGGTCCATTAATGAACTGAACCGCCGATGCGCGACCTACCCTGAAAGTTTCACTTCGCTTGCTTGTTCGGTTCGAAAGTTATCCTGTCATTGTTCAGCCGGAATGAATCGATTTTGACAACGGATTCGTCATAAGTGGGACCATTTTCGGGAAAAATTCGAAAATTACATTGGTACAAAACAATAGCACGCTGTTTCCAAGATCGTTCAGTTTCTAAGCTGATTTCACTTACTTCAGTAGTTATAGTAGAACAAACCCTTAAGCATGCTCCCATTACCACCCTCTGGCAATCATTTATACTGTTTCTTGCATGCTCGTTCACCATCTCCTTGTACCAAACTTCCACACCCTACATGGCGCATTCTCTGAACATGCCGTCATATAAGACTTTCATTGCTTCCCTTTTAAGTCCCCATTCCTTCCTCAGGACACGCACCATGCATCCCGCTAGTCTCTCTAGGTTTGCCCAGACATCCGAGAAGTGACCATGAAATCTGAGACCTTCTAACCTTCACACTTCTTGTTTACTTTGTGCAGTTCATATTCAGCTTTACATTAGGCGGCCTATTAGCGACCCCAACGTCCGTTTCAGCATAATGAAACCGTATTTTGCTAAGAGGTGCTCACTCTCCCCAGCAGCGTCATGCCTTTCATTACAATTAGCAAGTCTTCCTCGAATGCAATAACCCGAATTTTGCCCATATCGAAAATTTTCAATAATTCATTTAGGCATACGATCCACAGTATTGGTCCAGCAATGGAACATGGTGGACATCCACGCGATAACATTCCCGCTATGAGCTCATGCGTACCTATCACTCTTGCCTCTCTCTCTATAAAATATATATCCCTCATCATTTCCTCCTACTCCAACTACCCTTCCAGCCATCTTCCATGTATCGACAGTCAACTACCCTCTCGGGAAGCCGAACTGGCTTTCTGACATTCCGGGAGCATTACACTCCAGTCTGTACCATGACTAGCTCCAAAATATAAAAATATTATATTATTATTATTATTAAAACCTTACGCAGCACAGGAAGGAGACGGATCGGTCATGGTCACTGACATACCAGTCAGTCTTTACACACCAATCGGTAGTGTAAATTTCATCAAGATGAAATTAATTAATTCATCAGGTAACGGTCGATATCCGACTCCCCCACTGCACCACTTAAAGTGAACCATTCAGACCACTTGTTCATAACAAGGAGACCCTTCTCATTCACGAATTCCTCAACCATAAGGTATCCACGCTCCTACCATATATCTTCATCCCCTAACATTCACGTCCAATCCGATAAGGACTAGACTGTTACCAATCTTTCTGGGAACTGTCTCAATGTATCCAAAGAATGGCTACAACTAATCCTCTTACAGGCAGTATGCATACGTCCTTTTCATCTACAAGATCGGGAATCGGAACGACATCGCCATCCGAGTCGTATAATGGCTGGGGAGCCCAGCAACTCGCACATCCCTAACATAGGGATCCTGCAGCATGCATATGTAAAAACTTTCACGCATCATGCAGTTGCCTAATTCGCTCATGATTCCGTAGCATCTTTGCCCATTCAACTGCAGGAATTCAAGATGCATTTGTACTTTCTATTCGCGCATTCTTGCCCTCATACGCTTCATTTTCGCCTGATACTCAGGACACTTAGTACTTGACGTACTATGCCCGGTATCTAACCTAACTCGCTGAATGCACTCCCTGCATTCACTCTTGTAATCGCGTGCGACATGCCCTTCTTTCTAAACACGTTGTTTTTTAACGTGCACTCCTTAACCAGGTGTCCCAAGCTAAGACGCCTGTGGCACTGCTCGATCAGACTCATTTCCCTCGCCCTACAGGCAAGGAAATAAACATACACTCTTCTTTCCTCCAACCAACTTTCTATAAAAATTTGTGCTACTTCAAGTACCACATTGCCAGACTCACCCCAGCCATTTCTGACCTTAACTCTTACGTCCCTTTCGTATGCCTTCTGTTCAAAGCCACATTCGTTCCTCTTGAAAAGCTCACTCATAAGCTCTTTCTCACCCATCTTTGACGGAACGCCAAGGAAATGAAGAACATCCAATTCATTGCCTTGTACTTCCATGCATTCATTCATTCACTCAGTTCCGCCTATGCCAAAATAATCAGGCAAAACTAGGTGACAAGTATCGAGATTCCCTACTAAGCGGTTTTATTCAAGTTGAGATGGCCTGACTATTAGTAATAACTGTGAAACACCTGTAGTCATTCTCCTTGGATCCGCTTCTTCGGTGTAGATGTTTTGGTTGATTGAATGATTAGCTCTAATCTAATCTAAAGGTGGAATATTTGTTGATTTATCGACAGACAATAGTCCTTGTGATTATAATAGTTTAAAACTAGTATATCCTGATACTTAGGACTGAAATCGGGTTGAGCCCGTAACATGTTACACATATAAGGTCAATCCCTAGATTTTGATTAGAAAGTATAGAAATGCTTTTTGTGAGAGACCCATCCAAAATCACTGTTTGGATCTTATATTTCCTTTGTATTTCTTAAACCCATTGTATGCATCATAATCACGATTTCATTCATGTGTCATTGTCAGAAGCATTACTGATTAGCACTATGTTATGACTTTGGGCGCGTTTTTCAATTCACCGCACTGGTGTGGTTGTGGTGGAGTATGGTGGAAATAAAACATAAATGTGGATGTTGGACTAGATAATTTGACATTTACGTCATTCAACCAACAATGAAAAATGAATTGGTGGATCCATCACTCTTCCACCACACCAATTTGGTGAATTAAAAAACTCGGCTATGATTCAGGCTGACAGTGATTATGCTAATGACGCTTAAATTGAACCTCAATCTTTATATGCATTTATGCATCATTGGCATATATAATCATATTTAATAATTTCTTCACTAGTATTCAAGGGTAATTAGTCGAACCAACTTTTGTAGGATCCATCTCTGCCAGGATATATACCCTCAGAAATATTCAAAAATTCTAGAGAACTAGGAGGAGCTGACCTCACTGCTTTGATTTGTCAGAGATGTTACTTCTTAAAGCATCACAATATAGCTTTGGAAGTTCAAGTTTCAGATGATGATTATCCAGCAGTTCTTAAGACCATAAGTACAAAAAAGGGCATTGTGATATTGATGGTGGATTTGACGGATTTCCCTTGTTCTATATGGCCGGGAATTGCAGATATATTCTATAATATGCCCATTGTGGTTGTTGGAAATAAGGTCGATCTTTTGCCGAAAGATAGCCCGAAATATTTGGAACAGATCAGGAGAAAGTTGAAAGAACACATCAAAACATATGGGTTCGGAAATAAATTGTTGATAGATGTAATTTTAATTTCTGCTACAACAGGATTTGGTGTAGAAGATTTAATTACAACACTACAGCGTTCCTGGAGATACAAAGGTAACATAATTCAGAAAATTCATCTCATTGATCACTTGCATGTATTTTTTATTGGAATCTATTATTATTATCCATGGAAATATTGAATACCTTCGATCGCCGTCAAAAATTTGAATTTTCAACGAGAAACGATCATTCAAATTTGGTATCTATAGATTCGGATCTTGGCAGTCGCGACTAACATACCGCTTCTAGGGAATTATGTTCAACACTTATCGATATAAGCAGCGCGACCCCGAAGGCGTGGCCTGTACGTGACCTGGGCAACGCCACTGAGCCGCTCGTTCGGATCTCAGCAGTCATTGCCTCATCAAACGAAAGGAACTGTCAATTGAGCATTTCGGTTGTGTAACATTACATTATGTTACATCTATAATTATTTACTACAGGATACTTATTCAGAAGAAAATGGAATGCCACATTTTCAACGCCAGGAAAAAACAGCGAAATCTACAGATGACATATTTCTATTGGTTCGCAGGGGAGGGTTTGTAAACAGCGATGGATTTCGAATCAGATATTTTTGATGATTATGTGGAGCCAAATTTTAAAGATCGTTTTCTCGTTGACAATTGAAATTTTTTACAGCGGTTGAAGATTTTCAGTAATAACGTATAGAATATTTGATTCCAATGATATAAAATCCATTCAAGAGACGTATTTTATTGTGTTTATATTCTATGCTGATCAAGATGGACGAAATGGGATCATTCAATTATGAAACATGAGATTTTAGTTGAATTGATTATTTGAAAGCCGTCGATGTACGATACTCGACTAGAAGTATACATAGATAAGATTGTACTAGAAAATATATGGCAGAATGTTGGCAAAAAATTCAATAGAACAGGTATATCAATTTATACTTTCATTACCTTGTACGTCGTTCATTCATACACTTGATTCAGGTTGTAAGAAAATAAAATTTCTGTATGATAAAAAACTACGAGAGATGAATCAAAATTACTTCGGAAGATTAATTGATGAAGCAAGAATAAAAGTAAAACTACTTGGAGCATACTCAAAAGATGGAAGAGGTAACTCAAATAGGAATATTTTCAAAAATGTCAAAGATCTTGAGACCTTAGCAGACAGCGACTTGAATGACGTGAAGGAGCGAGTAGGTACGATCGTGTCGGGCAAGTGAGGCCCTAGCTAGCCGTGTCCTTACCTCGGTTTGTTAGATTTGGGAGTCGGCAATACTCGTTTACGGTGAGCCGATGTTTTCTAAAAAGCACTCCAACGACGGCTTGAAGTTTCGAGTTGTAATCAGACACACAGTCTATGGGATAGCATGCTATTAACGACGCGTCAGTGCTCTCTTTTCGTTTTCGAACGTTGAACCACACAGTTCCCTGGTTGATCCTGCCAGTAGTCATATGCTTGTCTCAAAGATTAAGCCAAGCATGTCTCAGTACAAGCCAAACTAAGCCGAAACCACGAAAGGCTTATTGAATCAGTTATGGTTCTTTAGATCTTACCCACATTTACTTGGATAACTGTGGTAATTCTAGAGCTAATACATGCAAATAGAGCTCCGACCAAATAATTCAACTATTTACTTACACTAATAACAAATAACTCAACAACTAATTCTATCAAAGTCCATGCACAATTTGTTTCCGCACTATTTATTTTCAATGGCCACTTTCCGCTAAATAGCTTCTACGAGAACTCCGCTGACTGACTGCCTATCCTGCTCCCCTTCCATTCTCATATAGTTCGTGGAACTTCTAGCGATTGCTAGAATTTACCCAGAAGGTTTCAGTCACCAGGCGAAGACTGTATAGACGTCCGGAGATTAATAGAACAGTCTCGCATAGACAGGGCCGTACTCGTCACAATGTCAATATCGTTGTTATATCGATGTTTGTGGTCTTAATCATCGATGTTATAGACATCGACCATCGATATCAAAACATCTTTTCAAAACCTTGATGCACATCGCCAAGCAGTAATTTTATTGTATTTGTATTCTTTACTCATTACGAGGGCCGAAATGTCACAATGCAATGACGAGTTTTCAATGGAATTAGTAATTTAAAATTCGCCGCTGTACGACACTTGACTTCAAGCGTTCAAGGCATCGATCGTTAAGGTATTTCTTATTCGAAATCCAACGATGTTAACAAACCCTCCCCTGGGAGACAATGAAAACATGTTCTCTGCATGTTTCCCTGACTTTTCGTTGTGACGAAAACGTTTGATTCCATTTTCTTCAAAATAAGAATCCTGTAATAACTTGAAACGGCCACACAGTGTAATTATACAAGAAAACACAACCAAAATGCACAACAACTGACACTGATTTTTGTACGTACGTTAGACGCAGAAAGTTTAAGTGGATTAGAGAGTAGTTACACACTGTTTTGTTATCAGTATTCTATCCACAGTGAACTCAAATAGTTATATTGCAATTTAATTTATTCATCCGATTTTTTCAATTATCAAGATATTTAATTTACTAGAGAATTGTATTACGATATTTCTCTTGATTTGGAAAGGTTCTCTTGACGAACATCGCGCTAGGCGCCAAAAATATACCTGGATTAGAAAGTAGTGACCCACTGTTTTGTATTATAAATACCTGGTTATGATTTGTGAGGAATCAAGTGCAAGAATACCCACATAAACTTCTAATCCTAAGACAATATTTCAACCTAGAATTTGCTCTTTTATGTTAACAACCTTGAAAAATTTCAGGAGATGCTTACCTGGTGGGATGTACTAATGTCGGAAAGTCTAGTTTGTTTAACACCCTCCTACAATCGGATTACTGTAAATCTCAGGCTGAAGATTTGATTCAAAGAGCAACCACCAGTGTTTGGCCAGGTACAACTTTGAATCTCTTGAAATTTCCAATATCCAAGCCATCTGGATACAAAATTGAATTACGCAGAAAAAGGTTGCTACAATTGAAAAAACTAGAAAAGCATGAGAATGAAGAAAGACAAAAGCTTTTGAAGCAAACAAATGACTGGAGGTATGCTGTTCTGATGGGAAGGATTGATAGGAGTTCTTCGAAAAACACTGAAAAAGGTGATAGTTGTATGAAACTCATTTATGTTTCTGTAGATAAGTGAATCATGTTTTTTGTTTTCTTCATAGAAAAACAGATCTTCTTTATCGCCTAGTTCCCCATTTATATTCATTACAGCCTTATTCAACTCCATATTTCATGCAATGTTTTGCTTTGAAAAGACTAGTTCTTCTAGAGTTTTTGAGGCACAGAATGAGTAATACTTATCATTTTTGATAGGAACCACCGAGCATCATGTGATCCTGTGTCTATAGCCAATAAATTATTGTGTTTTCTGTATTATATACATACTCAAATGATCATATAACATGTAATTGACAGGTGCTCCTTGAAATCAGACTCAACGCATTCTCCATTTCACGTTTATATTTTGAAACCGTTAAGTTATATATTTGTCAGATGACTGAGCAATGTTGTCCTGTCTACAAAGAGGTCTAGGTAATTATGTTTTTTTGCCGGAATGTGAATGTACTTAGGAAAAATAATGAATTTGAGGAGATGTGAATTCAATAATTTCGATACCTGGCAAATGTCGAAGAAACTGTTTTCTCTGCTGTTACTAGAAATATTTCACGTATATGAACAGGTTTGAAGATGCAGTTATACTGTTTTCTTGTACAGAAATCAAGAATCAAGCATTTAATTTAAATGAAAAATAATGGATAGAGTAGTCGGCTACTTTCTGATAGTTCATTTGAAAGAAAAATGAAACTATATAATAACCTCGCAGTAAAACTTCTACATGAACAGACTAACCTATGGAATTCCTAACTTTGGGATGGTGTTGGTTCCAAATTCAGAACTGTTCAAGACTGTTCGAGTATGCGCGATTGCGATTTTTCAGACTCAAAACGGCAATTGCGCATACTCGAACTGTCCCAAACAGTTCTGAATTGGTTCTGAAGTCGGAACCAAAACAAAGCTTTTCCCAAAATTCTCAGGAAATAAGCCTACCAAAGACATTCAACTACCTTGTTGCACAACTTGAATTATACTTGTTGGAAACTGGAAATACACTTTGAAACTATAGTGTTAAAATATAGTAGTACCACAAACCCGTGTCACTGTTAATCCTTAATAAAATACAGTAACAGGAAACGAAGTAAATTCATCATATTCTGAGAAAGAATGGAGTTTTCAGATTTCATTTATCAAATATGCTCTTAAATGAAGATATTTCAGCTAAACTGTTATGAAAAAGTTTCCAACATTTTATTATGATTTTTTTTAACTACTTTATGCTCATTCATAAAAATAACTAGAAAACCACTATTAATTTCAATAAGAACAATGAAATTTATTCATATCAGATACTGTCACAGGTAACTGGTAATCGTTCAACCATAATACAAAAAAATTGATGAACTCGATCACCTAAAACATAAGGAATATCAAAATAGGAAAAATAGAATTAAATGAGATACCATATAATTCATGTTATTTTCATGAATAAAATTTCAATGTTTTGCCAACTTAAGATATAACATTTTTATTTTGAATACACTTCTTTGTATTAGGACAATTCGACGAAATTTATAACCTTTAACATTATTTGATAAGGATTTTTTTGAGAAAAATGTTTATACTTTTATCCTATTAAAATAACTAGTATAATATAGACAAGGTTTCACTTTTATAATCTATCCCGGGTGGCCATCAAGGTCTATCAAGTTTTTTTACTCAAAACTGACGCAGGTTGGCATTCTTGAAATATCGGCAATGTCAAAATAATTCTCAGAGACGTTGCAAAATGCCAATGCCAATTTCTACTCTCAACCTCAACATAATCCATAGACAAGATATACATAATCATCAGGCTTTGAAACTAAAAATGCCAAAGGTAGTTCTGAAGAAGCAGAAACAAAGTATCAGGAAGTGCTATGTAGAATTGAAATCTGCTTTTTCTGATAGTAACCCTGATAATTTGGAATCATTAAATTATCACAAGCTATCCAACATTTTCGACGTATGTGAGTGAAAACCAAGGAATTATATTTTATATGAATAGATATTTATTTTTTAGCTGCACATCACCACAATAAGAAAGATTTCAAGCGAAAGAGATGACAAAGGATTTCCTTCTTTTGGTGCACGCAAAAAGACACTGACTGAAGACTTTATTTTAAAAAACTCGATTCTTGATTTCGATACAAGAAAATATAATAACTGAATCTTCCAACCATGTTTATATACGTGGAAAATTTCCAGTATTAACAGAGAAAAAAGTTTTTTCAATATTCGCCAGGTCTTAATTATTGAGTTCACATAATTCTAGGAAAACTATGACTCATCAAGGAATAAGATATTGCTTAAAAATATGCTAGTTTCATTCCCATTTTCCATAATCGTTTCACAAAATTCCATTCTTTCGATGTGGTCTTCTGGAAAAATTTCTCGATTCGTTTCAACCTCAAAACATAGGTAACCATTCTTCCTCAAAATATTCCGAACACTTCTATCGCTCATATCGACTTGTTCAGCAATTTGTCTACTCGAACAAGGTGCACTGGTTTCAACAGCAGCACACACATCTACTTCTTTATTCAGACGATTTTCACTGATGGTTTTTGGTGTTTTATCAATCTTGCAATTACTGTTTGTAAAAATCCACATTACTCAAATTTTTAGGTATTTTTAACTTGAAGGTATAGGCCTATCTTCAAAGGCAACAATAAATGAATTTATTGTCTCTCGAATTTAATGACCACCAAAATACCATTTTATGATTTGAATTTTTTCTTTTACGCGATTTCGATTTACGAGGAATTTACTTTATTTTCAGACCATATGGTCTGACGCACCTCAAATTTAGATTGCGACGGGGTCAATTCTTACTTGGATCAAGCCAGTTATGGCAAAAAAGAAACCAAGTTTTCACAGTGGAAATTATTTGTCATTCATTGTGGCAAAGAAATTCTTCAATGGAATAAAATTGTCGTATTTACACACCTCACGTCTGGAGTTCGATTGGCATACTGGCGAATTCTCACCAAAGACGCGATCGCGTACTGAGGGACTACAGACAGTGCGGACTGGAGACTCCCCACTAACCTGCAGAAGAACAGTCGTTTATTCGACATGCATCGCGATGAGGTTTTGACTATTCCACTGGCAGACTATATTCTCAATTCATCTAGATTAACGTAGAGTTTCGCATAATGCTGAGTGTCTTGGCCAGACCTGTATAGTCCACGTACATAAAGTATTTGCATAGCAGATTTCTTTTGAAGAGGCTCAACAGTAGGCGTCCCCCCGTAAATGTGCTCAACGTATCATACTTATGCCCATTTAAAATGTTGAGGTTGTTTACTCAATATTTCGAAAAATACCACTGCGATCAGATCGAAATTTGGAATTAGTTTCAAAATGCTGACGCACAAACCTATGCAAAAATTTCAGGATGGTTGCGCTAGAAAAAAATCAACTTACCTTTTTTTTTCCTGCATTTTTGTTCAAAAAAATGTTGTTTCTTAAACAACCTGTCAGTTAATATTTGACAAGTGTTATTCTAAATTTCAGCTTAATTGGAAGTTCAGTTTCGGAAATAATCGAAAATTATTATTTCGAATGGGGAAATTTACATATTTATGAATTCGGACTTTATTGGACCCCAAACCTGCTTTATGAGTTGCTTTTTTCGGATGTTATTGTGTTAACGATCGATCGATATGCAGATGTTACACAATATAGTCTGCTAGAAATTATATGAAAACTCGATATTTGTTAAGTATAATATTTTTGTTCGCGGAATAGATTTGTCCATAGGGGCTTTAGTTCCTCATTTTTTCTTGAATTAGGACCTTTGAAGTAACCTGAATTCTTTGTAGATTCATAATCCTTTTCGCAGGATGTTACACGATTTCTCTTAAACATTTTTTAAGACTGTGCTTCCGATAGATAATTACACCAATACAAAAAAACAGAACCATAAGGAGCCTAGCGAAATTCACTATTATTACACTGTACTATTGTATCACATCACTACTTCTTTTTCGCTTTTCTCTTAACAGAGGAGTCGTGATCACAGCTTTAATCATTTGGTTGCGCGGCTAACTATTTCTCGCCATTCTCCTCGGTTGAAGGCGCCGGATGCAACCTGATTTGTTGTTAGGGCAGTGGATGCTTTTATTTGGTCGGTCCACCATGTTGGAGACCTACCTCTGGGCCTTGTACCCTCTACATGTCCCTGTACCATTAGACGCTACAGATTGTCCTCGTCTCTTCTCTGTATATGACCAAAATATCTGAGAATTCGGGCCTGTACTATTCTAGATAACTTTTGAGATTCTTTGATTTCCCGGATGATAGACTCATTAGTTCTTTTTGCTGTCCGGGGAATTCGAAGGACTCTCCTCCAACACCACAGCTCAAACGCGATAATCTTTCTGCGATCGACGGCTTTCAGTGACCCTGTTTCCGCCCCATAAAGTAGGACCGGGAATATTAGTGTTTTGGTGATAATTTTTTTTGTGTTCAGTGTGATGTCACTGTCTCGCCATGTTTTTTGAAGGCTTTTTGCTGTTCTCCTAGCGATTTCACATCTACAGTTTATTTCCCGCGAGCAGTCCCCCTCATTTGAAATCAGTGCTCCCAGATAGACGTACTGGTCAACGACTTGGCATTGTCCCAGATGTTGGATATCTGGCTACTTATTACGAGCTCTATCGATGATCATCACTTTGGTTTACCCTTGATAGTTGATATCTAGACCAAAGATTTTACTTTCGGTTTCCAAATTATGCATGATCGCTAGGAGTTCGTCTTGGGTGCTAGCCAACAAGACGGTGTCATCTGCATAGCGGAGGTTGGAGATCTTTACTCTGCCAACCGCGATTTCCCCCTTCCATCTCTCTGTCACCATTCTCATAATATGTTCTCCATAGATCTTGAATAGAATGAGCGATAAAATGGATACCTGCCGGACTCCTTTTTCGATTTTACAGGTGTTGGACAGCTGGTTGTCAACCGTTACAGCCGCTTTACCGGTTCCATACAGATTCTGAATTGAAAGCGATAGATGATCCGGAACTCCCATTTCCTTCAGTACTGTCCACAGATGGTTTCATCTAATGCTATCGAAGGTCTTGTGATAGTCGACAAAACACAAATAGATCGGTTTGTTGAATTCGCGACATTTTTCGATGATTTGGCGAAGATTTAATATTTGTTCTCTAGTACCACGACCGTGGACAAACCCTGCCTGCTTTCGAGGGATTTGCCAGTCTAGGGATGTATTAAGTCTTTCTTTTATTATGGACAGCATTATTTTACTGGCGTGTGAGATGAAAGATATAAGGCGGTAATTATCACATAAGGTTTTCGCGCCTTTTTTATGCATAGGCATAAATATGGATCCCCCAATCATTTGACCATGTTTTTGTCGACCAGATTTTTTGGCAAAAGCTGTGCAATAGATCAACACCCTTCATTCCCATAGCCTTCATTACTGCTGCCGGAATGCCGTCGCAACCTGGGGCCTTGTTTGATTTAAATTTCTTAATGGCCAGTTCTACCTCTGTTTTGAGAAGGAAGGTTCGTCCGTTATGTCCGGTTGCTCGGTTCTGTAGTTGGAGTTTCCATCCTAGAACAGGTTCTCGCAGTATTTCCTCCAAGTTTCTAAAATTCCCTTTATGTCTGTGACCGTGTCACTGGATTCATTCACTATGGCCCATCGCCTCGGCGATTTATTTGTTTTACTGATTGGAATAGACCTCTGGTGCTATTGTGTTTGGCATGTTGTTGTTCTTTATTACATATGATTTTTAAGTACGTATTCATATCACCCCTACATAGTCTACATAGTCATTTGTTTACTAAGTTCTTTATATTTCGATCTTGTTTCTTGTAAGTTTAAGCCGTTGTTTCTGACGATACGTCTATTATTAATCACTTCCAATGTCTCATCTGATAGCCAGTGTTGATATTTTTTCGGCTGGTGAGTTGTCGGCATCTGTCCATTCACTATGGCCCATCGCCTCGGCGATTTATTTGTTTTACTGATTGGAATAGACCTCTGGTGCTATTGTGTTTGGCATGTTGTTGTTCTTTATTACATATGATTTTTAAGTACGTATTCATATCACCCCTACATAGTCTACATAGTCATTTGTTTACTAAGTTCTTTATATTTCGATCTTGTTTCTTGTAAGTTTAAGCCGTTGTTTCTGACGATACGTCTATTATTAATCACTTCCAATGTCTCATCTGATAGCCAGTGTTGATATTTTTTCGGCTGGTGAGTTGTCGGCATCTGTCCAACAGTGGAGGTTATGATGTCTTTAGTTTCTAGCCAGATGGACTCAACGGTTTCGCTGTTTGTATTTAGGGGTCTGCGGCCATCAATTATTGTGTTTAGCTTTCGTTCAAAAGCACTCTCATTCTCAACTGTGAGATTTTTTGGTACTATACGCTCACGTGTTTTTTGAAGTTTTATCTGGAATTTGACTATGAGCAGTCGATGATCGCTGTTACAGTCTGCGCTCGGCATTGTTTTGTTTCTGATTGACGTTCTAAAGCGAGCCGGTATCAGAATGTAGTCTATTTAGTTTATTTACTTCCCGTCTGGAGATTGCCAAGTGTATAGACGTCTGATATGTTGTTGGAATACGGTGTTGGGTATTTTAAGATTGTTGTCAATGCAAAAGTTAAACAATCGTTCACCCTTGTCGTTCCTTTGACCAATGCCGTCCTTGCTGACAATGTTTCCCCCTAGAAGTATCATTATTTCTCTATTTGGGATTTTTTCCATTGTTCATCCAAGAACTGAGTAGAATTAATCGATTTCATCTTCGGGGGATACACTCGTTGGTGCATATGCTTGAATTATATTCAGTGCTACTGGACTTGATTGGAGTCTCAGTGTCGGGATCCTGTCGTTTACAGCTTTGTATCCTGTGATGGATTTACTGACGTCAGAAGAGAGTATAAACGCAACACCATGTATGCTTTTGTTTGCGTTACCAGAGAATATTATTGTGTTGCCCGTAGCGGTATTGAAATTACCATTTCCTTTCCAGTGGGTTTCTGATATACCTGCGATTGGAATGTTACATCTTTGGAGTTCTTTTTCTATCACATGTTTTTCCTGTTTGGAGCATTCCTCTGACGTTCCAAGTGCCTGTGTTGATTTCAGTCTCACGCTTTACTATGTGGGCGTCTCTCAAAGCCGCTCCCCCCGGAGATCCGATTAGTGAACTGATTTTAACTCCGGAATATTTATCTCTGATCGAAGCCATAATTCTCATGAGAAATTAGTATAGTTGAGATGGTTTCTCCTTGCCTTTCTCCACAACAGGGATTTAGTCCTGTTCTGTGATATTTATGGTTATACCGCCAGTACTCGGTCGCCAGAGCCTCGTTGGTTATATAGCAGGGTGCACCAGGTGATTAAACCACCATACGAGCAGTTGAAGTTGACCTTTGGTTGACTTGATGTTGGACGATGTTAGCGTCATCCCTCACACCCCAAATTAAATCACTAGATCATCTGAAATCACTATTTTTGCACTAATTTCACACACTCTTTTGGCAGGAACACGTTAGCGGAATGTTCCTCTCACGCACTTAACCTCAAGGCAGCCACAAAATGGCAAACATGCTTGTCATACATAAAGGTATGTCATTCGTGCGCTTCAACAATTTAGGACAGTCCATACTTCTTGCGCGTCATATATGTATTTTGATTATATCCACATACATTCGAGCATCACCATACGCGCACGGATAACATACATATGTATGGCAAGCATATATGCCAGTTTGTGGCCGCCTTTAAGGCAGGCTGTTGTGTTTTGAATACTGGCCTCCATACAGCGTTGTCATTTTATTTTGTTTTGGGTTAGTATGGAAGGCGTCTGTACTCTATCTCACTTGTACACCAAATATTCATCAACTGTGGATTGTTCAGATCACCTTACTCCTGTAAACAGCGGTATTCACCAATATGAAACTCTGAATATTCATTCACATTTCTATTGACTGAAAAAATTGATGAAAGAAATTTAAGATCTGTTTCAATTGTTCCTCATTCTGTCTGAATTTTTAATATTTATGGTTGATTTTATGAACATTTTGTTAAGTCTTTTTTCAGAAACCACAGATGTATTTTCAATCAGAACATCAAATAATTTAACTGGTTCGGTAAAACTGGGACTTGATGAGAATGATCCACTCTACGCCCATGGACGTTGGTGTTATGACACTCCAGGTGTGGTTCAACCTGATCAAATACTGAACTTGCTCACTGCAGATGAGTTATGCCTGACTCTTCCAAAAACTCTAATAGCACCTAGGACTTACTGCATTCGACCTGGAGACTCTTTATTCATAGCTGGTCTAGCAAGATTAGATTTCGTTGAAGGACAGGATTCAATATGGTACTGATTAGAAACATCTAAACTATAAACAAACTATAAACTGTCTTATAATATAGCATGTTCTCATCAATAAATCTTTTTAGGTTTACTGTATTTGCCTCGGAGGAACTACCAGTATCTTTATGTGTAACTTCAGATGCAGATGAATTCTATCGAAACAACCTTGGAACTAAATATATGAGAGTGCCTTCTGGCGACCCTCAGAGGTTGAAAAAATGGCCTGGTTTAACTGAGGCTAAAACTTTCGGTCTTGATGGAATTGATTTTGACTATTCTTCAAAAGATGTTGTTTTATCAAATGCAGGTAAGAATAATATGATAAAAAACATAAATCAATTTCAAGCGATGGACCAAAATGTTTTTGGTTATTCGCGGTTAACCGTACTGGTTATGTGTCAAAGGATATAATGACATCACAACCAATAACCACTGTCATTGTCGCTTGAATGCGTTGGTTCAAACCACAAAATGCAAATCCTTTTTTGTGAAAACTATTTTGACTTTTGATCAGAGGTTTTGACAGTGTTCAGTTAAATTTTTGTATTCTTAACGGATAATGGATATTCGTGGTAAAAAACTTGCATTACTGCTATTGGGAACTTCTGCGAAGATGCCACCGCCCTAGCAGTTAAATTTGGAACCTGTCCAAGCTAGTAGTTTTATGTAAACAAACAGTAAAAATGTTGCGGAGAACGAATATTTATTGGACAGAGCTACAATATTTGAAGAAATTATTATAATTTTGTGTTAAATTTCTTGAGAAGGAGCTTTTCGTTTGGATCACGGTATAAAATCGTGCTTTGAATCGTTCCTGGAGGATAATTTCGATGTTATTTTAGTGTCTGTTGCATGGTGGATCAAAATGAACCAATATAGTTCACTTGAATTTCGAAAGAAAAGGGAACAGATAGACATATAAATGATTTTATTTTTATATCACAGCAGCTTAAGATATAAGTTAAATGAAAAATGTCACAGCTGGTTCAACCTACCTATATATGAATAAAAAATATTAATGTATTTATATGAATTCCTTAAGCTATTATCAACTTTAACAGTTTTCATCTAGTTTTTGTCAGGTTTTGAATCAGATATCTCTTTTTGAATATCACTTTGTGTAGTAAATGAAGTAGGTAGTCCAGAAGTGCTCCGTAGTTTCTCTGAGGGAACAGCATTCTTCATCAAAATTCTTTTTATTCATTCATCCTGAAAAGGCCATGGACCGAAGTCCTTCAGCCTGTGTATCAAAATTCTTTCATTTTCATTTATACCTAAAACATATCGACATGAAGTTGTTCTGAAATGAATACATTGTATTTTACCTTTATGAAATTCAGGCCTTTCTTCTATCAACGATTTCCATGCCAGATGCAGTTTCCGAATTATTTTACTTTCATTTGGCTTTGAAAAAAATGAAAACTTAAGGCAGTTGATGATCCTTTCTTCTTTGACCATAGTTTACATTGAGTCGAGGATCACAACAATAGTTATCTCGGGAGGATGCCATTTCGAACTGATACAATCTAAAATTTTTGTCGGAAAGAAAGAAATCGATTGATGAATGGTACAAACACTATCGGTATACCAAAAGTTCAACCCGGAGAACAACACAAAAATAAGTTTTACTCACCATTTAAGAGTAAATTGGATGTTTCAATATCTTTCACCTGAACATTTCAATCACAGCTTGATAATTCAGAATTCAGGGAAATCAAATAAATGTTTTGGCTGTTGACGTTTGCGGCCATTTCAAATATTCCGTAATTCCAACTATTTTGATGGACCGCTCGTGAAAAACAAGTCCAGAGCTGGGTTAAAACCGCAAAATTTTGGTTATAGTTGTGGTCCTTTCACAACTGATCCATGACGTCATGGAACCTAAACCAATAGAGTAACCGATTTCGCTTGAATGAAATGGTTTAGACCAAAAAGGATTGGATTTAACCAATCTGTTTTGGTTACTCGCTTGAAATTGATTATATAAGCTTAATTGAAATTGCGCCCATGTACAAACAAACTATCTTAAATATTTCTAATAGGTTGCTCATCGAGCAATTCATAGCTTTTAAGCAATTCAAAAGGTTTCAAATTCACCTGTAATACTCAAGCAGAGTAGGGCTCCATATCAGAAATCTTGAGGTCATTGCAACAAGCAACTCGCGGATTGTAAGACTGTATAGACACTCAAAGCCAGCAGGCCCTTCAGTTTTTTCGGAATTTTTTTATGGAAGTCCACTGATTGATGAAATAGTATCACTATTGATGTGATGACTTGGCGATTCAAAGCTCCAATACTGTCAAGAGTTTGAAGAATTCTAATATGTTTAGCTAAAATGTCGCGCAGAAGAAGTATCTGTTGCTCCCTATGGTTTGTTGAAGAATATAGATATGAATAATAATTTTCACTTTCGTCCATGATTGATTAATAGAGAAAGTCTATCGGGCAAGTGGACAGTCTTTAATAATTTAGATTCCTGACATACAAATGTTCACCAACGTTTCGGCACCATTTGTGCCTTTATCAAGGCTGAAAAATTCATGAACATGAATAACAACAAAATACAGTATCTACAAACAATTTAAAACTATATGAATATAAAATATTTCGATAAAATCACATATACACAAGACAAATTTAACACACGCTACCTACTGGCCCAGAACCTTTCTGTGGTATTGGCAAATGTACCTATAAGAAAGAGTTTCTGGAGAAAGAAGAAAATGAAAGAGGGGCACTCTGGAGGAATTCTCCAGGAATGGAACACTCTAAAAAGTTCATTCGGAACTTCGAAATTGCTAGATCCAAAAATCATTTGGATCTCAGTAAGAATAAGTTACGCCACTGGTTTCCTCACAGGACACTGTCGCCTGAGGAAGCACATGATGAGAATGGGCTTATCAGAAACTGACGAGTGGAGATTCTGTGGGGAGGAGGAGGAAACTCCTGTTCACCTGATCACAGAATGCCTCGCCATTGTTAGCCTGCGCAAGAAATATCTTGGACAGGAGCATTATAGGAGGAATGAGAACTTAGCCTCCTTGCAGCCCTCACAGATATTAGAATTCATCAGAGCTCTATAGCTGGAGGGCGAGCTGTAGGTTGCGAAAACAGCTCCGACAAGGGGGCACAATAGACCTTAAGGTCGCAGTGGAATGTAACCCCTTACCAACTATAACTATCTTCAGATCTTTCACGCGCCAGTTAATTCAAAAACAAACTAGTTTTTCCTGAGATCGTAGAAAGAAAAAGAGCGGGAACCACGAATGGAAAAAGAAAGGCAAAAAAAGAAACAATGAGAAAAAATCTGAATAATTACTTATTACTCCATCTCATTGCAGTCATTGCTCCTGCTTGTTTAACGCAAAAAGGTATCTCCAGGCTCAGCCTTAACACTACTTCTGTTGAACTTAGGAATTTCCTTGGTCAAGATCCATTTAATCAGGACAACTTTGGCATATAGCTTTGTTAGAATCGAGAATCCTTCTCAATGGTAATCGTCAACGCTGACAAGACACATGAAGAAGAAGAATATTATTCATTTGATATTTCATGTGAGAAATTTGCCTCAAGGCAACCTGATATTTACCCCTCTTTCGGAGTTTTTCTGCACACTGGGATACTGCATCGAATTACGAGTCTAGCCTTTTGGCCGGAGGTAGTGACGGTTAAAAGGATTTTGATGAAGCATGAACAAACGTACAAGAGAACTTAATTAGTAAGTCTGGTAGTTCATTAAAATCAGCGTATATTGCTATGACGAAAACACTAAAGATCGTATCGATTGAAGCTTATTTTGGGAGCATTTTGCATTATTTTTTAGGTTTTTATGGGTTCTCACTCCCAATATCTAAAACAGAACTATTAAAAATTAAATAAAATAAAAATTGTTTTTTTCATGAAAAACGCCCTTGCGGATTGCAGTATCAACTATTTGTCAAGGGCAGTTTCTTGCAGAAAAGATTTCCTAATGAACTACACAGGAACAATACAAACGATGAAGAAAACGTACTGAGACGTTTCAGAGTACATCTGACTCTTTCATCAGACAAAATAGAAAATTTCAAGAATTATTTTCTTTCGATTTGAGACTTTTGTCACAATGTGACAATTGCTCCTGTGTTGTTCATTAGGCAATCTTTTCTGCAAAAAACTGTCCTTGACAAGTAGTTGATACTGCAATCCGCAAGGGCGTTTTTCATGAAAAAAAAACAATTTTTATTTAATTTTTAATAGTTCTGTTTCAGATATTTGGAGTGAAACCCCATAAAAACCTAAAAAATAACTAAAGATCGTACAGCTCAATGATCAAAGTTTGTGAATTGAAATGGACCATTTCGTTTTCCTGATCTAAATATCCTCTTATTTTAAGCGTTTTTGAACACTAGTGTAAACCTTCAGAAGCTCCCACCAAGTCACGTAAAGATCATATCATAGGTGCTTCATTATGTCGCTTCACCTCAATGCTTCTGAATGTGAATCCCATCACCAAGTTTCAAAACAGTCAAAATGTGAAATTTCTGGTGTGAATTTGAAAATTGCCTCCCCCCGTATTTGTATTTTAAGGCTACTGGTGTCGATTTGGAATTAATCAGCAATACGTTTTCCTGTGTCTTACTGGCTCCAAAATACTGTTGCATCGTTCTTGTCATCACCTCCACTGATGCTACTAGAGTATTGACGAACATACATGGAACTACCTCTTCCAAAATTAATTATATGCTCACAAAAGTCAACACATCTCATTACTACCAAAGTAGCTGGTGCAAAAAATATGAGAGATCACAATAAAGCGATAGTTTTGTTGTTTAACCTTGATAATCTCAATACACTTGATGCTGCCACTACTCTATTTTTTTCTGTATCTGCTAAAAGCCTCGAAGATCTTCGTTCAATGGCAGATTGTTCCAATGGATACCACATAACTATGATTTTTCATGATTGATTGGATCAGCAGCGAAGCCATTAGGATATTTAAAGTTTTCAATGCTTTCACGACATCTGTAATAAATTCAAAACCACAGTGTGTGATAACTTTCCTTCAATATCTTTTATGACCAATGGAAAACGCCACGAGAAGCCTGGAGAAGAAAATTGGATTCTTTCACGAAGCACTCTACGGTGAACCTGATCATGCGCAAGAGACCTCTGACCATCCCATACATGTAACGGCGTCAGGCTTGAAACCTTCTCAGGTCAACCTCTCCGGTAGACCGGAGCGTATGTGGCCGGCCTAAGCGCTCATACGGAGACGCAGGCCGCACAGATGACACAGTTCAGTTTTCTGTGTAAAATGCATTCTCCTTTGTCAGCGTAGATGCGTGCTACACAGGCACGTACCTGCACGTAAGCGTATACGGAGACACCGACAGTATAGGCGAACATTTCAGTCCAGTACAGTTTTCTGTGAACAATGCGTTATCATTCATATCATTCATTAGCGTATACAGCAACACAGACACGTACCTGGACCGAATTGTAGTTGAAACACAGATTTCGAGTACAGTCCATCACTTGTGCTTGACAGTTTATAGTTGCGCCAGCGGAACAACGTGCTATCGTTTTGTCCAAATGTCCGAATTTTTAGGCGAAAATGGTCTCAAACGACTAGGACTCACTGATGACGAATCCTCCATTAACGAAAAAGCCTCATCCCCAACGAAAACATCAAGTACTGTTTCATTGCCATCGCTAAATCTCCCTATTGATCCAACATCAATGGTTCTTGATTTATAGTTTGCACCGACTGTCGGCATCAGTGCTATGGAAAATGTGTTTTGGTAGTTATGGAATGAAGAACCACTTTTTGCAGGCTTCATAATGACAATATCAATAGGTCCGACACAATGTGGGAAATGCCACTTTTGTTCATAGTCATTAGCAAAAAAAATCCATGTTTTTTCGGTTGGTTCAACAAGAAAGTGTGGTTGCATAACTTTATATATCGAAAGTGATACCTTTTCTACAGGCGGAACTGTTCTGTCATTCATCCTATAACTATACGCCAAGCGTTCGTAACAACTGCTTGCAAGATATCTGGAAATCAGACAATAGGAAATTAATTCGATTTTGGGAGCTCGATTGAAATTTTCATGGTCATAGGGATGCTTTAAGAAGAAAATAGGTAAAAAATAAAAGTGACTCTGCTGCAACAACTTACAAACCCTGTAAATATGAACGTCAAACGGAAATTTCAAGAAAATTTATGGCCACCAGAACGACTACAGGAAATGCTCAAGATTCAACGAATGAGATAAATGAAATAAGACCATTTGAACAAGAAGCTATTGAAACTGAGGTTGAGAGTAGTAGTTCACACAATACTGAAGACAACCTTATTGATATAAATCCGGTTGGTATTGCAAAGAAAGTCAAAAAAGTAAAGGTAATATTGATGATATCCTAACTGAATCATTGAAAACACATGAAGAAAGAGCCAAGGGGAGGACGAACTTTTTTTGGGTTTTCACTTCCAATATGTGAAACAGAACTATTGAAAATTAAATAAAAATGTTTTCTTTATGGAAAGTGCCTTTGCGGATTGCAGGATTGCACTATTTGTCAGGGCAGTTTCTTGAAAAACAGATTGCCTATTGAACAATACAGCAATGATTTAAACGGTAAAAAAAACGGAGTTCAAATCTGACTCTGTCAACAGACAAACGAGTAAATTTTTGAAATTATTTTCTTTAGATTTTTCGTTTTGATACTTTTGTCAAATTGACAAAGCATGATGCAGAATCCTCCCAAAATAAGCTTTAACCGATATCTATAAGTTTTATATGCAATGTATAATATTACCAAAAAAATTACCACCAAGCAGTCAAATAAAAACGAAAAGAACTATATTCAACGCAGTTACTGAAGAACAAGAAGAAGAATTGTGTACTGCAGCTCTAACGCCAATGGCATCAGAAAATAAGCCTGGATCACAATACGATCATGTTACTCATAATTCATAATTTGAAAAGTAAACATATCTCAAAAACAACGCAAATTTTTCTTCAGTGCCTATGGCTTTTCTACAACTAATACCTACTCTATAAATTTCACTTTGGATCAAAACATTCATCTCTTTTTTAATTGATTCTTGTTTAGTCTGAAATAGTTTCTGAATTTTATATCGGATAGTTCTTGCATCACATACACGAACTCGCCATGTGTACTTCTTTTGTTCAAGTATTCATTTTGCCATATTGATTTTTTATTAATACCGTACAATTATTCATATTCAAAATTTGATTCAGAAGAACTCATGTTGCAGCATCAGGAATCCGCTATGATGCCTTTTAAATCTTCGGTGTTGCAAACTGGCGATTGATGTTGTTCTGCGTAGTCAGAATGTTTTGACATACGGGCACTATTTTGAAAACGAATTTCTCGAGAGTCGTCCAAAATCATTTATTTCGAAAACCATTGATGCTGTGCGCGAACTGATATTGAAAAATCGTCATGTGATCTATCGTGAGATTCAGACTTCCTAAGGCATATTATCGATATTGCATAAATATTTGTCCGTCAAGAAAATTTGTTCGCGTTGGATCCCACACAATTTGTTAATCGTTCAAAGAAAGACTCGTGTCGATTGGTCGGAAGAAATGGTCAAAAAATACGATCGCGGTGCTTCAAACTTGTCAATGATTGACTTGGTACCGAATGACTTCATTTTATTCCCATTCGTAAGAAATAAACTGAGAGTTCAACGATTTTCGACACCCGAAAAAGCGGTTGGCGCATTCAGAATGCATGTTTGGGAACTACATCAATCAGAGTGACGAACGTGCTCGGGCGTATGCAGATGTGTAAAGATGTTCATGGGGAGTATTTTGAAAACACATCAAGCAATTTTCTATGATTAATATTTATTTTTGTTCCTTAATCCCGAAATATAAAGGGCAAGCTCTCGTATGAATTAACTATCTGCAGCAAGTGCGAGATGTGTCTGCGCGGCACGTGTCTCCGTATACGCGCTTAGCCTAATACTTGAGATTGAAAATGCTGGGGGATGCAGTTTTCATATCTGTCGAATAAATTATTCGTATTTTCAGTTATCATTAATTTTTTTGTTCAGGTTGGATTTCCATTACTGGAAGAAGAGGCAGATCAATGAAATTAAGAGCCTGGACGCCAGAGAGGAGGGGAGTTTATGTAAGAGACTGTATTCTTCCACAAGCTGTGAATTTAAAGGGGATTCGTATAAGTTCCACACCAGCCTACAGAAAACACAGATACTATACAGATAATGATTTGTGGTACTGAGGTCCATTTTGAACTGAATACAACTAGACACTTTGTGAAGTGATGAATAATAAACAATTTGTACGTAACTATGAGTTATTCTTATGCCAGTTCAATATACATAAAAGTACACATAACAATTCTTCAATTAATACTCACATAATACCCAATTGGTCATATTACGGAATGCATTATTTGCTAGATATTTAGGAAAATATTGAATACTTACAACAAACTAACATGAACACAAGGACGGACATTTGTCGAATAATCAGCATTTACTCTGCTTATCATTCAATCAACGGAAGCCTTTACACCAAAGAAGCAGGGTCCAGAGGAATTATATAAGGCAGTTTCAATCCCAATGGACATTTGTTGAGCCTTAGGTGCCCGTTGATTTGTATAAAGCGACTTTAATGGTTTCCAATCTAACTCAGAGGTATATTGATGTTTCAAAATTACCTAATAATAAGAGCACCTTAAGTGCCATAAATCAGTCATATTTTATTTTATAGCACCTCGTTATACAGGGTGAGTCTTCAAGTTGTACATTAATTTTAACCCTAGATTCCTCTCATTAAATAAAACACTTTTTTCATTTATAATTTTTCCAGATTCGGCTCTGGTAACTTTCTTTTGTAGCTTTGACATTGTTCCTACGAATGAAATGAATTTTGGTGTGAAGTTTTCTATGACTATGACTCTTAAGCTACCTTTTGTGCTAGGGAGATTGGGGTAATCAGAGATTCTTCCCTATTGGCCGACGACTATCACGTTACCGTCGCCGACCAATAGGGTGAATCTCTCGGCCAATAGGGTGAATCTCCTAATACCCGAATCTCCCTCGTACAAAAGGCCCCTTTATTCTAACTTCAAACAGTTTTCTAGTTATAGACTCCTCGATTCATAAAACTAATAGAAATTAGCATGAATAATGCAGATAAAGTAAACTTAAGTTAGTATAAGAATCCCCAATCATTTTGGAATACTTAATTATCCCTTATTATTTCTCCTCAACCGAACCGAGATATTCAACGTTGAATGTTAAAACATTTGATAAAAATTCGAGAAATTGCCTTATTTCCGTGGATGCGCCCCTGAGCTAGTGAAGACTGAATTAAGCTACGCTCACCTTTACCCGGAACATAGAATGCACATGAATATTTATCTATTTCGCATAGACCAAATATCTAGATATTTATATATGATATATATATATATAGATCTATGCTATTTCGGGACCAGACCACAGACATTATCCATGTCTGTGGACCAGGCTTTCCATAGAATTCCAGATTTCAATTAATATTTTTAGGTTGACTGAGGGCCGGTATCTCTGAATAAAGAACATAAGGAAGGAGCATACTGCCTCACAAAGTGGGTCCGGGATGGATGTTGCATATGGCCGTCTTTCCTTTCACTTTGAAGAGAGAACACCTTGTTCCGAGACTTCTTTGTCTGAAGAAACTAACTAACATGAGTCATACTTGGAGGTTCAATATGGGAGCCTTTGTCCCACTTTTATACGGAGTATAAAAGCATTATGCTCCTTCTTGTTGTTCTTTATTCAAAGGCCGGTATTATAAAACTTAACTGGAAGTTATCTTTAACTTTAACTGACAGTTATGTTAGGACAAAACTGTCAGTTGAAGTTGAAGATAACTTCCAGTTAAGTTTTATAATACCGGCCCTGAGTGATTTCTCATAATTGATTTCTCGGAAGATATTTTCAGTTACCACAGAAACCCTTATGAACATTATTTCTATACCAAACTCCTAAAAAACTCAAATTATAGGTTCGCCTTATATCCCTTTAATAGAACTTTAATCTGCCGCGAATCTCGATATATATATAGCCTTAGAGAAAATGTCGGAGGTTAAGTTCACACGCCGTTAGAAAAATATGAAGTGTAGTGGCTATCTCCATTTAGAAGTGAAGCAAAATCTATACAAAAAATTAAATTAAACCGATGTGCTACTTCACTCTTCCGAGTTAGTTTGAAGTACTTATTGGCATCTGAATAGGTTTCTCCGGCTTTGGTATCATCGCGTTTGGCCTTCTCATCTATTACATCCTTGGCTGCTGAATATGTTGAAAAACGGTGTTTCAACAAAAAAGCCGAGACAGTATTGGCATGTTTTTGTGTTTGACCATGAGAGATTATTCATTTGTTCCCACGATGCTTGAACATACTTATCGTTTTTATTTCCTGGTTCTTATATTTGAGCAATTTTGAAGATTTTATTTCTTATTTTGTATCAATTGTTGTTACTTCATCGGACTGGATGTGAATGCTACATCTCCCTTGTGGTTCAACAAGGGGATGAAGATGTATGGAGCGTGAATTAGGGGCCTTTTGATTGAGGAATTTGTAAATGAAAAAGGTGTCCTTGTGGATAAATGGTCTGAATGGTACACGTTCAGTGGTGCAGGAAAGGTGGTGCGAAAGTAGTAAAGGCAGGGTCACATTTCGATTTATTCCTAGTGTTGACTATGTCGAGGAAAATGAATGGTTTATTGTTAATGTGTTTATGGTGCCACCGAATCTTGGGAACACATATTGTCTATATAACAGGAGGTTGAATCTAATACACTATATATTTGAACTCTTTATTCTGCTTTCATACAGGCTTATATGTTTCGGCTATCAAGCCATTCTCAAGTCCATCTGAAAATTATATAACATTAATATTGCTACAAGTTGCGAGAAGTGTGATATTCAGGCTATTAAGTTATTCGGAAAATTCAAATTTGAGGAAGCACATGGCAACTTGATATATGAATATTGAGTTCTTGTCAGATATGATGAAACATCTCCAATTATAGTTTCAAGTCGGGACAACATGAAAGGTACAATACAATAATACATATTAGCTTTGTTTTGGTTCCGACTTCAGAACCAATTCGAGACTGTTCCGGACGGTTCGAGTATGAGCGATTGCGATTTTTCAGTTGCGATTTTTCAGACTCAAAATCGCAATTGCGCACACTCGAACCGTCCCGAACAGTTCTGAACTCGGAACCAAAACAAACCCGTTGTTTGACTGTGGTAATTATGATCATGAACGGGAGGTATATTTGGGGAGTATGCTGGCAAGAGCGCTCATACGGGAAAATGTTTGTTGGCTAATTGGATCGTACGGGTTTTATGAATAGATGGGTTGCTTCTCTTGAGAGGTCTTCAAGAAGAGGACCTCAACTATAGGCTCGTTGAGGGATTTGTCCCTTCGAGAATTAACGGTAACTGGGAGGAAGGCTTAGTAGTATTGGCTCATTTGGGTGTCCGTCTCGGCTCGGAGATCTGAGGTTAGAAGGCTTCTGGTTTATTTAAAACCGAGGGAGTCGTGGGGCAGGGCGGCAGTTTGTGGCTGAAGAATCAGTTCACCTGGTGTTGAAGGGTGGTATGCCGGGTCTTACCGATACAATTCGGTCTCCTGGTTGTTCAAAATCCATTCCACGCTACTGTTGACGTTCTTGGTGAACCCGCACAGGTAAACCTAAACTGCTTCAGCAAGGCATGGTTTATCAAGATCTTAAATTTGCTAGGGAATACGTTTCTGTCCGACCAATGACGCTATGACTGGTACTGCGGAAGGGGTTGCCCACTGGTGCGCATCCCTGGGTTCGCCTGGAGGGCTGTGTCTGTCTGCCCTATTGGGATAGGTCTCGTAGTGGTGGTGGTTGCAAGCCCGCAAGCTGGGCTAGAAGGGGGCATACCCCCTTCGGCGTGTGAGTTGCGTCTTAAACTCGGGTACTAACCTGCAGAGCTAGTAGAGACTTGGATAGGGTCTCCTCCCTCCAGTGATGGTGTAGGACTTGAGATCTGAAACTATACTGGAAGCAGAGCACTTCATGTGCACTGATTGGGCGTATCCCTGTTGAAGAAGAAAAAACAATAGAAAATTTGGTTTAAAATTTTCCAAGTTGAGGATTTGAATTTGTGTTGAATTGAGAGTTGAACATTTTTTTATGTTATGTTTCGCTTCAATTCTTTTCTGAATGTAGGTTGCATATTTTTCTTTCCTCCTTATAGTAATATTTTTATAATTTGATTGTTCGATTTGTATTACTATACCCTATAATAGGTCTCTTAAATGTAACAAGAATTATATTTATATGTTTTTCTCATTCTATATCTATATGAAATCATAATGTATGCTATCACACACTTCGGTATTAAATATGGTCGAATCGGGACTCTAGTTCGAAGCGGGTGATACGCGTCAAATCGCCATCTATTTCACTCGTTATTGGGAACTTCTGCGAAGATGCCAGCGCCCTAACGGTTAAATTTGGAACCTGTCCAAGCTAGTAGTTTTATGTAAACAAACCGTAGAAATGTGGTGGATAACGAATATTTATTAACCAGAGCTTGAATATTTGAAGAACTTATTATAATTATAATTTTATGTAGGATTCCTTGAGAAGGAACTTTTCGTGTGTTTCACGATATAAAATCGTGCTTTTAATCGTTCCTGGGGGATCATTCCGGTGTTATTTTAGTGTCTATTGCTTGGTCGATCAAAATGAACCAATACCCAAGTTCACTGGAGTTTCTGGAAAAGTCGGCACCTCAATAAGTAATTGAAGGACTCTTATTAATGTGAAGAAGTGCTGAATGCAGGCTATATTATGTGGTAAATCAGTCCAAATGATATGACTTGTTCTCTTTGTTTACAAACGAGTGAATCAATAAAATTAAAACAGATTTTCTGCTTTAGTTCTTTCGCATCGTGTTTTGAATGAAAAGGAAACAGAGACATATAATTGATTTTATTTTCATATTACAACAGCTCAAGATACACATACATAATGAAACATGTCACAGCTGGTTCAACCTACCTTTATAGAAATGAAAAATATTTCTGTATTAATATGAATAATTTCAGCTATTATCAACTATAACAGTATATCTAGTTTTTGTTAGGTTTTCAACCAGATCATTCTTTTTGAATCTGATTTTGTGTAGTATGTGAGTAAGGTAGCTGCAGAAGTGCTCGGTTGTTTCTCTGCAGAAATTTTCATCAAAATTCTCTTATTTTCATTTACACCTAAAAACATCTGGACATGAAATTGTTTCGAAATGAATACTTGTAACTTACCTTTGTGAAAATAAACATCTTCAGAGAAATGCAGTGAACATACTTTCCTGCCAAAATGCTGTTTCCAAATTAACTTTACTATCTATCATTTGGCTTTGGAAAAAATGAAATCTTGAGGTAGATGATCCTTTCTTCTTTGACCATGAATAGCATTGAGTCTAGGCACATAACAATAATAGTCATTTCGGGAGAATGCCATTTCGAATAAATAAAATCGAGAATTTTTATCGAAAAGAAAGGAATCGATTGATGAATATTTCGAACACTTTCGGTATACCAAAATTTCAACTCGGAAAACGACACAAAAGCTCGAAATTGAACTCTAAAAAGTAAGCAAAATACGTTAGAATAATAGGCACGTCGAAAAACTACTAACTTAGAAGTGTTCGAATTTCTATCGCCAGAGGGCGTATCGCTTAGCAGTAGTTGCGAATTGTACGATTCACCGATCGATACAGCCGAACAGCCGAAGCTATCTATCGGCTTGCTATGGAGAAAAGTACACGAAAAGAGGGAGAAAGTGGATATATCCGGGTACATCACGGAAGCCGCGAAGTTTCGTCCGTTTGAACAGCCTATATACGGAGCCAAATTTAAAAATCATTTTCTCATTGCAAATTGAAATTTTTTACGGCAGTTGAAGTTTTTCAGTAGTCTTACGGATATAATAGGTATTCGATTGCAATGATAAAAAAAATCATGCAAGAGACCTACTGGAATTTTTTTCTGTTGGGTGAAATGAAGATTTACTGTCACTAAAACAGTATGTAACTGTAACCTTCGTCATCGTCCTTCGTCCTTCGATGAAGCAAACGTGGTTTTCGAAACGTGCGTCGACGCAGATAGTGTAAACAGATTAGAAATTAGTTACACACTGTTTTGCTATCAGTATTCTATCCACAGTGAACTCAAATAGTAAGTTATTACATTATTAATATTTTTATCATTATTATATTATTACTTCTTTGTTATTATTATCTGAATCACTTGATTTAATTGCAGAGTTATTGGTCGAATAAATCGATTTTGATCATTTTGAACCTGGATACTACTGACATAGACTACACAAAGAAACTGTGCCAATTAATTTCTTTGTCTTCGAAGATTCTCTTCTCTGAAAGAGGGCTCACCAATTGGTCTACCTTCCAGTCGACTTGTAGCGGATATATATGCAGACAAAACAGATTGTGCAGTTGCCAAATAGTTACGTAAAATCAGAAAATTCATTTCCACTCGGAATTCAGTTTTCTGCTGTAACTCCAACCATACTACCTATAGGTTCATGAAATTTTGCACGCATAACAATAAACAAAAAAAAATGTATTCTCAAAATCATTGCTCAGAAGAAAATAAAACCTGTCAAATAAACATAGGAAAAAATTTTCAATCACAATCTAGAGATACCTATCAAAGGAAGAATTCAAGAATTCTGAAATGGAATCTGATTCAATTTCTTCAGTTAAATCAGTTAGTTTTCTAGAATTGCTCTTAATTGATCATAGTCAAGAACGATTCAGGCAGTTTATTATAAATTTTAATTAACATATACTGTGTGTTTTTCTCTTTAATGTCTGAGAAGGTAAGGTATCCTGTTAGTATTACATAAGTCATCGAAATATTTCGGATTTTTGTTTGAGAAAAAACACATTCTAAGCTGTATACACCATAAAACGTAGGTCTTTCTTCTTCATATTAATCTGCCTTTACAAGATTCCCGTTACTTCTGAATATTTGGAGTGTAAATATTTACTCTACAAGATTCCCGTTACTTCAGAGTATTTGGAGTATAAATATTCACTTCATTCATAGCTTGCACCCCAAATAACAATGCCATATTCGAAATTTGCGAAAATTTGCCAAACCTCACCATCCACTCACCAAGACAATACCCTTATCATGAACAGAATACGATTGAGTCTTTCACTCTGCTAACATATATGTTAATACAAAAAGCAGTCAACACAGATTACCAAGAACTTCATTTATGATAGTTTACTAGCTGTGGTGATGTTGAATTCGATAGTTGCTAGAAAATTTTTCATCAGAAAAAATCAAGAACTATCTGGGTCCGCTCAATTCTTGGTCTCAAGTATTCATTGTTCATTAGGGCATTAGCGTCATCAATCAAAACAGTAGTCTTATCATTCTCAAGATGGAAAATAACGTTTCTGGAAGATCATTCACATATAGCACAAATAGAGGCCCAAGGATAATACTTTGAGGTACCCCTACATTAACAATGTCTTCGTCAGATAATTGAATGTCGTCGCAGTATTCCAGTTGGGAGTCACGAATATGAAATAAATATAATTTTTGTAGGAGCTTTCAATGTCATAAAAGGCCTTCGATAGATCAATAAAAGTCCAAAAGGTACCTCCCCTCGTGAAAGTGTGTGTCGATAATCCCGAGAGTCGAAAGCAGTGGCAGTGCTGTTTCTCCGCAGAAAACCACTTGGAATTCTCGGGAAGATCTGACATTTGTAGGAAAAGTTCATTGATCTGTCCACCAAGATCTTTTCTAAAATTTTTGAGAAAGAAGTGAGTAGGCTGATAAGTAGGCAGTTTAAAATATCATTAGTATCCTCCTCTTAAAAAGGAGTTTGATCACAGCTGATTTGAGTGCAGATGGAAACGTACCACCAGTGAAAGTTCAGTTGGTGATTGGCATCAGAGGGTTTGCAATTATATGAATAGATTTTTTCATAAAAGATTTAGATAGGTACCTATATCATTCAAACGACAGGAGTTCTCGCTACCACATTCAATATTTCACCTTCAGACCCAGAAAAATAATGAGAAAGATTAATCATTTCGAGTCCCCCGCAGATGAGCCACAACGCGTAGTTTTGATTTGAAATTTGACATTCAGGCTGCACAACCGAAATATTTGAGAATTGTTTGCGATTGATTCCGGTTCGTTTACTTCACTGAAAAGATTTCTACTCATTGCATCTTTTCCAGTCAATCTGTGCAGTATTTTCCAAGATGTTTGAAATTTGTTCTCACTGGTAGAAATTTACTTTCTGAAGTGATTTTTATTCATTCTCTGCAATGCTTTATCAAACAGATATTCAAGTTTCTGATACTATTTCACATAACTGGGATGATGCCTTGACATGGCAAAGAAAGCGTCTAAACAGTTACGGAGTTCTTGAACCTCAAGTGTTAGAGGAATTTTGATTTTTTAATGGTTATCAACAAGAATAGAAGTATATGAACTATCAAATATGCGTTTGAAAGTTTCATGAAATCTAACCCACAAGAGTCAATATTGGAACAGATGCCATGCAGATGAAAAATCATTCCATTTCACTTGGGACAATGCTATTCAAAAAGTCTCAGTTCCCATCAGATTCATTCATCAAGCGCATTTTTCGCGCTTGTTCTGGGGAACATCGCGTTATCATTGATTCTGTGCGGCCGTCCATGTGTGCGATAACTTTCGAAAAAAAAGGCCTAGAGTCTTGAAATTCTCAGATTATGTTTTGATCCTGAATATCTCGGTCGAGTTCGTTAATGGGCCAAATCTGCTGAATCGTTTTCGTGTTACAGCCCTTTGAAATTTCGATTTTCCAATAACCCGAAAAATATTCATCTGGTCCGAATGAGACTTGGTTGGTAGATGAACAAAGCAAAGGGGGGGATTGTTTTACGTAACCTACCAACCCGAAGGTTTATGACCACGGCCCCCATGGACGAGGGATTGGGATACGCCCAATCAGCGCACAGAACACTCGGAGTGCTCTGCTACCAGTATGGTTTCAGATCTCAAGTCCTACACCCTCACTGGCGGGAGGAGACCCTATCCAAGTCTCTACTAGCTTTGCAGGTTAGTACCCGAGTTGAAATCGCAACCCACACGCCGAAGGGGGAATGCCCCCTTCTAGCCCAGCATACGGGCTTTCAACCACCGCCACTACGAAACCTATCCCAATAGGGCAGACAGGCACACCCCTCCAGGCGAACCCAGAGATGCGCACTTGCGGGCAAGCCCTCCCATAGTACCAATCATAGCGTCATTGGTCAGACATGTTTCGGTAACGTATTACCTAGCAAATTTAGGATCTTGAGAATCCATGCCTTGCTGAAGCAGGTTAGGGTTACCTGTGCGGGTTCACCAATCTCGTCGGCAGTAGCGTGGAATGGATTTTGAACACCCAGGGATCCGGGCAGTGTCCGTAAGACCCGGCACGCCACCCCTCAAACCAGGTGAACTGATTTTTCAGCCACAAACCAGGTGAACTGATTTTTCAGCCACAAACTGCCGCCCTGCACCACGACTCGTCTTCCCCAGCTTTAAACAAACCAAACGCCTTCTAACCTCAGATCCCCGAGCCGGGACGGACACCCAAATGAGTCAATAATACTAAGCCTTCCCCCCAATTACCGTCAATTCCCGAGGGACGAATCCCTCAACGAGTCTATAATTGGGGTCCCCATCTTCCTGAAGACCTCTCGAGAGAAGCAACCCAGTTGCTCACAACACTCGCCATACATAAGCCAACAAACATTTTCCCTTATGCCAGCCCTAGCCAGCATACTCCCCAGATATACTTCACGTTCATGACTATAATTACCACATTCGAAAACCATGTGTTCCCAAGACTCGGTTGCACCACAAACACATCTGTTGCTTTCGTTGAGGCCCCGTTTATACAGGAACTCGTTCATACTGCCGTGTCCAGTGATGAGATAACCCAAACACAGACCCGGGAAAAACCATTCATTTGCCTCGACAAAGCCAACATTAGGAATAAACCGAAATGTGACCCTGCCCTTACTACTTTCGCTCCACCTTACCTGCCACGCCTGCCTCAGCGCCAACTCCAAATCAACCGCACTTTCCATGGGACTAAGATCCCTTTCACCAGCAAACTTCCTGTCGAACCCATTCAGCGTTATCCCTTTCTTGAGCTTGTAGCTCACTCCCATTCCAACAGCCACTAAGTCCCATGGCATAACACCCATCAAGACATTCATCGCTTCCGTGGCTACCGTGCGACATACCCTCAAGCATGCTAACATTACCACCCGCTGGCATCTATTTATACTATTTCTTGCATGCTCATGCACCATCTCCTTATACCAGACTTCCGCCCCATACAAGGGCGCATGCTTTGAACATGCCACCATATATCACTTTCATCGCCCTTCTGTTCAATCCCCAGTCTTTCTTTAAGACACACCCTATGCACCCTGCTAGTCTAACTAGCTTAGCCCTTACATCTGAGAAGTGCTCATGGAATCTGAGACCCTCCTCTACTCTTACGCCCAAGTATTTCACACTACTCGCGTACTTGGTGCCTTTCCCATTCAGTTTAACATTAGGTGGCCTATTAGAGGCCAACCTTCCTTTCAGCATCATGCAAACAGTCTTCTGCTCAGAGATGCTCACACCCGCCTCAGCGGCCCATTCGCTCAAAAGCGTCATACATCCCGTCCCCTTCTGCTCAAGCTGAAGGCGTCTTTTGCCTTTCACTATGAAGAGCAAGTCGTCCGCAAATGCAAATACCTCAATTTCCCGGTTATCGAATAACTTCAATAACTTGTCCAGGCACACGTTCCACAATACGTAGATGAACAGTAGCAATATTCTCTTCCATAGAAAAATTAAAAAAAAATTTTTTTTCGAAAATTTCCATTTAAATTTCACTGAAAGCTCCAAACCGCCACTTCATAACCGAGTACTCCATTTCAGCCCAATCAGATTTGCTGATTTTCCTGAGGAACGAATCAATAGAAAAATTTAGGAAATTCATCTTAGAAATTCATATATTTTAAAAAGCACGTCGCCGATTCCGTTGAAATTTCACTCTAATATAATCGACAGCGAAAACTCGAAGACTCGGTTTCAGTCTAAACAGACATGAATTCTTTGAATTTCCCGCAACATAATTTATATAGAATATTCCTTTGCATAGACCGTACACGACATCTACTGTTGAATAGTCAAAGCATTTACCGGATCTTACAGTCACATTATACGGGACAGCGGCCTCTGTTCACACTTTATGCTTCATCAGGTGATTCCCTCTGGGAGTTTTATTGGTATTTCCCCGTAGCGCATGAGAATTGAGAAGTTTATCGGAATCGTCACTACTTAACAATAGTGTTTCAAATTTCAGCTTTATAGAATATGCGTCTTGGGAGATATTGAAGTAAATAATTATCAACTTTTCAACTCAATCAGATATTCATTTTATTTTATAAAACATACTGAGCAAAAAGTTATTTTCTTTCATTTCGCGCATGTTCTAGGGAACAAAGCAGTTATCGTTTTGCTATAATTTTCGATCAAGTACTAGATTGCAATTCGATCCAAAATTTTGAATTGCTATAACTATCTAAGGAATAATTGGCGAATTCAACCCATTTAAGTTCGACCTTCTTAATTAAACTGAAAACCTACTCTACAAATATATTCCCTATGTCGATTGTTTCTAAAGTAAATGTGTTTACGGCCAGCCTAACCACTGATATACCCTTTCAAAATTTCAGTTTACTGATATTTCCAAAACCATATATCGAATATCGAATCGCCCTTCAATGAAAAATGCTACCTTGAAGTTTCAGCCAAATAGGGTTTCAGAACAATGAGCAAAAAAAATTAAAGAGTCCTCCTGCATTTTGTTAAATGGAGAGAGTTATTTTGCTCATTGTTCTGTAGACCCTATCTGGCTGAAACTTCAAGGTAGCATTTTTCATTGAAATGAGATTCATCGATCTATGATTTTGGAAATATCGAGAAACTGAAATTTTGAAAGAGTATATTCGTGGAGTCATTCGATAGTTATTACTAATTCGCCAATTCGGCCTTCGTTATTAATCTCTAAACTTACTCTACAATTATCAAGCTACTGAGTAGATTCTTCCGGAATTTATTTTGCTCACTATCAGTGGTTAGGCCAGCCGTAAACACATTAACTTTGGGAAGAATCGACATGGAGATTATATTTGTAGAGTAGGTTTTAAGTTTAACTAAGAAGGTCGAATTTGACAATTATTCTTCAGATAGTTATACGCATTCAAAATTTTGGATCAAATTGCAATCTTGTACTTAATCGAAAATTATAGCTTGAGGATCATGCAGAATTTCGTGAAGACCATATGAAAAAATCTGCGTTTGGCAGATGACCGCTTCAGCAAAGGAACGCGCGCGTGAAAGCTCCTGACCTCATGTCAGTTTCTAGGTTTTATCTAGTAGGTATCATGAATATTCTTGAAAGATGAAAACGAAAGTACCTGTACTTTGGGGTCAGGAATATACTCATCAGCAACAATGCCTGGTCCTTCATCCATTTATAATAGTGATATTATTATCTATAAATGAAGAAGAATTATGTATTCTCCTTGATGGTTTTGTTTGATTTACTTATTTTATTTTGATAAAGTCAAACATATGTCGCCATGCGTGCGCCGCATAAAAATCAGTTGAAAGATGAGAGTTTAGAGAGACGGATAAAAGTATTAAGTTATGTTGTAATAGATTAATAGTTAATTTTCTTAGACCAGAATTCACAGTTCATCAAAGACCTTTGCATTGTGTTATTTCCTTCTTTCCCAATTCCCATCATCCCTCCTTAGTATGCAGTGCAAGGATTTCAAGAGTGACGAGAAACTGGACTATAGGTAAGTACTTATCTTATCCTTTATCTGAGTAGTTCTTGGGTTTGAGGGGTGAATGCTACAGGTTTCTTCATCTTGAAATTCATCAACGAGTAATACTAGTTTCTCTGAAGAAGCATTTGTCAACAAAATATCAATGTGGAAATCTCCCTAGATTATAAAATAGATATTTGCAAGTATGTCGCGCATTTTATCGAAAAAGATTCCTAAACATGAATAAGCGGCAGAAGATGGACAATAAAGAAAAAAAAACTTTTTATATTTGATGAAACATTTAACAGCCGAATATTCAAACACAAAATGGAGTCGAACAGTCGAACTCATTCCGTTCGCTGCTCTCTGCTGCATTAAATGGCGCAGCCCTCATGCTTGCAACTTTCCCCAGAAAATGAAGATATTATATTGTATTTAGAAATTTGATAGAGAAAAAAACCTAAAAAAGCACTGCCGTGAAGGCAGCAGCTTTTGGGCTCATGTTCAATGGAGATGACCGCTTTGGCAACGAATTTTAACGTGCGCGCAACTCGTCAGTGCTTTTTTGGATTTGTTCGACAAACTACTGGATTTGAATTCGATCTAATCTGTTTTTTGGGAATATTGGGAAAATAAAATTTTGAATAGGTAAATCTACGGGATCATTGGGAGAATTTCACCCATTCACAAATTCGACCTTCGTAATTAAGCCCCAAACCTACTCTACAAATATCGAGTATTTAAGTCGTTTCTTCCGGAACTTATTGTGATAACGTTCGGCCGTCAGGCCTTATTCACGAAGGTAGAATTCGGGTGGGTAAAATCCACCCAATGGTTCCGCAGATATACCCATTCAAAATTTTATTTTTTCAATTTTTCCAAACATACATTGGATCGAATCGAAATCTATTAATTTATCGAAAGATGACAGTTCGAAGGTTCATACAGAATATCATGAAGATGGTATGATCAGAAGATAATAGAATATTGAATATTTTGAACAAAAGAATTTTAAATTTTTCTTCAAATTGTTCTAATTTTGCACAGAAATGCCCATCAGCATTTCCAAACTAGCTATCAAGTTGCAATCCAATCGCATGAGTAGTTCCTGAAATATCAATCAGAAAATTAATCTCGAAACTTCAAATTGCTATAACTCCGAAACCATTCGACCGATTTTGCCCCCTAATGAAATGCAACCCACCTAGAAATGTTCAAGTCGATATAGAATCCTCCGTACGCCCGTAATCGTGGTGACGGCTGGCCGGACAGAATCGATTTTGACACCGGATTCGTAATCGGTGAGTCCATTTTAGTCGTTTGAGATCATTTTTGGCTCAAAAATCGAAAATTGCAGACATTTGGACGAAACGATAGCAAGCTGTTCCCCTAGAACATGCGCGCAAAAAGGTAATCCTCACCCCAACAATGTTCTATATGATCGTGAGAAACGTCACATCAAGTTCATTTACCAACAGATCTATATAGTTGATTGAAACAATTTCCAATGGAATATTTATCTGGTCTATTTGACTTTATTTTAGAGCATTAACCCTTAACCACCGAAGGCTGGAACGGGCCTTACATGAACATCAGGTCAGTATTCTATGCTTAACTGAGCATTGGAAATCGAAGGAAGAACTTTCATGTTATATCCCAGATGGTTTTTCGGTGGCATCGTCCTATTGTAGAGAAAATGATCGCCATGGTGGATGCGCTGTGGTAGTTAAGGAGGGGATTAATTTCATTAACAGAACTGATTTAACATCTTTCACAGTTCCGGGTTCCTTCGAGTGTTGTGCTGCTCAGTTGGAGATCGAATCAGATAAGATACTTATCATTTGTATATATCGTCCTAATACCAAGCCTTCAAGTGATATTGAGATATTTTATGAACAATTCACCAAAATAATTGATCAATGCCTTTTTGAAAATGTGAATTTCTTAATAGAAGGAGATTTCAACATCTTCAGAAACTAATATGTTTTTATCCATTCTACAGACATGTAATTTGAAGGTTTCCACTAAGGTACCCACCCGTGTAACCACACATTCTGCAACGTGTATTGATAACATCATTACAAACATTGAAGGTACAACAACGGTGGTTGAAGAACATCTGTCAGATCACTCTGGACTGAAATTCACTTTACCATTAATAGAAAGGTAAGAGTATATAATGATAAGACGCATGGGATTTTTGAAGAACTGCTCAAAAAATGCAACTGGTCCATAGAGTACAGTTTACCACAAAGTCAAGTGGATGAAATGTGGAACACTTTTTCCCATAGAATAAACTGTCTGTTCAATGAAGCATTTCCATTGAAAACCATAAGCACGTGCAAAAAGAGTAGTTTCAGGACAACTCAGGAGATTGAAGAGATAAAAGGAGTACTAGATCTTTTATTTGTATTATCAAGCTTTAAACCTGAATTACTAGATCAATATAAACAAGTGAAACATAGTTACGATAATGCCCTCAAACGCAACAAACAAACTCGTTATAGGGATATCATCGACAAAGCTACTAACAAATCGGCAGCAGTTTGGAAGGTCATTGGAAGTGTAGCCAAGAAAACTAAATCGACTGAGAACATTTACCCCTCCCTCAATGATCAGTATACTGATATGAATGAATTGGCTAATGGTTTCAATATATTTTTCACAAATCACTCGTCGAACAACCACCAAAACTCTGAAACCATAAATTTCAGCGCTGAACGCTCCCATAGATCCTTCTATCTGTTTGATGTTACAGAATCTGAGGTTCTCTCTATTGTTAAAAATATGAAAAACAAGAGCAGCTGTGGTCATGATTGTATATCGATGATTGTTATCAAACGCCACATCACAAGTATAGTGAAACCTCTCTGCCATATAATCAATTGCTCCTTTAGAAATGCTCTTTTTCCTGATTCTCTTAAGATCTCATTGGTTAAGCCCCTTTTCAAAAAAGGTGATTATAATACACTGTCCAACTATAGACCTATCAGCCTGATAACAGCCTTTTCGAAGATATTCGAGAAAATCCTAGCCAATCGTCTCTTGGAATTCTTTATAAAATTTAACATTCTTTCTAAAAAGCAACATGGCTTCATTCCAGGCCAGAGTACTGAAACTGCATTGTTTGAGATAACATGGAAGATAATTTGCTCTCTTGAAAAGGGTGAGGTTCCAACAGGCTTATTTCTAGATCTTTCCAAGGCTTTTGACCACGTTGACCATAAAAGGTTGATTGATAAACTTGAGAGGTGTGGAATAAGGGGCCTACCTCTAAAACTCCTCAAAAGCTACTTGGAAAACAGAAGACAAATTACTGTATTGGATCATGCAGGCTGCCGTTTTGAGTCAACAGAGGCTTCAGTTCAGGAGGGAGTATTCCAGGGCACCATACTGGGGCCTTTACTATTCCTTGTGTATATTAATGATCTCCCCAATATATTTCAGGAAGAAGAATTTCAGGTTGAGATGGAGGAAGAGGTGGATACTTATCTATATGCAGATGACACAGATATCATGATATCGAATCAAAGCGTTGAAACGGCTCCCATTAACATCAGTAGAGTTCTGCTGAAAGTTGAACACTGGTGCACTGATAATCACTTGGAACTGAATAAAGATAAAACTAAGATTATATTCTTCGCCAATGTAAGATCTCGAGTCGTCCATCCAGAATACATTGAACATCAGTGTAAGAAAATGCAAGTCAGCTCCTGCACTAATCTTTTGGGAATATCAATAGATCAAAATCTGAACTGGGGTTTACACTGTGAGGCTTTAATTTCCAAACTGAATTCCACCATCTATACCCTTAAAGTCTTGAGAGACCAGATTGATGTGAATACCTTGAAGACAGTCTACTATGCGAATTTTCAGTCATTGATGAGTTACGGACTTATTTGCTGGGGGAGTTCCTCGCAAGCAGAACGGGTGTTTGTTTGTCAGAAATTGGCACTGCGAGTAATGTTCTGTTTGAAATACAGAGCGTCTTGCAGAGGCGTGTTTAGGGCCAATAATATACTCACCTTTACAGGACTTTTCATTTACAGAATTTTATTATTTTTTCGCAAAAACCCACATTATTTTGGGCAATATAGAAATTCTAACAATACTAGAAGACGAATTGAGTACTTCTTTCCTTCACACAGATTATCACTTACTGAACATAATCCAATGTATTTTGCAATAAAGTTCTACAACCTGCTTCCATTGTACATCAGAAATTTCAAAGAATTAATGCCATTTCGCAAAGCCATTTTTTCTCTCATTGTAAATGCCGAGCCTTATACTATTTTAGAATTTCAAAATTACTGTGCTATCTTGTAATTTTGTTTCATGAATTGTTTACAGTAAAAAGTAGACCTGTTTTCTCTTTATTGTCTGTACTGATAATAATTTGGAAAATAAACTCATATTATTATTATTATTATTATTATTAAAATATCCTTGACACTATCCACGTCGTGCAACCACTCTCACCGGATTCTTATTTCTAGTCTAATCCACACAATTTCAGTATTCTATATTTTTTATATCACAAATGATGTTAGTTAAGCCTCTCTTCAAGGAAAAAATCATAATATTGGTGAAATGAAAGATTTGCCTATAATAAAAAATAAATGTCTACATTAGTACACTTTCGTTCCGAACTATTGACATGTTACAATTTTCTTGTAGAGTTTTTGAGAAATGATAAATTTCAACAAAATGTTTTTTACATTTGTAGGTTGATAGTTTACTTATCGTGAATAATCAAGAAAAATCTTCAAAAACAAATCGGAAAAAATCACAACCTTTGGTATTCACGAATTTTGTTTTCAATTTGAGCGCAACTTAGGACCACATTTTTAGCATATATAGCTTTGTGACACAAGAAGCAAATATGAAAGGTATTTATTTTGATTTCTGAAGGACCTATAAAACATGACTAGTTTTTCTTCTTATTGAAGGATTGGATTTCACGGATTTCCAAGCACGCTTCTGATATCGTCATTCCGCTGACGAGGTATGAAAGTTTCGCATTTTTCTCTCGAGTTCTGGTCTCACTAAATGATTAGCGAGCAAATTAATGAAATCTGCTGTCTCCACGACTGGGTTGTCTTCATAAAACTGATAAAGTACATCTAAAATCAAAGTTCATACGAAACCGTAAACTATCACTAACGCCGTCCTGCGGTCACAGTGACGGCTCGCAAATTTTTAGTTCTTTTGAAGAATGAACTATGCGACACTCTGCTCTTTGCTTTTTGGAGAAGTACTGCAAATCATGTTGTTTGAAGGTATTGTGGCGCTGCTGAAGATATCTTAAAGGGGGATGGAAATGGAGGTCAATCGCAATTTGCCGGCGGTCACGGTTAAACATCGATTATACGTTTCTTCCTAAAAAATGGACAACAGTTCGTTCCTTCATGCCAAGATAAACATGCAGATATTAGAACAAAGGGGCAGATATCATTGTGATTTCAGTATTTTTGCTTGTCAGCTGTATAGAATTGTTATGGCGACGTATTTTCAGCAACTGTGAACCATTCTTCATCAACTGAGAGTGTTTCAGTGCCGTAACCATATTTATGTTTTTATCATTTCTTGCTCGTTCAGCATTAGATATTTGCGGATTGCTTCCAATTCTTTCATCCTGTTCTTTCAGAGCTGTCTTTTTTTGTTTTGAAATTAATAACTTCAATTCAAATATAGACGTTGTGGTGTCTTGATGTTATGCTTTTTTAATCACAGCATTTGCAGAAGGCCCCAATTCAGACTAATTAAACTTATTCTTCAACTGTACCCATAATCCGAGGATTGGACTCATCTGATTAAAAAATACAACAAACCCAGTCCTGCGAAACATTTGACCTTTTCAACTGCTTCAAACTTTCCTCAGAAACATTTGGGGAGCTATTCCTCAAAAACGAAATAGAATCGTCATAATATCGATATCAACTAATAGACGACTTCGGCCCAAGTTGCCAACCCACAATTTTCTTCACGAATTTACTATCACTGGGGAACGGGAATTTCAGGACAAATTCGACATGATAAGGTTCGCGTTATTTATAAATATCCGTAAAAGATGCAACGACTCCTCAAAAAAGATAATTCCTTTCGAATATAGGTTTTTGTTAGGCTGAAATTTAAGTTAGGATTCCTGATTTCATGTTAATAGTGTCAAGTGTATGAAGGATATGTTCCGCAAATCAACTTGGTTGTTTCGGTTGCCGGTTTTCCGTTCTGTAAATATGAAATATTCGGTTGGATCCTGAAAAAAAAGGTTTTTTACGAAATTTGATTGATGAAAAAGCAATATTTCTCTCACCAGAACATAGACGTATTGTCACCAGAAAATATACATATTATGTCTATGCACCAGAACGACAATCAATGTTTTATGGTAACATATCCATAGCATAGAACAATCTTTATTTATCTTATGATCCATAGACCATACCTAATAATTTTTCCATGTTCTATGGATCATAAGTAAATGAAGATTGTTATGGGCCGTATTTATAGTTGTTCCTTGAGGCTTCCTTACTGAAGGACGCCTTGAATTTGCTTTTCTATGTTTCTATGCAAACAAACTTTTATTTGTTTCCATAGAAAAGCGAATTCAAGGCGGCCTTCAGTGAGGAAGCCTCAAGGAACAACAATAAATACGGCCCTTAATGCTTTGAATATGTTACCATAGAACATTGATTGTCGTTCTGGTGACAGAAAGGACGTCGTTTCATCAATCAAATTCCGTAATTAACATTTTTTTCAGGAACCAACCGAATATTTCATATTTACGGAATGGAAAACCGATAACCGAAATAACCAAGTTGATTTGCGGAACACATCCTATATAAATTTGACACTATTAACATAAAATCAGGAATCCCAAATTAAATTTCAGGCAATCAGAGATGATCTTAACAAAACCCTAAATTTGGAAGAAATCATCTTGTTTGAGGAGCCGAGGCATCTTTTTCGGAATTTCGAAATAACGCGAACCGTATCATGACGAATTTGTCCTGAAATTCCCGTTCCCCAGTTATAGTAAATTTGTGAAGAAAATTGTTGGTTGGCAACTTGAGCCGAAGTCGTCTATTGATTATAAACAAATTGTTTATGTAATGGCCATCTTGGATTCACAACAATACTTACTCTCTGATCCTACACTATTCAGACAGCGAAATAATTCAAGTTCCTAGTTTTCTAACCATAGAGCAAAGTTATGAAGGACTTTTTTTCCACATTTCGATGGGGCATTAGATTTCTATTAAGGTTTGTTCGTTGTACCTGCATGAACTACACTAACTACACCAACTCCACTGACTTCCAATTCTCAGTGCAGCTCAGTGTAGTCATAGATAACTGAATGAGTGGACTTAGTGTAGTTCAATCTGTTCTATGATTTTCACAGAATTTAAATATATGATAGATGGTTTTACGCTAACCCAAGATAACAGAATTCTATGCTTCTTTTGTTTTCGCTACCACTTCTAGGTGATGTTGATTTGTTGTAAAGTTTTTCTAAAGCCGTCACGGACAAAAATTCTATTTCGAATAGTGATATGATGAAATTAATTTCGTCCAAAAATAACCACACATACAGAACAAAACACGTCCAACCAAGAACTAGAGACAACCACAAGATGTCTATGATTATGAATTATATTCACGCATAACCATCAAAGAAGATAATCTCACTCTATGCAATGCACACCTAATCTCTGAACATAGTGCAAGTTTACAACGAAATACACCGAACAGAATCAGTGGAGTAAGTGTAATTAGTGTAGTTCATGTAGGTACAACGAACAAACCTTCAGAGTAGCAGCCACGACACAAATACCCGGTATGCTATTGCACATGGGAAGGGAGATGATCTCACATTGCACTATACGCCATATTGTGTGAGTGTCCAATAGCATATCGAGTATTTGTATCGTGCCAATTGTGGTCTCTAGTATTACTACGTCATACTAGAGATGCGCAAAGCTAACGAAAATGAAGAAAGTTAGTAGCATACCTAGTATTTGTATCGTGGTAACAGCAGAAGGTTCACCATTCGCAAGAGGCCAAAACAAATTACTTGCTGAAGTGGTAAAGTTTTGGTCGTATTTTTTTAATGATTCTCAATAGTGGTGAAAACTGATGATATATCAAAAAATTACAACTGAATCGAAGCCAAAAACGCAACAAAAATGTTGAAATTTTTTCTTAATTTCTCTTTTCTTTCGACAATATTCCACTCAAGATTCAACGTAGAATGCGAATATGCAAAAGTTTACATTAACCAATTTCAAGCGATTAACCAAAACAGATTGGTTATAACCAATCCTTTTTGGTCTAAACCATATTTCATTCAAGCGAAATCGGTTACTTTAACGGTTCGGTTTAGGTTCCATGACGTCATGGATCAGTTGTGAAAGGACCACAACTATAACCAAAATTTTGCGGTTTTAACCCAGCTCTGGACTTATTTTTCACGAGTGGTCCATCAAAATAGTTGGAATTACGGAATATTTGAAATGGCCGCAAACGTCAACAGTCAAAACATTTATTTGATTTCCCTGAATTATCAAGCTGTGACTAAAATGTTCTGGTGGAGGATATTGGAACATCTAATTTACTTTTAAATGGTGAGTAAAACTTATTTTTGTGTTGTTCTCCGAGTTGAACTTTTGGTATACAGAAAGTGTTTGAAACATTCATCAATCAATTACTTTCTTTCCGATTGAAATTTTCGATTGTATAAATTCGAAATGGCATCCTCTCGAGATGACTATTGTTGTGTTCCTCGACTCAATGTAATTCATGGTCAAAGAAGAAAAGATCATCAACTGCCCCAAGTTTTCATTTTTTCCAAAGCCAAATGAAAGTAGAGATAATTCAGAAACAGCATCTGGCATGGAAATCGTTGATAGAAGAAAGGCCTGGATTTCATAAAGGTAAAATACAATGTATTCATTTGAGAACAACTTCATGTCGATATGTTCCAGGAATAAATAAAAATGAAAGAATTTGGATGAAGAATGCTGTTCCTTCAGAGAAACTACCGAGTACTTCTGCGGCTACCTAATTCACTTACTACACAAAGTGATATTCAAAGAGAGAGATCTGATTCAAAACCTGACAAAAACTAGATATATTGTTGAAGTTGATAATGGCTAAAGTTATTCATATAAATACGTTGATATTTTTCATTTCTACATAGGTAGATTGAACCAGCTGTGCCATTTTCCATTTAGCTTGTATCTTAAGCTGCTGTGATATAAAAATAAAATCGGTTATATGTAATACATGTTTCCTTCCCTTTCGGAATTCAAGTGAACTTAATTGGTTCATTTTGATCCACCAAGCAACAGACACTGAAATAACATCGAAGTTATCCTCCAGGAACGATTTGAAGCACGATTGTATATCGTGATAATAATATATAATAATATAGTTTATTCTAAACGAAAAGTTCCTTCTCAAGAAATCTAACACAAAATTATAATAATTTTTTCAAATATTGTAGCTCTGCTCAATAAATATTCGTTATCCACCACATTTCTACTGTTTGTTTACATGAAACATGAAACTATTAGCTTGGACAGGTTCCAAATTTAACCGTTAGGGCTGTGGCATCTTCGCAGAAGTTCCCAGTAGTTTTTCACCACGAATATCCATTACTAAGAATACAAAAATTTAACTGAACACTGTCAAGACCTTTGACCTTTATTCGAATCAAAAGTCAAAATAGTTTTCACACCGCAAAAAGGATTTGTATTTTGTGGTTTAAACCAACGCATTCAAGCGACAATTGACAGTGGTGTCAGTGGTTATTGGTTGTGACGTCATTATATCCTTTGACACATAACCAATGCGGTTAACCGCGAATAACCAAAAACATTTTGGTCCATCGCTTGAAATTAATTATTGTTTCGTTTATTTCCGGTTATTGAGTCATAGATGACACACATTATTAAGTTTCCAATTTGTCATCACTAATTCATTGTCATCAGTGCTTGAGAGGGTGCAGTTTTGTAGTTTTAAGCTGGATTTATAAACTTTTCGTTCCCGTTCCCGTTCGCAGCTGACGTTCCCGTTGACCGCTGGCGCTTCGAAACGAACTATACCCCTTTTATAAACTTGACGTTCGTCGTTCGGCTAGTTCGCGTTTATGAGGTTTTATAGAGGTCAAATATCCTGTGAATTTGGGTTTCCTTTGTTAAAGTTGGAATAATATAATCAAACCAAGCGTAACTTATCAATAAACAAACTAATCTCCGAATTATAAGTGCATCCTAACCTCACTATAATGGTCAAGATACGAACGGGAAGGTCAAAAGATGAAACATGGTCATCTCGAACGGCAGCGGAAAAAACAGAAGAGCGGCCATTATCAGTCAGCTGACGCAGCTGCGGACTTTATAAATGCCCCTGCGCATTTAGTGCATTTTAACTTTGAACGGAAACGTCAACTTCGAACGGGAACGGGAACGTCGAGTTTATAAATCCAGCTTTATGCAAGCGAATTCAACAACTTTAGGGCTTCGGCCAACTTTAAACTACAGTTAAGTATGAAGCGTTTCAGATACCCTTGAATGATTGATTAAATTGGTGCATAACAGGGTTACGCCAAGTTGATATCAGATGGGATCAGGCACCTCATATTTGGTTATGCAACCTTTTCAAGCTCACCACCGCAAGGTTAAATGGCTACTTGCATGATATTTCTAACGTGAGTATGGCAGCTCTTAGCTCTCGAATTTCAGTTGTCTAATGTATAACTCTGTTCAGCTTGGCTCTGAATTATCCAATCTAACGTTACAATTGTTCTCTGGAATTGATCACCCAAGGTTTCTGATATCATTACTCAAACATCGTTTCACATGAATATTCTATTAATACATTTATACATTCATTATACTATATGGACAAAAAGACCATAACAATTTCTATTATAATAGACATTTTGCAGCTTTTATTGACCATAATTATGATAGAAACAGATTTCATTTGATTTTCATTTCCCAAATTTTTCCTCAAAGCCTCGATAACGTCAATATTTTCATCATGCTGCAGTTTCAAATTATCTTTAACGTATTCGATCCTATCTTTTATTTGTTGTTCCACTTCATTGAATATTGCGTTATGCTCCTCGAAATAATTCTGGAAATTTTCCAGCTCTTTTTGTTCATTTATTCGCTCAGTGAAAAGCCATATATAACGGAGAGACTTTGACAGTGGTATGGTACTGATTTTTCTGTAAAAAAGATTTGAAACAATATTGATGTTTCCGCGTAAAATAATATAATTTAAGTCAGGACCATCCGAGTCAAATATACTTTGTTCAATATTTCCCAACCCTCCCGGAGGATTCGGAGGTAGGGAATATCCTGGCGGACTCGAAATATCTGAAGGAGTTCCTGATACACCTGGATCACTCGTAGGAGTCGGCATAAATGAAGATCCTGTAACATCCGATACATCCTCTGAAATCGCTGTATTACTCATGTGCGTTGATCCTCTGGTGGAAGCTTCCACAGAATCCACTGTGGTACTCTCAACCGAAGTACTATTCGCTAACTCCTCAGTACTTACAAATATCTCAGCTTCAGATGTGTTCTCTTCTGAGCTAGTTGATGATTGCCGTTTGGAAAGTCTTACCGCTGCATCATTCCTTTCTAATCTTTTTTCAGTTTTATCCCTGAATTGTCTCAATGTTTTTGACTCTCTTTGATTAATATCAATTTTGTTAAACAAAGTTGTATCTTGAGTGCAATATAGTCCCCTCAACATGTCTTCTCTCTCAAATGCATTTCTAGATTTGGTGAAAACACTTAGGAGGAAGTTGAAATCCTCTTTTTCGCCATACATTATTCCATAACAGAAAACGACACCACGTAGATCTGTCGAAAATGGATAAGAAACATGAAATGGGAATTTTGCTGCTCGATATTTCTTGAAAAGGATGTTTACATCTTTCAGACAGTCTGGTAATTTGAAGAAACAAGAGGTGTCTGCTACGATGGTACTGAAGGAAACGTTAAGCACTGAGTTTTCTTTCATATCGAAATTTATCTTCCTATAATGCGAAACTAACAGATTTTGCACGTATGAATTCAATAAATTTACTGCTTCTTTGCTTGTATTCAGCCTCCAACGAAACATAAACATGTTTTGGGCGAACGCTGCCCAAGTGGAGTAGTGGCGATCGAATTTTAGGAATTTCATAAATTCTAGAAAGAATTCAAGATTCACATTTCTATCCCCCCTAATTGTGAACTCAAATAGATCATCCACCAATTGCATTCTGTTGAGAGGAGGTATTCTTTCGAACAACGTAGGATCCTTCAGAGTTGAACGCAAAAGATTCCAGTTTTCAAGGTCATACTCCACTCGATACAAGGAATTAACATTAATATTGAGTAAAAGCCAGTCTGAAGGTGGAAATGGTCCAATATTTACTGTTCCATTTGGACACCTTAACCATTCCCTAATGTTTGTATTCAAGATTCTGCTCTCACTGTTAGTAGTATACGTAATAGGTATTAACCAACATGGAAGTTTTTTGTTATCGTGTCTGTAGTGTGATTTTTGCATGAGAGTGGCAGTATTCGATTTATAATTCCTTAATACTTGTACAACTGGAAAACTACTTTGTGTGGTCCAACTTTTCATGATGTCATCTAAAGAATCTTCTCTGATATACGTACCCTTTGAAGAAAAATCTTCCAAAAATTTCCAAAACTCTTTCTCAGTTACTCTCTGGAAGGAATTTTTTTTCAAAAAAGAAGACGTTATATCTTTGATAGCTATATCACCAGCAAGGTGAAGTGCCATACGTATAAGTAATCCACACTTTATATAATCTATAGTAGCCAATTTAGCTGTCACAGAGGCAAAATCACCATACACCACCTCAGAGAAGGGTAGCCCGACATTATGAAAATATTGAATCAGAGCATCGGACATATCTCTTTCTATTGACTGACTTTCAGAAAGATTGCTCAAGGCGTGAAGAGTATTATAGTGTGTTAGACCATTCTGGATCCATATATCTGTCCACCAATCCACTGCTACTAAAGAAATCCATTGAAATGCGATTTTCTGAGACACACCAAAAAGGATCTCTTGCATATTGTCTTGCTTCATTGAGAATGGTTCATTAAATAATAGTTTTTCATGAATTATAACGAAACCAGGAGGAGAAATTGTATCTGAAAACAAAATTATATTATTTCAATTACACTTCGGTAAGGAATGTATTTGAGAAAAGTGGACTCGAAATAAAGGTTACAATACAAATTTAGCAGTCAATAAAAAAAGTTGAATTGTAATCCATATCACTCTGTAGAAATTTACTAACGTAACACGAGGTTTCATTATGGCTGCTTTCTGAATTAACCATTTTGAAGATATAGTTCTGACATTGTATAAAGACTTTATGAACTGGTTCTGAAGCGTTTCAGTTATAGTCGAGAGGGAGATCACTAGTGAATATTATTGTAACAGTGGTTGGTATGCTGGGATATATTTGGATATATTTGAAGATACAGGGCCTTCTAAAAGCTTTATGACAAACTATTAAAGTGATAGCTGTGTTTTGTATCATCTTATTTTATTTTTTTGCTCAATCTCCAGTAAAAGAGGGTCTCTTGATCGCGAGAAATTCAAGAGATCAATTAAATATGGTCGTGAAATTTCATTCCTCATATTGTACACTAACTAACCATAAGAAGAATACTCAGGTGGATTGATGAATTATGGTATTTTCGGGTAGGCAAATGCATTTTTTCTATTACTTGAGAGGGGGCTTCAACAGAAATTTTTGCTACAAGTTAACGGATGTGAATAATAAAGATATTGTCTATCCGTTCCTAATATTCCTTTAATTTATTATCAAATCGAGTTGATCTCATAACAGAAAAAGGACGAAACATGTCAATTTCTGTTTTCTGTTCATGTTTAACAGGACATTCTAATATAAGCCATTTGATGATATCAATAGCCCAGATAACACACGTACATTCTTCGGATGTCCATTTTGTATACATGAAGTTGTCGGATGTCTATAGACGTCGATTATATCCATGTCTGCATGTATGTAGGACGTCCAAGTAGTGTCTGTACTGTTGACATACACATTTGTATATCCAATGGATGTCCTTCACGAAGTCAGGGAAAATTTTTAAAAGAATTCCTTGTTGGTTCTACCTTAATATGCTCGCAATAAAAACTGAGTGTATCCAGTTATAGTGAGGAGGGTTGATTCAAATACCGTACCTAATGACTCTTTCATGACGTTCAGTCAAGTTCCCTCCATATCAGGAGGAAGTAGCTCTAGAACGATCACTGAGATGGCGGTAGCATTGCTTAAACAATGGCGATAGTGATAAAATACACGCGGACAAGTTGGCATCCATCGGATTGATATAAAGGTACAGTGTCAGATTGCTTTTTCGATTCGCTCAAAAATTAATGAAATCCGAAGAATACCTGACGGAAACCATGTTACATACATTGGTCTGTGTAATATATCCTGATAGATGAGCTCTGGCCTTGCTGTCAGTATTTTACGACCGCTACTCGTATTGGAAATCGTGGACCGACAAATGGGATTATTATTCTTCAGTCTAGCTGATATTACTTTTCAACTAACAGTTGACTAAACCATTAGAATTATCATTCGTAGAGACTGCATGGACATGAAACTGTTATTCATTGGATATTTGGATGTCCAATGGAAAATCCAATGGACTATAGAATAAAATGGATATTTATTGGACGTCCGGACGTCAGAATGGTATCTTCCAATGAATTTCCATTGTATCTATGTTGAAGAAAGCAGTATATCCATTGGATGTCCCGGCATTTCATCGCCGGACGTCCACTCAGTGTGCGCTGAAGATTCGCTTGTGTTATCTGGGAAATTGAAATAGAATATATACCTGAGATACACTTTATATTATATCCTGCAGAAACTCCTCGAAGAAAAACAAAACATTGACCGAGTATTATTTCCGTCAAACTAGGGTTCGAATATTCAATTGAACTGGTCTATCGGCCGATCAAAAATTCAGGAATTTCTTGAGGAAACTACCTAGTAGTGCAGGTTCGGGGTTCAATTCTGAAGTCCGAATTCGTTAATGGGAGAAATTCACCCAATGATTCAGAATATACGAATCAAAATTTCTATTTTCTCAATTTTTCCAAAAAATACAGATCCGGTCGAATTGACACCTGGTTGTTGGAAAATTAATAAATTGCAAATATTTGAAGTCTGAATAGTGAATTCGATTTTCAATTCATTGATGTTGATTTTCATTTCAATTTTAAAATTTTGATATCCCGATATCATGTAAACTTTGAACGCCTAATATGCATTAATATGCAATTAAAATGAGGTAAACCAGTAATACAAGACCGAGAGACTTTTTCGAGACCTTCTTTGGAGACTCTAGAGGGATCAAAACTTTTGGCTACAAGACGAGACCCGTGACAAGACTTGTGTTTTATGAGCGAGACCAGACGAGACTCGTCGGGACATCACAAACATTGAAAGTCAAGGCACACTTTCTGAATAAAAAATGCAGTCCTTCTCAACTCTGGAGTGGGCGGATATTGTGTTTTTATATGCGTATGCCTTTAAAGGAACCATCTACAAAATTCTCGCAGATCAATGTGAACCAATAACAATTTATTCAAATATTTTCATATACAGATAAAAATGAGCAACCGAACATTTTTCCAGTTTTTACATTTCATGTGGCGCACAGGAAAAGAAATAAAAAATATATATGTTCCTATATGTTCTAATAAAGTTTTTTCATTCATGTTGGATATTACCGTATATTTTTTCTCATTTGTAAGTAGGAGCAAAATCATGTTTGGGAAAATTTGTTATGTTTTGGGCACTGTATTGCCTATCCACAACAGTCTGGCGAAGTGTAAGTTCAAAATGGTCGAAGTACAGCGGTGTACTCGTTTTGCCAAGTGAGAGTGCTTTTTACGCTCTTGTTCTGGGAAACAGTGTGTTCTAGTTTCGTCACAATATCTGTAATTTTCAATTTTGAGCCGAAAATGGTCTCCAACGATTAGATTCCACTACTTCAAAAAAAATCTCCGCGGTCCACTTCAATTCTGGCCGGCCGTCATTCCGTATGTGCTCTCACTTTCGAAAGAAAGGACCTAGGGACGTGAAATTGTCAGATTAGGTTTGGAGTCCAAATAACTCGATAAGTTCGTTCAAGAATTTCGGTGGCCCATTTGAAATTTTGAGGTTAATTCTTCTATATCTCATGAAAAACTGAAATCGATCAGAATGAAACTTAGTAGATAGTTTCGAAATACCAACGCGGAATGCAGTACAAACTTTTGTGTGGATCCAATTGTTGAAAAATCCAAAAAAAAATATGTATTCGATAATATTTCAGATTTTCGTTGAAATTTTTTTTCCCGCAAACTATAGATTAGATGTCAACGACATTTGGCCTTAACTTCAGAGGCAACAATGTTCCGAATATGAATTCGATCCGATTTTCACTTTCAGAGATATTGAACGGTATTTTCTCTCTGTGTTTGAATCACTGGTATCGCATCAACTTTCACTTTCAGAGATATTAGAAAAAAAAATATGCCAATAGTACGAAATCCGGCGGCAGAATAAGTGCGCTCATCGAGTGTTTGCCTGCAACAAATTTTTCACAAACATTTGTTTAGAGGAGATCAATCAAAATGTGGGAGCAAGTATTTTTGAATAAAAAATATTAAGTGTTTTTTTGGAAGAAATTGCATTCACTTGTTCTTTTGAATGATATATCATCCACCTCATAGAAATATATGTGAAGACTTCGAAAACTCACCACTGCCGTTGCGCAATTGGCTGCACCTCTTCGCAGCCAGGTATGAATAGGTATAATTTCGTTACTTTTTACGTTCATAACGTACACCTATTATTTATATATAGAATTGAAACTAATTTTTTTTCTGTGTACGATGTTCTAGGGTTGCTTGAGTAAATCTAGCCGAAAATAAGGGTTGCTGCCTGTTGAATAGGATGCGGCCACATTTCGATATTCTCCTATTGACGAATGTTTATAAAAAGTTGGTTTCAAGCAAATACTCAATGAGCGCACTAATTCTGCAGCGGGATCTTAGACTACAAATTCCGTTGTTATATTGACTAGATTACAACGAGATTTGGCACCAACCTTAAAGTGAGTATTAACCAACAATTTTCCGAATTTTTATTTGGTCCGATAATCAGTTTTGGAGAAAAAAAATATGCCAAATTTCACAAATGATTTCTTCCATCAGTGTGTCAGGTAAGAGAAATATAGAGGTAAATGAAGAACACTTTTTCTGAATTTAAATTTTTCTGTTGGCGATCGATTTCGGTTTTACATTTGAACTTTCATCAGGCCAGCTGAAAAAAATGCACATTAATCAGAAAGACAATATTCCATTGTTTGATTGAATTTTTACTGTGAAAGTGTGGTCAAAAAACTAAGTTAAAAGGCAGAACTGTGCAACATACCCTCCAGTTTAACAATCAGAGTATGTACAACAAATCAACATCCAAAAACTGGACAAGTTTTGTTTCGAAATGTCTCATCGAAAAATATAGCTACGAAGTAGCAGGAATTCAATCCATCAATTAGGGAAACAGAGGAAATGGAAGTGGGAGCATCCAAGATGGACAGAGATGTCAAAAATTTGGCTGGTAAATTCAAGATAACTCAGACAAAAGGAGTTATTAGTGTGAAAATATTTCTAGATGTACCGAAATTCGACAAGTCATTTAAATGGTTACTATCATTTTAATCATTCATTTTTTAGTATGCTTCAAGAAAAGGGTTATTTTGAGTACCTAATTATTCTAGCGTGTAAGATCTCAAGGTCATCAAAGTTCGTTTTATGATCATTATCTTTCAGGTGGGTATTTTCTAAGGAATGAGTAAAGTCTATTTTCTGGTATTCATTGAACCTTTTTTTGCTTGTATATTCTAGCGGAACAGTGTGCTATCGTTTTGTCCAAATGTCTGCAACTTTCGAATTTTGAGACGAAAACGGTCTCAGGTGACTAGGTTGGACTCACTTATGACGGATCCGGTGTGAAAATCGATTCTGTCCGACCGGCCGGTCTTGTGGCCATCCGTATGTACGATTACGGGCATACAGAGAATTCTATCGACCTGAAACTTTCAGGTTGCAGTTGAGTTCGTTACTGGGTAAAATCGGTCAAGAAGTTTCGGGGTTAGAGTCCTTCGAAATTTTGAGGGTATTTCCGTGATACTTGAACGGTTGAACTGAAACTTGGCAATTGCTTGGAATACATTGACACGCAACTTTGAACAGAATTTCGTTGAGATCGTACAGTCAGTAAATTTTGAAAAAAAATTTTTTTAATTTTTTTTTTAAATTTGTTTCGAAAAAATTTTTTTTTGAAAACTAATCATTAAATTGGGGTCTTGCTTCGGCATTAGGCTCTATATGTCGCAGTAATGTAACAGATTTCAGTTCGATTCAATTATGATTTTTTGCGAACAAATATGTCAAATTTCGTGTTTTTTTTTCGGAATAACTCAAAAATTACTGATTCAATCAAAATGAACTTGGCAGCTAGTTTGAAAATACTGATGAACAACTCTGGGCGGAATTTCGTCATGATCGTGTCATTAGAACAATTCGAAAAATATTAAAATTTGTTCTCAATATTCAATATTCTGTGATCTTGATCATAATATCTTGATGAATTTCTGTTTGAACATTTGAACTGAAACTGTCATTTTTCGATGAAGCACTGGATTTCAATTCGATATAATCTGTATTTTTGGAAATATTGGGAAAATAAAATTTTGAATGGGTATATATGCGGAATCATACCCATCAACAAATATGACCTTCGTAATTAAGGTCCAAAACTACTCTACAAAAATCGAGTGTTTAAGTTGTTTCCTTCGCAAGTTATTGTATTCACGGTCGGCCGAACGGCCGACCTTAAACAAAATAACTTACGAAAGAAAATACTTAGGGACTCGATATTCGCAGAGTAGGTTTAGGGCTTGATTAGGAACGTCGCATTCGTGAATGGGTAAAATCCGCCCAATGATTCCGTAGATACCTATACCAACTCAAAATTGTATTTCTCCAATATTTCCAAAAATACAGACCAGATCGAATTGAAATCTAGTACTTCATCTCCATTGAACATATGCAAAAAGGCTGCTGCCTTCACGGCAGTATTTTTCTAGGCTTTTTCATGTTGTGGGTTGTCATATTTATTATTTACCCTGTAATTAATTAACAAGTTTTATAAGGTTTATGTCTGCGGTTGGACACGTCATGGTTATATTTTTTAACTTTGAAAATAGTTGTCGGTTCAAGTTAGTGTAAAATGTAGGTGTGTATATTTTATCAATAATTATTTTTTTTTCGATATATTTCGAGACATAACTCATGGATCTATCTGTGTATTGGTTATTCCTTTCGATTTGTTATATAATGTTCAATTCTCTACTATAGTTTTCTACCGATAATTGAATGTTGGGGAGTCTTAAACAAAAAATTGAAGGATGCTTTCTTTGCTATAGGTGCATGGAATGAATTGTAAGAGAGGATTGAATCAGGTTGTGTGGGTTTCCTGTAGATATAATAAAAAAATTGTTATCATTGTTCAAAGTGATAGTTAGATCAAGGAAGTAATTTGAATTTGATATTGATTTTTTTTAGCTGAATTCAACTTTGAATTTATAAGGTAGAAAAAATGTGTCAATTCTTGATCAGTACTTGACCAAACACAAAAGATATCTCTTCCATATAACGATATTGTTACTATTTGGCAGCTGCATAATTTGTTACTCTCAACTTTGTCCACATACACATCCGCTGTAAGGCCAATGGATGGTAGCCCTATTGGTAAGCCATCTATCATTGAGAACACAGGTTGAATCTTTAAAGACAAAGAAGCTTTGGTCGGCAATTAATGGACAAAGTTTTTCAATCTTGTCAGAAGAATCCAGGTTCAAATCATTATCATAATTAATGTTTCTGACGAAAATTTTTCCGAGTAGGTATATCAAGTGATTCGGATACAGGAAGGAACGTTGGTATACATATTAAACATGTCAAAAGAAAGAGAGTGTAATTTTCATTAGGATCTAGTCCAGTTGAATTGATGATCTTTATCAATTCCAAAGAGTTCTCGATCGAAAATACTGATTTATATTTAAGAACCTCCCCACACGGGTCGACGCGATGTGGACAACGCGATTTGGTCGACTCGAACGGTGCGACGTCGGCAAGTTCGAGCGTTGTATGTTCCGAGTGAATACATTTTTGACAATAGATAGTTGCAATTACAAAATCAGCGCGTAAAAGCAGTTTTTAAATTCCTAGAAAACAATTTTATTGGGTTAAATGATTATTTTGCTCAGGGGCTCATTTCGATAATTTCTTTTGCGTTGCGTTCAGTAAGGGGCACTCGAGAATAAAATAAACAGGGCATTCCGAAGAGAGATATGAAAGCATTGTTGGTTTATTCATTGTCCTGCAACAAATTTCTATTCAATAAATAGGTAGGAAAAATCCTTTCTACGGCAGGATATTTATGGCGAAATATACAGGGTGTATCAAAAAGTTTATAACCACAATTCTGCTCTTAGTCTACATTCAGTATAGCTCCAGGAAGGGCTTATTCCAGTATGAGTTATACATGTTGTCTAATAATATTAATTAGCACAAGTCACTTGTTTATAAATTCATGTTGATGATTTACCTCTGTGTTCCCTATGGCTCGATAGTGGTTTGATTTCAGACAGAGGTTGTCCAAAATGAAATCTACAAAACCACTGACTTGTGGACAAGAACCTTCACGCGCTTGTTAAAATTCGTTGTCGAAGCGGTCATCTATTCACGTATTGACTCAGCCAAACGCTACTTTACTTCCTGGTGAAAATGATTGACAATCTTCTTCTCATGGAGTCCCCACGAAATTCTACAGGAACATTCAAGCTCAATAAAATACTATATTTCAATCCGATCTGTATTTTTGGAAATACTGGGAGAATGAAAATTTTAATGGGGAATCCGGCCTTCTTAATTAACAAGTTCCAAATCTTCTTTATAGATATCAGGTCTCAGAGTCGTTCGGAAATTATTGTTATTAACATTTTAAATGAAAATTATTTTGTTTCACAAACTCGATACATTACACTCAATACTTATTTCCCATTTATCTCTTGATATGAAGAAAGTAAGCAAAAACCATTACTGAGAAGAAATAAAAAAAAACAAAAACAGAGTTGTTTATTCTCAAGACGTTCGCGGCGAGCATTTGAACATTTCCTACATTGAAATTAATGTTTTTTTTTGGCTTTTCTTTAATTGTTAAGAAATAATCATTATTACTTACTAGGTTTTGAGTGTAATGTACCGAATTTGTGAAATGAAATAATTTTTATTTAAAACGTTGATTTTTGCACTAAATCTGAGAACACTTAATATTTCCGAAATAGTTAAAGATAGGTATAGGACATTGTGCATGAATTGTGTCTAAAATTCTCTGAAGAATCCAAAAAATAAATAATATACAGGGGGTTGCATTTGAAATAAGAAAGTTGGTATTGGCCAATGTCACATAAAACACCCTATATAATATTATTTTCTTGAAAAATATGCGCATTTAAAATTACAAATCGACGTGTCCGAGCGTTTTTCCCAACACGCCCTCATTTATTCGTTATCGAATTTATTCCATTTGGCTGTTACACTCTGTATATTTACACACTCACGTTCAGATTGAATATGGTGCACGTGGTTGAAGTGAAGTTGATTGCTAATCTGATCAATTAGAGATCGATTTCATATTCGGATAGTTTTGATTAATTATTCTAAGTCGAACATGATGTTGAGCATTATTCGATTCCTGCCAGATGTAGAATAAATGTAGTAATTTCACTCTGTTCGAATAATGATTCATACCGGAAAACTCATGTGCATCTCAATTGTAATTGAAAAGTTGTTCAATTCGAATCATTACAATGCATATACAGGGTGAGTCTTTAAGTTGTACATTAGTTTTAACCATAGATTCCTCTCAAATGAAACACTTTTTTCATTTATCATTTTTCCAGATTCTGCTCCAGCAAAAAGATACAGGTTGTTTAAATTTCCAAAAACAATCAGATTTCCTTTTGTAGCTTTGATATGGTAACTCCGAATGAGATGAATTTCGTTGTGAAGTTTTCTATAACTATGACACAAATTCTTCAGTTATCACTTTCATCCTACTTCAAACAGTTTCCGAGTTATAGACTCGCCGATTCATTAAACTATACGAAATTACCATGAAAAAGGCAGATAAACTTTATCTTATGTCATTATAAGAATCTTCAATCATTTTAAAATACCGTAAACGCGGGCTACTTTGGCCCTAGGGTCCTTCTTTGGCCCAGAGTGAAAACAAAATTGAACCGTCTCGAGGTACCTTCTGGAAACAGACTTCGAAATAGTTTCGCTTTTTTCTACAATAGTGCACTACCATGCAGCGACTGACGTGCGCGAAATTGTTCGGTAGTTCCCCATATATCCAGCATTTGTGGATTGTTCTCCTTTGTGTAAAAACGCAGTTTATCGAACTCCTAAACTTCCACCTGGAAAAGGAGTCCTACGTCTACTAGAAGTTTGGTAAATTTTTTTTGACAACTCACTTTAATACTTTGAGCAGGGGTATAATTATATTTGTAATTCTTGTTCCCGTTTTGATCATAATATTCCATAATAATAACAGCTCTGGTAACCTCAAAAGTAAGACCCTCTTTAGCCCAGCATTTTTCTGGGCCAAAGTAGGTCTTACTTTTTGGGCACTTACTTTCTGCGAAATGCACTTTTTCTTATTGCATAATTTGGATTTTATTTTATTGCATGTGTTCGTTCTCAGAGTGATGAAGATGCCGTATAACTACAAACGACAGCCATGAAGAAGAGCTAGCATTTGCTAGTCACACGGACAAAATGTGCGAATTTGGATTCCCAATTGATGAACTCTATCTAAGATACATAGTAAAAAGTAACAAGACAAGGGAAGACTATTCAATGTTTTTGTAATAATTTGTCTGGCCGTGACTGGACCAAATCTTTTCTCAAATGACATCCCCAATTGACAGTTAATCTGAGGGATAATTTGAGATCTGGTTTCAAAAAGGCTGGCATATATCCCATCAACAAAGAAGAAATATAAAAATGATTCTAATAATGTCTCAGTAAATTGGGAAATGGTAGGCGGAACCTTTATTCAACACTTGGAACAGAAAAGGCAAAGTCCCGATCAACAAAAAGACAAAAGCTAGATGTTCCAGCTGGTAAGGGTTCAACAGCCAATAATATTCTTCACTATGGAATAAAACGAAAAAATCAACAAAATCAGAAGAAATGGGAAAAATAAGAAACAGAAAAGGATAAAGAGGAAAAAGAGACAGTTGGGGATCAGGAAAAAAAGCGAAAAGTTAAGGAACAATACCAAAATAAGAAAATCACTAGAAATTGTGAAGCCTCATCAACAGACCTGAAGATATACCGGTAGTGACAACTACAGTCTTGTTTGATCAGGCCACAGTGACATGGTGTTTTCAAGTGAAGAAGAGTTGCAAACTATTGTCAGTTCCCAAGGAAAACTACAAGGATTTGAACCAATTGCATCTACTTCCTCAAACGAAACTGTTGGCAGTCCGGCAAAAGATGGCTCAAATATTAATCTGACTATCTCAACCACTTCAGACGGCATGGATTATCAAGAAAACATTGAGAAAAATCTTCAGGAAGGCAATTTTGTTTAGGTTGAATGGAATGGGAAGAAGAGTTGGAAATTGCCCAGACAAAAAGATTGATTGTTCTACTAATTGAAAGGTATAAAGAAAATAATTTGTTCTCCAGCACTAATCAAGAGAGGACTTTTTTCTATCCTTGAAAACATATAGTTAATACATATTTGAATTTCTGCATTATTTTTTTGAGGAAACTTGTTTAACTTGGTTTGAAAAAAGGTTTTCTTCCACTGAAAATGGATATTCCGACGACCCCATCTCCTTCTTTGACCCGAGATATTCATAACATGCTCAAAAGTAGATGAAATCATTATGGGCCAGAGTAACCCCAACCCATGTGTAATATTGGCCCAAGTAAAAAATTGAGAAAAAAAACAAATCTTATAAAAAACAATCGAAAAAGTCTTATAAACTTCATGAGAAATAGTCTAACTCTGTAATAAGCGTTTTCAGAGCTAATAAGTAGGAAAATACACAATGTTATTGAGAGTTGATTGAAAACTTTACAAAAAATGGGCCAAAGTAGCCCAGGTTTACGGTACTTGATTATTCTTTATAATTTCTCCTTAAACGCACCATTTTGAAAATATTCAACGTTGAATATTATAATATCGGATAAAAATTTGAAAGATTACCTTATATTAATTTTTTTTATACCCCTGATCTAGTAGAGGAAGTAAATTGAGCCGCGTTCACGTTTATCCGGACCATAGAATACACAGTAATATTCATCTATTTCGCATAGAACTTATATTAGTAATGCTATTTCGTGACCAGACCACAGACATAGTCCCTGTCTATGGACAAGAAATTCTAGAGAATGTTTTCAGGTTAGGTTGATTTCATATAATTCATTATTGAATTCCGTCAAAAAAGTATTATTATATGAAGTTTTCAATATGAGAATGGGCGAGGATGGAATTGTGTATAATTTTATAGTGGAATGAAATTGGACATTGCATGAACATCAAGCATCAGTGTTTCAAGTCCAGTGAAGTGAAATGTTTTCCTTGCGATAATATCGCAAAAAGCACCAAAAAATAAGGACTAAGTGAGTAAATGAGTTTTCTCAATCTTTCTTTGAATTTAAAACCTTAGATTGGTTATTCTCCAAAAGAGATCACCGTAATCCGTGTCACCTTATGTGAAACTTGCAAACAAAGCGCAGGAGTGTATTAGCACATTGAGAAATATTTAAATGCTTTTAACTTTTTACCTGAGCCGAATCTGGAAAAATGGCAAATGACAAAGGTGTTTTATTTGATGAGAGGAATCTATGGTTGAAATTAATGTACAACTTACAGACTCACCCTGTATATTTCAGTTTTAATTGAAATCAATGACAAATTGCCCCTTCTCAACCAAACTCAAGGCCACAAGGTAGTCTAATTTCTCGGCCGAACATAATATTGGCGGGAAATTCCCAATCCCAAATTGTCCACCATCATGTAGTCTGGTCAAAACGTCTGTCACTCGACTCTTCGGCACAATCAACTGAATCCTCTGCTCAGATTCATCTTCATTTTCCCAACAACGTTTCAGAGGACCTTTATCTTCAACGTTTCCCATTGTGCCCAATACGACTTTATATTTTGACTAAGTCTGGATAGTTCTTCCCAAGTAGGTCGTCTACCACTCTTCTTCCAACTCAGGATCACTTTTAAGCCTGGATCTTCTCTTGTGCCCGTTGAATTTCTTGGGGTAGCCAGTCATCTTCAATTACCATGGTCCGTCTCAAATCGGCTTTGTCATCCACATGTGAGCAGTGGCTACAATTCTCGGGGCACTGTCTTCTTGATAAAGCATCTGCATCTTCCTTGATCTGGTCTGATTCAACTATTCTTGATGAATCCGTGGACATGATTCCTCGGGTTATTCAGGGGGATTTTAGCTTGAGTCGATTTATGCCCCTTATCACCGACCCTTTTCAGTTTCCCTGCAGTGACTCTATTTCTACTTTTTCGGTAGTTTCGCTTAATATGTTAATTTTTATTACAATACTAGCATACAGCATCCTAATCGTTCTTAGTACGCAATAATCTGCTGATTTCTTCTCTTATTATTTCTTTAACAGGTCGGTCTATTTCTTGGACTTGTCTGACACGAAATTGTCCTGTATGCGACGCCTGCTTCAAATTCCGAAACCTTAGCTAAAGCATCATCTATGGTTTTAGGGCATGCAAGTTTCAGGGCTTGTTATATTTCACTGTCCTTGAATTCATCTACAAAGGCTTGGATTGATAGCTGTTCAAAGAAACTGTCTGGAGCAGTTGGGTAAGCCAACCTGACTAATCTAACCACATCGGCTTCAAACTCCTGGAGATTTTATCCTGTTTTCTGCACCCGGTTCTTCATTTGGGCATGGTCAATTTCTTGTGGATGTGCATCGCCATATCTCATCTGAAGTTTCGATAATAGAACTCTCCGGAATTGTTTGCAGAATGTTGAGTGCCTTTCTTCGTAGAGCTATTAATAATACTGTGGCTTTTTCGTTGTCGCTCCAACTGTTTGCTAGCGCAGCAGCTTCAAACTGTTTTCGATATGTCGACCATGGCACTTTACCATCAAATGTTGGTGGCTTAATCTTCATTTCAGCACTTTCGCTACTTGTTTCTGTTTTCATGTTGCTATAGGGCGATGGAGCCGGATAATCTTTTCTAATCGAAATTCTACTCAGGGACCCTATTAACTTAAAATGCTGTTCAATTATTCGTGTTATTTCTTCAAATTCAGCGTCAACTTCGTCAAATTTTCCGTCAACTGTTTCAAAAACTTCGTCGAATTTTTCGTCCACTTTATCATGAACTTCGTCCAATCACTCATCAACTTCATTAAATTTTTCATTTACTTAGGCCATTCTTTTCTTTATTTCATTTTTTATTGTTTTCATTACCTTCTGAGGATTTTCTTCCTTTCTCGAGAATTTTCTTCTGACTTATTCACCATTGTATCCATGGCTGTACTCGTCACAATATGATAAAAAGAGCAGTACCTTTGCGTGATAATGATTACAGAATTGAACATCTGAAGGAGACCGAAATCTTAAAACAGAACAATTACCTGGCACACTTCATTGAAGCCTGTATTAGTACCTACAACACAACAGTGTTATGTTTCATCCTATTTTATCATATGCAATTGGGAAAATTTTCCACAAATATAACAGTATTGCAGCGTTCTAAAACATATTAGATGAGAGAGAGAAAGTTCACACAACTGAAATATGAACCCCCGCCTCTTTTGAAACACTCGGAAATAGTGTACAAGATTGTATGCAAAAATGCTCAGAAAGGCTACATCGGACAGAAAAACAATTAATAAGGCAAAAAATAAGGAAACATAACATAAAATAACAATCTAAAAGATTGAACATAACACAAAAACTGTTTTAACTGCATATGTACAGAAAAAAGGACATAAGTTCAACTTTGAGGAGGTCACAGTATTAGATCATGAACCTGGAGGTCACAGTATTAGATCATGAACCTTTGTACAGTAGACGATTAATAAGGGAAATGATTCAAGGTCGAAAAAAACAGTTAACTTCCTGGAGGACGTTCAACATCTCAGTCTGTTCTACAATGGTTTGATACTTAATAGTGATTATGTAACTCGAAATTCAAGCTTAAAATGAAGAATAAATATATGCCTATGCGGGAGTTTGAATGTTAATTTTTTATCCTGTTTGCTTGTTTGATTAGATTTTAATGAAAATTGTTGCTATGTCAAAAATTTCATGTCTTTTGTCTTGATTATGATATTTTTAAATTGTGTGGTGATTGTTGATACCTTTGTTCGACCGAAATATTCGGGAAATTATTTTATTAAGCGTGTCGAGTAGATACTGGCTATTCAGATGCAAATATCTGCACTCTGAAACATGCTGTGGAATTCTGTATTCACGTCCAGATTCCACCAAGACATTCCATTTTAGACATCAATTAGAATCCATCGAATTTTTAGTTCTTTTCGGAAATACCAGACTAAGATCATCAATCCATCCAGTCTAATAAAAGTTGAATCTGTGGTGAGAGACGGACCTTTTTCAGCAGCAATCCATGTGTGCCAACATTTTCATTTGCCATTCCAGCCTTGATAAAGAATCACAATTGTCATCTTCCCGCATCTCTCTCTGTTACAGCGCCCTCTTCATCATCGGTTGATCTACCTATTCATCGGGTTGAGCTGCCCTGCTTTCATGGCAAAATCGGAGAGTTGCTAGAATTAATCGCTCTCTTCGATGCCTTAGTGCATCAAAACAATTCCCTGGCATCCGTCCAGAAGTTTCACCTGCTAACGTCTGTTCTTTCCGGTGAGGTAGTTTTTGTCATCCCTGGCTTTGAATTGAATTCGGTCAATTTTCCTCTGGCCTGTAAGGCCCTTTACTCCCGTCACCAAAACTCTCGGATCTTTATGTGAACCAGATATTGGATTCACTGCCATCATCTATATCCTTCTCGCCACAATTGAAGCAGTTCGTCACAATGCTTTCAAATTCCATAAATGCTTTCAAGGCCTTGTCCATATCAGACTTGGCTGATTACCTCTTATTATCACTGTCTTTGCGCAATTCTCACCAGTTGTTCCAGAGGCAGCTATCATCACTGACAATAATATTTAAGCTCTCGTTATCATCGAGCATATTTCCAGAGTCATGGTTGCGATCTTACGTAACTCCAATTTTCAAAAGACGTGGTAAGTACTGCCCTGAAAATTATAGACCCATAAGTTTAACATTGGTAGTACTCAAGGTTTTAAAAGGGATTATTTCTTCGTGTTGGTCACCTCCGGAAATCCGTGGCCTGCTTTTGAAATGGATCGAGTCATTCTTTTGAAGTCACACTTTCTCGGTCAGGATCGGTTCGGGAAGATCTTGCTTCAGGTCGGTGAGCAGTGCAGGATCTCAGGGTTCCTGGTTAGTCCCCCTCCTCTTGCCCATCTAGGACTGTGATCTCCCTCTTTTAATATTTTCTGTCAGTGCCTTTTATGCTGATGATATGAAGTTTTAAAATGTCCCCCATTCATCCGGTAATGTCCTTCAGAATGACTGAGTATCATTCAGGAGTGGACTGGGGATTGTCTGCTGCCTCTAAAAGTGCCGTTTACTGCATTTAAGTATGAACAACCCGCAGAAGATCTTTCACTAAAACGAAAGTCTAGCAGAATCATGCTCATCTCACGTTGACTTGGGAGTTTCAAGGTACCTAACTAATAAGTCCAAGAAGTCACTCCATCTTATTCAGGAAGGCTTCAACCGTTGCCATTATCGAACATTTACATCGTTCTACTAGACGTATATCGGTCCCATATTGGACACTGGTCCGGTTCAGCAACCTTTATTCGTACAAGTTGCAAATCCATTGGAGCAAATGCAGACAAAAGCTACTCGAATCCCATACGGTATCGTAAATCTAACTATCAAAACTGGCTTCAACTGATGAAGTTGGACATATTTGCCAATCCTAAGCTGAGTGAGATTTAGAGCATGTCGGGCCTTTTGACTTTGAATAATATCCACTTGAGAGGCCACGAATTCAAACTAATTTTTTTCATTTCATATTGATACATTTTAGAAAAATAAAGCTTTAGTTACCGTAACTATAAACATGGTTATAACTCCCTTGGGAGTTATGCTACGCAGTTATAAATCCTTAACTCCCTCTGATATATTTACAAAACCGATCCAACTATTGTCGAATTTTCCAGTTCATGAAACTCGCACCCATTTGCATCATTATAAATTCTCATCATTAATTCTGATATTGACCACTCTTGACTAAGAAAAATAAATCAATTCACAGACAAGAATGAAGTAGAATGAATAAATATATATATAATTTCTTGAAAGTAAGGCAACATCATACTTTCACTCATATTTTTAGTTCCAAAACTGCTGTTTCAGCCACTACTAGAATTTGTCATATTCTTTCTTAGTAACACTTTGTAAAGTCGAAGATTTCCTTCATTTTTCACGACTAAATGAATTTAAAACATATTCAAAAATTTGTCAGTTGATATCTCCATAGTTATCATATCTATATAACTTTATTTACCTTTATTCTTCAAGAACGTTCGTTTGGTTTTGAAATCCAAAAAAATTTGGTTTTCATTTTTCATTAATGTGAAATAAAATCAATAACCTATCACGTGAGTTATTGGTGACAACCTCGGGCAACTTACATTGCCTCGGGATTGAAATCTGTTGCTCTCGTCAATAAACATCCTCATAACTCCCTTGATACATAAATATAACCATAACCTGGAGCAGGGAGAATTTCCTAAGCAATGGAGATTTATGAAATATGCTACCTAGTGATGTTGTCAACGCTCCTAGTGTAAATACTTTCGAAAACAGATGAGATTCTTGGAGATCTGGTGGTACCTTGTGACCTGTGTCGGTGCTTGGTTCTTTGTGGTGGAATAGTTTTAGGAAAAACTGAGAAAACTTTTTGAATAAAATTTTCTCAAAATTTTCCAACAACTGAATCAAGACAAAATTACACATTGAGTTGTTCGTTGATATTCTAGCACCAATTACAACGTTCTTATCTGTTCGCTTCAATGCTTCATGATATAGCGAGGAAGTAACCTTAAAATTTCATATTTATATAACTCCGAAACTGTTTGGTCGATTCTGCCCAGTAATCTTACTCCGAACCAAACCTGAATATTTCAACACTCTAGGTCCTCTTTCACGGAAGTTGGAGCAAATACGGACGGACGGACGGACGAGCGGACGGACATAATTGAATTTGATCATGGATCTATCGAATATTGTTGGTGCATCTTCAATTTGGCATTGACTCGAAATTACATACAACAAAAAAATATAATAATTTTAGCCATAATTTCTGCAAGACATTAACTATTAGTGAAGAATAATCATTTCTTACTTTTCAGTTGAATTGTTTGAAGTTTTTGGAACTGACGCATCGATATTGTCATAATTATTTTCGTTATTATCGTCATAGACATCGTCGTTGTTTCTATCATCATTATTATATAATTATCATTAAAATTTCCCTACAAATTTTCAAGTTTGTCTGTTGTTCTCAAGATCCCTTAGTGATGCTGGTATCTGACAGTAGGCGAGGAGCCAATGATCACTGCCTTCTGCATTCTTCTCAGTAGGTACTTCTGGTTTTGGGTGTAGTTAGGCTTGGTTGTTCCTTGAGGTATCAGATATTAGACCGAAATTTGATATCCCATTGAACGCTGTTTAGATATCACATTGTTTTGATATCCACTACAACCTCATAGTATTTGGGATTCATCTCTAGGTGGGTCTTATTATGTCTTGACGGAGTGAAATGACCATTTCAGCAATATGGCGTTCTTAATTGTAAACTTACCCTATTCTCTTCGCCCAAACCTTGTAATGAATTCTGACTCTGTACTCTGTGAGGTTGTATAGAATCTAGGGTATAGCGTGTTATATGAATATGAATGCCTCTAAGTCGAGGAGGAATTAACTTGCGTGGGTAATTTTCATCAACGAATGCAGTGTTATGCATAAACAAGAAATCGTAGCATAACGGATATTTACGAAAACTGGTGCAAAGGGTCACATGAAAATATGTTCAGAACAAATGAATTATGTAATGAATCGTTTCTACCTAATATGTACCTTTTCCTCCAATTACGTGCGGCAGAGCTATTAAATCCAACTTTGGAAAGGGATACGGTACTTGAAAATATTTCTGAAAGTGAAGTAGCAGCTTAGGACTCGTTTTCGTAATCATATTCATGGAAGAATTCATATCCTTCCTAGCAAGTATCTTCATCTTATCCTCCTGATTTCCTGTCCATACGAATTGTGCATCGTATATCATAAAACAGACCAAGTAGCTGGACATCGGAAATGAGTTCATAAAGTGGTCCCAATACCATCCATCTCTGCCTTCAACAGATTCGGATTTGAGCTGTTGCATGTTACTGGTTGTTTTGTAATTTGCTTTCCTTCCTATAGACAACTTGAATGTGGCAGTCATCCCAGGTTCGTCAAAGCAGGGAAATGCTTTTCTTGCACCCATTGGCTCGAATGCAGTGATTGCATAGTAACACGTACCAGATGAACATGAAAAATTTCCTCTGAAAATTCCAATGGGCTTATCGAACAGCTGACCTGAAAGAAGTACAAACCGAGTTCATAGGATTCGAGCACAAAACAAATTAAGAAGAGTTAGACGGAAAAGTTGTGTTTATAGTTTAATAATAATAATAATGTTTATTTTCAGAAGTACTATCATATACAGGCAATAACATGAAAACAAGTCAAAACCAAAATTCAGCAACTTAAGTCAATCAAAAGAATATACCTAAGGCGGTTTCGGAAACTTGATCGGGGTTACCTACTCGATCACCTGTCAGATTCCTCGGATCACTTACCCGGGTTAGGCAGTAAACGAACATGTCGGGGTTATAACGGCACAGAATACGTTAAATTCTCTTCTGTGATTGTGGTTTGTTTTGATTTTTGATTGAATCAAAATATAACCTGAGTTAATTGACGAACAGTTTTGGCTTATCACGTCATGAATTCGATGCAGGAAATTCTTGCTAGATGTGAAAATTGAGAGTAAATTAGCCAGGGAGGCTGATGTGCAAAAGCACATTGAAGAAAATAATTCTTTATCATTATGATGAATTGAAGACCACAAATTTCATCTGTTTTGGAGGGTGCAGTTTCCTAGACCCTGTTCTGTTTCAGAGTGCGAATATTCTCGATATATTTCTAAAATTTGCAATGCAGTGAGTAGGTCAAAACCAGACAGCCTTTCAATTTGTGGATTTTATTGTCACTCACAGACGAGAGAGTATAAAACCTGCTGTTCTTATATGATTTTGTGTTCAATAAGTAAGCAGTCTATTCTTGTTGATGTAAATTTCAATATTGTATAGTTTATAATTGATTGTATTATTTGTAGATTACATATGATTATAATAGAAATTTTTTCTGATGTATGACGTCGACATTTGAGAATAATGTATCAGAGCAAAGCTTTGTCGGATATTCATTTCTGGAAATAAAGAGATTTTTACATTTTGATGATATTTCCTCGATAACTCAAATATTATTGATCCGATGGTGATGAAACTTGAGAATTAATTCTAAGGTTGTTGATGCGATTGTGTCTTCGGAAAAATCTCCTAAAAACAGTAAAGACTTTTTCTCACAATTGACATATTTCGGAAAATAATGATCTAATTGAATTCAAACTTGTTGAAAGATTTCGAAGTTGAAACTTGTGCAAAATTTCACGTGGATCAGATTACTAGAAAAAAAAAATTAAAGGCAGGTACTGATAAAGCTTTCTGAAAGTAAAAACTTAAACGAAATTTGTAGGGCAGGTTTCTGGCTCCATTGCAAAGGTTTCAATCATGAATGGGAGAAATCCGCCCGATAGTTCTGTGGATATTTCACTTCAAATTTTATTTCACCAATACCTACTATTTCCAAAAAAAACAGATCGAATTGAAATCGAGCACTTTGTTGAAAAATTACAGCTTGGTGCAAAATTTCTTGAGGACCGTATGATGAGGATAATGCAAAATTTATTTTTAAAGATGTAAAGAGAATAAGCGCCTCAAAGTTCCTGGCTACACTTCAGAGCTTTTCTAAATTTTTGTAAAGCTTAATTATGGTGTTTTCCAAAGACTAGTGGATCTATCGAATCTTTCATGGAATAATGAATTCGCGGAAGAAATCAGTTTTTTTTCACCGTTCCTTGAATATTTCATTATATCATCTTCACAATCTTCAATGCAAATTTTCTTGAGTTTGAATGGTATTTGAATTTTCTGCGCTAAACAGGCTAATTTGACTGTCGACTCTGATTGGCATATTATTCACAAATTTCAATTATATTACAGGTCTGTGATGTTATACAGTGGTATTTATACCGTGGTTCTCTTAATATTGTCTGAAAATGGAGAAGTATTATTTTTCTATTCTGTGATATAGTTAAAAGCACCTAGTGCGCATGAGGTTTCCTTTCAACCCTGCTTTCCGAGCAGAGTTATGAAAAGATGATCTGGGTAAGTGATCGGGTAAGAGATCCAAAGGTTTCCGAACGTGGGTAGCTAATCCGATTAACTCGATCACTGATCGAGTAAAGACACAGAGGTTTCCGAACTGGGGTTAATGACACGGGTAAGGTAAACGAACAAGCAGGGTTAGGAATCGTGTTAACTCGATCAAGTTTCCGAAACCGTCTATAGATACATATGATCACAACGAAAATGTATCACAAAAAATCTTGAATTCAGACATAGAATACGGTTCACATTTAATAATTAATAGAGACAAGGCTTTCCGAGAGGCTTTAAATTCATTTAGTGTTTTTATTGTACTCGGAACGTATTCAAAAAGTTTAATTCCCATATACATTACACTGCGCTCAGTCAATGATAATTTATGTGTAGGGAAAAAGTAACTACACAATCTCCCAGTGTTATTACAATTTCTGTAATTATCCCAGTAACCATTATATTTGACGATAAACAAAATCCTATATACAGGGTGTTTCACCATAAACTGGTCAAACATATGTAGCCGTATAGATGACATTGAGAAAGTCATTTTTGGCTCACGACTATACCCCGTTTTCGAAGCATAAGCGAGATACAGGGTGTTTAATGTCAACTTTGAGCAATATTCTGATAACTGTGGTGAGTTATGCGTGACCTTTGAAATAACGGTTTTTGGTCATATCCTAGTATTTTTTGGTGGTCAATTCAATTGTTCTGTAGAATTCTGAAAAAAAAATTCAAAATGGCGGAAAACCTACAAAGTTGTAATTTTTTGTTTTCGATTGCAAAATTGGATAGCATTATTTCGATGTACTCAATTTTATGAGCTTTTCCGTGAAAAAATTTTTCCAAAATTCAAACTCAACTTTTTTTTGCATGTGTACAAGTTGAGTTCGAATTTCGGGAAAATTTTTTCCCGGAAAATCTTAGAAAATCGAGTACATCGAAATAATGCTATCCAATAATGTTTTTTCCAGAATTCTACAGAACAATTGAATTGGCCACCAAAAATACTAAGATATGACCAAAAACCGTTATTTCGAAGGTCACGCATAACTCACCACAGTTATCAGAATATTGCTCAAAGTTGACATTGAACTCCCTGTATCTCGCTTATGCTTCGAAAACGAGGTATATGTCATAAGGCAAAAATGACTACTCCAATGTCATCTATACGGATATATATGTCTGACCAGTTTATGGTGAAACACCCTGCATATACAGTCCTGGGAATGTCATCACACATTGTTTCTCCTGAATACACCTCTACATGTAGACCTGAACCTCACATTGAACATCGTTCGTAGTATATTATCGCACTTCCAGCTTCGAGAATTATAATGAACGATAGGGATTTTCCTGTGGAGCAGGATATTAAGAGATGAAGTGGATATTTTATTGTCTAAGAGCCGAGCTTGGATGTGGGCAAAATGAGTATAATCTGTATTTGATACGCTGCAAAGATATGTGTGCCTGCGTGTGTTGCCAATACTTGTTGTCTACTGAATTTTAAACTATGCTGAGGATATTTGGGTCTGAATTTGAATCGATTATTAATTATCTAAGTATAAAAGCAATAAGCCATTACGCTTCAAATTCTCCTCGAGAGAATCAGGTAGTTACGTCGCTATCAATGGGTAGTTTGGTAATTAATGAGGTAAAAATAGGTGAGAGCATAGTAATTCTAGTTCTTTGAGACTTCAACTTATCTAATGTTAAGTGGCAAAGACAAGACTAAAATTGTACTCTGCTTCCAATTAGTGAAAATGGGGCGTGTGATATTTACGAAGTGTCTAGACGCGTATGTTTCAGAAAATTTCAAAATTTTTGCTGAAAAACATTTTTCTCGGAAACTATCCATCAGATTCCAATGATATTCGGCATAGCACCTTGGAAGCAATATTTAACTGTAAATATGTCAACTCTGGAGGTATTTTCATCGATATGATTTTATTCTCACAATAACTCGAGAAAAAAATACTGATCCAATCATGATGAAATTTTTTTTCGAAAACCTTGCGCCCTTCATTTTACAGCAGTGTACCAGATTTGAGTTCGATACGTTCATAATTTATGGGGATTTCAGAGAAATTCATCAAATTTCGTGGTTTTTTCCTCTCTATTAATATTTTTTCCTGAAAATATTATTGAGTTTGAAAATATTATCGTCCCATAAGAAAAACCCGAAAAAATATATTTTAATTTTTTTTCAAATATTCAATTTTCTGCGATATCCTGAACATATTATCCTCCCGAAATTCTGAATGAGCCTTTAAGCTATCATTTCCAATCGAGTACTCAATTCCAATTCCAACTTACCTGTATTCTTGAAAATATTGGAAAAATAATATTTTGAAGGGGTATATCTACGGAATCATTCGGCGGATTTCACCCATTCACGAATTCGACCTTCGTAATTAAGTCTCAAACCTGCTCTGCAAGTATCATGATTCGAGGTCGTTTCTTTCGGAAGTAATTGTTCCAAACGGTCTATCGTAAACACAATAACTTTCGAAAAAAACAACTGAGGAACTCAATATTTGTAGAGCAGGTTTGGAGCTTAATTCAAAGGCCTAATTCGTGAATGGGTAGAATCCACCCAATGAATCCGCAAATATACCCTTGCAAAATATTATTTTCCAAGATTTTCAAAAATACAGATAGGATCGGATTAAAATCCAGTACTCGATTACAGAATGACAGCTTCGAGGTTCACATAGATTTGCGTGAGGATGAAATGATCAGCAGATCGCATAATATTGAATATTTGGGGAAAAGAAATTGAATTTTTTTCGATATATTTTAATGACACGATCATCACGAAATTTTGCATGGAGTTTTAAGCTAGCCACGTAGATTCATCATGATTGAATTGGTATTTTTTCGGTTATTCTGGAAAAAAACAACTTTACCAAAAAAAAACACGAAATACGACAGATATTTTCCCAATATCTTCGAAAATTATCAGTGCATCAAACTGAATTTTGGTGCACTGCTGTGAAAGATAGAGCTCAAAATACGCAAAATTTTTCTTGAATATGATAAGTAGTTCCAAAAAAAATCCTTTACGAAAAAATTTTGAAGAAATTTTTCCTTCCATTTAAGTAGTGAAGATACGATCTCAACAGAATTCCTTTAAAAGTATCTCGTCTTTATACTCGAACTAACTGACAAGTTCTAATTCAATGGCTGTTGTAGTTCCTGAAATGTCAGCAAATAACCTCCAAATCAAAAACCTAAACTAGCTAACTGATTTGGCCCATTATCCAACTTAACCGCAGCATTCTGATGTGCGACTCACAATAAAAGTTTTAAAATTATAGCCTGCTCCGTTGGGCCGTTATCGTGCCTACAGCCGGACGACCGGCCGGACGGGCATAATCGATTTCGATAGTAGATTCGTCATCAGTGGTCGTTTCAGAGCATTTTCGGGAAGAATTAACAGAATGTTTCACAGAACATGCGCGCAAAACTACCTAAAATTCTAGTAGAAATTTCGATTCTCTACTAGCAACTATCGAATTCTTCACATTCATACCACTACTTTTCTATAGAAGTGAAGTTTCTCACTGCAAAATATTATGCATGAAACAGTCACTGACTCAATATTTCTGAAGAAAAATCAACCAGAATCACCCAACCATTGCACTATTTAGTGAATTAAATAAAATAAAATGAAATCTTACCTTTGAACTCAAAATGGATTAGATAATATTGATTTTCTTGGAGCATTTTTTTGGTCGAGATTGTCAAGAATTCCATTTTATTACTAAATAAAATATCTTGAAGAGGAACTTCACTTGATGTTTTATAATCTTGGGGTGCATTGATTTCGTTGAGCTGGATTTTGTCGAATTTTATACTCCAATCTCTATGAAGTGATATTTTGTTGGTTGCATTGATACATTGTGTTACTATTTCGAGAGTTCCTGTATATATAATTTCATCTTCTATACTAGTTAATATTTTCAGATCGTAATGCTTCGGTATAACGTAGTAATTCAATCGGTAACTGTCGAAGATTGCGGGTTGAAATTGCACTGATACATAAAAAATAAGCAGAAGATATGATAGCATTGTCAAGTAAACATGTCACAGTTTTTGAAGTTGAGTCTTGGACATAGACATAGAGACATGGACATTTGAAACGGAATGACAGTTGGCAACGATTTGGAGAGACGAAGCGAACTCCTGCTCAAGCAGATAGGAAAAGATCTATGGGGTAAAACAGAGATGTTACTTTCCCGGAGGAATCGATTTTGTCGTGATATTGACCAGTTCAAGTCTCTATGTCTATGGCCGTAGATAGGTACCTGAAATCATAGAAAAGCAGTATAACTTCATATGTCAATGGTGGTCATAAAGATTGCCTCAGGTTCCTGAAAGTATTGAGACTGACACTAATTGATTATTATGCTGGCAAGTATGCAATAACATTTTACGAAGAAAATCGGTCACTGCCTAGATACTGAAGTTTGACGAAAATAGTAGAATTCTCAATTTTCAGAAATTCATATTACCCGAAAGCGTTTCTAGGCTTCAAACTGACACTTATCTATTTGCTGGGCCAAATAAAAAGAAAAAATTACTGAAAAAAATCAGTCACAGGCCAGATACTGAAGCAGCGACAGAAAAAGTCGAACTCTCAGAAATTCGGTCACTTGCCAGATTATGAAGTATAGAAGTTTCTAGGGTGGCAACAAATATCATTCGATTTGCTATACCGAAAGGCATCTCAGAGAAAATTACGAAGAAAATCGGTGTCTGGCCGGATATTGAAGTATCGACGAATAAGGGTCGAGGTGATGGTCGATGGTACTAGTTAAGTCGATGTCGATAGCACACAACAAGAAGGCCTTGCTAGGACCACTGCCAAAAGGACAAAATATATTACATTGGAATGACAAAAATATTGTGCTTTTGTGATTTATACGTGTCTAGTGATCACAGTGATCTTATGTCAGCAGTCATCAAGTACTAGGCTTGTCCCACAATACTGGAATCAGCTGAAAAATTGCAATCATGTTTTTTTTCATTTAGCTCTTGAATAATGAATAAAGATTATGAAAGGAGATTTTAGCAACTGGAGCTCGCACGGAACGACTACGTGAGTTGCTATGGAAGAGGACGAGAATTTGGTCTTGAATCAACCAATTACAGATAATAATCCTTGTAGACCTCGCAGTAGGCTTTCATGTGAAACAAAATATTCTATTTCAAAAGAAGCATCGATGTTAACCTCCTGCGTCCCTATTCTTGAATCGTTGATGGGAGAAAATTCTTGAATATTTTGGTAATTAATGAAACACCTTTCCTATTTACCTGCTTTTATTTCCCAATTTCTACCATTTCATCATTTCTACAACCTAACTTGAAACCTTTGACCAAATATGTGCTCTAAACTTCTTCATGTACAAAAAGAACCTAATTTATCTTCTATGCATCATTTCTATGATTACAATCCTGTCATAATGACATTTGAGAATAAGGAAGTTTTTAGTGAACTTCAACAAAAATAGGCGATGCTGTTGCCAAGAAAACGAGGTGCATTTTTAATGGAACGATAGAGAACGTTCATACCATCATATTTAAGGATGAGGTTACAGGACACTTCACCGCTCTCAAGGTACGAACAAAACAAGTGGTAGTAGTGGAGGTAAAGTTCGTGGTCGCGGTCGATGTACACATCCATGTGAATAAAATACTCTGAAGTCAATGGACGAGTACAGAACAGGTAAGCGCGTTGGAGGTTTAGAGCGATACCATCCAGGAGCCTTATTCTTGAAATACGATGGTATAGAACGTTCTCTATGGCACAAACTCCCGTTCGACCTTCCTCCCATTTGTGAATTCTGGGAAGAGAACAAACGTGGAGAAATGGGAGTTTCGACGTCGTTGGCAAGGAAACGCAAGCATTTATGATGGAATGATAGAGAACGTTTATGCCATCGCAGTCAAGATGGGGAGCAATCCGAATGAGCGGTCATAGACACACAATCATGCCAAATGTTCTAACCAATCAAAAACAAGTATTTTCGACAGACATGAAGCCAACTTCATTCATGTAGCCAACTTCATTCATGTAGCCAACTTTATGTATAAAACATCGACATAGACTATATTTCTGTGATGTATTGTCATAATTCAAATTTGAAATGATACAGTTGTCATAAGAGTTGGGAGCGTATTTCGGAAAATTGTAAAATAGATCATTTTGAAAAAAAAAGATCACTTCCAATCCAAACTACATTACACGAAGACCTGAAATATACATAGGTCGGTTGAATTCAGATTATACAAGGGAGCATATGAAAAAAACTGGAAGTAAATCATAGTGTTCCGAGTTGAGCTTTAGTTAATCTAAACATTTTCATGCATTTTGGATCAGATAGATCAAACGGGTTCCATTTAGAAAGGACATGGACACCTATTAGGTATTGTTGTTCTGCATCTTCCACATCTTCATTCAGTACTTCCCACATAATTGCACTCGCCATGTCCATTTCCGAGTGAAAACAGAAATTTCGTAGTGAAAGTTGATTCAGATTGTTAAGACTTATTGCCAAACAGATCAAAATTGTCAAATACCCGAAACATAATAAGCGTCCTCTATGTATCGTTCGAATAATTTGTTTCACATGGATGCCTACTGCGTTGTCTACAAGCGTATGCTTTTTTTCCATGGAAACTCGCATAGAATGATAGAATGCTGTTCGTTGTGGGCAATTCCAGATTATGACAGCATACAAGTTTCAGAATGAATATAAATACCTTACTACCATGATGTAAAAACATGGTGTGCTCATCTGAAACAAGCGACGTCAGCAAGATTAAAATACAAGGAAATATATATTCTGTGCTTTGAATTTGAATTTAAAAAGTGACGTTATCATTGGTAAATACTATCACAGATGAGCAGATGAGCACACCATGTTTTGCTTACATTATGCCATACTACATATAATTCAGCCGTACACCCGAACACAAATACCACTGAATGGTATAGTAAAAATGCGATGTAACCTCTTCTGAAAATCTCGAATGATGTCAAGAAAGGGAAAGTCGATAAGCCTTGGAGCGAGTATTGAACTCCAGAGAACATATAGACAATTCCACTCCCTAACAATAAGGTAGCCCCTCAAATTAAAAGGAAGGAGGCCTGTACTGTGGAATTCGAACATTCACTGACTTGTGGAAGCTCACAATTTACTCACAATTGGTCGCTACTCACAAATTTTCTAATATGCCATAAAATCCTCACAATTGTGAGTAACTACTTACAAATTGGTAAACATGTAGTGTTTCTAGCTCGTCTGAGCGCCGCAGGAAACATCCTGGTTACCGCGACCTCCACCTGGACCGGGACCCCCCCCCAGCAAACAGTGAACCTTACGGCCCAATGTTGGCGACGTCGGCAACGTGCCGGCATCGGTGAACTTATATCGGCAGAATGCCGGCCCGATCTATGGTGAACAACAATCGGGTACCTACAATGGGGGTTTTTCCTGAATTTGGGTTACTACTGCAAATGCAAAGTTTGAACATAATTATTTTGGGTTTGATTCATCATTTTCCCAAATTACCTTCAGAAAGTATTCAAAATCAGATTTCAAAATTTGGGATTTGGCAGGCATGCACGAAGTGACAACGGTGTTCAGAAGAATAGCTCTTTCTGCTATAGAATAATGAAATATTTATTCCTATTCTGTGGAACACACGTGTCCTTTGTCAAGATAATCAAACAATTTCCTTTTGCGATATGTCAGTAATATGACAGTATGATAGTCTGTGCTCTTCTTTTTCTATTCCTTGGTCGTTGTCTTCTACTCTAACCAGATCGAAGTATAGCTATCTCTGTTTTCCTAAGCAAAGTAACACATTTGACGTACTTTTTTTTCCGAGAAAGCTGAATTCGACGTTGCCATATCGTGCAATCAAGACAAATCCCTTTAAATGCAAATCCCTAGTTTTATTTTTCAATTATAAGTGATCAAACATTTTTTTTAAAATATAATATTGAAATTATATATTTGAAATGTGATGTTTTGAAGGTTTTTCATGAAAATTACTGCATTTTCGTTTAAAGAAAAAACCCCCATTCAGCCAGTGATGACCCGATGTATGGCATACGGCAATCGGTCACATACTATTTACCTAGCGATCGCTCGACGAAATCAAATCCAAATTAGGAATATTGAAATCATAGTTATGATGATGGCTGATTATGATAATAACCGACGAAGCAGAATATATTTTGGTTCGTAGACATGTTTTGTAATCATACAGTCGTATGTACACCCATAGTACACCCATTTCTGTACGAAGTGATCACATATTCAGAGTAAGAAAAACAAATTTCTGCATTTCTATGGTTATTTCTCACTCTGTGTGTATCCCGCCATTATTCATTTATGTGCGAAAGTGTTGTGAAGCTAAAAAGTTTTACGAGATAATGGGACGAAGGAAAAGACACTACTCCTCTACATCGATTTCAAACTCATCCAAAAACGAAGGGGCTCGTATTAGAAGACTGGAACGTAAAGTAAAAATACTCAAGAAGGAAAGCTTTCTAAGGAAATTTTAGTGCCACGTGGCACACATTGGCCACATTACAGCAGTAACTTGATACGTTTCTGAGAGAAATGATATCATAGCCTTTTATGGTTGAGTTACTTGATATAGAAGTGTCCTGAGACTATCTATCTATCTATAACTTGATAGATCCTGAGAGGATTTTTATCAAGCAACAGTTACAGTGGTAACTTGCTATATTTCTGAGAGAAATGACATAGCCTCCACAGATGAGTTGCATCTATAATTTGATGGATCCTGAGAGGATTTTTATCAAGGAACATTTACAGTGGTAACTAGCTATATTTCTGAGAGAAATTACATATCCTTCACTGATGAGTTGCATCTATAACTTAGTAGGTCCTGAAAGGATTTTTATCAAGCAATAATGGTTGTATTGTTGACTTATTTCTGTGAGAAATTACATAGCATTCACTGATGAGTTGCATCTATAACTTGATAGATCCTGAGAGGATTTTATCAAGCAACATTTACAGTGGTAACTGGCTATATTTCGGAAAGAAATTACATAGTCTTCTCTGATGAGTTGCATCTATAACTTAGTAGGTCCTGAAAGGATTTTTTATCAAGCAATAATGGTTGTATCGTTGACTTATTTCTGTGAGAAATACATAGCATTCACTGTTGAGTTGTAAACCATGAAAAGTCCTGAGAGGACCTTCATCAGAATCATTATTTTTGAATAATGTATTAATATATATTCTTGTTGCACAGGTCAATCACAAAATTATATTGAGTATATCATACTATAATACCTGAGGAGGAGAACAAGGATAACCCAAACCAGTTGAGTGCCAGCATCCTGGGAATTTTGGGACATAGAAAAAAAAAAAAAAAAAAAAAAAAAAAAAAAAAACGGGATCTTAGAGTTCAAAAATCCCACAACCACATTGGAACCGCCATAACAGCAATTGCTCAGGCTCTAACTGAGGCCATAAAAAGGGAAGACCCTAATACGAACGCCTTAGTGATACATCACTTTTGGCAGTAGTTCATTTTGATGAATTGTCATTAAGAAGAGCACTACTATATCCAGCTATCAATGATAAATTGAAGGAGACTCTCAACTCAACTGCAGTTGATGGTTTCTTGTATGGAAATAACCTTGGTGAGAAAATCGAAAAGACCAAGGCCCTGGAAAAGGCTTCCAAAGATCTAAAGATCAGCAATAAACTAACAAAGCAGGCTACTACGAAGACTGGGAAACCTTTAAACTCAAAGGGCCCAGCTCCCTGCTTTGTTAACCTACGCAAGAGGCAGATGGCCAGAGCCTCGGGAAGGGAGAGAGCAGAAGCAATTGCCACAACAACTCATCCTACCAGAAACAACGCTCAAGTTGGAAAAGACTAGAGATAAATTGTCATGCTGGTCGCTGAAGTTTTTGCCAATAGTTGGCTAGCATTTACCAGAGATTCATTAATTTCATCCTGGCTTGAGGGGTATAAGATTCCATTTGTGGAAAGTCATGTGCAAGTTAATGCTCCTAAAGAGCCTGTCTGGTCTTTAAAGGAAAGGAGAGAGATAGAAGATCATATCTTTCAACTATTTTGGAAAGGGGTTATGAACGAATGTTAACCGATGAAGGGACATTTTATCTCAAACATATTTGTTATTCCAAAATCAAACGTTTCCACTAGACTGATTCTTAATTTGAAAGCTCTGAATGAATTCATTTCAACTGAAAACACTTTAAGTTGGAGGACCACAAGGTGGTTACGAAATTAGTATTTTCCCATTGTTTTCTGGGGACAATGGATTTAACAGACGCATATCATATGAAACTTGTTCATGTACAGGATCGGAAATATTTACGTTTCACGTTTAATGGGGTTCTATAGCAATTTGTATGTTTGCCATTTGGCCTTAATACAACACCCTGGGTTTTCACGAAGATAATGAAACCAGCACCTCCTTATGTACGCGGAATTAATTTCTTGTCAGTTCTATACTTGGATGATTTTCTGCTGATAGGAGATACTTTGAGAAAATGTTCTGAAAATATCAGATCCACAACTGCTTTTTTTTTACAAAAAATTTGATTTATCATTAACTGGGTAAAAAGCAAATTGATTCCATCTCATGAAGTACGATATTTAGGGTTGATCTATAATTCTAGGAGTATGACTGTTAGGCTTCCTCAGGATAAACAAGAGAGGATTATAAGCTTGATTAATAAGAAGATGCTAAGCTAGTTGGGGTGTTGGTATCTACTTGTCCGGCTATTAAGTATAGCTGGTTATACACCAAAGCTATGGAGCATGAAAAGTTCTCAGCTTTAAAAGCTTCCAACCAGTGTTATGATAATGAAGTGAGAATTCCGGATTCCATTGAAGCGGATTTAATGTGGTGGAAAGCTCATGTTTCTTTGTTCAAACAGTTTGAGGCCCACCACTTACTTATTGGAAATCTTTAGTGATGAATCACAAAGTGGGTGGGGAGTATGTTGGATAACACTGAGAGATTGCACCATATTAACTACCTAGACCTTCTAGCAGCATTTTTTGAGCTGAAATGCTTTGCGGGAAAATTAATGAACTGCAATGTATTGTTGCGTATTGATAACACAACAGCGATTAAGCGGGAAAATTAATGAACTGCAATGTATTGTTGCGTATTGATAGATAACACAACAGCGATTGCATATATTAACAGAATGGGGGGGGGGGGGGGCACAGTATATGCATTTGAATAAGCTTACAAGAATCATTTGTCAATGGTGCGAAAATAAGAATATTTTACTGCATGCATCTTATATTTCGTCAGCCGATAATAAAGAAGCAGATGAACAGTCACGCCGCATGATACCAGACACAAAATATGAACTAGCTGATTATGCATTTAAGACAATCCAAGAAAGATTAATGAATCCTGAGATAGATCTATTCGCTAATGGAAATGATAAGAAATGTTCGCTTTTTATATCCTGGCATTCAGATCCGGATGCTATGACGATAGATGCTTTCACGATTTCGTGGACCAATATTAAATTCTATGCTTCTCCGTTCTGTCTGATCCCTCGAGTCTTAAAGAAAATTATTATAGAAAGGACAGAAGGAATTGTAGTGGTGCCAGAGTGGCCTACACAACCATGGTACCCTCTTTTTACCTCTCTACTAACGGGAAAACCCATGAGCTTCACTCCTTCTGCTGGGTTACTTGTTTAAATTGATAAGAAACCATATCCTCTTTACAGGAAGGTTACCCTGGTGGCAGGACTGTTATCAGGGAGGGTTTAAAGAAGAATTAAGCCTTAAGTTATGGCGCAACTGGTGTAAATCACGTAAGATATCTAATTTGGGGAACTCAGTTAGTGACATATATTGGAATTTTTGACGGAGCAGTTTCATAAGTGTGCCTCTTACACTGTACTAAATACAATAAGATCGGCTCTTTCTCTCCTGATCTCACCAAAGGTAGGATCTAATATTCGGATGAGAAGATTTTTAAGAGGAGTTTACAGGCTCAGGCCCTCCTTGCCAAAGTACAATACTACTTGGAATCCTACCATCGTACTTGATTATTTGGCTCCGTTTTGTCCAGATGAAGAGACTAGTTTGCAGTCAGTAACTCTCAATTGGCTACCTTATTAGCAATTAAAACGACACATCTGGTTTTGACACTTGCTGCAATTGAGGTGGAAATATAGAGATGGTATACAGGGAGATCATTATAAAGATACCTGCCAGGAACAAAACGTTAAGGGCCTAGAAAATTCCAGCCATCATTTTTAATCTCCGTTTTCGATGAAAAGCCCAGCATCTGTTCTGCCAGGACACTTGCATCTTACTTAGAAAGAAAGTAGCTGCTAAGGCGTTCTACAAATAAGTTATTTATTTCGTTCAAAAGACCTTATGCAGCAGCCTCCAGCCAAACTTTGAGTAGACGGTAAAAATCTACATTGAAGAAAAGTGGCCTTGAAACAAACACCTTTAGTGCCCACAGCACTAGACATGCGAGTACATCGGCGGCATCACGAGAAGGGGTATATCCGTGGATATTATAAGGGAAACGGCAGGATGGACATCTGCCTCAGATACCTTCAAAAGATTTTATAATAGATCCGTCTACTCCACTGACTCTATGGCCAAAGTTGTATATTTAAGTTTCCTCATTCTGAATGGAACTGAAATTACAACTTTAGTGAGAGTACTTGTACTGTAGTGGTATTTGGTTGCAACCACTTTTTTGCTAATTCATGTTGTAATATAGTGGCTCTGAACATCTACATTAAATGATCTAGAGGACGAGACGCATAATATAATTTAAGATTAAACGAACTTACCTTAAGTGAAGTTCAATCTTAATTATATGTAGCGTCTCGTCCGAATAGATTGTTCAACGAAGGTCATATAAAATAATATATTGAAAAAAATTCATTCAATTTGAACCAGTACCAATTTATTAATTAATTAATATTATTGATGGAGAAATGTTTGAGTTTATAACCAACTTTTCATTCAATGAAAAAACTGATTCGGTTTTCACGAGTTTTGCTTCGACATTTAAATTTCCCGCGCAGCTAAGTTCCTAGGCTTTTATATGCGCCAACGTCGGTCTTTGTTCGATTGTTGTCAGGTCACATGATAAACCAAAAGCTTAGGCTAATCAGCGTTTATGATGAATTTTATTTCGATCTAGCGATGTGAATTCTTTCTTCGTTCAGTAAACGTCATCAAATCTATAGAAAACACAGTTCTGTGATAGGAAATTCACTTATCATTTGATGAATATCTCCCAACAAATTTTCATGAAAAGTTTCTATACCTTTTCAGCTCCAAATTGAGACTTAACAAAATCAAATTGGAAATAAACATATTCGAATTGGTACTGAACAAAATCAAATTAAGATTAAACACATTCGCATTGGAAATAATCAATTTCATATTGGTACAACATTCGTTCCTGTATGAATTGGAGTTTTATGAGCTTCTTTAGAGTGAATTATACTCCTGCTATCTCTTTTGCATTTTCTTTATGCCCACCTATGGGCGGTTGATTCCTTGATACTTAAAAATCCACCCAATAATTCCGCACATACACCGTTCATTTTCTCAATATTTCAGCAAAGTACAATATTGATGAGCAAATTCATTAATTCTAAATTGTTTTTTAAAATGAGTGGTTGTTATTTTGATAATTACGGATCAATTGTGCAGGTTGAAAAAACACCTTGTACATCGCATTCCCAAAACTACACTATCTGTTCACCATTCAACTAAAAAAAGTCATTAATTGAGAGTTTATATTTTTGTGGCACACTTCTAGTTTTCCGAAAAATTTTTATCAAAAAAAGACAATGTCGAAATTTCGCTCCAATCAATTCTACTTTCATTAATAACTTTGGTATGGCTCATCCAACCTTGATGAAATTTGCTTTTTTGTAGGACCATCTGTATAAGTACAGTCAATAATGGCAACAATACCTCAAAATACAGGGTTGCAATTGTGATAATTTCAGAATATCAGATCAATTGTGCAGTTGAAAAAAAAACCCTGTAAATCGCTTTTCCAAAACTTCCTTATTCGTTTCAGATTCTACAATGATATATTCAGAGGTTTTTAATTTCTTCGGCATACCTCTGGTTTTCCGAGAAAAAAATGTGAAGAAGAGCATAATCTAAATTTGGTGCAAAAGCAGTGAGAATATTTTGCACTAGGTAGTAAAGCTGTATCTTCCAAGGATGCAAAGCAGTTCATATTTAACTCCTCATATTCTATATGAAATCATTCAATTCAGAATATTACTTCATAGGCACATAAACCAAACAAATCTACACTCATGGAAACAAATATTGAACAAACATACGAAACGAATGCAAGAAGACTTTTTGAAATGGTTTCCGATTTTTCGAATACATATTTGCGTCCTTCTTCTAATTTCCAATCGACATTATTGAACGAAATCACATAACTTTACTGCTTCATAGAAATAACCTTTTTATTGGAAACCGGAGGTTTGGCAAAAAATTAAAGTAGGTAATTTTCTGAATGGGGTGATGTCATATCGAATTTGAACAGAATATTTTAGAAGTGACAAACAACTTTGCATCCTTGGTCAATATAGCTTTCCTACCTAGTGCAGAATACTCTCACTGCTTGTGAGCCAAATTTCGATTATGCTCTTCTTCAAAAATGTTTTCTAAGAAAACCGGAGGTGTGCCAAAGAAATCAAAAACCTCACAATAATGACATATTATGTTAGGATCTGAAACGAATAAAAAAAATTTGGAAAAGCAATGTACAGGGTGTTTTTCATCAATTGCACAATTGATCTGAAATTCTGAAATTATCACAAATGCAACCCTGTATTTCGAGCGATCGTTGCAATTATTGAATGTACACATTTAGATTGATCTACTCTCCAAATTTCATCAAAATTGGATGAGCCGTACCAAAGTATCAATAAAAGTCGAATCGATTGGAGTGGAATTTCGACATTATCTTTTTAAAAAAAAAAATTTCTCGGAGAACTAGAAGTGTGCCAAAAATATTAGAAACTCTCAAAGAATGTGTAATTATAGTAGAGTCGTAAACAGATAGCGTAGTTTTCGAAACGCGATGTACAGGGTGTTTTTTCAACCTGCACAATTCATCTGGAGTTATCACAATAGCAACCACAAATTTTGAAGAACATTCTGAAATTAATGAGTGTGTTGATCAATATTGTACTTCGCTGAAAATTTCATTAAAATCGAATGAGCCATACAAAAGTTATCGATAAAAGTAGAAAAGGTCGAATCGGAGGAATCACCCTGTTTATTCTCAATAGAGAACCCCAATCATAAACCAAGCATTGTTTCGAGACTGTCATGACTAGTGTAAGCTTATCCCAAAATCTGACGGTCTCCTCCGGAATCACCCTGTATATAAGATGATCCATCCGCCCGCCGTCCGTGCTTTTTCTCGGAAAGTATTTAAGCTAAATATATGGAGCTTGTAATAGAATTCGTGTGCTACGGGGGATGAACCTCCAAACATTTCGAATGAATTAAGGGCTAAAAATAGAGGTAGGGGGTGAAATTCGAGCGAAATGACTATGTAGTTGTCAGAAAGAATTATGTCTTTTATGATATCTATACAGTGCGCGTTAAAATTATGGAACAAATTCATTTTCTCAGAAGAAAAATATTTAGCAAAATAATCCTGAAGCAGGTCAATTTTTGTCCACTTATACCAAATTTGTATGCATTTTTGAAGGATTTTTGTTGCACCCTGTGCCTGTGTTGATGGGGATCAACCCTCTTAATTTTTTGAATAGGGAAAGTAGGTCATTTGGTACTTTTTTGGCAAGGTCTTTGTATCTTCTTTACAGGCGTGCAGAAATTTTCAAGAAAAAAATTTTTTTTTGAAAAATTAGTTAGTTCAAAGAGGTTTTCAGTATGTGCACTTTGTCATGGCTAATTTACTTTGAGACGATGGTCTCTGATGAAATTTGTCACCCAATGAAAGTCGACCATTACAGTTTTGTTCATGTTCAACTTTCAACCCCCTCTCCTGAGAAATTAGAATACGTGAAACACTGCGCTTCAGTTATGATCTTAAGTAGGTATGTTATTAGTACGTTTCTAGAAATACAAAGACCTTGCCAAAAAAGTACCACATGATCCACTTCCCCTATTCAAAAAATCTAGAGGGTTGATGGGGATGACACAGGGTGCAACAAAAATCCTTCAAAAATTCATAAAATTTGTAAAAGTGGAACAAAAATTGACCTGTTTCAGGATTTTGTTGCCAAATATTTTTCTCCTGAGAAAATGAATTTGTTCCATAATTTTGACGCGCACTGTATAGTCGAAAAATGTTTTTCCATATCCCTTTGAAAAGCATGAAACAACATCGTCCTGACTTGAATTTTCTCGAATTGTAAAGTGAACTTTTTAAACTACTATTGATCTTAGAGGATGGTCTTGTTTTTGTACTTTAGGTGAGAAGTAAATTTCAGGATCAAGCCATTATCGCATTTCCAATATTTGTACGGATATTGTTCTACCTTTGTCAGCTTCGGTGATAACGATGTTGTCTTTCGTTTTTAGGAAATTTCTGGTTATATTGTACCACTAGACAACTACACTATCATAGTTGTTTCTAGTGTCTGACTCTGAATTCATAAAATTAGTGATCATTATAGAATTTTGAATCAAATTTGTATTCATCGTTCATCGTTGTATGACGACAAAATTAATGTTATGTCTAAAATTGATACTTTCGTAGGAAAATTATCGCTAGTAGGTATAGGGTCAAGTTTTCCTCCCAAACTTAATGAGTATTGAACGTTCATTTGGAACTGAACCGTTAACATCAACAACATTCAACTGAAAAGTTTTTAACCTTGCAAATTTCTGAACTTGAATTCTTTAAACTTTCATCAATTCAGATTCAAATGTTCTGTTATTCATTCATCTGAAGAAGGATCGAATAATTGAGATTTTATGTGAATACATAGTCTTGAAAAATAAAAAAAATATGAAAAACCCCTCAAAAAAATCGCTTTCGACCATGAATTAAAAAGTTCAACTTCAGAAAGATCCAACTGCTGCCATATTTTCAAAACCATTTTCCGAAGTCAGTAAAACCTACTGCTGTGTACTCACAAATTCGAAAACGCGATAAGTCATCTTGCAAACTAATTTCTTGAACACAAGGAGAATTCGTAGATAAAGTATTCAAGATCAACGCAACAAAATATCAAAATACTCCATAGTTGAGCGAAAGAGCAGTTTCTATAGCAAAAAGTGTAGTCGTAAACGATATGCAAAAAAATATAAAAAGAATCGCAGGCAAAACAAGGACGAAAATTCATTGAGAGATGGAGTAATGTGAGTGAGGAAATTTCCAAATGAATTCATCAACTCACACGATGCTGAAAAATGAAAAAACGAAAAATTTAGTCTATCCACATGCGTTGAAACTTTAAAAATTGTAAAGGAAAAATAATTTCTTCTTTTCATTTCACTTCATAGTTTTCCCCACGGAGGATATTGAAAAGAATGAAGTTTTCTTTTTCTTTCTATGTGTTCGCTAGAATGAATTTCTTTAATTACTTTCCCCTTTCAACCAGTATCAAACTAAGCCACATCAAAGCGTGGTCGTGTTTAGATGGTTGACTATAAAATTGTATTTCAACACATTTCGCAATCCATAAAAAATAAGGTTGGCTGTTCGTTAATACCTGTAGCTCATTGAATAAAGACGTTTATTTTGTTAGTTGGATGACTCAATTTTCTCAGCCACAAAGTTCTTCAATCAGTCGTTCACGTGGAATATCGAGTTGAGGTTCCAATGGAATATTTCGTTATATAGCGATATCACTTAAAGGGAATATGAAAAATTAATCCAAATAATTTTAAACCCCTCCTCAATATTCATTAGATTCATGTCAAAATTTTGAATTGGGTGCTATTAAAATTATCTTTGGTATCCCTATAATTGTCTTGATACAAAACGTATAAATTGAAACATTGTACTGAATATATTCTAAAATTTCAATTCACTCTACAATTTCATGATTTACAATATACCTCGGTGATATAAATTTGTCATGATTTTCGAATTTCATACTCAGAAATAAAAAAGAATTCATTTTTGGCTATATGATTTCGTATAATATTCGAAACGATGTGTCTAGAATTCTGGTAACGTTAACACATTTGATCTCTGCATATTTTCCTACGTAACTCATATGGCGCTCTACGTACTGGATCCTAAGAAAATCCCGGTAAAAAAATGTAGTTTTTGGCAGTTTCTCTTTATCGAAGAGAAACATTACCTTAGTTTTTGTGCTCTTAACTCGTTTTGTTGATGTGTGAAAGTGGAATGTTTTCGGGAGTTTTCGATAGTGAACTATCTGTCCTAACGATTTTAAGTATAAAAACATTCAAAAGTTTCAACGAAGTTGAGCAGACTTTTAAATTGTGCGAGAAAAAAAAACTGTGAAAAGGTCGCCAGATTGATTAAAGACAGCAGAATCAAAAATTCTAAAAGCGAACTGACTTGAGGTCCGAAACTTTCACGCGCTCCTTCAAATTCGTTGCCAGGGCGGTCACCTATTCACGTATTGACTCCGCCAAACGCAACTTTACATTGTGATGAAAAGACTGCATGAACCTTCAAGATCATTTTTGCGCGCATGTTCTGGGGAATATAGTGCTATCGTTTTATCCTAATGTCTGTAATTTTCGAATTTGTAGCCGACAATGGTCTGAAACGAATAGGTTGGACTCACTGATGACGAATCAGGTGTCGAAATCGATTCAGTCCGGCCGACCGTTTGGCTGTTCGTAGGTACGATTACTGGTTTAAGGATGGTCCTATCTACCTGAATCTTTCAGAGTAAGTTGCATTTCAAAATGCGACGGTTAAGTTGTTTGATGGGCGAAATCAGCCTTGCGTAATTTCCGTGATAATTCGGGAAATACTGTAACGATTGGATTTTATTGAGATTGTCAATAATTCACGGAAATTTTTTTTTCAACATTCTTTTCCAAAGAACTTTCGAAAACTGTTCATCATATCTGGAAAAATCTAGGGAAGCACTGCCGTGAAGGCAGCAGCTTTTGCGCGCTAAAGCTGCTACCTTCACGGCAGTGCTTTTTTAGATTTTTTTTCGACGAATTACTGGAGTTCAATTCGATTTAATTTGTATTTTTGGAAATATTGGATAGATGAAAATTTTAATGGGTATGTCTACGGAATCATTGGGTGGATTTTACCCATTCACGAATTCGGCCTTTGTAATTGAGGTCCAAACCTGCTCAACAAATATTGAGTTTCTAAGTTGTTTCTTTCGGAAGTTATTGTGTTTACGGTCCCGTCTAACCTAAACACAAAAACTTCGGAAAGAAGCAACTTAAAAACTCGATATTTGTAGAGAAGGTTTGGACCTTAATTATGAAGGCCGAATTCGTGAATGGGTAAAATCCACCCAATGATTCCGCAGATATACCCATTCAAAATTTTATTTTCCCAATATTTCCAAAAATACAGATTAGATCGAATTGAAATCCAGTACTCAAAATGACACTTTGAAGGTTCATACAGAATTTAATTAGGATAATATAATGAGAAGATCACAGAATATTGACTATTTGAAAAAAAAAATTGAAATTTTTTTCGAATTATTCTAGTAGCACGATCATCACAAAATTTTGAAAAAAAATGTCCCTCGACATCTTCGAACGAGCTGCGAAGTTTCATCACGATTGAATCAGTATTTCCTGAGTTATATCGAAAAAAACACCGATATCGAGAAGAAAACCACGAAATTCTACTTTTTTTTTTCCAAAATCTCCAAAGGTAATAGACGTATCGAATTTTGCGCAATTTTTAAATTTGGTACACTGCTGTGGAATATGAAGTTCAAGGTATGACTGAAATTTTTCTCGAATATAAACAACAGTTTTAGAAAAAAAAATTTTTTCGAAATTTTTTTTTTCAATTGAGTAACAATATGATTTCAACGGAATTTTGCTCAAAGTTGCGCGTTGTTATGCTCCAACTAACTGTCAAGTTTCAATCCAATCGCTTAAGTAGTTTCTGTAATATGAGGAAATTAACCTCAAAATTTCAAATGGCTATCACTCATAAACTATTCGGCCGATTCGGTTCATTAACGAACCTAACCTTCGTACTTTGAAATTAAAACCCTCCTAAAATTTTCAAGTTGATATAATCCTTCGTACGCCCGTAATCTTGGTGACGGCCGGCCGGTCGGCCGGACAGAATCGATTTTGACACCGGATTCGTCATCAGTGAGTCCAACCTAGTCGTTTGAGACCATTTTCGGCTCAATCATCGAAAATTACAGATATTTGGATAAAAGGATAGCACGCTGTTCCCATGGAACATACGCGCAAAAAGTTTCTCTCAGACTTTGAGCTTCATATTTCACAGCGGGGTACCGATTTTCAGTTTGATACGATCATATTTTAGAGATATTGGTAAAAAATATGTGCAATTTCGTGTTTTTTTCCACGGCTTCGTTGTTTTTCCGGAATACCCCAAAAACCCTAGAAAAACACTGACATGCAATCAGCGGCTTTTGCGCGCATGTTCAAATTGGTTGCAAGCGATCACCTCCTCTGAACATGCGCGTAAAAGTTGCTGACTTCTCGTCAGTACTTCTATAGGTGTTTTTTTTAATCGAATACTGGATTTCAATTATGTTCGATCTTTATTTCTGAAAATATTCGGCAAATACCAATTTGAATGGGTATATCTATACGAATGCCTTGGGCGGATCTCAATTCTGATTCACGAATTTGGCCTTCATAAATAAACCCTAAACCTGCTATATGAATGTCGAGTCTCTTAGTTGTTTCAATCGGAAGTTATCGCGTTTACAGCTGACATTACCGCCGATTGTATATACAAAACCTACTGAAAGAATCTACTTAGAGATTTGATAATTGTGTAGCAGGTTTTGAGTTTAATTTCGAAGGACGGTTTCGCGAATTGGTAACATTCATCCAATGAATCCACAGATATACCAACCCATTCACAACAATTTGTGTACAGGACAAGTCAAAATATGTAAATATTCAATAATTTTCGAATTTCTCACAGTATTACTCATTAAAAGTTAGGTACTCCTTAAGGATTAACCACTATTTCGACTCATTCGGAGATCGAAATTATTCATAGGAAAAAGTTAGTTATTCGTTGTTGAGAGTACCGGGCCTTAGGAAAGAAATTGGTCTGTAATTGGAAACACATCTCTCACATCATCTTCATGGACCGGAATAATGATGGCCATCATTTTTCAGATTTTTTGTGGGTTTCCACTCCAATATCAGATTCATTAAAAATTAAATAAAATGTTGTTTTTATGGAAAACGCCCTTGCGGATTGCAGGATTAATCTATTTGTCAAGGGCAGTTTTTGGGAAACAAATTGCCTAATAAACAATACATGAACAATACAAAAGATAAACGAAGCGAACTGTGACGTTTCAGAGTACAAATTTGATTCTTTCATCAGACAACAGAGAAAATTTTTACTTTGTTTCCTTTCGCTTTTTCGTTTTGAGTTGAGACTTTTGTCGAATTGACTAGTGTAAACGTATCCTAAAATCTGCTGGTCTCCTCCGGAATCACTCTGTATATTTCAAATTGGTGATAATCAGTTTCATATGGGAACAACATTCGTTACTCTTTGAATCGGCCGTCAGGCCGAGCGTGAACACAATAACTTCCGGAAGAAAATACTTAGAAACTCTATATTTGTAGAGAAGATTTGGGGCTTAATAACGAAGGTTGAATTCGTGAATGGGTAAAATCCTTCCAATGATTCCGTAGATAAACCCATTCAAAATTTTATTTTCCAATATTTCCAAAAATACAGATAAGATCGAATTGAAATCCAGTAATTTATCGAAAAAAAGCTAAAAAAGCACTGCAGTGAAGGCAGCAGCTTCTGGCGCATGTTTAAATTCGTTGCCGAAGCAGTCGTCAACATTGAACATGCGTGCAAAAGCTGCTGCCTGCATGGTAGTGCTGCCTGCACGGTAGTGCTCTTCTAGATTTTTTTAGATTTTGTATCGCCGTTATTGGTAATCGAATGAAAAATTCGTGAGTGCGGTGAGTAAAACTGTTATACTTTGTTGATTTAGGCAAATAATGATTGAATAACATCAAACATAATTCATTATTAAATAATGTTTCCTCAAGAAATACATATTTTCAGTGGCAATATCCTTCAAACCTCTAAAAACTCAGAAAATTATCATTTTCCAAATAAGCGCAATGTGAATCCGTCTTCAAACCACGTGATCATTTTATGCCCGTCTCAGTCGCACATGACAGATAGCCTATAACCCTATCTCTCTTTTATGGAGGGATCGATGCTCAGTACGGCATGTTAGCTCAAGGGTGCATCTGGTATATTATTAGATCATTGAATTGAGTATTGTATCGAACCTCCAGAACATCTAACAATTAATGGCCGCATTCATATATTTCGTTACTATGTGCCCATTATGACCAAAACAACCATCCATGGGAAGCCACATATCGTGCTTCACATTCGTGCAAATTTAGAAACGATTCCGGATTCAATCTGGGCAGAAAAAATGTTGTTCTAAGAAAGCACAATTCGTCCCATCCACACATTGATGATACCACATTTAGCGAAAGTAGACCCGTCTTGACAATGAAATTTTATTCCCGAAACCTTTGTCCTGCCGAAACCATACCATTCAACTCACAGCGATTGGTCAGGCTCTATTGAATTTTGCGCTCTTGTTGAATAGTATGCTTGAACAGTTACTCTCCTGGTAATTTGGTTTACCGCCTTGTGAAATACTCCCATCTTTCATCGAGAACTTAAAGTTGGTTCATCATTAACTGATCTCAAAATTGCATGAGATTGGACGTCTTTCGAGCATTACCTATTTCCGACAATGGTAATGAATGCTTCACAATCAACATGAGATCATTCGAAAATCGGAAGGTAATCTCAGTTACCTATAGATGTCTACTTCAATGTTTACCATTAAGGTACCTACTTTTTCAGTTAGATTTAATATTCCCACGTCAGCGATTTTTTCTTAATGATCGTGCCACATGTTTCAGGATTCTTGAGGGAAGTTTTTACAATTATGAAATCCATACCCTTCGACGAACATTTCTCGAAAAAATGGCAGATGAACTTTGCTGTTGCTTTTTTCGTTTTATAAATTTTCCACAGAAAATAATTTTTTTCCGGTTATTGAATTTGCTTCAGCGCAACTGAATGTCGTGAATATGACATCTTGTTCTCCTTCTACGTGGGTTCATTTATCATCGCACGACTAGTTGTTTCGAACTATTCTCTGTTTTCCGCAGCAAGATAGTAAAGTTCTCGAAAATGACAAACAACTGATATCTATAGAACAATGGGTTCCGTTCTGACGTCATTTCCACCATTTTCTTTCTCATATGGAATTAAAAAACAAATACCGGCCAATTTCAAGTGCATGTCTGGCGGGAGTCAGGTGGAGTAATTGAAAATGGCTTCGTGGACATCCCTAACACTTTATTTCGTTTATGGAGTATTTATTCATTTTTCATTTATTTTTTTATTTTTCTCGTTTACTTTTCTCAAATTCCCACCAATTCATAGAAAAGATGAGAATATTTCGTATTGTTGTGTGAGTTTTTTTTTCTCTCACGGAATATTTACTCATTTTATCCTTTACTGAATCATCTTATTGGGGGCCTGATTCGATAACAGTTTTTTACTGCCTCGAGCTCCTAATTGTTTTTGTACTAATGATTACTTTTTGTGATCAGTAGACAAATGAAAAATTATAATAATTTGAGAAGTTGGGGTTTTGTTCCTCAATATGTCAAAAAGTATTGATGCGATAAGATTGAAGCTTCGGAATCAGTTTAAAAGTACCAGCGAGTTAAAAATTTTTCGAAAATTTTCCACACTTTTGTTGAAAGAAAAATATTTTTCGGAGACTATTCATGACAATTCACGATGAATTTCAACGCATATTTGGGAGTCAGTATTCGACAACAGCACTTGAAATCTCAATTCGATCCGATATTAGTTTTAGGAGTTATTGGGAAAAAATTGTCAAATTTCGTCGTTAATTTGAAATTGGGCATTATTTCCTCAATGTCTCGAGGAATACTGAAGAGATCAGATTGAAATTATATACTGAATTTGGTGGGGATCCTTTCCGTGAAAAATTTCTAAAATATTCTTTTCGGACATTTTCCAGATTTTTCTTGCAGAACATTTACTATTCTGACCTTGAGGTGAATAATCAACAACAGCTCATAAAATTCCAGCTTGATTCAATATTCCTCTTCTGAAATAGTGAAAAAAAAAATGTCAAATTTCTAGGTTATTTTCTGAGAGAAACTGGTAGGTACTTTCAGATTTAAAATTCATCGTGAGTTGTGGAATACCAGCGAGCACATTCATGTCAAATTTATGAAGATCTTAAGGTATGAAATATTAATGAAATGTTTCTCGAAAATATCCCTGAATTTTGTTGAAAAAAAATGTTTTCTCTGAAACTATTCATCAGATTACAATGAAGTTCAGCGCATTTCTGTAATTCCTTATTTAACGACAATCTTGCAAACTTCAGTTGGATCTAATATCTTCGGAGAATTTCATGAAACATATGCCAAATTCCTTGCTTATTTCCTCAGTATCGTTGATATTTTTGAAGTAACTCAAAAAGTACTGATCCGTTCATGGTGAAACTTGCTTACTATTTAATTAATGGTGAATCGCAAAGCTGTTCGAAATTTCGTCAAGATCGTCATTAGAACAATTGAAACGAATTCCCAAATTTTCTTTTCGAATATTTTATATTTTGCGATCAGAAGGTCCTCACGAAATTCTGCATGAACCTTCAAGGTGTAATTTTTCAATCGTATACTTAATTTCAATTGAATCCGATCTCTAGTTTTGTAAATATTGGGAATATAAAATTTCGAATGGGTATATCTGCGGAATCATCAGTTGGATTTCAAAAATTCATGAATTCAGCCTGCGTAATGATACTTCAAACCTACTCTACAGTCATAAAGTCTTTGAGTCGATTATTTTGGAATGTATTTGGTTTATGATCGGCGGTTATAGGCCGGCTGTATATAAACACATAACTTCTGAAATAAAAAGTTGAATCCGCCCAATGATTCCGTAGATATACCCATTAAAATTTTCATACTGCCAGCATTTACATTATAGATCGGATCGAATTTGAATCTGGTACTGTATTGAAAGATGATATATTCATGCAGAATTTGGAAATAAATGAAATGAAGAACATTCCATCGGAAGTAAAGACGAATTAGGCTGGGTAAATACTTGAATAGGTGACCGCTTTGGCAACGAAATTGAACAATCGCGTAGAAGCTTCTGACCTCACGACAGTGCTTTTTTAGAATTATTTCTATTATGTACCTCCGCTGAAATCATCCAAGTGTGTTAGTGTCAACCTGCATAACTACGATTCACTCATTCAACTCTGCATCGAAAGTGAAAGCTGGCGGCAGTTCCCTTCGGTAGTAGAGATAAAACTTTAATTTATTTCTTTAGTTTCGCGTTCAATGGCAAAGATACCGCATTAACTCGCTAAGATGCTAAGTGAAGTTTTTTGAAAATCAGCCGAAATTTTGAGGAAGATAAGACTAATGTTCAATTGATTATTTTATTCATTCGGTACCATGTTAGTCAATTTAGTTGTGATAGTATTATTATATTTATTCTGTACTCATTCGGTTTGCTATTCCCAAAACATATTCAATAGATATAAACTAATGTCAAGATTACAAATGAAACCAAGGATTAAGGCAAGGCTGCAGGAGAGATTGAGTGAATATAGAGCAAGGACTACGCAAACTGTTTGTTATGGTGAGTTTTAATTCGTTTGAACACATTCTGAAAATTGGAGTTTATCGCCTTTGTTCAAGAACACTATCATATTATCCACATCTATGTATTTTTGTATTTTGTGTCGATAATAAAACGTAACGCTCACATATACCAAAATGGAATCAGAGGAAATATTAATTCAGTCTGACCGTAAATAAGCAAGACTAACTTAAAAGGAAATAATTTTAAAATTTTAGAGGTAGTTTCAACGCTGAATACGAATATGATTTCGTAAAAAGACGGCATTTATGATTTGTATGATGATTCAAATGCGTAAATGGCAAGTCATTTTTGTATTTCAGAATTAATTCCAAAGAACATATCCATTCTAATAACAATCTAGTACCTCAACAAACAATAACGACATAAAGGTCCAACTTTCGAAACAATCATTTTCAAACTAATCTGAAATAGTCTTCTTGGGATAGTTCAATCTACTCAAGACTAACGTTCAGTTTCCGCTAAAATCTGGCATATATATGTACCTACATATTACAGAAAATGGGTTGTTTAAATGACCGTCATATAAATACTCAATGGATTCACCCTTAAAATCGAGTTAACCGATGATGAACACAATCTGGTTCTTTGGGAACATCACTTTGAAAAAAGGTTATTTGATTGTATGTAAATAAATACTTCATCGAATAATCTAGTTTAATTATTGAGGAATTGCAATTTTACTTTAGAAGTATGAAGGTATTTTGGAAAACCTAATCGGAATGACTTTACCTTAAATCCTAGGTTAAAGAATGTATAGATTTCCACAATGCCCAATACCAAATATGAACCGTAAACAATAGAATGTTATCGTGAAGGTGGCCATAGTCACGTGATATGTTTATTCAGATCGAAATTCTCTCCCCAGTTAGTATACCAGGGAATAATCCTTTAAAAAAGATAAAAAGTAAAAGAAAATGAAAGTAGGATGAAGCCCTTTGGAAAAGGAGGAGAATATAATAAAAATTAAAGTAAAATAATTTTCGGGCAATTTGAGATCGTGAAGTGTAAAGGGGTGAAGTTTAAAGGGTAAAAAACGGTCCATCTCGATTTCCGGCAAAACTACAACCCCAAGTTGAAACGCAAAGTTGTAGGTCATAAAAAGATCTACACCTTTTGTATATCACTTTTTCACATAACCTCAAAATTCATGTGAAAAATTCAAATAACCAAGTTTTCGGTCTTTTATTTTTATCTTCTGCAAAAAAATTTTTTTTCCACGAAATTCTGTGAAAAGTTATCATTTTATGTTCCAAGTACACTATATTTCTTTCGATCCAAAAATAAATGTGTTCACCTTAATTCGACCAAATATCGAAAAATTAACCCTAATTAGGGTTAATTTTTCGATATTGGGTCGAATTAAGGCGAAGAAAATTTACCATAGTGGTGGTTATTTTTCACACTATCAGAAAGGAGAGATTTCAACGAACAAAATCTTTTCGATTGAATATTAATATTCAATCGAAAAGTCTCATGTCAAAATATCTACTTTTTCAAATAAGTGGTTGGGATTTTTGTTCGTTGAAATCTCTCATTCCTGATGGTGTGAAAAATAACCACCACTATGGTAAATTTTCTTAGAAAATGTAAAAGTACACTACTATAATTAACAACCAAATAAAGTCAATATTTATTAAGACTAGATCTATAATATTTTGAGGAAGATGTGAAATCTTCTTCAAATTATATGAGTAGATGCCTATTTATTGCTTTTCGAAAATTATTTATATACCTGAGTGACCTACGGAAGATTTTAGCCTATTAAGAGGTATATCATAGAGAAGTGGGGAAAAGACTAGGAAGGTCTAGGCCTTACTACATGATATTTTATAAGGAAATTTACCGAAGTAATTTATATTTTTTTGACACCATCAGAAAGTAGAGATTTGAACGAACAAAAAGCCCACCCTCTTTTTTTTAAAAAAAGTAGATATTTTGACATGAGACTTTCCGATTGAAAATTAGGTTGCTTTTTCGATATTAAGTCGAATTAAGGCGAACAAATATATATTTTGCATCGAAAGAATTACAGTGTATTTGGAATATAAAAAGATAACTTTTCACAGAATTTCGTGGAATTTTTTTTGTGGAGGATAAAAATATAAACCAAAAAATTGGTTATTTGAACTATTCACATGAATTTTGAGGTTATGCAAAAAAATTTTTATACAAAAGGTGTAGATCTTTTTACTCCCTACATCTTTGCCGTTTAACTTTTTTCCATACGAGTTTTGCCGGAAATCGAGATAGGCCTTTTTTACCCTTAAAACCTCACCCCTTCCACTTCCCGACCTCAGACCAACCGTAAATTATTTTTCCTTAATTTTGGAAATATATTCTTCCATAAGTGTGTTGAACTATGTATAAGAGAAAATATAAAGTACACACTATTATGTGATTGTATTTTACTGGCAATCGATTTCGGTACTATACCATCATCAGGCCAGCTAGAAATACACAAAAAAGACATTAGACTGGTTATAAAATTTGTTTTTTTTGTGTAAGAAACATAAAAAAATATGATGAATCGAAAATATAAAAATTTAAAAACTGTTATGAAAACCTGTTATGAAAAAAATGTATATTAGGTAGGAATGTGTAACCTACCGTCCAAAATGTGCAAGCTGAAGTGCATTTAAATATGAAAATAACAATCGCTGTGTTTGAATTCTGAATTTGTGAGTTTGTTGTCAGTATTTCGATCCAATAGATGAAATGACCGACTGAATACAATTGAGAAGGCTATGTAAAAGGAAAAACGATGAAAGGTGGGGAAAGATGGTAATTTGGCGGGCGATTTAAAATGCTCTATGTGAAAGGGTCCAATAGTCTTAAAATATTTCTACCGTTGAAATCTGACAAGTCATTCAAAAGTTTCTTATCATTTTTATTTTTAAGTATCTCGTATTGCTCCAGTAAAATCATCTTATGGAAATTATTTTCGTTATGTAAAATTTTGATCCGATTTGTCATCAATATATGATTCCAATCTGGTCATTTCCCAAATATTAATAATTTGAGAATTCTGCAGAGGCAATAATGGACTGCTAGTCTTCAAGTTGTCCCTATGTTAAGGTTTCCTGCCCATCATGTTACGAGGTAACGTTTGAGACAAAAATAACTTCGCAAATATATATATTCAATTTTCACTGAGATAAATTTTTGTAATAACAAACACAATGAAATCACAAGTTGGGAGTTTCAACCTTAAGTTCTAGTTCAAATATACAGGGTGGGTCTTTGAGTTGTACATTAATTTCAACCGTATATTTCTCTGATCAAATGAAATACTTTTTTTATTTACCGTTTTTCCAGATTCGGCTCCAGTAAAAAGATACAGGCTGTTAAAATGTCCAGAAAAAAACAATTTTTTCTTTAGTTTTGATATGTTGACTCTGAATGAGTTGAATTTTGGTGTGAATTTTCTGTAAATATGACACAAATTCTGCAGTAATCACTCTCATCCCACTTCAAACACTTTCCGAGTTCCGAGCGATTCATAAAACTATATGAAATAAGCATGAAGATTGCAGATGAAGTTAATCTTATGTCAAAATAAGAATCTTCAATTATTTCAGAATACCTAATTATTCCTTATAATTTTTCCTTGAACGCACCGTTTCGGAGATATTCAACGTTGAATGTTATAAAATCTGATAAAAATTAGAGAAATTACCTCATTTCTATGGATCCGTCCCTGATCTAGTAAAGGCGGTAAATAAAGTTCCGTCTACACTTATCCGAACCACAGAAATATTCATCTTTCTCGCATAGAACTAATGTACTTACATTAGGTCTATGCTATTTCGTGATCAGACCACGGATATGGAGGCTAGGTCTTCATGTCTATGAACCTGACTTTCCATAGACTTCAATTGATGTGTTTAGGTTAGTTTATTGATTTCATATATTTCACGTATAAGTTTGATGAAAATAAGAATAATTATGTCGTGTTAAATATGAGAGTGGACGGGGATGTAATTGTGTATAATTTTACTTGCAAAAAAAGTGCAGGTGTGTATTAGCACATTGAGAAATATTCAAAAGCTTATAACTTTTTACCATAGCCTAATCTGGAAAAATGGCAAAGAAAAAAAGTTTTTTATCTGACTAGAGAAATCTAAGGTTGAAAATAATGTACAACTTAAAGACTCACCCTATTTAATCATTAATTCGATCTATGGAACAGCGCCAAGAGATGGCGCGTAGGAAGTATACCGTCTTTACTATACAGTTTCCAGGATTTTCGATTGAAATCAAAATTTGCGACGACAATCACTACAGACGTTTGAGGAGAAACCCTAAATATTTAAAATCATATAAAATCAGGACTCACTTTCAATATTTTTGAGCTCTTTCAGAGTTGGATTACGATTTCCTAGACAGAGTACCATCTGTTGACGCTGTGGAAGATCGAATTAATAAATATATTGAATCTTACATTTTTATATATGTGAACCCCTAAATATGAATTATTTGGTGGAAAATAAATATATGAAACAAAAATGAATATATCGTGACTGAAAGAACATATACATTCAGGAACTAATACCTCTAAACCATTCGGCTGATTTTGCCCTTTAACGAACTTAACCGACGCATTTTGAAATGCAAGCTTCCCTGGAAGTTTTAAGTCGATAGAATTCTCCGTAGGCCCGTAATCTTGCATACGGCCGACCGGCCGGACATAATCGATTTTGATACCGGATTCGTCATCAGTGAGTCCAACCTAGTCGATTGGGTTTGAGACCATTTTCGGCTCAATCATCGAAAATTACAGACATTTGGACATTTTTTGTGAGCAATTTGGAGACGAGATGAAACAAACAGGTAAATTCGATTTAAAATACTTAGCAGATCACTTCCGAATGATCTATTGGTTTCAGATCGAAATTATAATGCGAATAATCTGTTGAGTAACACTTTCTCAAAATGTCTACCCTATCTCGAATACTTTAAACTACTAGTAATTTAACTCTCACGAACCAGGTTTATGATTAATTGAATATTGGAAAACTTGATTTGAATTATCAAGCTCAAAAATTATGTCTACAACCAAGTATAAACATTTAGCTGAAATGACAGCGCAAAACCGAAGCTAAAAGTTGTTTAAGGGACGAGAGCTCATTATCATTTGTCTAATTGCTCATTATCGTAAACACAATAACTTTGGAGAGCAATTACTCAGGGACATAAAATTTTCTTATTATTTCTAAAAATGCAGATCTAATCAAATTGAGATCTAGTACTTGGTTGAAAAATGACGACACGAGGATTTATGCAAACTTACGTGAGGATTGTAATATTGATAGTTTCATCAAGAAGAAAAAATCATATTTGTCTAATTTCGTATAAAGAAGAAGTGGAATTTCCATATCAAGCGAATCTTGGTTTTTGGGCAATTTTTCCAAATATCAATTGGACACAATTTTTGAAATTCAAGATTTGAAGAAAAAAATTCTTATAATTTTCAGTTTATTGTTTGATGAAGGAGTCAAGGATAGACTCCAGGATGTTTCGTTCATATTCGTTCATCTTTTACATAGTTTAAATATTATTCATTAGGCAACGTTATTTCAAAAGAGCTCCTGACAAAAAGTTCATATCCCACAGTCCACAGGGGCAATAATTATTTCCTATTATTTCTAACAGTTGTGTTTCAGATGAAAAACTTCGAAGAAAAAATAATCTATTCTCTAGATATCCTTTAATCAATATAACTTGATTGGTTTGTAAGCTGAAAATATCAACACCCATTCGGCAATCAATTCGCTTAAAAAGATGAAGTGTTATTCGCCATGATTTGAAATTGAAATGAACAGAAGAATATTTGGTGAGAGTTAGGTTGTTGCATAATTTTTGGCATACATTCATTGGGTAATAAACAGCCATCATTCAAGTTATTTGACATTTTGCAAAGTGAATCAGAATTGAATCATATTTTATCTAAGTTTTTAATGCTAATTAATTTCAAAGATCTAGAAAGTTAACTAAATCACCTTCATCATAACATTTTCAATAATTGCATTAGTTGAGAAGAGTGTAGGCCCTCAAATCCCGTTGGGTACATTAATAGTACTGAATTCCACAGTTTGATCGAGTGTAAATACCAAAATACCCCACATGCAAGGTCTTCGACCATTCGGTTGATTTTCAGTTTTGCCTCATATTTTCGAAATGATATATTTGACGAATTAATTATCACAAATTCATAAGATTCTGTATGCTATACACTAATACCTATACATCTGGTAAATCAGGTGAACAAGACCAGGAGCGGACTCTATTTTCATATGATCATAAATTATTCAAAAATAAACCCTGTATATGAAACAGTTGACAAACTGTTCGAATTACACTATTCAAGTAACACAAACATCCTGGCGAGATATCTGAGAGGTCCGAATCCGACTTTTATGTGAACCCCTATTGTGATTTCTCAAAGTGGTCACAAACACAACATTATTTGGGAATTCGCAATGCGAGCTCCCAAAGTTATCGCAGGCGTTACCAAAATTGAATATTCACATTGCGAGTTTCTAAAGTCATCCCAAATGTAACCATAACGGGAAATTCACAATGCGAGTTCCAGAAGTCCTTGCAGATGTAACCAGAATAGAAAATTTGCAAGGCGAGTTCCTTAAGTCATCACAGACGTGGCAAGAATAGGAAATTCGCAATGCGAGTTCCTAAAGTCATTCTAGACTCAACTAGATTAGAAAATTTGCAATGCGAGTTTCTGAAGTCATCACAGACGTAACAAGAATAGGAAATTCGCAATGCGAGTTCCTAAAGTCATCACAGACGTAACAAGAATAGGAAATTCGCAATACGATTTCTTGAATTCATTCTGGAGGTAACTAGAATATAAAATCGAAATGCGAGTACCTAAAAGGTCATCCCGGAGTTTTTGCCTTCATTTATTTTATGCCAGTTGATGTAATAATTAAATTTTTCATTCAAGACACTTTGAAGACAATAAAGGTATATCGGGATATATCAATCTGAAATCTTCTATGTTGGATGAACCTTGGAATTTCACCAATGAAAATAAAATAGTTTTACATTCAATTATATTCTTTCTAATTCTTGATATTTCTCATATTTTAGGAGATTGATTTTATCATTTTCTTTGTATAATGGTTGAACGTTCACAGCTCACGTGTGTCATTGTCTGATATGAATAAATTTCATAGTTCTTATACATATTGAAATTGAAATGAGTTCTTCGGTTCTTTTATGTATCAGCATAAAGGAGTTACAAAAAAATCATAATAAAATATTCGAAAATTTTTCATAACAGTTTAGCTGAAATCATATCTTCATTCAAGAGATTACTCGATAGATGATTGCAATCGGAAAACTTCATTCTATCTCAGGATTAGTCCTAAGTAAAATACAGTAATAGAAAACTAAGTAAATTCATCATATTATGATGAATTAATCCTAAGTTAAATACAGTAATAAAAAACTAAGTAAATTCATCATATTATGATGAATTTAACATTAACATGGGTTTTGTAGTACTACTATATTTTAACACCATAGTTTCAAAGTGTAATTCCAGTTTTGCAACAAGGAACTTAAATGTCCTCAGTAGGATTCTTTCTTGTGAATTTCGCAAAGTTGGGATTTCCGTAGGTCAGTCTGTTCATTCAAAAGTTATTCGGATACTTTTAATCTTCTTCCGAATAAACTATCCTAAAGTAGCCGACTACTCTATGCATCATTTTGGTCATTTTTCATTACAATATCAACCGTTTGTTTTTTTTTGAAAAAGCATAACGAATTTTACAACCAGTTCATATACGTGCCAGCTCTTTGGAATCATTTAATTCACATATCTTCACGAATTCATTATTTTTCCGAAGTAAATTCACTATCTAAAAAATACAAACTGATACGATTCCTATCTAGGGAGGACAACGTTGCGTAGTTATCTGACAGGAAAATGACTGAACCTAACATTTTTAATATATACTCGGTGAATGTGTCAGAATTTCGTGTCCAACTGGGAGACTTTATGAAAGTATCATAAAAATAGAGTTTAGTCCTGTATGTTGAAATATTTTCATAGTTTCAGGGTTTTGAATGATGTCACTCTTTCTGGTGTAATTTTAATTTCGATATAGTTTCTTCATGAACCTAAAAACGAACAGAAACCCACTTCCGAATATCCATATTCATTTTTTTCTCAAAATCTGCTGGTGTGTCATAAATTATCTTCTTAGTCAACGGTATATAGTGTAGTTTGAATAGCAGGTTTGTTAATTGTTTTAATACAAGGTGATAAAAAATATCATAAAAATATATTCCAATCCTCTAAATTTGTATCCTGTCATATCAGCTGTCAACGTATCAGTGTATGTCATGAAAAAACTCCATGTATTTGTGATAATTCGTTAGTCAAAATAGGCCTTTTGAAAATATCACACAAAACTGAAATACATTCACTAACATTTAAACAAATGGTCTGATACCTTGAATGCGGTATATCCATAATCGATCATCCTGAAGAAATGAGTAGGATTCATTTAACATAAGTTTTGGTGTGAAACTGATCATTCAACTCATACTTTTGAAGAAGAGAAAAGAGAAAATGCCTAAAATACACAACTGAGATGTAAGAGATGTAAGATGGCACCACTCAACAAACGTAGTTGCAACCAATGTATAAAGACAACAGTTGTCTTCATACAATGTTGCAACTCTAACATGAGGATCAGAGAAGGGTGAAAAATACAGAAGAAACGATAGAGAAACTTTAGTTCTACTTGTCACTTTTTTTGTCAATCCAATTATCCGTAGAACGTGAAAACGACAATTGTGTTTTTTTTCAGTTTGATTTATTCAACTCTCCAAAACGCCTGAAGCCACTTTGGTGTAGTTATAATATTTCTTCTTACTCCTCTCTAAAATAATTTCTTTTGGTAGTTTATACTTATAATATTTCTTCTTACTACCTCTCTCAAATAATTTCTTTTGATAGTTTATACTTATAATATTTCTAACGAACACATTTACTTTCAGATGGTGTTGGTTGCTTCGACCTACCGCATAAAAGATCACCCCTACAAAAAGTACCTGAAGATCCCGAAATGCTAGAAACAAAATTTTATCTCTTAAGAAGGAATATTAACTTCGCTACTCCAGAGATAATTCGTTATGATGACGAGGGAAAATCACTCAAAAACTCAAAATTCAACTACTCCCAACCTCTTAAGATGATCGTCCATGGTTACATGAGTAAATGGAACGAGAAGGGAGCTCTCATTACGTCTAAGGCATACCTGGACTTGGTGAGTTGAGTAGTGATTTGTATACCACAATTTCGATGAGATCGTAATGCCTCAAAAAGCAGAAAGATAACAATAAATATTATGGGGAAAATAAATAAAAATAAAATACTTTCATTTTGGAACCAATATTCCGTTGTATTGCTCCAGACAGAAACTAAAATATATTGGTAACAATAGGGACTGTATCAAGTCTAGGTCTATCAAGAAATGATCTCTTTTCCGTAATTCACATACAACATTTTCATTATTACGATCGAATACAAACTATAACGCCTTCTCAAATATCCGCTCTAACATCTTACATAACTTTTAATATAACAATTCCGTTGAACTCGAAAATTATACACGATTCAGGCAGTGGACCTACTCGAGCACTGACAGGAACCACTTTCTCTTAAGAAAGGTGAAATTGAAAAATTACTCGATATGACCGGAACTCAGATGATATCGCAACGTAATTCATCCGTGCAAATACATGCAGGCGCTCTGTAACTGAGGGAATATTATTATTTTCACGCGTTTGTTCTGGGGAACAGCGCGTTATCGTTTCGTCGCAATGTCCGTGATTGTCTAATTTTAAACCGAAAAAGGTCTTAAACGATTGGGTTGAACACCCTGAAGAAGAATCCGTGGTCAAATTCGATTCTGTCCGTCCGGCTCCGGCCATTTCGAAGGAAATAACCTAGCGGCTTGAAATTGCCAAATTAAGTTTGAAGTCCAAATATCTCGGCTACGTTCGTTAATGGGTGAAATCGGTCTAATAGTTACGAAGTTAGGTCTATTCGAATAATAATGCAGATTATATTTAATATATATTTTTGTTCATTAGTTTAACGCGCTTGTAATAGGGGACAAGGGGTTAATGAAAACTCAGCTTCACAGCTGTTTGACGTGAAAATAGAATAGACGACTTCGGCCCAAGTTGCCAACCCACAATTTACTTAGCAAGTTTACTTTCACTGGAGAACGGGAATTTCAGGACAAATTCGACATGATAAGGTTCGTATTATTTATAAATAACCGTAAAACATGCCTCGGCTCTTCAAACCAGATAATTCCTTCCAAATATAGGTTTTTGTTAAGATCGTCCCCGACTGGGTGAAATTTAAGTTGGGATTCCTGATTTCATGCAAACAGTGTCAATTTTCATATGATACGTTCCGAAAATCAAATCTGTTGTTTCATCTGCCGATTTTCTGCTCCAAAAATATGAAATATTCGGATGGTTTCTGGAACAAGCTGTTTGCATGAAATCAGGAATCCCAACTTAAATTTCAGCCAATCGGGGACGATCTTAACAAAAACCTATATTTGGAAGGAATTATCTGGTTTGAAGAGCCGAGGCATGTTTTACGGTTATTTATAAATAATGCGAACCTTATCATGTCGAATTTGTCCTGAAATTCCCGTTCCCCAGTGAAAGTAAACTTGCTAATAAATTGTGGGTTGGCAACTTGGGCCGAAGTCGTCTATTGAGTATTTCTGATTACTATAAACCACAGAGTAACGTGAAGAAAAATTTTGACAGGAGGATTTGTTTTATAAGGGTTTATTCCGGATAGGATCTGAGAATTCGAAGGTATGGATGGATTGAGGAATGAAATTTTCATTTCTGCCTGATACATCGCGATATAAAGTAACGTCTTTTTTGTGAATTTTGGTAGAAATGTGAAAATATAATTCAGAATACTTTCTAACCACGGCAAGTTGCCAATATAATGACGGTTCTTTCCGAGTCCTTCATAGATGAATTTATTGATTCCTGATTGTTTTTCGTTTCTTCCGAAATTTTCTTGTACAGAAATGGCATTTTTTAGGAGATTTTGATATACTCAAACATACAAGCTGTATTTGAATAACACTGAAGAAATTTAAGGGGTGATTCTGTGATGGAAATAATGGTAGGTATTTGGTATAAAATTTTTCGGAAAACCTACCCTCTGAAGGTTAAGAAAAAAAATTGTTTTTCTTTTATATTTTCCCTGTATATTCAGCTGAAGACACGAAACCTGGTAAATATTATTTGTCAATAAAACTACCCATTTTGGAATTCTTTCAAACCTGAAGTATGCTTAGAAAGGGTTGAAATAGTCAACCCCTAAGATATTACATATTACATATTTACTACATTTTTTTTTTGTTACACATTTTCCTTTTAAAATGACATGCCTGAAAAGCCCAATTCATTCACTAAAGTTTCATTTTTACATGCTTATTCGAAAATTTAAGCCTTTATGAAAAAAAACGATGATCTGCGAAACCGCATTGTAGCAGGGTGTGAAACGATAAGAAATTCAGCATACGCATTTCAATGAGGAGAAGAGTAGATGCTTGTATTGAACCTGAAAGCGGTCATTTTCAATATTTATTATAATTGTATTATCAATATTCGACAGGTTTTAATTCATTGTTAGATATTGTTTCAGTTGTAAAAGTCTTAACCTAGTAGAATCATAATTTGGTTGACTGTTTTTCAATAGAATGCTTTTAAACATGAACGATGTTTTTCTCGTGAATGCTTAAGTTTTTGAGAAAATTTGTTGTGATAAAAAGTTAGTGAATGAATTGGGCTTTTAAGCTATGCTTATTTTGAAGGAGAATTTTCATCCCAAAAAAAGTTGTAAGAATAAAAATCTTAGGGGTTGACTATTTCAACCCCTTCTCAGTATACTTCAGGGTTGAATAAATTTCAAAATGTGTAGTTTCATTGACAAGAAATATTTATCAAGTTCGTGACTTCAGCTCAATATACAGGGAAAATAAAAAAGAAAAACAACTTTTTTGTTTATCTTCGCCGGGGTGTAACTTTTCCGGGGGGAGGTTTTACCTATCTCAATTTTATGACTGAATCAACCCTCAATTTTTTTTTCGGTGTTATTCAGATAAATTCTGTATAATAAATTATTCTTCGATGTTTTATGACATATTTCTTCATGTCGAGGTAAGTTATTTTGAGTTTTTACAGAAAAGTGAATATCCTTACCTTCAAAAAACTAGCCAGATGTATTAAGCAGATGATTTAAGAATAGAAAATTCATTCAATTGAATTGGAACGCGTGCTATTCGATAGATGTAATGAGTTGCAGAAATATTATAGAGCCAAAATCATGGTTAACATTAATTCATTCGAGTTATAGCAATATCGTTGATATTTCACGTATAAACCTTTCAATACTAAACAATTCGTTATGTTATCAATGGTCAATTCGAAAATAATTTCCTGATTTATTTATTTATTGATCGAAAAATACGACATCGACGAGTAGGTAACCCAAATTTATATCCACAGATTACAGGAATTAGGAAATTCTCATATCATGAGTATACAAAACAAAAACAAGTTGAAAAGCATGAAAAAAAAATTCTAGATAGGAGAAAAAACCAATGTGGGCCATCTAAATCACTCAACCTGAAGTCCAAGCAATTTGCCGAATATCTTTCTTGAAAGACCTGAGCGACAAAAAGAAAATATCCACATTCAAATAACTCATCTTCGTTGTAGAGAGCAACAATTCTATTCAATGGGGAATTACACACCATATTAGTTCTATAAGTTGTGAGTTCGAACGTCGGATAACAAAACAGTGTGTAACTACTCTCTAATCCACTTAAACTTTGTCTTTGACAAAGGAAACTTGGTTTCCGAAAAGTGCGTTAGACGCAGAAAGTTTAAGTGGATAAGAGAGTAGTTACACACTGTTTTGTTATCAGTATTCTATCCACAGTGAACTCAAATAGTTATATTTCGAACATCGGACTATTTCCAAGCTGTCTTGAGGGAACATCAATGTGTATTAGGGACAATAAATAATTTGAATTAATACAGCCTCTCAACAACTTGAACAAGAAAAAGATATCTGCCTGCCCTCCACAAACCCATAATAACCTCCAAGTTATTATAAAACTCCACAACATTTAATACCCAAAAATCTTGAAAAATTGTTTTTGATTACTTCTATCTGGTGTTTATGGAGCTCGTATTGAGGTCTCCAAACAATAGAAACATTCGTCACCCTGCTGTAGACATATGTAATATGCGAATCAGAACTCTAAGGGCATTTGCAGAAGTGAAATTCCTAGATATTCCTATAACACTGCCAGATCTATCACTACGGTGCAATCATGCAAAGCTCTACCATCTAAGCTATAACTGGAATGTATGACATCAAAATTGCAGCTGAAACTTATTGAGCAACATTTATAGAAATTCAGGTGTAAGTTGTTCTGCTTACAATAATCAGAGAATGCGTCGAGAACACCCTGTTTTAAATGATTTTTTGAGTAAGGTTAAGTTAAAATGTAAAGTGTATGTTCCCCTTGTAACGCCATCTCATTATAAGTCTTGTTAAGAATTTATAATTAAATCATTTACTGCTGGACATACTGAAAACTAGGATACCCAAATTTCTTGCAAATTCTCCAATTTCGCACATGGGATGTGTTTTTTTCTTGTCCAGACTAGTTTTGATTGATTGAACCTTCTATTTAAAAAGTTCAAACGTCACACTAACGAAATTATAGAAGAATCCCAAGCATTTTATTTGTTATGTTGGAATAAGACAAGTTTTTTCAAAAATGATAACAAAGCCTAATTGTTGGGATCCATATGGTGGCAATGATGTTACTTATGCATTCGTAAAAACCTTCCTAGTAAAAGAAAGTCATCTATACATAGCAAACTGAAACATGCCCCTTAGCTCTTAGATAAGCCAGTAGAGGTTTAATCCATTTGGTAAAAACGTAAGGGACGGTATTCAGAAAAAATGGGAGGCAATTAAATTCATACAGTATATTGTCAAAGTGAACCTTAAGTACCTTTCTTCCTAATTGATGTTGACAAGGCGATATATATCCTTCAATATCAACCTTAGCAAAAAAACTTTAAGGAGGATAGTATAAATGACTTCTCAATAGTCTTCTAACTTGAAATGAGAAATATGATGAATAAACTCGTTGAACTTCTTTAGATTGTAAAATAAAATAAAACCGTTAGACACATCTGCCTTTAATGAATGCATTGTTCTTCACCTGGCTGGAATACATTCCCATATCTTTTTCAACAAGTTTCCACCAAAACGATACCCATCTATTGCTATATCTGACAATCAATCTTTCTGAGCCATATTGACGTTGGGAATAATAAGCTTTCCTCTCATCAAAGACTGTTCATGAGGCATTGTAGGCAGATTCTTTCCTGCTTCTGAAAGTTGATCAGCCTCATATTTTACTGACTTGGTGAGCGCTTGGCCAATTGCTGTTAAGGCATCCCCATTGGATCCCGTGTTTTTATAATTTTGGTAATTTCATCAAAATAATCAGTAACGGCCCAATTCATTGCTTCATTTAATTTCTGGGCTTAAACCAGTGTACAATTCGCCAGTGGTGGGTATTTTTTCATAATTTTAACGCCACCTTTTCTTCTAGTTCAGAACGGAGAACATTTTTCCAGCTTTCAGCTAACTGACTAAGAATTGCTGAAGCAACTCTTTCAGACATCATTGTAATCTGCTCATTGATTATTTTGTAATCAATCTGCTGATTATTTTTGTGATCAGCAGGACACTGCTGATTATCTTTTTAATCAGCAGGACAGCATGTGGTTCTTCGACCAGCAGCTGTGTCACAAGCAATCTTATCTTTGGGACCTGGTAATTATCATTGTAATCTACTCATCGATTATATTTGTAATCAACCTGCTGACAGAACCCAATGTACAGATGCTGATTATCTAACCAGCAGAGTAGTTATCATTTCTCCTTCATTTTCTGACGATGAAGAACATTCTGAAGCTGTAGAATATATTCTTTTCCTCATTTCTCCTATTACGTTTTCTAGAAAGTCCCGAATACGTACTTCCTGCTCAGCACAAAAAAGAGTAATGGCGCGAGATTGGCGGAAGTGCCTTACATCTGGAGACCATAAAAGCATCTTTTAATTCTTTCAAAATGTGGCCTGCTCCTCGCAGAAACGAGTATACTACAAATGTGATCTAGAGGAAGAGACGTGTAGTATAATTCCTAAGTAAGACACTAGTGGTTTATCTGATCGGTTTTTTTAATCATGTTTCCGTAGCACAAATCACGTCATTTGAATTACTGGCCACACTCAATTTAAAGCTTTCCAATTTTGATCTTAATCCCCGTGTGATAAAACACAGATAGACTGTTGAATGTCAAAGAAAAGAACTTATAACTGGAATCATTAAATTCATTAAATATCAGTCTTGCAGGCGAATTTTCGTTTTCACGAATCAGTATATGCCATTTTTCACACATAGACGCTTATAATCTTTCAAACGTAGATTCTCTTACCTTTTTGAAAAGAATTTTATTAGCAGGGGATAAATGTTTATTTATGTAAACTCTTGGGTTTGACACCACATCATTAGGGAGTAAGCGGTTCGAAAGTTGTATTCTAATCTTCGCGGCAGCCAACACACCATCCCTGGTTGCTCTGGAGGCAAATTTTATAATAATGTTTTTAGGACAATCGGATTTGAACGACAAGGCTCTATGGGCGTTCTTATTAATATTATCTGAAAAACTGATCTCGAGTGATTTGTGCACAGACTCAATGAATGACATAATTTGTTCTTATTTCTTTTCTGGATAACCATGGATCTTGATGTTATTAATTCTAGAAGTTCGTTCCACATCAATTACTTTCATATTCACTACCTTAACAGATTCTCTTTGATCCTGATTCTTCTTTTTCTATGATTCGATGGTTTTCAAGCTAATAGACCTGGCAAGAACCCCTTGACTTTCTATGAAACGTTTAGGGCCGATTCATATTATTCGACTGGCTCAGTTCAGTTCCGCCGCTCCAGAAAATCTTTCACTGAGTTTAAATGGATATCATATTATTATATATATTATCCGCCCACGACCTTCGGCACAAATCAAAGAAAAAACCTTTGGCGCGACGGAACTGATCTGAGCTGGTCGGATAATATGAATTGGGTTTTAAGGTCAGCTTTAATCTCACGCATGAAAATTATGACCTCAACATCCGAGCTGCCTGTAGCTCCGGCGCCGTTGCGGTGACGGAGAGGTCCGGTGTACACATCCGGTTTTCCCAGCTCCGGTGCCGGACTTACGGTCTGAAGTACATAGCATCAGTGCTAGAATGCACACATAAGTACGGCACCGCAATGGAGCCGGAGCTTGAAAAACCGTATGTGTGCTCCGGACCTAAACGTACTACATACCGAGCTACACATGTAGCATGATGGACATAATGCACAAGTATTGGCTACAAAGAAGGTTCATGAAAAGATGAGATTTGTCTGACAAGTTTATATACAACTTCCGAAAACCTCGTACAGTGCTACGACCGTGAATGGATTCACGAAGTAGTTTCATTCGAAGATCCCTTTTTTGGTATGCCAATCACAAAAATAATGGAATTTAACCATATCTGCCAAAAAATATAATTTATTTAATGGCCATATCTTTCAATTATTTTTTTACATATTCATATTATATCAAGTTGTGAAATATGTTTGGGTGAAAAAAGGTATATTTGGAAATTTTAGTTGGTCTTAGCATTGAGTTTTCGAATACAATATTTGAAAACTCAATGGTCTCTTACCATTGTTCCAATCGTTTTTTTTCCAAATGTGTAAAGTGAAAGTTTGGATGAACATTAACGTCGTCATTTTTCCTCAAAGAACTAAGTGGAGTGGATTTAACCAATTCGCGAATTGGATCTTCGGAATTGTACTGACTCTAAATGGATTCTCATTGTGCTCACGATTGGCCATTAGGCCGACCGTGAGCACAATAATATCCGGGAAAATCCACTTAGAGACTCTCCATTTTTAAAGGAGGTTAGCGGTTCAATCACCTAGATTGAATTCGAGAAATCCGCCCAATGATTTGGTAGATATATCCAGTCGAAGTTTCATTTTCCCAATATTTCCAAAACTACAGATTTGATCGGATTAAAGTCTAGTACTCAATCGAAAAATTCAAGGAAAGCAGTGACGTGAAATAAAGAAGTGATCGAATTAAAATTCAGTTCTTAGTTGAAAAATCATGACTTGAAGGTTCATACGAAATTTCGTGACGCAATTGCTTCGACTTTGAGCAAGTTCGTAAAAGCTTCTGACTTCACGTAAGTGCTTTTCTGAAAATGTTGATTATCCAATGTAACTGAGAGCTGCCTGATTTCGGTATGAAGGAGCTATTTCCGACACTTATTTCAGGGAAAATAATTTTCCGTGCATTCAGTGTTGTAGATCTTCAGTGTGTAGGAATGTTTCTAGATATGACCAAAGCATACGATTGTTTGGATAGCAAATATTGTTGAAGAAGCTGGAAAAATATGGAATCAGAGGACCAGCATTAGAATGGGTGAAGTCATATTTCACATTAAGGAAGCAAATGGTGGAAATGGAAATAGAAGAAGAAGTGATAAGGTCAAGTATGGAAGAACTGCTTTTGGGTATACCACAAGGAAGCATAGCTGGACCGATATTCTTGATAATTTATTCGAATGACTATAATGTGGGAACTGATTCAAGAACTAATAGGGTGACTACAATAAATTAAGCGGATGACACCAACCTACTTGTTGTAGAAAATCTATACCCTGAAATGAAGGAAATATGTGAAAGTATGATGGAAATAACTGATGAATGGTTCAAAAGTAAGAATCGACTTTTAAATAAAGAAAAAACCCAGGTAATATTATTTACTCCGAATAATGCATCATATGAAGAAGATATAACCATCACTTTGAATCAGGAAAAATATCCGTTGTTGGGATCTACCAAGTTTTTGGGCGTTCAAATAGATAAAAGACTTGACTGGAAGGAACACATATCAAATCTCTGTGAACAAATCACAACAGCTATATATGGTTTCAGAATATCATCGAAATATGTTAGTCAACGTTACTTGAAAACAGTGTTCCATGCAACAAAAGAAGCCAAACTGAAATTTAGCATAATGTTCTATGGATCTGGGAATATACAACCCCTATTTGTGTTACAAAAAAAAGCAATAAGGATACTTAGGAATATGATGTTCAATGAATCCTGCAGATGTGCATTCAAAAGCATGGGATTGCTGACCATATATGCGGTTTATATACAAGAATTTGAAATTTTCGTTGAGAAGAATGAAAAACTATTCGAAAAATATTAGAACAAAAACGTACTATGAAACTAGAAATTATAACTTCATATACCCCAAGTATGATTCAACAACAAGCCAAAATTAAGCTGAGTATAGATGTTTAAAAATTTATAACTCAGTACCTAAATCTATTGCCATACAAAAGCTTTCAAAAAACAATTATGCAAATATCTCGTTAATTTAGAGCCTTACAGTTTTGAAGATTGTATTGTATAACTGTCTCAATTGTAGCCATTCTGTATTCCTTTGTTACACTATTTCATTTCATTTTCATTTACTGTATGGTGGATGTGATTTGAAATAAAGAGCTATTATTATAATTATTATTATCATTATTGCGAAACTTAAAAGGATTCTCTGAGAAGGTCTACAATGTTTGCTGGAATAACTCATTTCTCACAAGATATTCTGAAACGAAAAAAATGAATGTGTATTTTTTACTGAATCCAAATGAAATGAGGAAATAATTCTACTTGAGCACTCTCCTAACTTAACTCACCGGATTACCACAAGATTTTCCATTCGATTGTTTTTCAATCTGCAACATCGGAATCGTTCCGCGTGTCTTGAGTGCCGGCGAACTACGAATTATATTTCCTACCAACTCTTATTTCCTGTTATGTTTGTAAGTTTATAGAAGTGTCTAGTATCATTATTAAATAATACAGATTCAAGTAATACAGATTTGAATATAATACTGAGATATAAATTTTTAATCACCTCATCCGAGAACTCATTTAGTTTTTGCGCTTATTTTCTAGGGGAACAGAGTGCTATCGTTTTGTCCAAATGTCTGTAATTTTCGAATTTTGAGCCGAAAATAGTCTCAGAGATTTGCGAATTAAATTTATTCATCAATCCATAATGAATAAAGCTTAAGGTACAAGTAGCATTAGCTTTATGTGAATGTATGCATTTTATAAAATGAATACATTCACATTGGGTATACACAATATATTCACTATATAAATAGTAAAGGTATCAGTATTTGCCTTTCATTCCAATAAGTATGTTTTACAATGCTTATCTGATTTTCAACTTACTGAGCAGTAGATCTGAGGGGGTATTTGAACAAAAATCATATTGGGTAGGTAAAAAGGTTCATTAGTTTTGCAAATAACATGCAACATAATATCACATGCATCTTCCTGAAAACTTCTAGCTTCTGTGACTTCATGATGCTAGAAATAATTTGAAATTAATCTTGTTATTTGAAATTGAAAAAGTTTGATATTAAATTACTTCTAATAGTAGTTGGAGCATTGCTACTCTGAATGAGAATAGATGACACATAACTCTTTCATAAAAGTGAAATATGTATACACAGAATGACTTCTATAAACTGAAGTGTTAAAATAAATTGTAAAATCGAATTTTAATCAATCAAATATACAAGCAAACGATTGGAAACCTAGCACTTATCTGTCCATCACCTTGGCGTTGCGATCTCAGATTCAGACGCCAACTGGAAAAAAATTGAAAAATTTTGGATTGGTATGAAACTTGGAAACTACTTGCTAAATGCAGGTGCACTCTCTCCAGCATAATTTGTCATCAGACGAGTCAGAAAAAAAATTTTTTTTCGCCTACAAGTTTGAACCTGAGCCCAAAAACTAATGACTTGACGTCAGTGCAATTCTAGAATACTTGATATCATCCAGGTAATCATCTTTCTTCGCTTGTATCTACGATTTTAGAACAGTCTTTGAACTGATAGGAGCTTATCATGCTTCATATACAGGGTGTGTGGAAAAATGTAGGAAATCTCTCGGATTCAGACGAAATATAAAAATAAGATGACAAGTTTCCATAAATTTTTTTCCTAGGGGCCCTTCCTACGGAGATACGGCCTCGTTAATGACGCCACTGAAAATCCATTTTTCTGGAATACATTTTAACCCATTAGTGCATGAAGTAGGAAATTTTCGGTTTCGATATTTTTTCCAAGTTAAAATGGCTGTAGGTGTGAAAGATTGGGTGAAAAAAATGTTTGATCACAGTTTGACATTTTAATTTTTCTGAAATTAACAGACCCTTTCAAGGGACTCTATGCATAACGAACAAAATAGTCAGTATATAATGGTAGTTATTTATTTTCACTTATAGCTATACAGGGTCTTTCACGAGGAACCTCACCCATATTTATACGGGAAACTACTGAACGTATTTTCATGAAATTCAGCACTTATGAGTATTTCACGATGCTGATGAAATCTAAAATATTTTCAAGGCATGAGCACCTCCGGTTTTTCCGGAAATGACGTCAACTTCCGTTTTTCAAATTAGAACACCATTTTTTTATTGCAGAAACAGATTCCTTAGAAAATTTCAATTTATTTTGATGTAACATTTTTCAGTTTTGGTTGGAAAATTCTCTCTGAGCGGGAAGATTCGAAAAAAAAATCGAAAATAGAGCTCCGGTGAAACAAGAATAACTTCGAGGTTTTTGGATGGAAAATTTTCATTTTTGAGATTTTTCAAGATGTAAGATTGATGTATCCACTTTGGAAATCGAAATTGCGATTCATGATACAGGGGGTGAAAAAATCGCTTTCAAAGTTAGGGATGACAAAATCGTGAAAAATCAATTTTTTCAAATTAGAACCCCATTTTTTTATGGCAGATATTGAATCTACGTTAAAAAATAATGTGAGTGTATGCATCACACCCTTGCCCTAAAATGGATATTTTCTGAGTTATTCACAAAAAACTGTTTTTCGTCTTGAATTTTCAGCTATTTCTTTTCCCTTCACGCCAAAAAGATGAAATTTTCAGGAACTGTTATTTGAACCATGCTGTAGATTTTTCACCCCTTCTTGAAACCGACTTCAAGTTACTATTAGGAGAACCATGGCAAACTCTCGCAGTTATAACTAGAGAAGATGCTCAAAGTTTTGACCGTTAATTTCTAGACATTTATTTATACGTCTCAGGAATGCTTCGTGCGTTGCTCTTCTTATTTCATCGGGAGGAAGAGATCTGCAAAAGTGTTCAAAAACCAAATTGAGTTTCAAAACTTTGAATCTAAAAATCTAAACAAACCTGAACGCATTTCTGACTCGTTCTATGCAGTCCTCTTTATCAGTCAGGGGAGTTGAGTAGACAATATTTTTTATCCTACCCCAAACATAATAGTCTAAAGGAGTTAAATCGGGAGAACGTGGTGGCCAAAGATGTGGACCATTGTTCGCCAACCATCGATCTTCAAATAGCCTGTAGAGGATATTTGACACATTGAGTGAATTGTGTGGAGTCCCATCATAAATGTGAACATCGAGAATTGCATTATTTTTGATGGCGCAAAAAACATTGAAACTCCAGGTCTCTTGAAAGTTCCATTGTCTGAAGTGGTGGTTGTTCTCTTCATCCCAATAATGACTGTTATGCCTATTGAAAGAACCATTCTTTGTGAATTATTTAGATTCATCTGTCCAAATTATACAGTCCAAAAAGTTTTCATTCTCTTGAAATCGAATCATCATAGCTTCGCAAAACTCTGTTCTTCTGACGAAATCAGTTTCCTTCAAATGCTGTACCCTATTGAATTTATATGGGTGCATTTTATGTTTTTTTAATATTCTTCAAACACTCGATTGAGATAATCCCAGATCAATCTCGGCATCTTTGAGAGAATTTTGAGGATTCACACGAAAATATGCAAGAACTGTAATTTCGTTGTTCTCATCTTCTACTACACTTTTTTCTCTGTGTGTAGTTTTCTTAACGAAAGATCCGACATTTCTCAAGTTTGTCATGGTTCTGTTAATGGTATCTCTCGTTGGTCTGGGTCGGTCAGGAAACCTCTCAATGAACAGTCGAATCGTTCTATCTACAACTTTATTACATTCTCCATGAAGTAAAATGAGATTTGAATAATCTTCATTGGTAAAATTGGGCATAGTGATCGATTTTATAACTTAATACGAATTATCACCAAATTAATAGTAAACACAAAATGCTACTGAATAAAGAGGAATTTGGCAGATGTAATTAATGATATCTATCATTAAAAAAAAATAATGTAAAACATGGTAAGTTTTTGCATATGGTTCATAAGGAATTATTTATTTATCACTGGAGAGAAAACTGATGGCCGATTAGTTGAAATGAAGAGGTTTCCGATACAAATTCGAATCCAAATTCGCCATCTATTTAGGAACAACCTGTAACTTTTTTCTCTTGCATATTAGGGTAGTAAAATCTAAAACATGGTTTAAGTAACAGTTCCTGAAAATGTCATCTTTTTGGCGTGAAGGGAAAAGAAATAGCTGAAAATTCAAGACGAAAAACAGTTTTTTGTGAATAACTCAGAAAATATCCACTTTAGGGCAAGGGTGTGATGCATACACTCACATTATTTTTAAAAGTAGATTCAATATATGCCATAAAAAAATGGGGTTCTAATTCGAAAAAATTGATTTTTCACGATTTTGTCATCCCTAACTTTGAAAGCGATTTTTTCACCCCCTGTATCATGAATCGCGATTTCGATTTTCAAAGTGGATACATCAATCTTACATCTTGAAAAATCCTAAAAATGAAAATTTTCCATCCAAAAACCTCGAAGTTATTCTTGTTTCAGCGGAGCTCTATTTTCGATTTTTTTTTCGAATTTTCCCGCTCAGAGAGAATTTTCCAACCAAAACTGAAAAATGTTACATCAAAATAAATTGAAATTTTCTAAGGAATCTATTTCTGCAATAAAAAAATGGTCTTCTAATTTGAAAAACGGAAGTTGACGTCATTTCCTGAAAAACCGGAGGTGCTCATGCCTTGAAAATATTTTAGATTTCATCAGCATCGTGAAATACTCATAAGTGCTGAATTTCATGAAAATACGTTCAGTAGTTTCCCGTATAAATATGGGTGAGGTTCCTCGTGAAAGACCCTGTATAGCTTCGAAATAATTTTCAGGATGTAGTCCAACATTACATTCAATACATATAGAGTTACTCTTTTTTTACACAGTTGACATCTTCTATCGGTTTCCTTGTAACGTACCATGTGGCCAATATTGTCCAATCTTGAAGCTATTGGACTGGAAGAAACAGTTTTTCCCCTACATGCTTTGGAACCGTATGTAGTCAGTAAACTTAGCGCGAGATTTCTTCGAAAAACTAATAGAGAAGCACAGTAAGGGTCATCTGTTCTCAACTTTTTCATGAGCAACCAAGCATTCGATACAGTTGCATCTACTAAATAAGCAACAATGGGCCAGTATCACTTCCTTTGACGGATTCTTCATCTGTTTAGTGCAATGATACCGTCCATTTCGTCTACTCCAACCATACGCTTATTATAGCTTAAAATAATTTTCGGTTGGCTAATTTGTTCCTGACATTCTGAGTCCCATCTAGTGGCATTGGCGATTTCATTATTCTCAAAATTCATACCAATTATCGCAACTTTATTATCTTTCCGTTAAAAAAATTTCACGTTTTTAAAAGAAATAAAATGGAAAGATCCTCTTGGCTGTGATTTCCAATTATTAGCTGAAGGATATGGCCACTTTTCGGTTCGAGTTTCTCTGATGGTCCCAGTAGCATAGCAAATATATTGTTTTCAAATAAGTATTTTAGTAAACTCATACTGGTGAAGTATTTGTCAAAAATATTTTATGTCCATTGTTAGAAACAACCCCAGACTTTTCTAGTACGGAAACAACTACTTCTCCTCGAAGACCAAATCTGTTTTCCGAGTCAGATTTTCCAGCATAAATTTCAAAAGACATCAATTATCCATTACTGTTGCAAATAATCGCCCAATTTTTATATCCAAAGCGAATAGGTTTTCCCTTTATGAATTGTTTGGCGTAGTGTTTGCCATAATATGGAATATTGATTTCATCAATCGACAAGTGCTCTTTCACTTCTCCATGCTTTTTTAAATTCTCATGCAAAGAATAAATCAGGTATACTGTAAGAGAAAACCCGGTATATCAATTGACTTCTAAGCATGGAGTCTCTTATAAGGGACGTCACATGAAACAAAGTCTATTTTTGTATCTAAGTGAAAAGGCAATAATACATATAGATATTAGTAATACACAGGATTACTGAAACATGATGTCAAATATTCACAGTCGAAAAATGAACACAATCAATAATAAAAAAATAAAATTCCTAGTTGAATACAATGCTGGATCCATTTGCTGTATAAAAATCAACAAACGAACTTCACAAAATTTCTACAGGAACTGAATGTTTATCGACTGCACCAATATTCAAAATATGTATCGCTCGCAAAATTTTATCAGTAACATGTGTGCACTCGAATACAGTGGCGTCCCCTGTAAGGGACTATATGCACTAATGGGACTACTTGATACAATTTGATGAAAATTTGATATGATGAACAGTGGTAAGGACCTCTCGAAATACTGTCCTTAAATTTAACTAAGCTGGGTTAGTTAACCAGGCGGACTAGGTTGTACATCTTAAAGCTTACATTTTAACACCCTGTATGATGAGGAGTTAAAAGAAACAAATTTGTATACCTTTGACATTGAGCTACTGAAAAGTTAATCTTGTTCATCTTCGATGAATGAACTGTTTTCGAAAAACAAAATAATGAAAGAAGTAATTTTTCATTTTTATTGAAAAGAAACATGAATTCTATTTTTTGTCTGCAGCAAGATATGACACGAAAGTTATTCGAGGAAAAAAGTAAGAAACGGTTTATTTTATTGACAATGAAGAAGGGAACCATTTCTTCAGCTTTATGTTCAAGGTGGGTATCCAAATTTGTTGTTTTTAACTCCTTATCCTACAGGGTGTTAAAAATGTAAGCATTAAAATGTACAACCTAGTCCAGCCCTGGTAAACTAAAAAAGCTGATTTAAATTTAAGGGCAGTATTTTCAGAGGTTATCACTACTGTTTATTATATCAAATTTTCATTAAATTACATCAAGTAGTTCGGAATTTATTGCGGTTAATTGGATTTCTAATGGCGTCATTTAGGAGGCCGTATCTCCGAAGGGAGGGACACTAAGAAAAAAATTGATGGGAACTTGGGTATCATTTGAATCCGAGAGATTTCCCACATTTTCGCGGATACCTTGTTCATCAATATGGATAATCCTAAATCAGGACTAGTGATTTCATTAATAAACCACAATTTGTTGTAATTGCTTGAAAAAATAGTTTCTCTGGTATCTGTTATAATAATGAGCAAATATTCTTTCGAATATCTCCTTGTGCCAGTTTCACCGCAGTCTATTTGCTATGCAGTAAAAACTCTGTACCTATATGCCCTTGCAGCTTTCCTCAGTTTATCTTTCATTTCAAAGACCTTTAAGATGTAAAATTTCAAATGAAAGTAAAATGAACTTGGTCATGATCTAGATCCAAGGTATAATTATCATTGTCCATTCAGTCAACGAAACTAAGGAACAAATTGAATATGCTACCTTGATCCGTTGATTCGATCAATCACCATTAATTTATACTGTCGTTAAATAAATTATCTTCTATTACTGCAATATTCCTAAAAATAATAATTGAAGAACTGAAAATGTAAAAACGGAGAAGATTTCATTGTACTACTCAAAATGAATAATCAAAAAATGTTCGTTTTGAGAGAAAAGGAAGATTTATTCTGTCCAAATGGCTGTGACTCTCGAATTTCGATTCGAAAATTATATTGAGTCCCTCACTAATAGAGAATTCGGGTACAAATTCTATTCTGTTCCAGTCGTGAACACTCTCGAAAGAAAGGCCTCTAGTCTTGAAATTTTCAGGAAAGGTTTGAAATCCGAATATCTGGATTTAATTTTCTATACAACATTTGGTGAAAATCATAAGAAATTGAAAAACAAAAAATTATACATTTCACAAACTATTCGTCACTAGTACTAGTACTAGTAATCATTTGACAACCCAGTACCAGTATTCATCACGATATAGGATATATGTGTGAAATTATTGTAAAAGCAAAATCGAAGGAGTATATCTACGCGGGATATCCAGGTTCGATTCGCAGGTTTGATTTATAATTCTGTTTTCTTCGAAATTCGAAAAATATCGATCCGATCGAAATGGAACTCAATAGCTGGTGATGCAGTATGGATGCGATCAGATTGGAGCTTCGTAATAAGTTGAAGAATACCAACGCCCAACCAATGTTTTTCCAAACCTTTTTTTTTCTCGAAAACTTTAATCGGATCCGGATGAAATTCGGCACATACTTCGAAGTCAATATTTTACAACAATGTTCCAAATTTCAACTCAATCTGATGCCGTCAAACGGGGTTAAGTGAATCAAAATAACTGCTGATTAAGTGTTATTGCTGAAACTTGCCAGAGGTTAAATATGCAAAAATACAGTTTAAGTTTAACTTCGAGTTCACTGTGGATATGATACTGATAAAAGTGTAGCTTTTCTCTACTCCACTAACACTTTCTGCGTCTAACGCAGTTACGAGATATGTCCTTTGAACGAAGGAAACGTGGTTTCCAAAACGTGCGTTAAACGCTGAAAGTGTAAATGGATTAGAGAGTAGTGACACTGTTATCAAGTCGAAAATACAGTTTATTCTTGCACCCCTTCCTAGGGATTTCAGATTTATATTATCTTCATTCAAGTATGAGAACCGCCCATTTTGGTTTATTATTTGATAAAATCAAATAATACACCTAAGTGATCGACCAAAAAAAAATTACCCCCCCTGAAAATTTCACAGTTTACATTTTGAAGTATGTAGATTTGAATTAACTAATGAAAAAAATCCGTCCGTCCGCTGTTCGCCATCTTTTGTACGCCGTCCGTTGTCTGGGGCTTTTCTCTGAAAGTACTGGACCAAAATCAATGAAACTTGAAAGAAAAATCTTGTGTCACTCGAGATTGATCCTCCAAGCTTTGCAGCAGGATAGGTGTACCCTAAGGGCACAAAACTGGGGGTTGGAGGAAAAAAAATAATTTCTCGAAAACTTACCACCGAATTTTCATGAAACTCTCAACGTTGATTATTGATGCATAATTCAACCTGAAAATTTTCACTCGGATAATTTCCGACCAGTGGTCATTGAGTTATAAACAGAAATGCTGCAAATTTTGAGGTGAAAAGCCAATGAGTTATTAACTGAGAAAATAATAAACCCTTGTGTAAAATTTGCAGCGTTTAGTTTAGAGTTTTGTCGATTTTCGAATAATAATGGTTGAAGTGAATGAATAAGAAAGTTATAGACAGTGTATTTCGGCTTAGCGCAAAGAAAAACACAATTTTCATTAGAAAAACCTCTATTCAGAGTATATAAATAATAACTTACAATGGAAGTAGTGAGGAAAAGAGAAACGTGTTGTTTAGAGAAATATACAGCTAGGAGTGGCAAGAACCCCGCCAAATTACATTCAAAAGCATTGATTAGAAGTGTCGAGCGTGTTATTTTATGCTTTTTGTAAGATTTTTCAAAGAGGTTTTTTTTTTAAGTGTGTATATTATAGTTACAGAAAATGATTAAATCTCGTTCAGCCATAAACTGTACAAACAGGTTCAAAAAAGGCCAAAATATCAAATTCCTCAAGTAAGATGGTGTCTTTCTCATTTGAGTTTTCATTTAATTGAAACTCATTCAAAACCATATTTTTCTAATTTCTGAATAAGAGCTAAAGCTTTCTGTAATCTATAGATTTCCAAAGGACAAAGTCCTGAGAAAAAAATGATTAGTGGCGGTACCAAGAAAAAATTTTGTTTCCACGGACACCTCTTTAATTTGCAACGAGTATTTTGTTTGGAATTTCAATTAAAATTCATTAGCATAAATGAAAATTCCTTCAAATTAATCAAGGTATAAAATCTCAAATTTTTTTAATGAGAAACTCCATGAATGTGTCCTATGAATCATTATTCAGAAAAAGGAAGACGAACTTGATTTTTTTCAATTATATACTAAGACAGACAATCGATTTCGTCACATGGCCATCATCAGGTCAGCTGAAATATAAATAAGACATAAATAATAGAATTACAAGACGTCAAAATAACATGTGAAATTTTTTGCGCGCATGTTCTAGGGGAACAGCGTGCTATCGTTTTGTCCAAATGTCTGTAATTTTGGATGATTGAGCCCAAAATGGTCTCAATCGACTAGGTTGGACTCACTGATGACGAATCCGGTGTCAAAATTGATTCTGTCCGGCCGGTCGGCCGGCCGTAGACACGATAACTGTCGACAGAAGCAAGCTAGCAACTTGAAACTTTCAGCATAGGTTGCGCATCGGAATGCCGCGGTTAAGTTCGTAAATGGGCCAAATCGATCGAATAGTTTCGGAGTTATAGGCATTTGAAGTTTTGAAGTTATTTATTTTTTATTTCGGAAACTACTAGGGCGATTGGATTCAAACTTGGCAGTTAGGTGAAGTACATCGACGCGCAACTTTGGGCCAAATTTCGTCAGGATCATATTGTCGGTAATTTTAAAAAAAAAATTTTTTCGAAATTTTTTTCCAAAAAAATTTTTTTTTCGGAAACCATTCATCATATCTAAAAAACATTATACTTACACTTTGACCTTCTAATTTCACAGCAGTGTACCAAATTTCAGTTCGATACGATCATAAGTTTTGGAGATATGGGGAAAAAATATGTCAAATTTCGAGGTTTTCTTCTCGATATCGTTGATTTTTTCGGTATAACTCGAGAAATACTGATTCAGTCCTGATTAAACTTCACAGCTAGTTTTATGATGCTGAAAGACAACTTTATGCAAAATTTCGTGATAATCGTGTTATTAGAACAATTTGAAAAAAAAAATTCTATGATTTTCTCATCATATCATCCTCATTAAATTCTGTATGAAACTTCGAAATGTTATTTTCGATGAAGTACTGGATTTTAATTCGATCTGATCTGTATTTTTGGAAATATTGGAAAAATAAAATTTTGATTTGGTATATCTACGGAATCATTGGGTGGATTTTACCCATTCACGAATTCGGCCTTCGTTATTAAGGTCCAAACCTTCTCTACAAATATCGAGTTTCTAAGTTGTTTTTTTCGGAAGTTATTGTGTTTACGCAGTCGGCCGTTAGGCTGACCGTAAACACAATAACTTCCGGAAGAAACGACTTAGAAACTCGATATTTGTAGAGTAGGTTTGGGGCTTAATTACGAAGGTCGAATTCGTGAATGGGTAAAATCCACCCAATGATTCCGTAGATATACCAAATCAAAATTTTATTTTTCCAATATTTCCAAAAATACAGATCAGATCGAATTGAAATCCAGTAATTTATCAGAAAAAAATTTCAAAAAGCACTGCCGTGAAGGCAGCAGCTTTTGCGCGCACGTTCAAGTTCTTTGCTGAAGCGGTCATCTACATTGGACATGCGCGCAAAAGTTGCTGCCTTCACGGCAGTGCTTTTTGAAATTTTTTACAAATGTTTCTTCATATTGATATTCTGTAACATATATGAAATAACACAAACTCACCGTCAATGAAACATGTACTATACAAAACATCAGATAAATTTTACTTTTACTTTTGAATATTGAGTTTACTTTCTAAGATGTTCTAGGTTAAGTCGGTAATAATTATTAATTTTCAGAGAAGCACCATCGACAGTTTCCAATCGAATCATATGCTTTTATTTTTCTCGATTCTATGTGTGACTGTCGTCTTCAGATATATGAACGCATATACAAAGGCAAGCGGAAAAGTCTACACAATAGAAGGGTTAACCATCTTCAACAGATTGATTGTCGGGAAATCTTTAATTTCGTTGAGGAAATGTTCGTCGTTCCCGCACTTCAGAATTTCCAGTGGTTCCAAGAGTGAGGTAGAGTGTTTGTCAACAAGATGACTACCCATGGCAGAGGCCTTACTTCATCGACATTACGATTTCTATGAATTAATACTCTTGGAACAAATGGAAATTCTGAAGTGCAGGAACGACGAACATCTCCTCAGCGGCTGCCCGGCCGTCCGTACGCACGATTTCGGGTGAATGGAGGATACTATCGACTTCAAAATTTCAGGGTTGGTTGCATTCCGAAATGCGAAGGTTATGTTCGTTTATGGGCAAAATTGGCCCAACGGTTTTGGAGTTATAGCCATTTGAAGTTTTGACGTTATTTTCTTGATATTTTTAGAACGACCAAAGCGATTGGATTCAGATTTGGCAGTTAGTCGGACCATAATGAGTTTTAACTTACTGCGAAATTTCGTTGAAATCGTGCTGTCCATAAATTAAAAAAAAAATTCTCGGAAAATATTTGTTACATTTGGAAAATATTTTGGTCATACGCGGAGCTTCTCATTTTTCAGCAGTGTACCAAATTTCACTTCGATACGATTATAATTTTTGAAGATATTGTGAAAAAATATGTCAAATTTCGTGGTTTTTCCTCGTTTTTGAATTTTTTTGCCAAATAACCTCAGTATTTTTCTAACAAGTGCATAAAGTTCGAATTCACGTTAGTGCTTTTCTAGAATTTCAAATTATCGAATTGTTTGTTTTGCCGTGCTGGTCTTAATAATTTACTCCTAATCCGACAAATTCCTCATGGAAGTGCTGCAAATGAGCTCTGAAATGATATAAATAGTTAAAAAATCCTCAATTGGTTGAAAAAAATCGGAGAGACGAAAAATTAGCTATTATGTCAGTATTCCACTATTTTTGAGCCGCTAAAGTGCAGGCGACCCTGCGCTCCCTAGTTTTCTCTGAAAAATGCCTCAGAACCCCTGCGAATTATAATGTGTGTGAATTAAAATCTTATTTTCAAATACTGAATTACACAAACCAATTTCTTTTTCAGTATGATTGCAACATGATGGCAGTAGATTGGGGAATTGGTGCAAGAGGTCCTCAGTATGCAACAGCGGCCGCAAATACAGAATTAGTTGGTAGACAAACAGGTATTCTGCTACTAAGGATAATCAAAAATGGAATGGATCCTAAAAATATTCATCTGATTGGTTTTTCACTAGGAGCTCACGTTGCTGGCAGTGCATCAGAAGTGCTCAAAGCAAGTGGTCATTTACTGGGAAGAATAACAGGTAATGAGTGATATCGATTGATATTTCAAGGGAAAACGCTGCAAATTTGATGAAGAGGTCCACTATTTTTACATCTATACATTTTACATCATATATGCAATTCGAAAAGTACCGATCTGATGTAATTGAGACTTAGCAAAAAGAACTAGTGTAGGTCATCAAATATTCTAAGCTCTAGCCGATTCTAACGTATAATTTAAACCGTAGGTGCGAAAGACACAAAGTTTGGATTTACTAGTGTTGCATAATGGCGAATTTGCCTCTATAGTTGAATGAGCATAGGTACAGGATGTAACATATTTGATGTGAAATATTGAAAGAGGTGATCATTTCCAGAAAAAATATAACATGGAACGTTTTCCGTAAACCTCAAGGTTCACGAGATATCAGTTGTTTTGAATGATCAATCTATTGAATTCCACCTGAGCAAATTCAACAGAAACCGAGAAGGTTCTTTCAGTTTTATGATTATGAAAAATTCCCCAACTCTTACTTTTTCAAATATGTGGCATATTTATCAAGACAAAATTACTGACATAGGAAAAATTAATTGAATAGGAGTTTCAAGACCGATAGTCGTTGTTGGCTTCTCTATGTATGCTCTCAGCAAGTACATACATAGCCAAGACTCTTAGAACACTGCAGAGAAAAAGTAATTATAATGTTAAAGACCCATTCAAGTTAATAGAACGGGTTAATCGTTCCTCATTGCCTCCAAGATATGGGTTATTTTCTTTGGATGTCGTGTCCCTCTACACTTACACTCCAATCGAGTTCAGCAGTGTGATTCTGTGTCCTATAGAATTCTATACATTGCTTTTATTCTACATGAGTCGCATTCTGTGCACTGTCATTGTTGCAACGAGACGTTGAATTCGATCGCCACGAAGCGCCACTTCGAAAGGAAATATGTGTCTTTGCAATCATTGAAGGGATTATACTAATCCACGAATTTATCCTTGGTACAATCAATAAAAATACAGATTTTTCTTTCATACCTCTACATAATATCTTTCGATATTGATATCTTACTATAAACTTTCATTGTCTTTAACCTACTATACGTATGAATGACACATTTAATTATTTGAACAACTGACATAGAACGATTGGAGTAAAAGACTTAAGAAAACGGTAAGATAATTTCATACAATACAAAAATAATACTAGACAAGTTTTCCATCTTCTATCTTTCGATTGAGAATCAGCAGTCTATTCTACAGGGTGTAACAGGGTTGATGTAAAATATTCAAGGAGGTGATAGAACAGATTATTTCCAACAAATTATGTGCTTATAATTTTTCCCTTAAACCCCTCGGTTCTACAGATATCAATTCTTTTGTCTTTTTTGGAAACTTCCCTTCCTTGCTCAAGAAAAGAGAGTTTATCTCTGGAACGACGAGACCTACGGCAATAAATGGGCTCTTACTCGAAAGAAAACAAGATGCTCCATTCACCATATTCAATTTTGCTCGAGCAAATTCAACAGCAACCAAAAGAACACAGATCCAATGAGAAATTAATTCTAATCAACATGACATTTCATTCCTCGATTGTATTCGTAATCATTTCTAAATTCTCTACATAACAACATCAGTGAATGAGAGAATCAAAAGTCAGAGAGCCTGGTCCTCCCTGAACAAGTACATCTCATTAGCGAACCTACCTAGTGATGTTATGATTAAAAAAGTAAGCATCGAGAAGAACTTTGACTCAATGCTATGTAAAAGGGAAGAATGGGAAAAAGAATACACTACCCAAAAACTCAAAGCAAATATCGTTAAATGGTATACAGATGGTTCTAAAACCACGACGGGGGCCGGCGCTGGAGTATACGGGCCTAGAACTAAATGTACACTATCGCTAGGCTCCTACTCGAGTGTTTTTCAGGCAGAAATACTTGCTATCGAAAGATGCATAGACATTAACCTGGAAAGAAACTATCAAGGGTGTGACATAGTGATCCATTCTGATAGTCAGGTTGCTATTAAAGCACTGAACTCCTATGTCATCGACTCAAAGCTGATATGGGAGTGCCGAAGGAAACTCAATGAAGTAGGCAAGAATAACAAGGTCTCCTTAGTCTGGGTTCCTGGGCACTCAGGAATCAAAGGAAATGAAGAGGCCAACACTCTAGCCAGAAAGGGAGCACAAACGCTACCTACTGGCCCAGAACCTTTCTGTGGTATAGGCAAATGTACCTATAAGAAAGAGTTTTTGGAGGAAGAAGAAAATGAAAGAGGGGCACTCTGGAGGAATTCTCCAGGAATGGAACACTCTAAAAAGTTCCTTCGGAACTTTGAAATTGCTAGATCCAAAAATCATCTGGATCTCAGTAAGAATAAGTTACGCCTCCTCACTGGTTTCCTCACAGGACACTGTCGCCTAAGGAAGCACATGATGAGAATGGGCTTATCAGAAACTGACGAGTGCAGATTTTGTGGGGAGGAGGAGGAAACCCCTGTTCACCTGACAACAGAATGTCTCGCCATTGTGAGCCTGCGCAAAAGATACCTTGGACAGGAGCATTATAGGAGGAATGAGAACTTAGCCTCCTTGAAGCCCTCACAGATATTAGAATTCATCAGAGCTCTTGAGCTGGAGGGCGAGCTGTAGGTTGCGAAAACAGCTCTGACAAGGGGGCACAATAGACCTTAAGGTCGCAGTGGAACGTAACCCCTTACCAACTATCAACTATCAACATCAGTGACGCCATGAAGGAACTACCATTAAACATGAAGCAGGATATGTGGTTTCAAATGGATGGTTGTCCTTCGCATAATGGGCGCATGGTATCAGATTATATGAATGCAGCCTATCCTGGTAGAATAGTAGATGGATTGGAAGATTTGGTCCGCTAGATTACCCAGCAAGAAGTCCGGACTTTACTCTTTTGGATTTTATCTGTGGAGCAGGCTGATGTTTGAAGTTTATAAAGGTACAGTTGTGTCGCTAGAAGATTTGAAGATGAAAATTGAAGAAGCCTGCGATATGGTCCGCGGCAATCCGCAGGAACTGCAGCACGTGATTAACTGAATGGCAAAAGATGATCTCCTGTCCTCGACCACGGTGGAAGGCACATCGATCAGTACATTTGAGTAAAGGAAGTGTTGTCACCCAAATAATTTCTTATGTTTCGATTTTCACTATAATACATTTCTGGATCATTCTTAATTTTCGTGAATTTTTCAATTCCTACCAAGCAATAAATACTGAGTTATATCGAATGTAACTGAGCTACTTGAAAGCCAACATGTGTTCATTAGGAAAGCGGTAGGCAGTCTCAGCTACCTATCTTCTGCAATGTTGTGCACATTGTGGCGCTCACGTTTTCTGGTAGATTTGATTCGTTTTCCTACGTCAGCGATTTTTTCTTGGTGAATGTTTTACATATTTGGGATGCTGAGACTAGCGGGAAGTTTTCACAGTTATAAAATCAATAAGCCGAGAAAACGACGGATGAAATTTCATATTGGTTTCCTTATTGGTCTAAATTTCTCACTGAACCTGTGTTCTTTCGGTTCCTGTTGAATTTTTTCATCAAAACTGGATACAGTGAATGTAACACCTTTTTCTCTTTGGACTAAGGGCACATTTATTGCCGTAGGTCTCGTCGTTCCAGAGATATACTCTCTTTTCTGGAGCAAGGTGGGGAAGTTTCCAAAAAAAACAAAAGAATTGTAGAACCGTGGGGTTTGAGGAGAGTTATGAGCACATTTTTTGTTGGAAATGATCTGTACTACCACCTCCTTGAATATTTTACATCAACTCTGTTACACCCTGTATATTATAAGTCGAAATATCACCACGTGGTACCAACTAATACCTGATTACAAACGGATTCATCTGATCTAAAACCTCTGGCAAGCTTGTGAAATGTGCATGTGCAAAGAACAATTTTGATATCAGGTATTTAATTAGTCTTTTTTCTTTGATAAATGAAATGTAGTAAGCAACACCTTCAAAAACCTGAAAAACTTCTAAAATTATATGATAGATGATCTGACTCTATAAAACTATTAATTTCATGTTTGAAATAATCCTTAGGAGTTAATCCTCTACATTGATCAGCAAATATCAAATTTGTAACGACCGATCGTAAAAAACAATTGATGACCTAGTTACGCGATATTCATAGATAGTTTTGGGAGTCATGGACGAGGGTTGAATACATGGAAAGATGAAAGCCTCTTGTATAATTTCAAAAATAGATATTCCGTCGTGAAATCATATTCTTGGTTTCTAGTGTCACGAAATTCCACAGTATTCTTTATACCTGTAGAGTTCACAAAAATGTTCTGAATTGAGATTCGATCAGGCCGGTATTTCTAAGTTATTAAGAAGAGGAAATGTGAAATCGATATACCTCCAAAACTCTTGAACAGATTTAACTCAATAATGGACCAAACTGGTGCAACTTTCTTCACAAGTCAGTGTTCATGGACCGATGCGACGGACGTACAGAAAAACTGAACTGAATTTTACTATGATTTGTTCATCAGTGTTTACCCTATCGTCTGAGACCACGTTTAACCCAATTTCAGGAAATTACCTAATTTGTAGCGAAATTATAACGCTATCGTTTTCCATTTGGATTCATGGTTATCTATTATTCATGGTGATCTCTTATTAATTTATTGTGTTTCAGGTCTTGATGCAGCTAGTCCTCTTTTTCGAAACAATCATCTCCGTGAAAAGCACAAAAAGTTGGATAGAGATGACGCACATTTCGTTGATGTGGTTCACACTGATTCTAGTCCGGTAGGTAAATCCTAGAAATGAAAAATTTTATTCGGGAATTAGAGATATGACCCAAATATTATTATTCGATTCAAACTTCTTCTAGTTTGCAACTGATGGTTTCGGCTTGTGGGAACCAATAGGCCACGTCGATTTCTTTCCTAATGGTGGTCAGGATCAACCTGGATGTACAGATACGAGAGGTTCCGTTGTTGTCACAAGTTTCGGTAAGCATAAACCACAAAAGAGAACCGGACAAGTATCATTCACGGTAATATAATTCCTTTCGAGAATTTTCATCATAGAAACAAATAATTGGAAGGATAAATATAAGTATTCATAATTTTTTATTGCCTTCACGTCGAAGGAAGAAACGTATCCCAACATGAAAAGAATATACGCAAAAGAATATTGTTCAGGATTCAGTCACTTATTATGTTTTATATCAGTTCATTATATTTCCAATAGAAACAGTCGTCTAACACATTCACTGAATTTATTGAGAGAGCGAAACATCTCTCACTCGTTAGCATGGTGTAGCATTTTCTATTAAACAGAGTGTATCACGTAGCATCAATCATTAAAGTGTTAAACAATCACATCAAAGGTTCTTTATCTCCTCTAAAATAAAGTGGTAGCAGTGGTTTCAAGAATACAGGTGTAACAACTAAACAAATATGGTAGAGTAGTGACGTGAAGTCAGGAGCTTTTACGCGCTTGTTCAAATTCGAAGCCATTTCCTCAACGAATTTTGCATGAATTTCTACGTCGTCAATTTTTCAATTAACTGCTATAGATTTGAATTCAATCAACTCTGTATTTTTGCAAATATAAAAATAAAATATCGAATGGATATATCTACGGAATTATTGCGAGGATTTTGCCCATTCATGAGATCGCCCTTCGTTTTTGAGACTCAAACATGCTTAACAATTATTGAGTATTTTAGTCGTTTCCTTCGGAAGGTATTGTGCTTACAGTCGGCCTAATCCCTCATCTAAAAATAAATATCTTCCGAAATAAGGATCCACTTAGAAACTTCATAATTATACAGAAGGATTGATGTTCAATTATGAATACCGAATTTATGAATTGGTCAAATCCAACCAACGATTTCAAAGATATACAGGGTGTTTTACAATGAACTGGACAAGCATATTTAGCCGTGTAGATGATATTGGAAGTGTCCGTTTTGCCTTATGAGATACAACCCGTTTTCGAAGCATAAGCGAGATACAGAGTGTGTAATGCTGACTGAGAAATATTCTGATAACTGTTTTAAGTTACGCATGACCTTTGAAATAACGGTTTTTGGTCTCATCTCAGTATTTTTGGGTGGTCAATCCAATCGTGGTGTAGAATTCTGGAAAAAAATTCAAAGTGGCGGAAAACCTGCAATGTTGGAGTTTTTTATTTTCGATTGCCAAACTGGAAAGCATTATTTCAATGTTCTCGATTTTCTAAGATTTTCCGAGGAAAAAACACGCCAAAACTCAATTTTTTTTTATATGTCTACAGTGAAAAAAATCTCCAAAAAAATTGTCGAAATTGAAATTTCCAAAGCAAGGTAGGAAAGTTTCCAAAACAGACAAAACAAGTAATATTCGAAGACTATAGGGTTTGAGAAAAAATGTGAACTCATTTCTTTCTGGAAGTGATTGATAGTGTCAGCCCCCTGAATATTTTTCATCAACTCTGTTACACCTTGTGGAGTGAAATATTCCTCAAATGCAAGTACCGCCGTTTTCGAGAGTTTTTTACGAGCTTGTTCCAAGGAACAAAAGCCGAGCGTTATCTTTTTGTCTGATTGCCTATAATTTTACGATTTTTAGACATAGGCTCTATAAACGAGGGAAAAAAAATATGTCCATCTAAAATGTTTCATTTTGTCCCAATAAATCAAAAAAAAATGTGATGCGAATAAATTGAAACTTCTAGAAAATGTATGCGAATTTTCCTGAATATAGTAGGTATTACTAGAAAAACGAATTTAGCGTTCGTTATGACTGAATCTACCGGATTTTTGGAGAAGCCGCTGCCCAGCTTATTTGGGGTTAACTTGGCATCAACTCTTGTTTCAAAATAAAAAACTCACTTCTGGTGTACCATTTTGAAATCACCCTGAACTGTATACTTCATTGATGTGATATGCAGCAGTAGAGAGAATAATCAACTCCGAAACTATCGATGAAGAATTTTTCACATTCAACCTCCCCAATGTTCACGTTTTCCAAAAAGCTTTCGATCTTTGTTTGATCGATCATCAGTCCCCTAAAAATTTCCCTGTTTGCGGACTGGGTACGATACCACCGGCCCCAACATTATTCTTGAAAAAAGTGAGAATAAATATTCAATAATATTTCACAAGATTTATTGAAAAGTTAAAAATAATAATATCGAAAGCGCAGAAAAAAATTATCCTCACAGGAATATACAATTTTTCAATTCGTCCGACATTAATATACCTTCGAATGAATATATCTCGATAACAATTAGGTAGTTTTAGCCCATTCACTGATTATAACACCATCAAATTTCATTTTATTTCTTATTTCCCCGATATTTTCAATTGTGTCGTCTAATACTGAATTTATTTTTCAGATAAAACACTAACCCGGGAAATAGCATGCAGTCATATTAGAGCATGGCAACTGTTTCAAGAATCACTTTTGAACAAGGTGTCAGGAAAAAATAATACCTGTGAATTTATTTCTTATAGTTGTCCTGGAGGTTTACCTTCTTTCGATCGGGGGCATTGTTTTCCCCACTTAGATAATCCGAAAAGTACTTTGTATCTAGATCCTAGTTACAGGACGGAAATAGGAAAGTTAGGCGAGGATGCTAAAGGCGAAGGTGTTATGTATCTGACAACAAGGAGTTCATCATCATATTGTGGTAAGTCGATCACTCATTTCATTCGAGCTTATATACATTGGAAATGAAAATTTGAATCGAAGTTTTCTTTCCTGAAAGTAGAAAGTGTGTTACGAGGAATAAATATGATGATATATTGTGATTTATTTTATCGCAGAGTTGTAAAGAGCACTTTTTCAAAAAAGCAAAAAGGGTGTGGAATAAAAATAATTATCGTAAACTTTCAGAACAGAAATCGATACACGCACTAATGTGGAGTCTGAAATTTTGAGGCGCTCATTCGAATTAATAGACGGAGCGGACACTCATACAGGTCTATACCCTGCCCAGCGCTGGATATGAATACATTGGCCATTTTACGCCAGAATTCGCTGAAATTTCTCGTGGATCTTCATTATTTTATACCTAGATTCGCAGCTTTCAACTCGAACGGAAATGCAGGTATTTTTGAGAGTAACTTCTTTCAATTCATCGATGCATGAAAACTAATGAACAAATGACAGGAGAGAAACATCTTTTTATTGCGCGCATGTTCTAGGGGAACAGCGTGCTATCGTTTTGATCAAATGTCTGTAATTTTGGATGATTGAGCCGAAAATGGTCTCAATCGACTAGGTTGGACTCACTGATGATGAATCCGGTGTCAAAATCGATTCTGTCCGGCCGGCCGGTTGGCCGGCCGTAGACACGATAACTGTCGAACGAAGTGAGCTAGCGACTTGAAACTTTCAGAATAGGTCGCGCATTGGAATGCCGCGGTTAAGTTCGTTAATGGGCCAAATCGATCGAATAATTTCGGAGTTATAGGCATTTGAAGTTTTGAAGTTATTTATTTTTTATTTCAGAAACTACTTGAGCGATTGGATTCAAACTTGGCAGTTTGGTGGAGTATAACGACGCGCAACTTTGAGCCAAATTTCGTCAAGATCATATTGTCAATAAATTTAAAAAAAAATTTTTTTCGAAGTTTTTTTACAAAAAAATTTTTTTTTCGGAAACCATTCATCATATCCAAAAAAAATTATACTCACACTTTGACCTTCTAATTTCACAGCAGTGTACCAAATTTCAGCTCGATACGATCATAAGTTTTGGAGATATCGGGAAAAAATATGTCAAATTTCGAGGTTTTCTTCTCGATATCGTTGATTTTTTTGGTATTACTCGAGAAATACTGATTCAGTCCTGATTAAACTTCACAGCTAGTTTTAAGATGCTGAAAGACAACTTTGTGCAAAATTTCGTGATAATCGGGTTATTAGAACAATTTGAAAAAAAAAATTTATATGATTTTTTCATCATATCATCCTCATTAAATTCTGGTTTGCGTGAAGTTACCCACACATTTCCAGCCACGGTTTCTGACGTAGAGACTGTCGATATTGGGATAGAGGGAAGGCATGCATTATTCGTAGACAGTGTTGCCAGATGTAATGAGTAGAATGAAATGAGAGATATCTCGATTCTGCAGCTCAAATTGAAGCAATTGCTTGAAAGTTGACCAATGACTTCATCATTCAAGAAAGCAGAAGCCAAAGTGATCGATAAAAACAATAGAGTCAATAGAGTATCCGATATAATATGATATAGATTTCCGTTAAACTATGGAAAAAAAGACGTGCCACGTAAACTAAAATTCTGTTCGATAGAGTATAGAATATATGAACTAAATCAATTAAAAAAATTTTTCGACGGCCGTCGAACTACGACTAATAAATTTAGTATGGATTCCGATGTCGAAAAGATAGAGATCGGAAAGAGGTGCTGCGTGAACAAGAATTCTTTTGGATAGAGTATTCCATATATCCACTGAATATATCGAAACATTTTTTTGGATGGTCGTCGAACTATGGAAAAAAATTGAAAATGGAAAAAAAAAGTGAGGATGGACTCTGATGTCGAAAAGATGGTGATAGAGAAGAGGTGTCGCGTAAACAAAAATTGTTTTGAATCGACTATTCAATATATGAACTGAATCCATCGAAACATTTTTTTGGATGGCCGTCAAACTAAGGAAAAAAAAATTGAGAATGAAAAAAAAAAGTGAGGATGGATTCTGATGTCGTAAAGACGGTGATCAAAACGAGGTGCCACGTAAACAAAAATTGTTTTGAATCGACTATTCAATATATGAACTGAATCCATCGAAACATTTTTTTGGATGGCCGTCAAACTAAGGAAAAAAAAATTGAGAATGAAAAAAAAAGTGAGGATGGATTCTGATGTCGTAAAGACGGTGATCAAAACGAGGGGCCACGTAAACAAAAATTGTTTTGAATCGACTATTGAATATATGAACTGAATCCATCGAAACATTTTCTTGGATGGCCGTCAAACTAAGGAAAAAAAAATTGAGAATGAAAAAAAAAAGTGAGGATGGATTCTGATGTCGTAAAGACGGTGATAGAGAAGAGGTGCCACGTAAACAAAAATTGTTTTGAACTGACTATTCAATATATGAACTGAATCCATCGAAATATTTTTTTGGATGGCCGTCAAACTAAGGAAAAAAAAATTGAGAATGAAAAAAAAAGTGAGGATGGATTCTGATGTCGTAAAGACGGTGATCAAAACGAGGTGCCACGTAAACAAAAATTGTTTTGAATCGACTATTCAATATAAGAACTGAATCCATCGAAACATTTTTTTGGATGGCCGTCCAACTAAGGAAAAAAAAATTGAGAATGGAAAAAAAAGTGAGGATGGATTCTGATGTCTAAAAGATGGTGATAGAGAAGAGGTGCCGCGTAAACAAAAATTGTTTTGAATCGACTATTCAATAGATGAACTGAATTCATCGTAACATTTTTTTGGATGGCCGTCAAACTAAGGAAAAAAAAATTGAGAATGAAAAAAAAAAGTGAGGATGGATTCTGATGTCGTAAAGACGGTGATCAAAACGAGGTGTCACGTAAACAAAAATTGTTTTGAATCGACTATTCAATATATGAACTGAATCCATCGAAACATTTTCTTGGATGGCCGTCCAACTAAGGAAAAAAAAATTGAGAATGGAAAAAAAAGTGAGGATGGATTCTGATGTCGAAAAGATGGTGATAGAGAAGAGGTGCCACGTAAACAAAAATTGTTTTGAACTGACTATTCAATATATGAACTGAATCCATCGAAACATTTTTTTGGATGGCCGTCAAACTAAGGAAAAAAAAATTGAGAATGAAAAAAAAAGTGAGGATGGATTCTGATGTCGTAAAGACGGTGATCAAAACGAGGTGCCACGTAAACAAAAATTGTTTTGAATCGACTATTCAATATAAGAACTGAATCCATCGAAACATTTTTTTGGATGGCCGTCCAACTAAGGAAAAAAAAATTGAGAATGGAAAAAAAAGTGAGGATGGATTCTGATGTCGAAAAGATGGTGATAGAGAAGAGGTGCCACGTAAACAAAAATTGTTTTGAACTGACAAATCAATATATGAACTGAATCCATCGAAACATTTTTTTGGATGGCCGTCAAACTAAGGAAAAAAAAATTGAGAATGAAAAAAAAAAGTGAGGATGGATACTGATGTCGTAAAGACGGTGATCAAAACGAGGTGCCACGTAAACAAAAATTGTTTTGAATCGACTATTCAATATATGAACTGAATCCATCGAAACATTTCTTTGCATGGCCGTCAAACTAAGGAAAAAAAAATTGAGAATGAAAAAAAAAGTGAGGATGGATTCTGATGTCGTAAAGACGGTGATCAAAACGAGGTGCCACGTAAACAAAAATTGTTTTGAATCGACTATTCAATATATGAACTGAATCCATCGAAACATTTTTTTGGATGGCCGTCAAACTAAGGAAAAAAAAATTGAGAATGAAAAAAAAAAGTGAGGATGGATTCTGATGTCGTAAAGACGGTGATCAAAACGAGGTGCCACGTAAACAAAAATTGTTTTGAATCGACTATTCAATATAAAAACTGAATCCATCGAAACATTTTCTTGGAAGGCCGTCAAACTAAAGAAAAAAAAAATTAGAATGGAAAAAAAAGTGAGGATTGATTCTGATGTCTAAAAGATGGTGATAAAGAAGAGGTGCCGCGTACACAAAAATTGTTTTGAATCGACTATTCAATATATGAACTGAATTCATCGTAACTTTTTTTTGGATGGCCGTCAAACTAAGGAAAAAAAAATTGAGAATGGAAAAAAAGTGAGGATGGATTCTGATGTCGAAAAGATGGTGATAGAGAGGAGGTGCCACGTAAACAAAAATTTATTTGAATTGACTATTCAATATATGAACTGAATCCATCGAAACATTTCTTTGGATGGCCGTCAAACTAAGGAAAAAAAAATTGAGAATGAAAAAAAAAGTGAGGATGGATTCTGATGTCGTAAAGACGGTGATCAAAACGAGGTGCCACGTAAACAAAAATTGTTTTGAATCGACTATTCAATATATGAACTGAATCCATCGAAACATTTCTTTGGATGGCCGTCAAACTAAGGAAAAAAAATTGAGAATGAAAAAAAAAATTTCAAAAAGCACTGCCGTAAAGGCAGCAACTTTTGCGCGCATGTTCAATGTAGATGACCGCTTCAGCAACGAATTTGAACGTGCGCGCGTACAAATTTCAGTTCGATACGATCATAAGTTCTGGAGATATCGGGAAAAAATATGTCAAATTTCGATGTTTTCTTCTCGATATCGTTGATTTTTTCGGTATTACTCGAGAAATACTGATTCAGTCCTGATTAAACTTCACAGCTAGTTTTAAGATGCTGAAAGACAACTTTATGCAAAATTTCGTGATAATCGTGTTATTAGAACAATTTGAAAAAAAAAATTTATATGATTTTTTCATCATATCATCCTCATTAAATTCTGTATGAAACTTCGAACTGTTATTTTCGATGAAGTACTGGATTTCAATTCGATCTGGTCTGTATTTTTGTAAATATTGGAAAAATAAAATTTTGATTGGGTATATCTACGGAATTTTATTTTTCCAATATTTCCAAAAATACAGATCAGATCGAATTGAAATCCAGTACTTCATCGAAAATAACAGTTCGAAGTTTCATACAGAATTTAATGAGGATGATATGATGAGAAAATCATATAAATTTTTTTTTCAAATTGTTCTAATTACCCGATTATTACGAAATTTTGCATAGAGTTGTCTTTCAGCGTCTTAAAACTAGCTGTGAAGTTTAATCAGGCTTGAATCAGTATTTCTCGAGTTATACCGAAAAAATCAACGATATCGAGAAGAAAACCTCGAAATTTGACATATTTTTTTCCGATATCTCCAAAACTTATGATCGTATCGAACTGAAATTTGATGCATTGCTGTGAAATTAGAAGGTTAAAGCGTGAGTATAATTTTTCTCGGATATGATAAATGGTTTCCGAAAAAAAAATTTTTTTGGAAAAAAATTTCGAAAAGAATTTTTTTTAGAAATAACCAACAATATACTCCTGACGAAATTTGGCTCAAAGTTGCGCGTCGTTGTACTCCACCTAACCGCCAAGTTTGAATCCAATCGCTCAGGTAGTTTCTGAAATAAAAAATAAATAACTTCAAAACTTCAAATGCCTATAACTCCGAAACTATTCGATCGATTTGGCCCATTAACGAACTTAACCGCGGCATTCCAATGCGCGACCTACCCTGAAAGTTTCAAGTTGCTAGCTCACTTCGTTCGACAGTTATCGTGTCTACGGCCGGCCGGCCGGCCGGCTGGCCGGACAGAATCGATTTTGACACCGGATTCGTCATCAGTGAGTCCAACCTAGTCGATTGAGACCATTTTCGGCTCAATCATCCAAAATTACAGACATTTGATTAAAACGATAGCACGCTGTTCCCCTAGAACATGCGCGCAAAAAGTGAGGATGGATTCTGATGTCGTAAAGACGGTGATCAAAACGAGGTGCCACGTAAACAAAATTGTTTTGAATCGACTATTCAATATACGAACTGAATCCATCGAAACATTTTCTTGGATGGCCGTCAAACTAAGGAAAAAAAAAATTGAAAATGAAAAAAAAAAGTGAGGATGGATTCTGATGTCGTAAAGACGGTGATCAAAACGAGGTGCCACGTAAACAAAAATTGTTTTGAATCGACTATTCAATATATGAACTGAATCCATCGAAACATTTCTTTGGATGGCCGTCAAACTAAGGAAAAAAAATTGAGAATGAAAAAAAAAAGTGAGGATGGATTCTGATGTCGTAAAGACGGTGATCAAAACGAGGTGCCACGTAAACAAAAATTGTTTTGTATCGACTATTCAATATATGAACTGAATCCATCGAAACATTTTTTTGGATGGCCGTCAAACTAAGGAAAAAAAAATTGAAAATAGAAAAAAAAGTGAGGATGGATTCTGATGTCTAAAAGATGGTGATAGAGAAGAGGTGCCGCGTAAACAAAAATTGTTTTGAATTGACTATTCAATATATGAACTGAATCCATCGAATCATTTCTTTGGATGGCCGTCAAACTAAGGAAAAAAAAATTGAGAATGAAAAAAAAAAGTGAGGATGGATTCTGATGTCGTAAAGACGGTGATCAAAACGAGGTGCCACGTAAACAAAAATTGTTTTGAATCGACTATTCAATATAAGAACTGAATCCACCGAAACATTTTTTTGGATGGCCGTCAAACTAAGGAAAAAAAAATTTAGAATGGAAAAAAAAGTGAGGATGGATTCTGATGTCGAAAAGATGGTGATAGAGAAGAGGTGCCACGTAAACAAAAATTGTTTTGAATTGACTATTCAATATATGAACTGAATCCATCGAAACATTTCTTTGGATGGCCGTCAAACTAAGGAAAAAAAAATTGAGATTAAAAAAAAACCGTCTTTACGACATCAGAATCCATCCTCACTTTTTTTTTTCATTCTCAATTTTTTTTTCCTTAGTTTGACGGCCATTCAAAAAAATGTTTCGATGGATTCAGTTCTTATATTGAATAGTCGATTTAAAAAAATTTTTGTTTACGTGGCACCTCGTTTTGATCACCGTCTTTACATAAGAATCCATCCTCACTTTTTTTTTCATTCTCAATTTTTTTTTCCTTAGTTTAACGGCCATCCAAAAAAATGTTTCGATGGATTCAGTTCATATACAGGGTCTTTCACGAGGAACCTCACCCATATTTATACGGGAAACTACTGAACGTATTTTCATGAAATTCAGCACTTATAAGTATTTCACAATGCTGATGAAATCTAAAATATTTTCAAGGCATGAGCACCTCCGGTTTTTCCGGAAATGACGTCAACTTCCGTTTTTCAAATTAGAACACCATTTTTTTATTGCAGAAATAGATTCCTTAGAAAATTTCAATTTATTTTGATGTAAAATTTTTCAGTTTTGGTTGGAAAATTCTCTCTGAGCGGGAAAATTCGAAAAAAAAATCTTAATAGAGCTCCGCTGAAACAAGAATAACTTCGAGGTTTTTAGATGGAAAATTTTCATTTTTGGGATTTTTCAAGATGTAAGATTGATGTATCCACTTTAAGAATCGAAATCGCGATTCATGATACAGGGGGTGAAAAAATCGCTTTCAAAGTTAGGGATGACAAAATCGTGAAAAATCAATTTTTTCAAATTAGAACCCCATTTTTTTATGGCAGATATTGAACCTACGTTAAAAAATAATGTGAGTGTATGCATCACACCCTTGCCCTAAAATGGATATTTTCTGAGTTATTCACAAAAAACTGTTTTTCGTCTTGAATTTTCAGCTATTTCTTTTCCCTTCACGCCAAAAAGATGAAATTTTCAGGAACTGTTATTTGAACCAGGCTGTAGATTTTTCACCCCTTCTTGAAACCGACCTTTTTCAAGTTTGTCATGGTTCTGTTAATGGTATCTCTCGTTGGTCTGGGTCGGTCAGGAAACCTCTCAATGAACAGTCGAATCGTTCTATCTACAACTTTATTACATTCTCCATGAAGTAGAATGAGATTTAAATAATCTTCATTGGTAAAATTAGGCACAGTGATCGATTTTATAACTTAATACGAATTATCACCAAATTAATAGTAAACACAAAATGCTACTGAATAAAGAGGAATTTGGCAGATGTAATTAATGATATCTATCATTAAAAAAAAATAATGTAAAACAAGGTAAGTTTTTGCATATGGTTCATAAGGAATTATTTATTTATCACTGGAGAGAAAACCGATGGCCGATTAGTTGAAATAAAGAGGTTTCCGATACAAATTCGAATCCAAATTCGCCATCTATTTAGGAACAACCAGTAACTTTTTTCTCTTGCATATTAGGGTAGTAAAATCTAAAACATGGTTTAAGTAATAGTTCCTGAAAATGTCACCTTTTTGACGTGAAGTTAAAAGAAATAGCTGAAAATTCAAGACGAAAAACAGTTTTTTGTAAATAACTCAGAAAATATCCACTTTAGGGCAAGGGTGTGATGCATACACTCACATTATTTTTTAACGTAGGTTCAATATCTGCCATAAAAAAATGGGATTCTAATTTGAAAAAATTGATTTTTCACGATTTTGTCATCCCTAACTTTGAAAGCGATTTTTTCACCCCCTGTATCATGAATCGCGATTTCGATTTTTAAAGTGGATACATCAATCTTACATCTTGAAAAATCCCAAAAATGAAAATTTTCCATCCAAAAACCTCGAAGTTATTCTTGTTTCAGCGGAGCTCTATTTTAGATTTTTTTTTCGAATTTTCACGCTCAGAGAGAATTTTCCAACCAAAACTGAAAAATTTTACATCAAAATAAATTGAAATTTTCTAAGGAATCTATTTCTGCAATAAAAAAATGGTGTTCTAATTTGAAAAACGGAAGTTGACGTCATTTCCGGAAAAACCGGAGGTGCTCATGCCTTGAAAATATTTTAGATTTCATCAGCATCGTGAAATACTTATAAGTGCTGAATTTCATGAAAATACGTTCAGTAGTTTCCCGTATAAATATGGGTGAGGTTCCTCGTGAAAGACCCTGTATTGAATAGTCGATTCAAAACAATTTTTGTTTACGTGGCACCTCGTTTTGATCACCGTCTTTACGACATCAGAATCCATCCTCACTTTTTTTTTTCATTCTCAATTTTTTTTTCCTTAGTTTGACGGCCATACAAAAAAATGTTTCGATGGATTCAGTTCATATATTGAATAGTCAATTCAAAACAATTTTTGTTTACGCGGCACCTCTTCTCTATCACCATCTTTTCGACATCAGAATATATCCTCACTTTTTTTTCCATTCTCAATTTTTTTTTCCTTAGTTGGACGGCCATCCAAAGAAATGTTTCGATGGATTCAGTTCTTATATTGAATAGTCGATTCAAAACAATTTTTGTTTACGTGGCACCTCGTTTTGATCACCGTCTTTACGACATCAGAATCCATCCTCACTTTTTTTTTTCATTCTCAATTTTTTTTTTCCTTAGTTTGACGGCCATCCAAGAAAATGTTTCGATGGATTCAGTTCATATATTGAATAGTCGATTCAAAACAATTTTTGTTTACTTGACACCTCGTTTTGATCACCTTCTTTACGACATCAGAACCCATCCTCACTTTTTTTTTCATTCTCAATTTTTTTTCCTTAGTTTGACGGCCATCCAAAAAAATGTTTCGATGCATTCAGTTCATATATTGAATAGTCAATTCAAAACAATTTTTGTTTACGTGGCACCTCTTCTCTATCACCATCTTTTCGACATCAGAATCCATCCTCACTTTTTTTTCCATTCTCATTTTTTTTCCTTAGTTTGACGGCCATCCAAAAAAATGTTACAATGAATTCAGTTCATATATTGAATAGTCGATTCAAAACAATTTTTGTTTACGCGGCACCTCTTCTCTATCACCATCTTTCAGACATCAGAATCCATCCTCACTTTTTTTTTCATTCTCAATTTTTTTTTCCTTAGTTTGACGGCCATCCAAAAAAATGTTTCGATGGATTCAGTTCATATATTGAATAGTCAATTCAAAACAATTTTTGTTTACGTGGCACCTCGTTTTGATCACCGTCTTTACGACATCAGAATCCATCCTCACTTTTTTTTTCATTCTCAATTTTTTTTCCTTAGTTTGACGGCCATCCAAAAAAATGTTTCGATGGATTCAGTTCTTATATTGAATAGTCGATTCAAAACAATTTTTGTTTACGTGGCACCTCATTTTGATCACCGTCTTTACGACATCAGAATCCATCCTCACTTTTTTTTTTCATTCTCAATTTTTTTTTCCTAAGTTTGACGGCCATCCAAAGAAATGTTTCGATGGATTCAGTTCATATATTGAATAGTCGATTCAAAACAATTTCTGTTTACGTGGCATCTCGTTTTGATCACCGTCTTTACGACATCAGAATCCATCCTCACTTTTTTTTTTCATTCTCAATTTTTTTTTCCTTAGTTTGACGGCCATCCAAAAAAATGTTTCGATGGATTCAGTTCATATATTGAATAGTCAATTCAAAACAATTTTTGTTTACGTGGCACCTCTTCTCTATCACCATCTTTTCGACATCAGAATCCATCCTCACTTTTTTTTTCCATTCTCAATTTTTTTTTCCTTAGTTTGACGGCCATCCAAAAAAATGTTACGATGAATTCAGTTCATCTATTGAATAGTCGATTCAAAACAATTTTTGTTTACGCGGCACCTCTTCTCTATCACCATCTTTTAGACATCAGAATCCATCCTCACTTTTTTTTCCATTCTAAATTTTTTTTTCCTTAGTTTGACGGCCATCCAAAAAAATTTTTCGATGGATTCAGTTCTTTTATTGAATAGTCGATTCAAAACAATTTTTGTTTACGTGACACCTCGTTTTGATCACCGTCTTTACGACATCAGAATCCATCCTCACTTTTTTTTTCATTCTCAATTTTTTTTTCCTTAGTTTGACGGCCATCCAAAAAAATGTTTCGATGGATTCAGTTCATATATTGAATAGTCAGTTCAAAACAATTTTTGTTTACGTGGCACCTCTTCTCTATCACCATCTTTTCGACATCAGAATCCATCCTCACTTTTTTTTCCATTCTCAATTTTTTTTTCCTTAGTTTGACGGCCATCCAAAAAAATGTTTCGATGGATTCAGTTCATATATTGAATAGTCAATTCAAAACAATTTTTGTTTACGTGGCACCTCGTTTTGATCACCGTCTTTACGACATCAGAATCCATCCTCACTTTTTTTTTCATTCTCAATTTTTTTTCCTTAGTTTGACGGCCATCCAAAAAAATGTTTCGATGGATTCAGTTCTTATATTGAATAGTCGATTCAAAACAATTTTTGTTTACGTGGCACCTCATTTTGATCACCGTCTTTACGACATCAGAATCCATCCTCACTTTTTTTTTTCATTCTCAATTTTTTTTTCCTAAGTTTGACGGCCATCCAAAGAAATGTTTCGATGGATTCAGTTCATATATTGAATAGTCGATTCAAAACAATTTCTGTTTACGTGGCACCTCGTTTTGATCACCGTCTTTACGACATCAGAATCCATCCTCACTTTTTTTTTTCATTCTCAATTTTTTTTTTCCTTAGTTTGACGGCCATCCAAAAAAATGTTTCGATGGATTCAGTTCATATATTGAATAGTCAATTCAAAACAATTTTTGTTTACGTGGCACCTCTTCTCTATCACCATCTTTTCGACATCAGAATCCATCCTCACTTTTTTTTCCATTCTCATTTTTTTTTTCCTTAGTTTGACGGCCATCCAAAAAAATGTTACGATGAATTCAGTTCATCTATTGAATAGTCGATTCAAAACAATTTTTGTTTACGCGGCACCTCTTCTCTATCACCATCTTTTAGACATCAGAATCCATCCTCACTTTTTTTTCCATTCTAAATTTTTTTTTCCTTAGTCTGACGGCCATCCAAAAAAATGTTTCGATGGATTCAGTTCTTATATTGAATAGTCGATTCAAAACAATTTTTGTTTACGTGGCACCTCGTTTTGATCACCGTCTTTACGACATCAGAAACCATCCTCACTTTTTTTTTTCATTCTCAATTTTTTTTTCCTTAGTTTGACGGCCATCCAAAAAAATGTTTCGATGGATTCAGTTCATATATTGAATAGTCGATTCAAAACAATTTTTGTTTACGTAGCACCTCGTTTTGATCACCGTCTTTACGACATCAGAATCCATCCTCACTTTTTTTTTCATTCTCAATTTTTTTTTCCTTAGTTTGACGGCCATCCAAAAAAATGTTTCGATGGATTCAGTTCATATATTGAATAGTCGATTCAAAACAATTTTTGTTTACGTGGCACCTCGTTTTGATCACCGTCTTTACGACATCAGAATCCATCCTCACTTTTTTTTTTCATTCTCAATTTTTTTTTCCTAAGTTTGACGGCCATCCAAAGAAATATTTCGATGGATTCAGTTCATATATTGAATAGTCAATTCAAAACAATTTTTGTTTACGCGGCACCTCTTCTCTATCACCATCTTTTAGACATCAGAATCCATCCTCACTTTTTTTTCCATTCTAAATTTTTTTTTCCTTAGTCTGACGGCCATCCAAAAAAATGTTTCGATGGATTCAGTTCTTATATTGAATAGTCGATTCAAAACAATTTTTGTTTACGTGGCACCTCGTTTTGATCACCGTCTTTACGACATCAGAATCCATCCTCACTTTTTTTTTCATTCTCAATTTTTTTTTCCTTAGTTTGACGGCCATCTATGAAAATGTTTCGATGGATTCAGTTCATATATTGAATAGTCAATTCAAAACAATTTTTGTTTACGTGGCCCCTCGTTTTGATCACCGTCTTTACGACATCAGAATCCATCCTCACTTTTTTTTTCATTCTCAATTTTTTTTTCCTTAGTTTGACGGCCATCCAAAAAAATGTTTCGATGGATTCAGTTCATATATTGAATAGTCGATTCAAAACAATTCTTGTTTACGCGACACCTCTTCTCTATCACCATCTTTTCGACATCAGAATCCATCCTCACTTTTTCTTTCCATTTTCAATTTTTTTCCATAGTTCGACGAACATCCAAAAAAATGTTTCGATATATTCAGTGGATATATGGAATACTCTATCCAAAAGAATTCTTGTTCACGCAGCACCTCTTTCCGATCTCTATCTTTTCGACATCGGAATCCATACTAAATTTATTAGTCGTAGTTCGACGGCCGTCGAAAAATTTTTTTAATTGATTTAGTTCATATATTCTATACTCTATCGAACAGAATTTTAGTTTACGTGGCACGTCTTTTTTTCCATAGTTTAACGGAAATCTATATCATATTATATCGGATACTCTATTGACTCTATTGTTTTTATCGATCACTTTGGCTTCTGCTTTCTTGAATGATGAAGTCATTGGTCAACTTACAAGCAATTGCTTCAATTTGAGCTGCAGAATCGAGATATCTCTCATTTCATTCTACTCATTACATCTGGCAACACTGTCTACGAATAATGCATGCCTTCCCTCTATCCCAATATCGACAGTCTCTACGTCAGAAACCGTGGCTGGAAATGTGTGGGTAACTTCACGCAAACTAAATTCTGTATGAAACTTCGAACTGTTATTTTCGATGAAGTACTGGATTTCAATTCGATCTGGTCTGTATTTTTGGAAATATTGGAAAAATAAAATTTTGATTGGGTATATCTACGGAATCATTGGGTGGATTTTACCCATTCACGAATTCGGCCTTCGTAATTGAGGTCCAAACCTTCTCTACAAATATCGAGTTTCTAAGTTGTTTCTTTCGGAAGTTATTGTGTTTACGCAGTCGGCCGTTAGGCTGACCGTAAACACAATAACTTCCGGAAGAAACGACTTAGAAACTCGATATTTGTAGAGTAGGTTTGGGGCTTAATTACGAAGGTCGAATTCGTGAATGGGTAAAATCCGCCCAATGATTCCGTAGATATACCCAATCAAAATTTTATTTTTCCAATGTTTCCAAAAATACAGATCAGATCGAATTGAAATTCATTACTTCATCGAAAATAACAGTTCGAAGTTTCATACAGAATTTAATGAGGATGATATGATGAGAAAATCATATAAATTTTTTTTTTTCAAATTGTTCTAATAACACGATTATCACGAAATTTTGCATAAAGTTGTCTATTAGCATCTTAAAACTAGCTGTGAAGTTTAATCAGGACTGAATCAGTATTTCTCGAGTAATACCGAAAAAATCCACGATATCGAGAAGAAAACCTCGAAATTTGACATATTTTTTCCCGATATCTCCAGAACTTATGATCGTATCGAACTGAAATTTGGTACGCGCGCACGTTCAAATTCGTTGCTGAAGCGGTCATCTACATTGAACATGCGCGCAAAAGTTGCTGCCTTCACGGCAGTGCTTTTTGAAATTATTTGGAAACTAAATTTGGAATATGTTTTATCGGAATAATTGGGTGTATTATGTGTATTTATGAATACAAACATCAAAATTAAGCTCCAAAATTTATCTGTGAATATCGAACCCTGACGATCGATCATAAACACAATAACCAGAAAAGAGACATAAAGTGTTGAATTCTTCCCATTTCAACCCGTTCCCACTAGGTGCGATTTCTGCCTTGTGTTGTATAGCAGCAGAACCACCAATTAGATTTCTAGGAAAAGGTGTGAAACTCGACTGCTTAGGTATTGTAAAAATATTTTCAAAATCGCCTGTGAACCCGTTCTGTGAGTGGCATCGTTAGCCGCAAACTCATTTCATATTCGACAGATATCGCGAAAAGCTGAGATACTAGGAAACAGGTCCAGTTAACCAATACATTATCCGTTATTCAATAATATAACGATAAACTTAGCTAACGTCAACGTTTGAGAATCTGCCGGCTCAGCTCCCATGAAATACCAGAGACACTGAAATACCCTTTCCGATTGTCCCTCCACTCTTCTCCTAGAAGCTAAAAAAAGAATAGGATTGTAAATCACTGTCGGGGGTGTGTTTTCGAAGGAGTGAAACACCAACCGTGGGTTTCACAAAGCTTGATCGTCCGATCAACGCGTTGATATTCTGTGGTAATGCTAAAAATGAACTGAAATAGAACATAGTATTGTCTTGATCACAACAATCACGTTAATCAGTGCTTTGGGAAACCCGCTGTAAGCAAGGCAATTCAAACCAGTTTATTTTGTCGACATACCATTAAAATAATGAGTAAGGAATCTATACATAAAAAATTATTATCATCAGAGAAAATGCATGTAATCCTTAGTCATGGTAAACACAGAGGAATTGAATTCACCCGAAAATCATGGTGAGCACATGGAAAATGAAGGCGATGTTTCGTAATGAGAACAGATAAGAATGAACAAGAAAAGTGAAGACAATAAATCAGAAATGGTGGAAGTCCTGAATGTATCGCGGTGTAGTCCTGTGCGGACATATGCAACACACCGTAGTCTCTACATGGTCTCCAGTGCAAATCTGGCTCACTGATCTTCATGCCTCGCAAGGTTTGAATAAAGAACAACAGGAAGAAGCTTAACACTTTTCTACTTCGTATATCAGTGGGACATAGGCGCCCATATTGAACCTCCAAGTATGACTCATGTTAGTTAGTTTCTTCAGACAAAGAAGTTTTGGAACAACGTTGTTCTCTCTTCAAAGTGAAAGGAAAGTCGGCCATATGCAACATCCATCCCGGACCCACTTTGTGAGCTATTATGCTCCTTCCTTATGTTCTTCATTCAGAGCTCGCAAGCAATGATTAAGGTTATGGTACTATACGTCGCGATGGAAATTCCATTGGCTCCTGACATAACGTAGTGGGACTGACTTCGTCTAATCCAGGTGCATTGCGTGGGAATACACACAGTTGAGTACAGATTTTTGTACAGAACTGCATTTCAGAGTCCCAATCGTTGACAAAACGGTGGCCTGGCCCGGTATCACCTGAGTGATCACGCCTCTTATTTTCCAGTTTGTAGTTGCATGGGTCCATGCACCACATACAACTGCTTCCAAAACGGTGATGTTATCAACCAACTCCTTTCTCCTTTCCCTGCTGCGGTGTTTGGTACGGAATCTGCTCGTGATTTGCTTCGTCGAGGTTGATTGCTGAGCATAGCCACTTTCGTTCTCACTGCTGCTATCTTGTGGTCGCCTGGTTTAGCCCTAAGATCGGATGTTCTCGCCAGTATTTCGAGTGAATTGTTATTTCTCAATATAGTTAACGCAACTTAACTGTGTCTGAGTAGAAGAGGGAAGATTTTCGGTTCACAATTTCTTTGCGTTCTGTCTTGTGGTAATTTCATCCCGACATCCGCAATCTCTAGCTCTTTCACGAATTTCGGCTTCAAGGCTCTATCAGTCGGAATTTCGTCTGATCTTCAGTCACTCCGGCGAAATTTCCCTCGGCCATGTCAAACCAGAGTTCGCGGTCTGTAGGTATGAACTCGGCCACTCAAATGGTCAATCTGAAGAGTACCATCCGATTCGATAGATGAATTTGGGAATTTATTTCTGCTCTTTCAATAACTGAGTTCAAACCATATCCGAAGAACTAAATTTCAGATGTCTTTGATCCACATTTGAGCCCTGTTCCACTGATCCCCAGACACCCTGTATAAACCCAGGCAGCAAATAGACGTCTAATGGACGTCTATGTTTGGTCTCGAAATGACGAAGGAGACGTCATTGAAGACGTCAGAGGCACCCCAAGTTCACGTTGAAATGTCATATCCGTAAGACGTCGTATTTGGACGTCATAATGACGTCTTGAAAATGAAGTTGTAGACGTGTGAAATAAAAGAAAATTTGAAAAAACTGTGCTATCACAGACCTGTCATTTTCCACGTATCAGCGGTAGTATTCAACTCGAGTTACTTCATGATGATGTTCTAAGTCTCAAGTTCTTTTGATTTTACGGTAGCCCGAGTCAGACCTCGAACCTGGAACACCCTATCTACTAACCCAACAGCTTAACACTGCGCTAAGCCAGTTGCTAGTTAGGGGTTTTCCTTCGGTCAGATAGTGATCGCAGTATGAACAAAGGCAGTACATTATTATGTGAGAGCATGAGTGACTTTAAGTTTGATACTTATTAGAAATGGGGATGAAATATACTATCGAAAAGGTTGGACAGATAAATGGATGCAAAAGTAGGAATTATTTTTATAGATATCTATCCAAAAAGACGAGCGATTCTTGCATCTATATAGGTAAATGAATATATTTTGCGTATCTCGGAAACGACTAGAAAGATTTTGATGAAACTTTGTTGTTAGTAAGAATTTGGTCCGCCTTAGTGATTGTATTTTTCGTTTTGAAAAAATGGGCAATTCTGAAAGTATTTATACCTAGGTATATACGAATATGAATACAACACAACAGAAATACTGGAGAAAGTTCAATTCTGTAGGATATTTCTTTCTAAAGCCACATGAATGCATTTCTTAGCGGTCGCCCATCTAGATACCAGTCATGTTTGGTGCTGCTCGGCTTTTGGATATTCGTTTCCAGTCAAGTCAATAACATTCATCATTGGTATAATTGCATATATTTTGCGTGTTTCAGAAACAGCTATGTCAATTTTAGGAATATCGTATGAGGATAAGGTTAAACATTTCGAAGTCTCAATATTTCGTTCCCAGTATTTCAATGTAGGGGATTTAGCAGTGTCAAGGAACAATGTAGAGGTATTATTTTATTCTATTTGCGACGTTCCGGCCAATTTGTGGCCTTATTTTCAAGCTAAAATTTCAAAATATTGACATCTCAACCCACTTTCAGAATAATGTAAAACTAGAAATTATATATGATAAAACTATACAATATTAAAAAGCTGTAAATTAACAGATTAAAAACGAGAACATCACCTAAAAGTGAAAATACATTACAATTATAGACTTAGACCACAATAATGAGAATTCTAAAATATGTGGATGTAGAACAGAACAATCAAAGACAAATCATTAAAATGGAAGCAGATGCCTGCACTCCCCTCGGAATAATAATAATAGATGTATAATAGAATAATAAATACTATTTGGTCACTTTTTCATCTATACAAAAGGTACGACCAGTAATTACCAAAGAATACTCTAGTTTGACGTGTTCAGAATTATAGATTTATACACCGAAACAGGCATCATACCAATGTCAAAAAACATCACAACAAACAAGTACTCGGTGCGGGCAAGCTGATCACGTCTATCTCCGCTCGCCTAACTCTGGTAGGTCAAACTTAACGATGCTGTATCAGTTCTTAAATTCACAGAATTTGGGTCTCTATTGACGTATACTATCTCTTTAAAACAGCGCCTAAACCAATTATCATATTTATAAAGAATTCAGTTAAACATTCCGAATTTATCCTTATAAAGTTGAATTTATTGAAACGATTCTATATTTAAATATACAGGGTGTTCCCAAATTGGAGGTACAAACGAAGAAAGGAGATTCATGGAGTAATTTCAAGGAAAAAGTCTCATGAAAATGCGACCGCGACCGTTTCGAATTTTTTTTCAAGTTTTTTTCTCATAGAATCTGCATTTCACAAGATATTCAACTGAAAGTTCGCAAAGTTATTACACTTTGAGTTTACACAATGTGACATGCCAATTGCGATTGCAAATCTACAGGGTGATATTTTTTCCGGAACACTGTGCCCTGTTATCCTTCAGAACTTTTTTTGTTGGTGATCACTGTTAGCTTGAAATGTTTTTAAAAGAAGCTCGGTTGTTAAAGTGAACTTCATGGCCCCTTGTAGTTTTGTCGTATCTGATTCCGATTTCGAGGAAAAAATTCGAATCCCTCGAAATCCTCCGAATTGTCATAAAATCCAATAAGTTAACTACGGTGAATGAATTCATTATTCGTTTTTATGGATATTTTCTGATATGTAGCAATTATTCATAAAATTTCATGAACCCGTAAAATCATCTTATGAAGTGCAGAAACTATGAGAAAAAACTTGAAAAAAATTCAAACTCAAACAACCTATATTTCGTAGACGAAACGTTTACGGTCCCATGGTTATGGGACATTTTTCTTTGAATTCATGCGAGAAATCTTCCATCTTCTTTTGTAACTGCAACGCTCTGTATATGATTGCTTCCGCGAATGAAAAAACCCAGGGAAGCTCGGCCGCTTAAGTACTTAACATACTACACAATTTTGATATCGATAAATGAAACCATCATTCTGTGGCGTAATATATTTCTCCCAAAAAATATAAAACAATATTTTTTTCATTGTGAAGAACGTGCTGTCATCATCTGAAAACAAGACTTTCTGAACTTGAAAAGACGCCTTTTATCGTCATTTCGAGTCAATATTGTGTCGTCCCCTAAAGGTCATCTATTATAATTAGTTAGGGACGTCGTGGACTGAGTAAGACAGAATTATGACGTCATCATAGATCACTCTACCGCCCGGAAGGTTGTCTGACTTTTAAAAGACGTCTTTTAGACGTCGAAAATGTTGGCTTTTTTTTCCTGTCAATGATGATACGTCTTTCCTAGGTCCTATATTAGTCGAAGACGTCGTGGACGTAAAATGACGTAAAAATGCCGTCTATAAGACGCCATCTTAGGTCAGTCTTCTACCTGGGAACTATACATAAGAGATCATTATCAAAGGGATTGTATAATAATATAATATAATAAAATGTATAACATTCTTAGTCATAGTAAATATATAGGAATCAAATGAACTCAAAATGTCATGGTAAACACATAGAAAATGAAGGCGATATATCTTAATTGAGTACAAACACAAAGAAAAATTAATTTAGTAGACGTGAATACACAGAGACAATAAAATGGAGAAACACTCTGCAATAACGCCTTCATCTTGACTATATTTACAGGGATAAAAACGTTCTACGTTCCTATAACATTTCAGCGTCCTTTGGGTGGTTTTTAGAAGCTTCTGTTTATAACGTGGCATCCTTCCTTGGAAGTAGATAACGGTGAGGCCTTCTCTTTTGTGGTTCGCATTTCCACACTCTGTGCAAGATAAGGTGATGGGTTTCTGGTGTACCATAAAAAAGAAGGCTGTGGTTTTCCTCATTCAGCAAGGTTACTATAGGTAAAATATGTTCAGAACTTTAGTCAATATTCCTGCTCTGCAGGCACAAGGAGAAATCAGTGTACTCAACTTTATTCGGTGGTTTGTTTAACAGGTGGCCATCTAATGCTCCAGTAAAAAGTCTCGGCTGTTTCCTACCGAGGTCCAGGAGTTTTTGACCGCAAGCTTAGAGGGCGGTCTCCCAATGGGACGGCTCGACTTTCTGAGAAAATTCCACATGGTTCATTCAGAGGAGAATTTTATATCTAGTCGCCGGCTCCGGACCAACATTGCCTGATTCCGTGCATCGCTCAGTCAAGTGTGTCTGCTTTCTTATTACCGGAGACCTCATTTGGGGTACTGGACACCGAATAACTTTCACAACGTAACCTAAGCCCAGCTCACCAAGAACTTTTCTGCAATCTCCTACTAAGTAGGAGTTGACGATTACCTCATTGTGGAATTTGAGAGAGTATCATTTGCGGATATTCTCCAGCATTCATGGGAACATATTATCTCCTCAGTCAGTCAACGATAGCGTAGTACCAGCAGAACCGAAAGGGTCTGCTGGTGTCTAAGATGGTGCTGAGCTACGCGCTCGACGAAGGGCCCAATTGTGAAGTCCCTACATTGACTGAAGGACCCTCTTACTATACCTTCCTCGGATTTTCACCGTGAACCTCCACAATGTAAGCTCCCTCGATGTCAGGCTGTATTGCACCCTTTGGTATTTTTCTATTTGAGTGTATATAGTTCCCATGAATGACGAAGCACTTGAAATTCACCCTCAGTTTCGATACTGAGAGAAGTTTTCCCCAGGGAACCGTTAGTGACAAATATCACCCAGAAGCCATTCAGCCCGAGGCACGATTTTTCACACCATGGCCTGAAGTCAACTTAGTTTCTCCGTTCTGCTCAGTCTGCCTCAACACATGTATTCCCTCTCGGGACACCACAACGACACGGACTGAGTGTCCTCTGTACATACCGTGAAGAACCATTGTGGATGTGAGAAAACTCAGACTGTCCATCATAGCACATCACAGCATTTATTCGAATTTAAAAAAAACAAACAAATACCTATATAACCCAACAAATAATTAAAAAATTTTATATATCAAACAAAGTGTACACAAAATACTCAAACTCAATTATGATCGAAAACAGAATAATATGAATTAAGTTTATCGAACAACCCCGAAATGGACGAAACAACGTAAACAACTGAATTAAAAAAATCTTTTTCAAAATGTAATTTTTTTTTTCAGAAACTGTTCATCATATTTGGAAAAAAAATTTTGCTCAAACTTTGAGCTTCGTATTTTACAGCAATGGAACGAACTAACGATTTGAATTTTTAGAGATATTGGGAAAAAAAGGTGAAATTTTTAGATTTTTTTACCGGTATCGTTGTTTTTTCCGGAATAACTCAAAAAAATTAGGTATCCAGCCGAATCCCAAAAAATCTAAAAAGAGCACTGACATGAATTCAGCATCTTGTACACGCATGTTCGAAGGAGATCACCAAAAGTGCGTTTGATGGGGTCAAAACGTGAGAAATTAAGTACCGCTTTGGCAACGGCTTTGAATATGCGCGCAAAAGCTTTTCTAGGTTCTTCCGTGGAAATTTAAAAATAGAGAAGCACAGCCTCTTTTGCGCGCATGTTCGAATTCGTTACCAAAGCGGTCATCTTTTCACGTATTGACTCCATCAAACGCACTCTGCTTTTCTAGGTTATTATTTTTGGTCTGGTCAATGCCCTATAGATTGAAGAGGAGATCGATACTTAGGACTCACCTCATTACTTTTAAGCTACCACTACATTATATTTCCGTTTAATAAAACCATTCACATTTTTGAATTCGATCTAAAAAATAATTTAGATACATCTTTGACAAATATCGTAAGCCGCAACGTACCACGTAGCGGCTTGCGATAGTTCGACAAAAATGTAACGATATTCATCCAATTTTGTATGCATGGAACTCCAATATTAAAAGCTAGAACTTAGTTCAGGAGTCATTGAAGGAAAGATAACCGAGACATATACCAAAGTAAGCTCGGATGTCAGACGGATTGTTTTGTTATTGGCAATTTTTAGCGAGATGAAGTAATTATTTACAATGATTTCCATTTTATTCCAGGAACCCAACTACAAGCGTCTATTCAAATATCACAAAAAACAAAACCCACCAAAGGAATATTGCAATTACACCTTCAATACTCAAATTATACTACAGATTTCAGTATAAAGTGCGAGTAAGTTATTGTGTCAAAAATAAAAATGACATAATTGAAATGTTTAACTTAGAATTTTAGATTTTATAATGACTGGAACTGCGATGAATGGTCTAGGAGTAACAAAGTTCAACACTCTCACACCTGAAGTGGAAGAAGTAAACGCTAGTTTGAGTTATGTAGATATAGATAACGATAAACAAACCAATGAAGTAAATCACACCATATATATTGATAGGATAACAATCCGCGATATGTACGGAAACAGGTAAGAAAAAGAAATTTCACAGAAGATTTTCAATAACAAAAAAATCTACTCATTTCACAGCTGGCAATTCTGTGGGAAAGATACGATGTTGAACGACCAAATAGGATTACAGTTCGATGCTATCAATGTTACGCTTACTAGAAAATTTTGTTGACTAAGTCTTAGATACCTATTGTTAATATATTTTTTTAAAGAGAGCTTGATAAGTGAATTTTTTAATAACCTACCCAATGTCGTATAGTACTGAAATCTATATTATATCACATTGCATATTTGTTTCAAATTGATTTGAAGACATGAACATTTTAAATCCCAATCTATGAAGAACTAGAAAATAACTGACAAAGTTATTTGACACTTTTTCCGAAATAAAATATCGGATCGACCAGAAATTTGGAGCACTTTTGTTCAATATTGACTTTGAGGTTGTGTGCCGAATTTCATGGGATCACGATGATTGTTTCCGAAGAGAAATATTTTTTTTAACCAACATTTTCGATTTTTTTTATTTTTTAGTGGTACTACACACACAAAATTTTGATTGAAGCCACGCATCGGAATTCTTGAATTAATTTCGAAATTTTAATCTCATCGCATCATAACTTCTTGGAATATTGACGACATAACCTCAAAATTTCAAATTAACTTGATATATGATTCTTCATCAGTGAGTCCAGCCTAGTCGTTCAAGACTATTTTCGGACAAAAATTGAAAAATGCAGACATTTGAGCAAAGTGATTAAGCGGTTTCCGCTAGAACAAGCTCGTAACTGGCCCCGACTGAACATAAAAATTTTGATTTTAAAATCTCTCCATCTCCAAAATGGGTAATGAGCATTCCGTAATTTCCAGGGGAATCTCATTTCGGTGTTTTTTTTTGGGTTTTATGTCTACTAATTTGGTTTCTATGGTTCTTGAGATCAAGTAATTTTTCGGATTTAAATATATACGAATTTCGGTGTGGTGAGGATTCACATTGTAGAAATGAGTATTAGGTGCTCCAAATCCGGACTACAAATACTAGATGTTCAAATCAGTTTTCAGAAATTGATACAATCTTTCGAATATTACAGTTTCAAATCATTTGTTGAATACAATTTTTACCACAGAATCAATTATTTTACATTGTACTGATAACTCCTATCAGCTTTTGTACAGAGATGACACTTTCTGGGAAAAACCATTAAAACCATGTTATTATGTACCCCGGTTAGGGTATAGGTTCGTCCAGTTGATGGCGTATGAGAGGGCATGGGAATAACTCTCAATATTCGATAAAGGGTTTAATTCCTTTGGTAACTATCTGCGACATAACAATGAATGCGGTTTATCGCTTCATTGTGTCTTTGCTCATATTACATAACCATAAATATTATATATGTTTTGTCAAGGTGTTTACAATCATATTTTGATAAATAAATAACAGACGTGGGATTTCAATATAAGTAGGTATTCTTCTGATCACGTCTTTTGGATGATGCGATGTTGTCTGGACCTTGCTTGTCTTACGTATTAATTGATCAGCCTGTTTATACGTTACAATGTCCTTATTGTAAGCGTATTATGGGCATCCCCCGTTCATGCATAAAGTAAAATGTGGGGATAGCGATAATCATGTTCATTTTATTAAAATAAATGAGTTCTGAGAACGAGTTCTTGATAATGATTATTTATCCAGATTTCCCAACAATTGAATGAAGTTGGGATTTTACATTTGACGACGAGGATGGGATTTACTTAGTTTTGAAAATATATTTTATATACATGGACAGTGCCAGTTGAATGATTTAAAGAAGAAGCAATAAAAATAAAATTTTTTATCATGATGGGGGAACGTAAACAGGGACGGGCCTAAGGCCCCGAATGTTGAACTGAGTTGGCAAATTTTCAAAGCAGTCGGCAAATTTTCGAAGAATTCGAAAATCTTTCAAGGCTGTCAGAAAAATTTCAAAGCAGTCGGCAAAATTTAAAAACAGTTGGAAACATTTCGTTGGATGGGGTTGAAATACATATTTCCAAAAGAATTGTGAAATATGAAGGAACTTGAATCTTTCAATAATAAAGTTTGCAATCAGTGCTTAACAAACCCACAAACCGGATAAAAACATGCACAGAAGAGAGAGAGAGCGGGATAACATGAATTTACTCCAACTGTACAAAGTCGTGATTTGTGTTGACATAGATTCAGGGTTTTTAGTCCGATATGTATAGCCGGCAATAAATAAAGTATTTAGTATTCATCCCAATACCAAGTGTTTGAAAAGATGAAACATTTTCCTCCTTTTACGTTAATCCGCAGCAGGTACCTAGTTGTAGATTTTTCAGTTACGTCGCATGGACTGTGTTATCAAAATCCATCTGGTATCATCAATTTGCGCTGTTTTTATCAGTCGGGCAGAATTCATCATTACGCTCTACGTACATTGTGTTATAGTTTTGCGAAACAACAGCGTGAAAATAAATGAAAAATGAACCGAAAAGGATTCACTTTGGCTCAAAGATGTAAATTATGAGCAGGCACCTCCTCTTCGAATGAGATTTTTGCGCGCATGTTCTGGACAATTTTCGTGCTATCATTTAGTCCAAATGTCTGAAACGATAACGACTTGAAACTTTCAGGGCAGGTCGCGAATCTGAATGCGGCAGTTAATAATAATAATAATGTGTTTTTATTATGTGAATATACATTTCAGCAACATTAAACACAATAAAGGTCAGTTTGGAATGCTCAACCTAAAAACTCACCTATATTATACGGTTCAAGCTCCAACAAAATATCAGAAACTTTTTTCTTGAATTCTCTCAAATTTTGGCTGAGTTTAGCATCCCTGGGTAATTTATTGTAGAATTTTATACACGTGTAAAATGCTCCCTTTTCTGTCAGGGTTAATCTGTGCTTTGGATAATTATAATCCAGTGTTCTGGTGTTTCGAGCTGTTTGTGGAAGGTATGCGTCGAATAAATGTCTAGTTTTGTATAGAAAGAGGACACATTCCTGAATATATACCCCGTACCCGTATTTGTTTACTCTCTAATTGTATGAGGTTATCGGCGCATTTAGGTTGAGTTCCATATTCTGAATAATGTTTTGATTATTGTGTGCACTGTAGATATATGCTGAATTTATGTTCTGTACCCTGGATAATATGCAAATTATGTGACTTCATTGTAAGATAGCACAATCTTTTAAGTATGTCGATGTAATTCATCTTCTTTGTTGTGGATCACAATCAATTGTGGATCATCAAATGGAACCGCTGATAGACGTCAAATTGGCGACTTCCGTTTACTCAATGTTACGTTCTGTGAATGTGTTTTGATATTTCCGAGAAAAGTTTTGAAGTGAGGTTTTATTGATGTTTTGTTCCAGCATTGACTCATGTTAATGATTTCATATATATGTGATTTTTTAAATGTTTTAAGGTAATTACCTAAGGAGATTATATGATATTGTATTGCCACCTGCTATATTTATTTTTAGTCATGATTAAGGGCAACCCCGAAGTTTTTTATGTGAATATTGAACAATAAATGTCCGAAACGTCGACAAAATTCAATTGGGTTTGATTCATATCCCCAAAAAATAAGTCCAATATTGCCAAGATTCTACTACTTATTATCTTCTTCTATAATATTCTGTCAAGCTTGAGCTAATGATTCGGGTCGCATAGCCCTAATGGACCTACAGGTTCCCTTAAACCTGCTAAGAAGGTTTTCAAAGCTTGTTTAGTTTAAAATTTGTTTTTACTCGAGCTTCGCGCTTCAAGTCAATTTAGTTGGGAATGGTATTTAAAAGAGTGATCATTTTTTCGTAACACTCTTTCGGGGTTTCATTTTAATTTTATATTAAATTGACAAGATCTTAATTGAGACAATGTTAGTCCCTCAGATCTCCGAAATTTAATAATAAAGCATTTTTAATTTTTTTCCAATTATTGGTAGCTCCATATATAGCTTCTATTTCTTCGGCTCTCTGTGAAATGTATTTAGAATACCGTTTAACAGAAGGGTCAGTGAAACTGTCTTGCTGTGATTCCATAAAAATTTCACGAGTCTCAAAACGAAAAAAAATAATTCTGAAAACTTTCTCGTTTGTCTGATGAAAGAGTCAGATTTGTACTCTCAAACGTCACAGTCCAATTTGTTTATCGTTTATGTTATTTCGGTACTGTTCATTAGGAAATCTGTTTTCCAAGAAACTGCCTTGACAAATAGTTCCATCCTGCAATCCGTAAGAGCGTTTTCCATGAAAAAAAAACATTTTTATTAGTTCTGTTTCAGATATTAGTAGTGAAATCCTAGAAAATATCTAAAGAATGATGCCAAACCGTCCCTAAATAAGCTTTAATCGATACATAAGGATATCACATTAATAACTAACTTTCAAAACTGTATTGTAATCAATACCAATATGTAGTCAATTTCCCTGGAGATTCCCTAAGTAAATGCTTGATTTTACTTCTAGCTCTACGTCATGTCTAGGGGCATAACCGAATGGTCAGCATATATAGAATGTAGAACCGTAGCCTACGTAATGCGCTGCTGCTTGTATACATCGGAGGCTACGGCAGACCTTCAGCTGCTTTTGTTTACAATTTTACATCATTATTTCGCCGAAAACGTTCGCGTTCCTCAGTTTTTCGCTCAGTTCGGTTGTTTTCTTATTATTTTAAATGAAAATAATAGTTTGAATGGAGTCGTTCCCATTGTGAAGTGTTCTCGAAGTGCGTGGTATTTCGGAATTCCATTCTGAGTCTGTTTGAAGGGTAATCAACATATTAGTTATTCAAAGCATTGGAAATCTTTGATTTGAGTTTTGACATAGCTCGTACTTGTGCATTACCTGGTTGCTACAGTAACAAAATTTTGAATATTTCAATAGACGACTTCGGCCCAAGTTGCCAACCCACAATTTACTTAGCAAGTTTACTTTCACTGGGGAACGGGAATTTCAGGACAAATTCAACATGATAAGGTTCGCATTATTTATAAATAACCGTAAAACATGCCTCGGCTCTTCAAACCAGATAATTCCTTCCAAATATAGGTTTTTGTTAAGATCGTCCCCGATTGGCTGAAATTTAAGTTGGGATTCCTGATTTCATGCAAACAGTGTCAATTTTCATAGGATACGTTCCGAAAATCAACTCTGTTGTTTCGGTTGCCGATTTTCCGCTCCGTAAATATGAAATATTCGGATGGTTCCTGGAACAAGCGCGTGAAAAAGATTATTTACGGAATCTGGTTGATGAAAATGCGGTCGATTTACTGTCACCAGAACGATTTTCTATGGTAAATATCCATAGCATAGAACAATCTATGTTTACTTTAGGTTCCGAGTTCAGAACTCTACGGGACGGTTCTAGCACAGATCTATGGTCTATGCTAGAACCGTCCCGAACAGATCTGAACTCGGAACCTAAAGTAAACATAGATTGTTCTATGCTATGGACATTTACCATAGAAAATCGTTCTGGTGACAGTAAATCGACCGAATTTTCATCAACCAGATTCCGTAAATAACCTTTTCACGAGCGTGTTCCAGGAACCGAATATTTCATATTTACGGAGCGGAAAATCGGCAACCGAAACAACAGAGTTGATTTTCGGAACGTATCCTATAAAAAAATTGACAATGTTTGCATGAAATCAGGAATCCCAACTTAAATTTCAGCCATCGGGGACGATCTTAACAAAATCCTATATTTGGAAGGAATTATCTGGTTTGAAGAGCCGAGACATGTTTTACGGTTATTTATAAATAAGGCGAACCTTATCATGTCGAATTTGTCCTGAAATTCCCGTTCCCCAGTGAAAGTAAACTTGCTAAGTAAATTGTGGGTTGGCAACTTGGGCCGAAGTCGTCTATTCCCTAAAGATGCTTTTAAAAGACAAAAATATGGCGCAAAGCAATACCTATATAAAGAAAGAACTACGATACTATGGTATGCATAAAACATTTTGTAGAATGTCTAATTCTAAAAGAAGTATTTCTACCAACTTTGGATGGTTCCTTTGTTATTATTCCCAGGAAAATTCCCAAATCAAGATAGGAGATTCATTTAAAAAGTAGGTGGGTATACAACCCTGGTGTTAACAGTGGAAGGAAAATCCCTTAAATTATTATAGGAGGTCGAAGCGAAGGAAATATCCCCAAAAACAACAGTTTAAATTCAACAGCTAACCGAACTACTCGATTCTGAAGCAGTTCGCTCTAATGTTCGAACTTCTTTTGCAGTTCTAAAACACTTCGAAATCAAATCAAATGCTAAACCACTTCTGAAATGAACCAAAACACAAAATAGCAATCACGCATGCTCGAACCGTTTCAGAACATTTCTGAACTCGGGACCAAAACAAACCTTATATCAACTCAGTTACGACCACCATTTGCGAGATCACCAGTTCAAGCAATATCGCGAAAATTTCCTACCGAATTTTGTTTGTCATGTCAGGAACTAGCTCCCCCGGGAGTTGTGAATAGAAGAAGTGTAAATTCCTATAAGAAAAATTTGGACCATTTATTTCCGCTCAGTAAGATAGATTAAGGTTGTTCGATACTTTGCCCCAAAACACGAATTCCGCTAGATGTCACTGCTCGAAAACTCGAAGAAATATTCGTCTGGTACATAAAGACCCGCCTGCCGGGATTTATGACTCCTAATAAACTTGGAACGAGAAGAGTTTTACCAATATTGTAAATTTGTATAATTTGGCAGTGCATATTTCGACCTAAGTGAAATATATTTACAGAGCGTTTCCCGTTCTAGTTCCTATGCCTAGTTTCAGGAGAACTAGGCCTGTTTGAAATTTAAAAACTGAGATTATGAGACTTGTTCGATATTCGTTATTGAACTGAGATTACTTCTTTATAACTTTCTTAGAACATATTGTATGAAGAAATTAGGAACACCTTTAAAGGTATAATAAAAATTCATGTGAGTAAAATGCCAGGCAACAACCCCCAGAGTTTTACTATCTTTTAAACCGAGAAAGGGTATAAATGCAATTCCAAGCAACCATGGACCCGAAATCCTGTATACCATAAAACTGTTTATCATCTGTAGTCATTAACAAACACTCAAGGTTTTTTGGTTCTTCTATAGGGTGATAGGTGTTAACCTTTGGGGGGCAGGTAAAATAAAATAATTTATATAATTTTTCGCTACCTCTCTAACAAGTAAAGAAAATTTCTGAAATATTTTTGTGAGAATTCAAAATTCAGATTGATAGCCAACGATTGGCGTCTAATTTTCCGAATTGAAAATTCTCAGTAAGGCTGTATAAGGGTTGATAACTATTTTCATTTTCAAATCGACGAAAAAATAGCTAATATTTTGCCAGGATTTGAGAGTCACAATGTAACCTGTAAGTAAAACAATGTACACCATCCAAGTTGAATGAATAGGAGCTGCCGTTCATCAATGGAAGCGGCAGTTCATTAGCACTAAAATTGTAGAGGGGGACGTTAGAGTAGTGAACAACCTAAATTTGGCAGTGTATCTGTTGTCCTTCCATATGTGTACTGAGTCCTAGATTCCAATCTTTACTATCTCTAATGGATAATAACTATTGTTTTACCTATTCCTCAAGATTTTTATCTCAATTATTATATGATAATTGGTATAATTGTAATTTTGTCACTAAAGAAATAATAAGTTCGAGGACAATTATTGTGAGATATCCATATCCGAAGATATTATGTAAAGGTATCAAGAAAAAACTGTATTATTTCGAAGAAATCTGTTTAATTAAATATTTCTGAAAGTGTGACAAAATCTGAATAAAATTGTTTTCACACAGGAATGGATGGATTTTTTCACTTGAATTTGGTATTAAAATTTAAAAAAAACGAGTAAAATTCAGTGTTCAATCACGTATAATCCGTAGTATTGCTGAAAACATATGAAAACATGTATCGGAATCCTTCACATATATTTGTTCGCTTCTCAACCCAATGAAAAATCAAATTGTGAGTTTCAACATAGCAATTTATTATATTCAAACTTAATTTTAATGAAAAAAAATAGGTCCATCCTTATCAACTCAATTTGAACTCATCAAGAAAATTATATGTAACACTTCTGATTCCTTCAGGAATCTTGTCTTACCAACTGTGGAATTTCATCATTATTCAATGGTTGCCATTTTGTATATCTGAAAAAAAAATGTCAGGGTAAATATAATTTCTTTCGTTAGCAGAAAAGCGAAAATATGGTATATTAACCAGCCTCTATGCTCAGTACTAATGTACCAAACTAATATGACCTGAGGATCTATATTTTCCGGATGGAAACGATTACTTTAATTTCCATTCTGAGGTATTTTCATGGTGAGCTTTATTATCTGTAATCACAACTAATTAAAATGAACTATGATTCGCCAAAATTACTTGTGAAAGGTTTTAAAAAAAGGGATTAATATTTAAAGAGTAGACAACTGTTTTCCATGACACTTTGAATTAGCAAATTTGAACTTTTCTGTGAAACTACCCCTACATACATTTTCCGAAGTCGTTTTTCTTGGAATTCAGTATAATCCAAAAACTTTTATTTCAAATAACTTGTCTCTTTGTCAGCCCCAATAAAAAACGGGATGAGATATGGTGAACAATCCATAAATTTCCACTTTATTAAGAAGTGCAAAAAATCTCTCAGAAAATACTACTTCCGAAGAATCTACTATTTTGAATTGATGTAGATAGTAATAGGAGGGGTGAAAATCTATCCCAAATGTTGTACAACATAAAACGTCTTTCGTAAAGTGACGAGTACGGCCCTGTCTATAGAATGTGTCCGAACACTCCAGACGCGTATGAGTCACCCGTAGATAGAGGAAAGAGAAGATACCGCATTCCCCTTCATCCTTCACCCAATGTTTGCAGCCAACATCTCTTGTGTTTGTTGTCAAATATTTGTTTACATTTCTCCAAAGCGATCATTGGCGTACGCATCATAAGGTAGAAAGGGATTGGACTAGTTAACGAAATGATGATATAATTGCATAAAGAGATTTATACGGTGATAATATTGAGCAGTTCTTTGGTGGTATTCAACCCAGAAACTGGCTTTTCTCATGTAAATTACAGAAAAATGCTTCAAGCTTCAGAATCTGATTTAGGTTAATGTTTCAGACAAAACTAAGAGTCTAATGAGTTTCTCTCCTGAACCCAAAATATTTTCATTGCTATGAATAAAATTCAGGCAGTGGATCGAATAAGCAACTATATTCAGATTGCTGGATAACGTCTTATATCAATGCATCCGAATAATTGAATGGTTTCTAGATAAATTTCATGGTCGTATATCGTTTATTTTTGAAAATAGATAATTGTGTGGTTTCTTGTATTAATATAGGTATATTGAATACGGAAAATCCTCTGAGCTGATATCCAAGTAATAAAGAATACCTTTAAATATTGAACTCCTCGCTTGGACAATACAATATTTAATAAAAACCAAGTATCCAATTCGCCGAGGAAGAGACTATGATAACTACTTCCTTTCATTCTACAGATTCGGAAGAGATTCATAATATTATTGAAAAATTGAAAGGAAACTCCTCTCCTGGTAAAGATCAAGCCACATGAATAGTCCATTATATTGGTGCTATGAGAAGATTTGCTTTATTTTTGAACAAAAGATACCAGGACCTATTGAATAACTCATTAATAGCGCCAAATCTTACGTATATCATACCTTGTTGGGAAAACTTCCTAAACGACCTATTGATCTAAAATAATATGCTGATTAAGGATCATAAATAAATCTTTGAATAAATAAATATTGGTATCATTTTGTATTGGATCAAATTGTATATTTCAGGAGCAGGTTCTTGAATAATGTTAACAATTTTCTCTCATGTATACAGTCATAGTAGATATAATTGTTTATTGGAAACGAATAGTACATATCAATGTAACAAATATAATGCAAAAAAATCATATATAAGAGCTTAAGAATAAATACTTATATTATTGATGTCCGAATAATATCTGCATCCAAAATATTGACGACGTACGCCAATGGCGAGGAAAACAAAATACTAACCTATGCACGGAACGATTATTTTCCTTTTCAGCATCTTTACCACACACTACACACCTTACTGGCATCCTTAATACTATATAATTGTATTACACTTGAAAATATTCAGCTACTTCGGTCTAAATATCACAAATAACTGAATAAACAATTTTGACGTTTTGGAGAAATGTAAATATAAACACAGAGATGTTGGCCACGTTTTTCTGTGTTGTTTACTTCATCTTCTCTTTCCTCTAACTACGGAGTCACCCACTCTCCAGAATCTTCCAGTTTCCAGTACTCGCTAGAAGTTGCACGAGCGATATAAGGGCAAGCGCGGAGCAGCCCAGGGACTAATTCAGCGGAGTTATTCATAGCGGAAAGTGTTCAGTGAAAATAAATTAGTGTGGAAATAAATTGTGCACAGACTTTGATAGAATAAGTTGTTTAGTTATTAGAACAGTAGTGTGTAAATAAATAAATTAATTATTCTGAACGTTCAGATAGACATCCTCGTAAATCCTCTACAAATCACCGTGAATTTTATTATCCGTAAATACATATGTTAATATAAATACAAAAAATACCAGAATAGCGCTGACGTGGGGTCACGAACTTTTAAGCGCTTGTTCAAATTCGTAGCCAAAAATATGTCAAATTTTTCCGAAACAAAAGATCTGATATGGATTAAATTGGTTATTGAATATTTTATTCGAAGTTTCTACCACATTGCGTCAATATTATATATACAGGGTGTCCGGTAAACCATGAACAATATTTGTACTGCTGATAGATAGAGAAGGTCATGAACACTCAAAATATAGAAAAATTTGCAGGTAAAAGTTTCACCGTTTCCGAGATAATGGTCATTTTGGAAGTTCGTGGAAAATCGCTACCATTCTTCGATTTTTTCGATACCCTGTCTCTAAATTGGTACCTTCTGATTGGCAATATTTTTTTACTGAACATTGCTGATGACTGCTTTTCGGATGTATGAAACAATTTTCAAAAATTGTTATGATTCTGCGAAAAATGGGGATAAAATGACACATTTGAATTCCCTAATAACCCATTGTCGGGGTTTGAAATTACGAGTGACGGATCGAATCTTTCCGGAATATTTCTGGTGTTATCAATGACAGCATTATTTTGGATCTCTGACAAGATATTCGTCAGGTATAGGTTTTTATCTTTGCTAGTAGCTGTTTGTATTCTACGATTAAGTAATTGATAACAATCGCGATCAATGCTGTTGTCAAGACCACAGGATTCAATTCCCCTCGTTCTTCGATGAGGCTCATTGTATACGTTGATATCCAGGGTTGCTTGTAAATGTTACTGTCGTTCTGTGCTAGTTCCTCTGAAGTTGTTATTATAGACTGTTTAATGGTCTACCAGACATCTTCCAAATCATCTCTGTCAAGATCTTTGTGTGAATCGATTTTCCGCATAGCGTTGTCGTTCAACTAGCGAATGCATTCTACTGAAACCTTTTTTATGCAATGAAGAAGGAAGATGGCAAGTTTTCGAAATGATTTTGGCATACATAAATTGTGGAACACGGAACTTGCAGACAACTTTTGGAAATCACAAGAACTCAAATATTTAGGAAACTGTTAATTTTAGGTTACCAATAAATATGGCTAGAATGACAGCGAATGAGTCACTCTCACACCTCCTACAAGGTTCACGTCTAATTTGGAATCACGCTTTATTCATTTAAGTATTTCAAAGCGCCATTCGTGTTCTTATATATAAATTATTCCGCATATCTAGGAAATGGCTCTAACAATTTGAATGAAATGTTGTATTTAGATAAGGTGCTGCTATTTTTGAAGATATTTTGTATTTCAATAGAGGTCTACTTCCTGAGTTTATCTACATAATTATATTTTTTAATCAAACTGAATTCCTCAGAAAAACGTTTGACTTAAACAAATATTCAGATTCCAATAATACAAAAGAATTTTTCAATAGGTCTCTTGCATGAGTTTTTTTATCATTGGAATCAAATATTCTTTTATCTTTATTTATATCTTTTAAAATTCGCTCCACATTTTGGCTGTTCGAAGGAACGAAGCTTCGCGCCTTTCATGACGTACCGGGATATATCCACTCTCTCTCTCCTCTCGCATATTTTTCTCTCTAGCAAGCAAATAGATAGCATCGGCTTTATCGATCAGTGAATCGTAGAATAACGAGTGACGTAGAAGGCAATCTGACACTTTTCTCCCGTTTCGACCTTGAGACCCGAAGGGTGTGATAGCATACATTATGATTTTGCATCGATATAGAATGAAAAAAACATAGAAATATGATAATTAGTGTTACATGCAAGAAAACTGTTATCATGTTTTTATGTTTTCCCATTCTATTACGATCCAAGTCATGACGTATGCTAACACACACTTTAAGAATTCGCGAGTTTGTAATTATATGCCATTAGAAATGGTCAAACCGGGGCGCGATATCGAAGTGGGTGAAACGCAAAAAAACGCCTCCTACGTAATATCTAAAACAAAAGCATATTCGCAGAAGTATTCTAAATAGTATTGATTAAACGGATTTGCAAAAAACGTTAAATGACTAAACCAGGGAGCTGAATACCAATAGTTCTCCTCCCTACGTATTCTAAAAAACTGGAATTATCCATCTGTATGGAACTAACTTCATACCCGATAGAATAGGACATTTTGACATCTTCCCAACATGCGTATGTGAAAGTAAAGTTAACACACACTGCAGGGTTTGACTTTAAAACAGTTTCCAGTCCACCATAACTGACTCTGAACCATATATAAAAATGATAAATTCTGCAGACGACCCAGACTTGAGTAAAAATTAGCAGATACTTTTCCGAATGGTTCAAAGCCAATTATCTACAAATGAGTGCCAAGGAGACAAATGAAATCATATTCAAGACTACACACACATGTAGGCTTTCATATACGCCAACAAACATCCAAATGACCAAGTCCACCTAACACCTTCAGAAATCTGGACATTTCATAGGCCTCCTCTTTGATGAATCCCTCCATTGGAACGAACATATCTTGGAACTGTGAACAAATCTGAGCTCTAGCTGCTACACATTGAGAGTCCTCAGAAAACATCTTGGCTCAACATCATTAAAAACAATATACCAGGCGGTGTTTGAGTCGAAAATTATGTACGTGATCATGTTCTACGGAAACTCCAGCCACATAACAGGCGTAGTAAAGACTCAAAAAGAACCATTCGTGTGATGTTGGGAACAAGAAGAATTGAGTCCTGCAGAGAAACATTCCAGAGGAATGGCCTCCTAACCATACCTGCAATCCATATCCAGAAATGCCTGATTTTCATGTTCAAGAATAGGCATTAATTTGAGGACAAAACAGCCAGTCGATATGATATGACGTGAGGTCAGGAGCTTTTACGCGCTTGTTTAAATTCTTTCCCTGCTTATTGATCCCTCCAAACGCAGTTTTACTTCGTAATAGACTGATTTGGAGATATCTTTTCATATAGTCCTATGAACTCCTGCATGAACCTCCAAGCTATCATTTCTCAATCGAGTGATAAGATTTAAATTCGATCCGATTCGTATTTTTGGAAATATTTGAATGTGTATATCTATGACTCATTTGACGGATTTTACCCATTCACGATTGCGGCCATCGTATTTAAATAGCAAATCAATGAACCTACAAGCTATTTTTTTTCCATCAAGTACTAGATTTAAATTGGATCTAATCTGAACTTTTAAGAATATTGGAAAAATAAAATTGTGAATGGGTATATCTACAAAATCATTTGGCAGATTTTACCCATTCAACCTACATAATAAGGCCCCACTCCTTCTCTACAAATATCGAGTCCATAAGTCATTTCTCTTAGAAGTTAATTTGTTTGCTTCCGGTATAACCATGGATAGTCAACACAATAATTGAAAGAATATGCCGATAGACTAGATAGTTGTTGAGCACGTTGAGTTTCTTTTCGATAGCTGAATTCGCGAATTGCTAAAATCCACCCAATGATTCCACAGATATACATTTTCAAAAATGAAGATCGGATCGCATTGATATTGATAACTGACAGAAAAAAAGAATTCGAATTAAGGCTCATGAAGAATTTCATGAGGACCATTTGATTAGAAGATCGCAAAATATGAATTATTTGAAAATATTTTCCTTTCCTAATATTACTTATGAAACGATCACCACGAAATTTCTCTCATATTTGCACATCAGCAGTTTCCATCTAGTTACTCAGTTTCACTATGATCGGATCCCTATTTTTTGAGTTCGTCCATAAATAAGAGCTATAACGAGAAAAGAACCAAAGAATTTGACGTAATTTTCCCCAATATCTCCGAAGATAAATATCGGATCAAATTGAAATTGAACACAGTTGTTAAACACTGACTTCAGGTCTGTGAGATTTTCTATTGAAAACAGATGAACATTTCCCAAATTAATTGTTTTTGGGAAGTTGGAAAATTTTCTAATCATCTTTGATTTCAATTTTTTACTCATACCCTACCCACATACAGAAATCTTCAGAAAAAATGAAGCAAGAAACATAATTCTGCACCATCCAAATCATCCTCTGTAACATTTTTGTAAAACACTTCATCCACCATTGAATCTAACATAACGCCGACGTTACGACGAAGGCACATATTATAGTATAACTGAATGCCGGCAATGCTACAAATCACAATAACAATTATATAGGAATTGGCTAAAGAAGAAGAAAGAGCTCCAGTATTAATAAAATAACGTCATCACGAGGACGAATATCTGTCGATAAATCAACAAATATTCCACCTTGATCAGACCTCAAGCTGGAATATTTGTGGATTTATCGACAGATATTCGTCCTTCTGATTGTGTCATTTTAATTACAATATTAGCATGACGGGTTGCGGGGTAATTGAAATATATATTCCAAATACACAGCAGTTCGAGGAAGAACAGCAGCATGTAACTGATTTCAATGCCCTCTATTAGAAGATTTCTACAATTTACTGGTGGATTTCAAAAACTACCCGAAATCCACCACAGAATTCTTCCTACCAAAAATGTAGTATTCTACCAGATCTGGTCAAGTGATCGGTGCTAGTTTACAGTTTGACCCGATAATTATCTATGAAGATACTGGGTAAAACCATGCCAAATTCTTTGGTTGTTTCCTCGTTATCACTCTTATTTTATTATATTATTATGCAACTTGAATACGTTTGAGTATCCGATAGTATCGAATACTGTATCGGATACTTTCGTTGGATACTTGGTATCCAAATTCATAGTTAAAAAAGTCCGATGTAATACTGAAAATGATTTTATTATAATATGATTTTATTATAATATGATTAACACGGAATAACTGCAATACGTCGATTGACGATCTATTAACGCTGCTGTCCTGCATATTGTCACTGTAGGATCCAGTAAATGTAAATGTGAAAGGTCGATGCGAACAAATATATTGAACTTATTAAAAGGAAAATTCAGAGAATACATATCTGATTGGAATGAAACAGAGTCTTCGAGTTTCCGGTCTCGAGTAGAATAAAAGTCAAACGGAATCGGAGATATGCTTTTTGAAATATATGAATCAATATTAGATTTTTTTCTATCGTCCTTAGGTAGCTTACAATTTCTTACAAAGCGTAAAATGGAGGCCAAGATATATTCCGTTTGATAGAAATCGGATTTATTTTCAAGGAGGTTATCTAAGAAATTATTTGACGAATCAGTCGCGATTAAGGTAACTTGTTTTCTCTTTTCATTTTCTAAAATTCCTGATTTATCTGAACTACTAGACGGCATAGTTGGCCATTTGTCGCATGACTGCATTAGAAATGCAGGTCCGGCCCACCACAACGCATGATTGAGAAGTTCATTAGGTGAACAACCCCTACTCGCGACATCTGCTGAATTCAAAAATGAAGGTACGTAGTACCAGTGCGATGCGTTAATTTTATCCTGAATGAAAGCAATTCTGTTGGCTATAAATGGTTTCCATTTACTTGGATGTGATTTAATCCAGTGCAAGACAATTTGAGCATCAGAAAATGCGTATATATTATTTATTTGGATTCTTGTTTCTAAACATGTCGAAGTATATTTCAAAACATCAGCTAATAAAGAAGCGGCGAGGAGTTCAATCCTAGGAATGGTCAAAACTTTCTTAAGAGGAGCTATACGGCTTTTAGCAATTAGAAAAGAGATATGGTATTCACTACCCTTCAATACTCTTAAATAAATAACGCATGCGTAGCCCTTTTGACTACCGTCACAAAATCCGCATAAATCTATAGAATCAGCATTGGTTAAATCGATATGCCTAGACAATTTGAAATTTTGCAAACATTGAAATTCCATTCGGTAAAGGTCCCACTGCCGTATAATTTCAGGAGTAGGAGTTTGGTCCCATTCCAGACCCAATATCCAAATTTGTTGGATCAAAAATTTAAGCGTGAAGGTGATAGGCGTGAGATAACCATGGGGATCATAACAGCGAGCCAAAAGAGATAAAAGGTTTCGTTTGGTACAGTTATCTTGAATACTAATAATTTTAAATCTGAGTTCGTCACTAGAAGGGTGCCAGCAGAGACCTAAAACTTTGGCGACATCATCTGAATCAAGAGCAAATATGTGAGGATTAACCAGAGAAGGATCTAAATGCGACAAAACTTCTGCTTTATTGCTGCTCCATTTATGGAGATGAAAACCTGCTTTTTTCATAAGATCTGTAAGTTGTTTTTGCAACTCGATAGCTGCGTCGACTGACACACATGACGTGGTGACGTCATCAATATAAGTGTCCTGAAGAATAACCTGTGCGGCAAGAGGAAAATTTTCTCTTTCTATTTCGGCTAAATGCTTCAGAGTGCGTAAAGCAAGATAGGGTGAGCAATTCATGCCGTACGTAACTGTGAGTAATTTATAAACCGATATTTTATCAGATGGATTGAAGCGCCACAATATTTTTTGATATGTCTGATGTTCAGGAGTAACCATAATACCCCGATACATTTTTTGTATATCGCAAATAAGAGCTACAGGATGGAGACGGAAGTTGAGCAAAATCTGAACAATGTCCTTTTGTAATTTAGGACCTGGCAATAAAATGTCATTGAGCGATAAATGCGTTGCAGGATCTGGTACACTAGCGTTAAAAACTACACGCAATTTGGTGGTTACAGCGTCATCTTTCACCACTGCAAAATGGGGAATATAATAACTATCGAAATCCTGTTCATCATCAACGACAAGTTCCATGTGACCCAAATCTAAATATTCTTGCATGAATTTAGAATATTCTGAATACATTTCAGGATTTTTCAACAGTCGTTTTTCTAATGACAAAAATCTACTGAGCGCCACATGTCGAATATTTGGAAAAAGTGGTGATCTGGAAACACCGTTGCGAAATGGCAATGAGACCGTATATACTCCGTCTTCATTTCGAAACACCGTTTTCATGAAATAATCTTCCCAAATTTCGTCCTCCGGACTCATCAGATTTTTTTGCGGTACTGAATCCACATCCCAGAATTTGGAAATTAGATTTGAGAGCAACTGGTTTTCAGTATGACAGAAAAACGAATTTACAGAATTCAATGTTTTGGTGTGATTGCTCATAGGACCCATAATTATGTAACCGAAAACTGTATTTAAAGCGACAGGATGCCCTGAATCGGAACTGATAATTTTTTCACCCTTTATAATTTGCGGAAACAAGTCCATACCAATGAGTAAATGTACCGGTGAGGGTTGAAAAAAACCGGGATCTGCCAATTGAATGTTTTTGATGAAATGCCAATTTTCAATATCAATTTCTTCAGTTGGTAATTCAGGACACACCTTTTGAAGAATAGTGGCTTGAGTAGTAACGAAAATATCAGGTTGATAAATATTACAAATTTTTATGAAAACGGATCCTAGGTTGGATGATAAATTTTTTCCACCTACACCCTGTATAAAAGTTTGGGTAGGTCGTTTAGGGAATCCTAAGCGTTGCGCAAGTTTCTGACTACAAAATGTAGTTTGAGAACCGCAATCTAAAACTGCTTTAACAGATTGAAAATTACCGCGGACATCCTGTATATTCACCAAAATTGTGGATAATAACACAACTTGAGATTGAGCTGAAGTGAATCCACATTGAGTGAAAGTTTGTGTCGAACCTTGTTCAGGCGTTGGCATAGTATTAGAAGAATTAAATTTTGAACTTCGAGGGGCCGCAGAAGATGACTGATCTTGAGCATGTGAATAAGAAGGTTGCAGGTTATGCGTATGATTATTATTGTTAGGGTTTTGGCGGACGAAGTGTATTAACGTATGATGACGCTTATTTCCAGGGCAATGACGACAAAAATTCGAACTTTGACAATTACTTGTGTCATGTTTATTACTGAGACAATTGAGACAAAGTTGTCGATTTTTAGCAATTTCGTAACGTTCACGAGCGGGCTTATTTTTGAAAGCGGTGCATATATAAATTGAATGAGATCCTTTACAATAGACACAAGCGTCTTGTGTACGAATATCAGCTCGAGGAGACTGGGCTCCAAGAAATGTTTTAGTTCTTATTGATTGAGAGTTCTTAGCTAGAAAACTTGTTTTGGAGCCACTACATTTATTTCTTGAATGAAGGGAATACAGGGAATGACATTGAGTCTGTAGAAAATCATAAATTTTTTCATAAGTTGGCATTACGTTAGCTTTTTGATTAGCGAGTTCGAAGCGCGATAATAAAACATCAGGTAATTTATCAAGAAGAATATTGGCTAGCGGAAAACACCAAAATTGAGTGTTATAATTGAGTCGTTTAAGAGCTTCTAAATTTTCAGAAAAAACGTCCAGGAGCGAACGTAACAATTCTGGATCATCATTTTTTATAGGTGGGAAACTGACTATGTTTCGCCAATAGGTTTGAGCAGTTAAGCGGGGGATTATCATATCGTTTATGAAGAGTATCATAAGCAACTTGATAATTTGCGTCAGTAATAGGTAAATGTTTCACAACATTTAGCGGCGTTCCTTTCAAATAGGAAAGGAGTAAATTGAATTTAGCGTGCGTGGGAATAGCAGGGTTGTTATGAACAGAACTGTTATACATATCTATAAATGTGGAAAATTTAGTGATATCTCCATCGAACTCTACTAAGCGTAACTTAGGCATTAAAGAAGCAATAAAGCGATCTGAATCTGCGGAAACTTGAGGAGTAGTCAATTGAGGTTCGTCTTTACACTCAAACAGTTTGGCAGCTATTTCTTGAATCTCGTAGTATAGATCTTCGAACGCTTGATAAGCTTGAACTTCTTCGTTCAGCCTTTCAGGAATTTGCGCTTGTGACTCGATAATCTGAGTTTGATAAATGATGTATGCTTCTTTTATTTCAGAAATATCCAAAATTTTAGCTTGAAATATCGGCCTCTTTGAAACATCTTGATCACACAATTTAGCTAGCTGATGAAGACTTGTCATACGATTAAGTTGAAGACAGCGAAGAGCTTCTACCCTTTTCAGAGCTGTACTCATTATAATTCGATTTGAAAAATCGAAACAACAAATAAATGATATCCAACACAAGATTCAACTAGTGACACTTCTTTTGTGAACAAACCGAAGTATGAAAACGGACAAACTGAAATATCGTGTTGTCAGGCAGCAAAGACGCAGGAACAATAATTGGAGTTGCGCGAATCTTGTTTGGAATAAGTGAAACGAAAGGAACAAGTTTCGATGCTTCGATAATGACCGTATGTTATGTCTCCCTACAATATGCAAGAAATTGAAATAATTTTATCGAAAAAATTCAAATTGAATTCTGTGTTCAAAAATACATGAATTAATTTCTGGTTTATCCGGCTCGAAGGACCAATGTATAATTTTTTTAGTAATAATTTAGGAAGGACCACTCGATTCTCGAGAAGAGACAATGAACTGAATTGTATGAAGTGAGATTATAGGGCAATTGGAGATATGGGCGAAATTATGTGAACACGTGAATAAAGGCACGACTCACCTCAACAAACTATGGAGATTGTCGCGCTGGCCAGCGTAGTATAAGTCCGTTCTGCTCCACACTTTTCTTCCAAAAAAGAACACCAGCGGCGAAAATTAACTTAAGCGGTTTTCTTGACGAAGTTTTCTTATGCGGCGGAAAATGATGATTCTTTCTCCTACACATCTGCGGCGATACTGGATGGTTCGTCCATGTGTCACACACAACGTCGCACCTTTATTCTTCAGATGCGCGAACAACAATAACAAAAAAACCCACAAAAATAACAATCCCCAATCACCCTCCAAACAAACTGGAATATTTAAGAAAATAAAAAAAAAGAAGAATAAATGAACATTCTTTTCATATATACAAGGGTTTTGCATCTGAAACTTGTTCAAGTCGAGAGCCCTCTGTTCCCCAGAACATGCTCGCAAAGAAGTGCCTTTAGAAAGCAGCAATAGATTTTGGACAGGGATTCAAACAATCGAGGTATTCAGCATATAGAAAACAGAATTTTTTGAATTTTCGCCCATAACTCAAAACCTGAATATTATAAGCTGGTTCTCTTTTCAGATTTGAATTACTCGGAAAAAAAGATCAGGAAAGTATCATCTGTATTCTTCTGGGCTCCTGTAGTTTCGAAGTTCTCACTAGACAAAGAATTTTCCACATGTACAGTGTGGAACAGCCAAATGGAACAAACTGAGTAGCTCAATTATTGAGCATTTTTTTAAGAACTCCGATACACGCCACATGCTAATTTTGAAATGACATCTTTCGACATGGACGTCTCATCTCTAAATTCTACTCCCTGCAAAAGACAGTTCAAACCCTGAGGTTTTTTTGAATAAGAAGTTGGTACCTGTGATACCACCTTTAAACGAATATTTCAGTCTTGTTCCAAAATGTTTTAAAATTTTTTGCAAATATTAATGAGGAAAAAACAAGTTTCCTCAGTACAGAAAATGTGCTACATTAAGAAAACTGAAAAGCTGATGCTATATGGTATTGATAATGTGATTAAATGAAAAAATAATTTTTCATGCGACTACATTGAAGTCACTGGAAGAGAACAAAATAGGTAAGTCGCTTTAGAGTTCTCCAGAGATGCCATCCAGGAAGTTTACATCGATGCTTTCGAAAATCAATCAATTTGTTTTACATGAATGCCTCGGCGCAGTCTACAAGGATATTTCCCTGTGAGTCAAAGGCAAGTTGCCATTCCCTTCAAGAACAACTCCCAGAGAATGTTAGCATGGGTTTGCTGGAGCATTCGAGATTATGCAAGCTCATAAGTTTCAAACTGAATATAAATATTTTATTGATAATTCAGCTATACACCAACATACAAATATTGAATGGTTCAATGAGAATATCATAGGTTTGTTAGCACAGCAAATCTCTGAAAAATTTGTGACAGTTTCCAAACCGGCATGTCTCAAACACTCCAGTTTCTGATCAATCTCAAACTAACATCTCAAATGTCCGATGCTGCCATATTGCCCCGATGATGGGTCGTGATTTGTTTGACAGAGCTAATAAAACATGGCGTCGTATTACCTGAAAGCTTTACAGCCCCAGTCAAATATCGCTTGTCACTGCTTTGCGTATGCAAATACCTGTAATGCGCACACTCCTGACACATTGCTTGAAAAGTATCCACTGACAGGTCTGTCACAGATGTCTGTACAAACAGCTTACTCATGATTTGAAACCCATCAGAAATCACTGTGCGTACATGGTTGAGCCTATTGCACTTGATCTTTGATCCGAAACTTGTTTCTTACAGCTTTACGAACAAACCTCATAGAACCCACTCTAAAAATCTTGAAGGATTTCAAGAAAAGGAAAGTCGATGTTTCCTAAAGCAAGTAATTAACCTTGGAGTAAATATACAAAATTTCACCTCCTCACATTGATCTAGCTCCTCAAAATAAAAAGACGGACGCCTATATTGTGCACTTGGAATGTTCACTATCCTGGGATAGCTCACAATTTACCCATGAAATTAGTCAAATGCAATGAACTTGACAATCTTGGACCTATGTTAGCTTTATTGAGCATCTCAGGTAACCTCCCAGTTATGTGCTGTCAGCATCAACCGCCATTTGAGTTGAAGCATCGACAGCAACCTTCACCTGGATCGCGCCCAACTCGTTCTTTTGTACCCCAACAGTTTTGGAAAGAGAATGAAAGGCTTTTTCGAATGAAGTATAACAAGCCCCTACTCTACATTTAAAAAATTCAAAAGGTATGTCACCTTATTCTTAAAAATCAATAAGATTTAATTGATAAAAGAATTCCTTGCTTAAATATATTAAATTTGGGTAATCTTTGGGTTTCGACAAGAGGAAATCAAAACAGTGTTATTTAGGGACCATCGCTGCCAGATTGTGCGGAAGCCTTGTACTAGATTTGAGTGATAGTATCTTGATTCATTCGAGATGGTTGTTAATTCTGATCTGAAAATGAAGTACATAAAATAATGATCGAGTAATGTCAATAATTCTGCCGTGGGTTAGGTTAGTTTAGTTTATGACATTGCCAGTCCGAATCAGAAGAAATTTAATTTTGGGATGGTGAACATGAATTTCGTCTTCTGATTTGTTTAGGTCCTAGGCGAGGTTAGTTGAATTTAGGACAGTATCAATCCAAATTGTAAAATAAAATAACGGCGTCCCGTAATTGAAAATTATTGAAAAACATACCACCTTTATCTCTGCTTAAAATAAAAATAGTGCAGAATTGCACTTACTTACTTATTCAGACATATTCCTTTTACGTTCAATGTACTTCTCAACGCATATTCTATAAAACTTATATAGAGGAAACCGAATTTTAAATAAAATGAAATCCAGTGGCATCGGATTTATTTTACAGTCTGGCAACTTTGCTGCCTAAATGACACTGTTGGAGCATGCGCAGAGCTTATTTTGATTTCCACTTGTCGAAACCCAAAGATTACCTAAATTTGTTATATCTACAGAAGAAAATTTTATGGAATATGGAAAATTATATTATTCAAAGAACTCACTATGTCCTGGTATCTGTCCTGCCTGTAACTGTTTTTGTAGCATTTCCACTTCCTCAAGGGAAGTAGCATTAATAATAGCATCCCTTATTTTCTTCACCTCCTCTTCAGTCAATCCTGAAAATAGTTGCATTAAAATATTTTAAACATTAGAACCCTTGTTATACTAACCTTTACTCTTCGCAATATAATTAATATTACCTCCTGGTACAAATGTTTTAGCTCTCTTCACAATTTCTTTCTGTAATTCCTTCCCTTTCTTGCTTTTAAATAACTGTTTTGCTTCATCCCTCTCTTTAGTCTTCACTTTACGGAAATCTAGGAGACGTAGATGGGGTAGTTTGTAAATTAAATACAACCTATAATGTTGCTTTGCAGTAACTGGGTTATGTAGAAGACTTAAACTCTGTAGGTTGGGTAACGTGCTTAAGGGTTCCAGATCTCCAACTTCTTCAATGTGATTTCCTGTTAAGACGAGAGTCTCCAAGCCAGGTATATATTCTTCTAAATGTTCACCAATCCTTCTGTTGAATTATATTCACATAAAATCTATCTCAAATAAGTCGATAAGAGAAATAATATAATTATAGTAGCCTTACACAATTCTATTATTGTTGAAAAACAAACATTTGATCCTCTTCAGATAGGGGAAACCATCAAGTTTTCGGACATCATTATCTGAGAAATCTATAGTATCAAACTGATCCCCTGTAGCTCCTAAGTTTTCTATTTCAGGTATTCTATACCCTGAAATTACAAATATTATCGTGATGATTTTCACTCAATGATAAAATATATGCATTATAGACATAGAAGATGGGTGCGTTTTTGCCTTTCATTGAACTGATTGATCGGTGTATCCTTGTCTCTCTCTCTCTTCTGTTGTTCTCCACCAAGAAGACAGAGATAGAGGTTATCAATTAATCACTTCAATCAAAATAAAAACACAACCGATATTAAACCTGTGCATATCAATGCATTATGGCCAGTCATAACAAATTAGCTACTATGTTACTAGTGTAAGCCATTGAATCTCTGTAACTGATTAGCCTTTTCCAACAGAATATTTGAGTAAGCAGTTGAAAACATAAGGTTGGATTTAGGTCGCCAAAAAGATTAATTTAATTAGAACATAGACTATACACTATACTCATTGAATAAGAGGTGGATTCGCCATTTCACAACATTCCAAAATTCTTAATCATTCAATCTGTCTAAGGAGAAATCTAGCGCTAAAAAGATTCGATGGCCTCCATTAGTATACACTATGCCACGACCCTGAATGATAATATGGGTACATCTAGAGTGCATCGAGAATGCGATGTCGGGAGTAGGCTTTTCGTTACGGAAAACTCTTTTTGACCACTTCGGCACAACAAATGCGATAGATCATCGGTCACGCAGAATGAAGTCAATCAGTCTTGATCATGGAGATATCCAAGAAAACATCATTTAATATGTCACATTATCCATGTTGGCCCATTTCATTCATTAAAACATCATTAGTTTAAATACAACTGATGATAGCCCTATCGGTAAGAGAAAAGCCGACTGAAAAAAACATGCAAATTTCCTTTTTTGATGAAAGACATACCCCTTAAATCCAATTCTCTATCTTTAACTGGATTAGTATATTGCATTGAATTTTGTATTAATTCAGCTGTTAGTTTAACCATTTTCGAATGTACGATTGCAATATACTATTTCTCAGGAAATAAAATTTTGATTAGAACGCTACGCTTCTTATTTATAACCTCATTTCAAACCACCGAACAAAAACATATTGACAATCATAGAATATTTAGTTACAGACCTGGTCTGTGAATATATATAATATTAGTTGAGTTCCGATATTCCCAATCAGTACTGGCCAGTATCAGTAATTTCGAAACGCTTCGCACTGATACGAACAGTTACCAAAGTAGTGCCAGTAAAATCGACTGTCAAAATTTACTGACAAGTACTGGCCAGGAATATCGGAACTCAACTTATCATTCGCAACTACTGCTAAGCGATGTCCCTCTGGGGATAGAAATTCCAATACTTCCAAGGTAAAAGTTTTTCGACGTGCCCGTTATGTTGACGTCTTTTGCTTACTTTGAGAGTTCATTTTCGAGTTTTTTTGTTGTTCTCCGAGTTGAAATTTTGGTATATCGAAAGTGTTTCTAATATTCATCAATCAATTCCTTTCATTCCGATTAAAATTTTCGATTGTATTAATTCGAAATGCCATCCTCCCGAAATGACTATTGTTGTGTGTCTCAACTCAATGGTCAAAGAAGAAAGGATCATCTACTGCCTCGAGTTTTCATTTTTTCCAAAGTTAATTTGGAAACGGCATTAGGCAGGGAACTCAATGATAGAGAAAGGCCTGGATTTTGAAATTGGAAAACAGGTCACGAAATACATGAAAGTATGTTCACTGCATTGCTCTGATGATGTTTATTTTCATAGAGGTAGTTATAGTTATAGTTGGTAGGGGGTTACATTCCACTGCGACCTTAAGGTCTATTGTGCCCCCTTGTCAGAGCTGTTTTCGCAACCAACAGCTCGCCTTCCAGCTCTAGAGCTCTGATGAATTCTAATATCTGTGAGGGCTTCAAGGAGGCTAGGTTCTCATTCCTCCTATAATGCTCCTGTCCAAGGTATATTTTGCGCAGGCTCACAATGGCGAGGCATTCTGTGATCAGGTGAACAGGGGTTTCCTCCTCCTCCCCACAAAATCTGCACTCGTCAGTTTCTGATAAGCCCATTCTCATCATGTGCTTCCTTAGGCGACAGTGTCCTGTGAGGAAACCAGTGAGGAGGCGTAACTTATTCTTACTGATATCCAGATGATTTTTGGATCAAGCAATATCAAAGTTCCGAAGGAACTTTTAAGAGTGTTCCATTCCTGGAGAATTCCTCCAGAGTGCCCCTCTTTCGCATTTTCTTCTTTCTCCAAAAACTCTTTCTTATAGGTACATTTGCCTATACCACAGAAAGGTTCTGGGCCAGTAGGTAGCGTTTGTGCTCTCTTTCTGGCTAGAGTGTTGGCCTCTTCATTTCCTTTGATTCCTGAGTGCTCAGGAACCCAGACTAAGGAGACCTTGTTATTCTTGCCTACTTCATTGAGTTTCCTTCGGCACTCCCATATCAGCTTTGAGTCGATGACATAGGAGTTCAGTGCTTTAATAGCAGCCTGACTATCAGAATGGATCACTATGTCACACCCTTGATAGTTTCTTTCCAGGTTTATGTCTATGCATCTTTCGATAGTATTTCTGCCTGAAAAACACTCGAGTAGGAGCCTAGCGATAGTGTACATTTAGTTCTTGGCCCGTATACTCCAGCGCCGGTCCCCGTCGTGGTTTTAGAACCATCTGTATACCATTTAACGGTATTTGCTTTGAAGTTTTGGGTAGTGTATTCCTTTTCCCATTCTTCCCTTTTACATAGTATTGAGTCAAAGTTCTTCTCGATGCTTACTTTTTTAATCATAACATCACTAGGTAGGTTCGCTAATGAGATGTACTTGTTCAGGGAGGACCAAGCTCTCTCTGACTTCATAGAGGTAAGTTACGATGCATTCATTTCGAAACAACTTCATGTCCAGATATTTTAGGTGTAAATGAAAATAAAGGAATTTTGATGAAAAATGCTGATCCTGCAGAGAAAGTACTGAGCACTTCTGCAGGTACCTACTTCACATGCTACTCAAAATCATATTTAAAGAGAGTGATCTGGTTGAAAACCTGACAAAAACTAAATGTACAGTTATAGTTGATGATAGGTAAAGTAATTCATATAAATACATATAATTCCATATAACATATATAGATATTTTTCATTTGTGTATGGGTAGGTTGAACCAGCTATGACATTTTTCATTCTGTATGTGTATCCTGAGCTGCCTTGATGTGAAAATAAAATCATTTATACGTCTATCTGTTTCCTTTCCTTTCGAAATACGATACAAAAAAACTAAAGCAGAAAAGCTGTCTTCATTTGATTGATTCAGGGCCAATTGCACCGTATTACAAAACCATAGATTAGGTCCATAAGCAAGGTTTTGGTACAAAATTATCTTGCACCGTCACGTAATCCTCGTTAAATGGCCTTAACAGACTGTTATATTTAAGCCTACGAATTTGGGGGTTTAAAAGAAGGATTAATGGTAAGCTTCGGAATCTAACCCTACTTTCGAGCGATTTCGTACAAGTTTGACATTTTTCTGGACGTAACCTCCAGTTTGTTTACGTTTTTTTTTGTTTACATTGGACATTGATGGAGAACTCCTACGAGTTGATAATCAAATTTTGATTAAAAGTGGTTGATTTTCAGATGATATTTATGAAAAATGATATAGGGAGAAACTGGCATCAGTAGGCATTGATTCGTATGTTTTAAAGCATGAAGAATTAACACCAGTATTTCCATTGAGTTCGTAAACTTAATGGTATTTCTATAAGCCTTCAACTATTTGAAATGAAAAAGTTACAATGATATGCTCATTTATTTCCAAGAACGAATAGCAGAATGAAATCGAAGACATATTTGGAATGAGAAAACATAGTTTCATGAAGATTCTTCAGTACTATTTCATTCAGTGATATATTACGTGGAAAGCTATCATGTACTACTTCATTATTGTGCAGGTGCTGTCTCTGTGCTATCATTATCCTCTATTATATATTAATTGGACTCAAAATATAACTACAAACGAATTAATGTGAAAGAAATTGCATCCTCGTGTTAGACAATCTTCAAACGTACACCTTTGTCAATCCATCCATGATATTTCAATATTTATATAGAATACTTTTTAGTCTGCGGATCCACATCAGAGTTTTCATTATCTTCGACCAAAAATTAACTCAATTCATAATATACTTATAATAATTTAATAGAAAGTCTACTCTTAGGTGAGCCGTTCCTTATCGGAAAGTTGTTTCGGATAAATCAATACTATTCATTTATTCATCTTACAAACGCCAGGATTGTAATTCCATGCAGAAACTTAAATCTTGAGTATATGACTATAAATTTGAATAAGGTTTAAAGCCTGATGCAGAGGTAAGAGCACAGGTCTGTGGTAAGAGATCCCTATAATCTTATTGATAATAAACAAGTCAGGAACATTACATGCAATATTTTTATGGAAGCTATAAAGTCTGTCATATATATTTTTTCGTTGGGTTTTTCAATAGATGCATCTTTATTTTTCATAACTTATGGAAATATGGTGGTAGTAACCCATAATAATTGGTTTCATCTTTCGAATTAAAATATTTCTCCAATTAGGGTTAAAATAAACAACATGAAGCTAGTCACAAGTACCAATTCATGGGAAAGTAACCAGATTTGTAGATTAATTTTAATCTAGTTACACTCAGCCTCGGTGCAAGCCGAATATTTAAAGCAGAGTTTAATAAGTTTATCGTTGCTTAACTAACTGTAGCTTAAGACGAAAACGGTGCAATTGGCCCTCACTCGTTTGTAAACAAAGAGTACGAGTCATATCATTTAGATTGATTCTAGATTTACCACATAATATGGCTTGCATTCAGCACTTCCTCACAATGATGAGAGTCCTAGAATGACTTATTGAGGTGCCTATTTTCCCAGAAATTCAAGTAAACTTAGATATTGGTTCATTTTGATCCACCAAGCAACAGACACTGAAATAACATCGAAATTATCCTCTAGGGACGATTTGAAGCTCGATTTTATGAAGTCATCCAAAAGAAAAGTCCCTTCTCAAAAAATCTTCCACAAAATTATAATAATTTCATTGAATATTCTAGCTACGCTTAATAAATAATCGTCATCCACCACATTTCTACGGTTTGTTTACATAAAACTACTAGCTTGGACAGGTTCCAAATTTATCCGTTAGGGCGGTGGCATCTTCGCAGAAGTTCTCAAAGCTATTCGCAACTACTGCTAAACGATACGCCCTCTGGCGATAGAAATTCGAACACTTCCAAGCTAGTAGTTTTTCGACGTGCCTATTATTCTAACGTATTTTGCCTGTAATCTGTGCGTATTTTGCTTACTTTTTAGAGTTCAATTTCGAGCTTTTGTGTCGTTTTCCGAGTGGAAATTTTGGTATACCGAAAGTGTTCGAAATATTCATCAATAGATTCCTTTCTTTTCGATAAAAATTTTCCATTGTTTTTATTCGAAATGGCATTCTCCCGAAATGACTATTGTTATGTGCCTAAACTGAATGTTATTCATGGTCAAAGAAGAAAGGATCATCTAGTGCCTCAAGTTTTCATTTTTTCTAGAGCCAAATGATAGTAAAGTTGATTTGGGAACAGCATTTGGCAGGAAAGTCAATGATAGAAGAATGGCCTAGATTTAGAAATTGAAGATTGGAAATCAGGTCACGAAATACATGAAAGAGTATGCTCACTGCATTTCTCTGAAGATGTTTATTTTCACAAAGGTAAGTTACAATGTATTCATTTCGAAACAACTTCATGTCCAGATGTTTTTAGGTGTAAATGAAAATAAGAGAATTTTGATGAAAATTTTTGCAGAGAAACAACCGAGCACTTCTGCAGCTACCTTACTCACATACTACACAAAATCAGATTCAAATAGAATGATCTGGTTGAAAACCTGACAAAAACTGGATATACTGTTATAGTTGATAATAGCTGAAATTATTCATATAAATACATAAATATTTTTCATTTCTAAAAAGGTAGGTTAAACCAGCTGTGACATATTTCATTATGTATGTGTATCTTGAGCTGTTATAATATGAAAATAAAATCAATTATATGTCTCTGTTTCCATTTCATTCGAAACACGATGCGAAAGAACTGAAGCAGAAAATCTGTTTTCATTTTATTGATTCACTCGTTTGTAAACAAAGAGAACAAGTCATATCATTTGGACTGATTCTAGATTTACCACATAATATAGCCTGCATTCAGTACTTCTTCACATTAATAAAAGTCCTTCAATTACTTATTGAGGTGCGGATTTTTACAGAAACTCGAGTAAACTTGGATATTGGTTCATTTTGATCGACCAAGCAATAGACACTAGAATAACACCGAAATGATCCCCCAGGAACGATTTAAAGCACGATTTTATATCGTGAAACACACGAAAAGTTCCTTCTCAAGGAATCCTACACAAAATTATAATAAGTTCTTCAAATATTCAAGCTCTGCTTAATAAATATTCCTTCTCCATCACATTTCTACGGTTTGTTTACATAAAACTACTAGCTTGGACAGGTTCCAAATTTAACCGTTAGGGCGCTGGCATCTTCGCAGAAGTTCCCAATTATGTACTAGAGATTGTACGGCGTTTCTTACATTCCCCTCTTAAATCTTTGATCAAGCAAAGATTCAAGATTTCTTTAATCTTTAGACTATGTTTTGCCCGGAATCAGCTGATTATCTTCTATCTCACAAACTTTTCCGTGAGTCTCTCTCTACACTCCTTCCATGGGTTAATAGTTCAGGGGGTTAATACCAATGATCCATTACTAATTTATATATTATCATTGTTTTTAAGGACAATTATAAACAATGAGATTTTTAGTCCTTAATCAATGATATTATAATATCATTGTTTAAGGACAATGATAATAACATTGTTTAAACTATTGAGAACTTCTGCGAAGATGCCAGCGCCCTAAATTGGGAACCTGTCCAAGCTAGTAGTTTTATGTAAACAAATGAATGAAATGAAATTATCATAATTTTGTGTAAGATTTTTGGGAAGGGACTTTCCTTTTGGATGACGTTATAAAATCGTGCTTCAAATCGTTCCTGGAGGATAATTCGATGTTATTCTAGTGTCTGTTGCTTGGTGGATTAAAATGAACCAATATCTGAGTTTACTTGAATTTCTGGAAAAATACGTACCTCAATAAGCAATTCCAGGACTCTTATCAATGTGAAGATGTGCTGAATGCAAGCCATATTATGTGGTAAATCTAAAATCAGTCTAAATGATATGACTCATTCTCTTTGTTTACAAACGAGTGAATCGATAAAATGAAAAGACAGCTTTTCTGCTCTAGCTTTTTTGCATCGTATTTCTAAAGAAAGGAAACAGATAGACATATAATTGATTTTATTTTCATATCACAGCAGCTCAAGATACATATACAAAATGAAAAATGTCACCGCTAGTTCAACCTACCTAGGATATAGAAATGAAAAATATCAATTTGAAGAGCTACTTAACTTAGTAGCTTCGTTAATAAAAAAAGATGATACCATTTCAAGAGAAAGCTTAAGTCCACAACAAACACAGGTTGTCACATTGAGATTTCTAGCCACTGCAGACCCTTATCAAGATTTGAGATTTAGTTCTTTAATATCTCAACCTCTCTTTATAAAACATTATAACCTTGACTGTTGCCGTTTCATCGAAGTTTTTATATATTTTCTTAGATTTCTAAGAGCACCTTATAGCCCTCATTCCTCAAGTCTTTATTGACATAGTCTTTGTGGTCTTTCTTCCACAGATACGGCATTTCCCTGTATATTTGTATTATATTAAGTAAGATGGCTTTTTCTCCTGCGCACGACATCTCACAGAATAACGCATTCAGGCTTATGACACGTTTATGTGTATTGTACGCTCTCTGCGTTGCTATGCGATTGAGCTCCCTTACTCCGTAGCGCTTATTACACTGCACGGTATGCCGGATCTGGCAGATTGGGTCTACTCAATCGCCCTAGATCAGGAACCTACCTGCCGGTTCCTTATTACACTACCCGGTCCCTGCCTGCCGGGCCCTAGAGATTAGATAGTGTAATATGCCTTTTAGCAGTAGCTGCGAATTGTTTGAACAATGATAATAGCGACTAATTTTTGGACCAAGTTGTCAACATGAGAGAAAATAGATGGCGCTGAAACCATGTAGATAAAAAGTAATCTATACGGCGTGAATGTCAAATCGCCATTCTCACTGCATTTGGCGCGAATTTCAAATCTGTTCATGGCATTCAATATTCACGTTCAATTTTTCATTCCAATAACCAACGTACTGTGACGTTCTTTCCCTCAGTGTCTCCATTTGTTGCTAACCTCTCCTCCGAAAATAGAGACCTCGGGCGCCACCTCTAGTTTATAGTGTTGAGGACACTCGGTACCTGTGGGCGGTATCCCACAGGGGTCCGGGAGCTACAATCAGAGAAGGTTATGTCCAGGGTTCGGATGATCGTAGAAGTCGGAGTAGTCCTCTGTCTCTGAGTAGGTATGTCAAGATGTCATCCAGGAAAATAAAACACACAATAATAATAATAATAAAACTTCTATTCGGTGAATTTTTTACATGCTGATGGTATGCAAGGTGAAAGGGTGAGCAAACGGTGCAGAAGCAGAAGCCTGCTGGCATAATTACGGGGATTGGTAGGTGAAGATACGGTAAGGATTCTGCAGGGATGCATGATGCGCCGTTTCAAGCTAGCATATACATCCCTGTATATCTCGAACTCCGGAGAGTCATGCAGGCCGTTTCAAGCTACTACACAACTCTAGGGAACTCGGGCGGTCGGTCGGTAGGAAGGATACAAGGATGCATGATGCGCCGTTTCAAGCCAGCATGTACATCCCTGTATACCCAGAAATCCAAAGGGTCATGCAGGCCGTTTCAAGCTACTACACAATCCTGAGGAATTCGGACAGTCGGATGGTAGGAAGGATACGCGGATGCATGATGCGCCGTTTCAAGCTAGCATACACACCCCTGTATATCCCGAAACCCAAAGTGTCATGCAGGCCGTTTCAAGCTACTACACGACTCTAAGGAACTCGGGCGGTCGGTGGGTAGGAAGGATACGAGGATGCATGATGTGCCGTTTCACGCTAGCCTATACATCCCTGTATACCCAGAAATCAATAGGGTCATGCAGGCCGCTTCAAGCTACTACACAATCCTGAGGAATTCGGGCACTCGGATGATAGGAAGGATACGGGGGTGCATAATGCGCCGTTTCAAGCTAGCACACACATCCCTGTATACCCTGAAATCCAAAGGGTCATGCAGGCCGTTTCAAGCTACTACACAATCCTGAGGAATTCGGGCAGTCGGATGGTAGGAAGGATACGGGGATGCATAATGCGCCGTTTCAAGCTAGCACACACATCCCTGTATACCCTGAAATCCAAAGGGTCATGCAGGCCGTTTCAAGCTACTACACAATCCTGAGGAATTCGGGCGGCTGGTAGGAATGATACAAGGGTGCATGATGTGCCGTTTCAAGCTAACATACACACCCTTGCACACTCTAAGACCCCTGAAGTCATGTAGGCCGTTTCAAGCTACTACATGACCTCGAAGGCCTTGAGCAATGCAGGATAGGAAAAGGTGAGGAAGAATAGAGGCGAATAATACAATAATACCAGCAAAGAGAAAATATATAGTCTTACCCTACTACCCCAAAGGCAACGAGTGGTCATAAGGACTCGAGAAAATGTTCAGAGGCTTCTGGCGCACATCAGATCAAATACAATTTCATAATTTCCTCTGACTATTTCCACTCTAGATCCGCCACTATATGCTTGCTGCATAGAAGGTCTTTGAAATGTTCATTAGGAATAACCTCAAGTTTTTTTACTTACTCATACAATCCCTGAGATGCATAAATCAACCTCTTATGCTCTGGAAGTGATTCCCCTTGCTTGAAATGTGCGAATATTTGATTTCGTATTGTTGAATATTTGATGCTGACCTGTTAATTTTTTTCCTTGTCCACAAGTACATTCTCACAGATTTCGCAAGAATGCAGTTTAAGGAATTTTTTGCCATATATCTGCTTAACTAATATATGGCATTTTTATCTTTCTGGTCAACATCAGTATTATCGATATTTATCCAAGTCAAAGATATGCCTCAGTTTCATTATTTAATCGAGCTTGGGAGAGCTCACTCAACTGAGTCAATTTTTTCGAGGAGAATGAGAAATCTTCCTCACAGTTTGTTCGGGTCGATAATTTTCAAATTCTTGTCAAGTATGTGTGCCGCAGACCATTCTCAAATTGCAGCGGACTTGGGTTCCGGCAGCATCCGTGTTGTTGCAGCACTGTTAAAAAAAGATTTTCAACAGGATCTTGATTGAGATGCCTCGTTAATAATTTGGCAACACCATAATTTGAACGCGAGTCCGCTGCAAGTTGCAAAACACTATTTATGGTTATAATAAAACCATTAATGCAGGGTGGGATAGATCGTTTGGATAGTAGAAACCTCGAATTTTTGAAATCGTCCCTGATTTCTGAGATGAATTGCTCATGGGGTGATCCATCACTCATGGCATATCTCATCTTCATCAAATTCCGATCAAGCTTGCTACTATTCAAACAATCGAACAATTTATCCATATCACCCACAAACTCAGCTCTAGCTATGGACTCATCTGGTAGCTCTCCAAACTGCTGTAGTACGACCATTGCTATGCTTACCGATTCACTATAATGCCCGTACGCATAGTCGATACTCCGTACCTGAGAACGTCTTAAGTCGACGCGTGCATCCCATATTGTGCGGTTACTTGACAGCCGAGCACTACTTCGCCAGTGCTTGGTGGCAAGCTTGCTCAAGTCTACGATCGACCTATCTTGAGGCGTGCTCAAGCAAGACATAATCATATATTCATAAATAGCGAAGATTATTCGTTTTCTGTGACTTTTCACAACCCAGCGTTGCTGTTTGTAATATAATATTGGTGTTCTGTACTATGTACGATACCGCATGTACGATAATATCTTTCTGTACGATAATTTCAGAGAACGTACCATTTAAAAATTCAATTCATCCAGAAGTGTCCGAAGATACGGAAGCGTTTAATGAAACTGCTCAACTGGTTTTCCATAAACAGATTGCTCTTAGGAAATGAAAATGAGTTTTTACGAATTCATCATTGTAATTGCAGAACTTAAAACATAGTGGCCCTGTTCTTAATGACCATCATGCTAGTAGACACCACCCTTTTTCGGAAGCAACACAGATGCCATAAATCATACACTCTGTCGGCATTTTATAGAATTACTGTTCGTTTTATGGGGCGGCTTCTTTGACACCTTGAAGAGATGATTAAAAAGTAAAATAACTTATTTCCGCTTTATATATTTATTTTCACAACAATTGTTTCGTCATGATAACATGACTTCATCAGGTGAGTATGGTAACATCAGTTACCATACTCACCTGATGAAGTCATGTTGTGAAAATAAATATATATAAAGCGGAAATAAGTTATTTTACATCAATATGAATTTCCGACAAGTAAAGACTGAGACAATCAAGTACCTTGAAGAGATACTGTCATATAATAGCAAAATTTAGTGCGACAAACATGAAAACGTGAAATCATTCCAGATTTTACCGATATCCATGAACTTCGCCGAGAATTGCCGAAGGTTTGTTTAATGGATAAAACTAAGCATGAGTCAATACTTGAGCTTGTCTTAGCGGAGAATTTCTCAGGTAGGAGTTCTAGATCGGACTATGCGTACGGGCATAAATACTTGTATCGATACATTATCCTCATAGCATTAAAGGACGTAACATTGAAATGTTCTTCGGTGAGTTCACGTAGTAAACGTACATGCAGATGGTTTGGAGACCTGCCAGCTGATTGAATGTATTTCCAGCTAACATTTTTATTTTTAATAACATAATCACAAGGACGAATATCCGTCGATAAATCAACAAATATTCCCCCTTGATCAGAGCTAATCACCCAATCAACTACTGGAGCTCTTTCTTCTCCATGAAACCATTTCCTATTTTTATTTTTATAACTGAGATCATACTTTGAAAGGTTGTACCTTAAAATTTTCAGTAGGTGAAGAGCATCATACAGGAAATACATTTTTTCATTATTTCTGAAAAAAAAACTTTGTAATTGAAATTTGGAGCTGCTTGGCCACATTCTGATTCACACGACTCTGATCATGCACTACTGCTTTAACTATGAACCCAGATCTGAATGCGTAATCAAGTGAATTTGAAAAAATTGATGGTAAAATTAATTTGTGGCTTTGCGTCCCAAAAACCACTATCCCAAAGTGAATTTTCAATTGTAAACGATTCCCCCAACCGTACAGACAAGTGCAGGCCTAGCCTTCTCATTTCTCCTTGTTCTGCCAGTATCAACAACTCCAATTATTTTATCATGTGACTTATCATAATGCATCTCTTCATTAATCGAAATTTCATCAGAAATTAATATGCATTTTTTTTCGTTTCTGAGCAATTTTTAAAATGAATTTATGATTCCTCTATAGCTGGACTTACACCAGGAGATACTACAGGCTTCGCAGGCTCAAGGTCAGGATAGTCGGCAAGTTGAGTGATTTGGATAATGTTTTATATCCCTTTGGTGAAGCATAATACAAGAACATTTCTTTCAAGTCATCATCATACCTCCTATTAAATTTATTAGCAAAATTAATCTTTGCTTGAGTCTATAGGTGAATCGGTGAATTACTAGTTTTATTTGGATTTTTCCATATTTTGTGCGTATTACTATCGTAATTCTACTGAAATGATTATTTACCTCTGATTTTTCACGATGGTAAAGTCACAAAGTACACAAAAGACAGCAGATTTTCATTTTTCTCGTGAGTTTTTCTATTGATAAAATATAGTTCTTGAATTATCATATTAATATTTAAAATTTTGTAGTTTTCCCAGATACTCAAAACTGAGATCACCATAGGTTTGGGCAAACAAATTCCTTCTACTTTATGTAGTAAACACTCTCTTGAAATTGATGTAATAAGACAATTCGATCAAATCAAACTGAGAGAAGGCTCGATTCTCCTCAATTTTTGATTTTCCTGAACACTTAAGGAAAAAACACCCAAACCAAGGATCATCAGAAAAATATCAGCTAAGAAGAAGATTGAAACAGAATCTGCTTTTATTGAGAAGAAGCTAAAGCTAGATCTTCCATCAACTAGGTTGCTACTTGTTTTCAATTGTGCATTATATTTATATTCAGGTTTGATATATTTCAGTTCTGAAAAATACTTTTAGTTTGAAAATATTGATACCCCAGATTGTTCTCGAAACCCTCAGATACAAAAGAAAGCAAGGAATTTTGCCATCCTATGGTTTACTCAGTTGCTTTAAATAATCATTGTTTTGGGTATATAAAATATTCTGCACTGAAAACTGCAGGAGCTAAAGTGGTATGGAATATTGCCAATAGAAGCATTCAGAAAATGAGAAAAGAAAATAATAATTTACGTGCGGAAAAAATTATATTACAGGGGGAAAGAAGAAACAAACCTGTAATTTGTAATTCAACTTTAATTATTCCTTCAGAACCAACCAAATGTATTTATGCTCTCTCTCTCACTCGAAAATAAATTTATTTCGATAATTTTTCTACAATCTTCTTCACCTATCATGAAAATAGTATTATCTATATTAGAACTATGAGTTTTGAATGACTAGAAATGATCAGTTGGTTTGACCATTTGATTATTACTTCATCGAAAAATTTTGGACCATTTGGCAATAAAATAAAGCGCTTGTGACTGAAAAAAAGCTCGCAAAATCGATGCTTATTGTTAGTTCTGATCTATCCTCAATTTGAATGAGTACATTTTTGATCAGAACCTTCGAATATTCTTTTGATATACAAATCTGAGAATACATAAGAAAGATTAATAAACCATCGATATAGAATAAACGCTTGATGAACAATATACAAAATTAACTCTTTCAAAACGACAAAAATTTATTAAACTCAATTTCTTGATAATTCCTTTGAATATCTCATTGAATTCAATTCCTATGGAACACCAGTCCAGTCCGTCAGTCAAAAACAAATTGATTCAAAATAATTTAATCCTTTTTTATTATCAAACTCTTAGCCTACCTCCAAAATATTATTAAAATTATTGAGTTCGAGAAGTCTAGAATTAATGAGTGTGTACTTCAAAATACAACCATACATGTATACAACCATACATCATTGAAATTGAAGGGAAAACCCAAAATCGGTATGAATTCAGTTCAACTGCCCCGTTTCTTGCCCCGGATCACGTGACTTCAATCTTCGTTACCAGTATTACGACCGAAAACATTTGAAACCATGGATATACTACGATTAATTTGTCTAATTTGAAATTCGTAAAACATCGGGACCCCTAAGGGCCAAATAAGAAGTGCTACAAAATTTTACGTTATGGATGATTTTTTTAAACTTGTCAATTTTTTTCGACCTTATTTGTTATGTGAAATAATGTTCCACTGTATGCGGCGCTTAACTGAGACATAAATTTAAAATAAAGGCAGTGCAAGAATCGATGTGGTCAAGAGACGATTCATATGTTTCCTCAGTTTATCTGGAAGATGGTGTAACTCACTGATTCCTTTTCTGGCCAAGTTGTGATCCATACTTAAGTCAACTTTATAAAATAACAAACACGGAAAACAATACAACAATTTTTTTATTTCACACTCACATATCCAGTTATTTTTTTTTGTAAATGTCTAAGTACCTATTGAGAAAAGTCGTGTAAAGATCTGTTTTCGGATTTTCGTTTACAAGTTTGTGACAACATAATAACTGGCAAGGGTCAGCCCAGTACCCCAATTTTTAATTAATCGGCTAATTGCAGCTTATCCTGCCAATCAAAATTCAGTTCCAGAATGCTGCTGATTGAATTCATTATCAAGTCCTTCGTCCAGAGACATGTCTCTGGAAGAAGGAAACGTAGTTTTCGAAACGTGCGTTTGACGCAGAAAGTGTAAGTGAATTAGAGAGTAGTTACACACAGTTAGTTTTGTTATCAGTATTCTATTCACGGTGAACTCAAATAGTTATAGCATATGAAGTGTTTTCAAGACTTTTTCCTGTTTCTTGGTTTTTCTTCTGCTTCAGGGTTTTTGGCATCCACTCCTGGAAATAGGCCTCTTCCATTTCCCTACATATCGACCTCTGCTGTGCTATCCGCATCCAGTTTCCCCTCGAGTGGTGTCGAAGGATTTAAGTATACTCAGTGTTGTCTTTTGCTATTTGGCCTGCCACATAGGACATCGATCAACATTAATCACGAAGGTTGACTTCGTGAATATTTAAAATCTGCCAAGTGATTCCGTGGATATAAGCATTCAGAATTAAATTATTTTCCAACAATACAGATCAGAACGAACTCAGTACTGGATTGAAAATTGAAAGCTTCGTGGTTCAAGATCTTTTCATCTTGAAGTAAAGCTGCTATTGGCGGGATCCATTTTGGCTATGAATTTGGACAAGCGCTTAAAAGCTTCTGCCCTCATGTCAGTGCTTTTCTAGAACTAATTTGTAACTGAATTTTAGTGCAGGTGTAAGATATTCTTTGCATTTTACGGCATAATACCTACCAATCTAATTGTTATGAGTTTTATGGGCATATATTGTTGTATACTGACAATACTTGTGGATATTGAAGCGGACTCGGTATAAAGGTCTAGCTAAGACACTCGACACTATGCAAAGCTCCACGTTAATCTAGACCAGTAGAGAATAAACTCCGCCAACGGAAGAATTGAAACCTCAGCACGATGCCATATCGAATAAACGACTGTTCTTTTGCTTGTTGGTGGGGAGTCTCCAGTTCTTCGAAACGCGTTAAGCGATCGAAGTAAGAATTTGCCAGTCGCATTACTAACGTGAGATACTTTCTACCAAATTGGTTAAGAATAAAGTAGATTTCTCGTAAATAGGAATGTTTAGTGTAAAAGAAAAATTCAAAACATGAAATGCTATTCTAGAGGTCATTAAATTGAAGATATAATAAATTCATTTATTGTTACCTTTGAAAAGAGGCCTATAGCTTCCAATTCCGCTTTTTCCAGAATAATTAAAAAAATCGAAGAATGTAGGTGTTACCAAACATGCAGTAATTGCAAGATTGATAAAGCACCAAAAACCATCAGGAAAAATCGTCTGAATAAAGAAGTAGATGTGTGGGCTGCTGTTGAAAGGAATGGAATTTTGTGGAACGATGATGGAAAAAGAGGATAAAAAAATGGCTTATATTCGACATCATCGCTCTGAAGTAAACGTGTTCTATAGCAGTGCTCCTTTATATTGAATTTACATAGTCAACAGAGTGAATTCCAGAAGTTTACGTTCTGTCCAGGTATTGTTCAGCAGATCTTCTATAGTTTGCATTGGTTTTTTTTAGGGGGTTGCGGGATTTTTGGTTTATTTTGCGGTTCAGAGTCTATTCTTTTTTGTTTGTTTACATTTATTTTCGCGGTCGCATATTATCGTCCGTGTGCGTGGTACGTTACTTTTCGGTTTCGGTAACTGACGATCACGTCGAAGTCCGGAGAGGGTAGTGAATTCCGTTGTCTCTTTTATTGCTTTGAACTTTTCCTTTTCTATCACTTCTCCTTTCACCGTGGCCCTCCCATTTTGTGTGTAAGTCTTTCTTAGAGGCCCAAGAAAGTGAAAAGTCTTTATTTGTTTCCATTACCTTAGCCTTTAGATCTCCACGTCGTATATAGCTTTATTCTTACAACCAGCGCATCAATTTCTCGGTCTCACATCGGCGCGGGGCGATTCCATCCTAAAGTCTTCCATACACGTTGAGTCTTGGTCTCTGTGTAGTTCAATATGCCTCCTTGTTTCGGCTGCTCGAAAGCTCTTGATCAGAGTAATGAGACGATTGAGTGTTCGCTGTGCTCAAACAAATTCCATCTCGCTTGTGCCAATATGAATTTAAATGATAAAAAATCACTCAATGAGATTGGATCGAGGTGGGTCTGCCGTTATTGCTCAAGATCGCGACGTGGAAGAAATGTGTCTCCCTGTTCTGCTGCCCCGGGGTGCTCCCAATCCTCTGCAATTCAGAACGATGCTGATGACGCTCCCCTTACAATGCGTCATTTCGAAGAGTTGATGGCTAAATTGGACTGTCTCACCACCAATGTTGTATCAATTAAGGATGATATCAACTCCATTAGAGTGTCACAGGAACTCCTTTCCAGTCAGGTAGCCGAGTGTACCTCAAACATTGAGCAGAACAAAATCATGTTGGAGAAACATGAAACTCAGTTGCTACATTGTGAAAATAACTTCTCCTCATTGTCCACCAATTTGAATACTCTAAATGATGATGTGGAGGATCTCAGAGTAAAAACAAACGAGGCCCTGGTTAAGGTGGGAGCCAGTCAGGAGACGCTGGACTCATCGGAGATTTTGGAGAGAGTGAGACGCTCGCACAATGTTATCGTCAGGCGTTTGCCTGAGTCTACAGATGGCCTGTCGGATGATGTTGCAGCTCGCAAGATCGTGAGCCACATTTTCTCTCCTGGTACAGAACATATTGTATCTCATAACAGAATTGGAAAAAATACGGGAGGAAATCCCCGACCTTTGCTCATTAAATTCTCCAATCCTGCCACACCGCATGTAATCCTGAGGAACAAAAAACTTCTTTCAACTTCTTCAACCTTCAGTGGGGTAACCATATCTGATGATGCTACTCCGTATCAGTCCTCTTGCTTACGAAGGGCTAGAGAAGAGTTGAGGTCGCGTCAATCCCGTGGAGAAGCGAATCTCACGATTAAATATGTAAAAGGCGCCCCCAAGGTTGTTGATATGGGAAATAATTCGGGACAAAAAAACTAACTATCTCTGCCCACAATTGGACCATCCTGTACACGAATGCAAGATCCATAAATAATAAGCTGGATGAATTGTGCGCGACTGTTTCTTTGCTGAATCCCAAAATAGTTTGCATTTCCGAAACCTGGCTACATGGTGGTGTTTCGGATGGCTGCTGCAGCATTCCAGGCTACAAATTGTATCGCAGCGATAAAGACATTAATAGAGGTGGCGGAGTGTGTATATACTTGGCGGATGTAATTGTGGATTCCTTCAGGGTGGATTCTATAGCTCATGATTTCCCCGGAATTGATAACTTGTTCCTTCAGTTGAGTTCGCGAGATTTTTCTGCACTGATCGGTTGCATATATCGGCCTCGCGCTTCTGCTTCAGATCCTCTCTTGTGTGATCTTCTGGTCTCTCTCTCTCTCAAAGCACTAAAAATTTCATACTAGCGGGTGATTTTAATTATGCCGACATCGACTGGACCGGTAGTTCTAACCTACCGCGCACTTCACCATCCACTTCATTTCTCTCCGCTATTGAGGAAGCCGGGCTCATTCAATTGATCGATCGTCCAACACGATATTGTCCAGGACAAAACCCGTCCATCCTAGACTTATTGCTGACCAACGATGAAGACCTTATCTGTGATATTGAATATCGCCACCCGATCGGACGTTCTGACCATTGTGTCTTAACGGGTACAGTACAATTCAGTCCCATCTTGCCTGTGAGATCAAAGTTGAAAACCTACACAAGAGTTGACTTCGACCAGCTGAGGCATCGTTTATCTTGTGTGGACTGGGATAAGACTTTGGACGTTGGGGGGGTAGACTCTATGTGGGAATCATTCAGAGATCTGCTTGCCCAGGAGGTGAGATCATGTTCGTATACTAAAACCACCAAGATAAATCCATCTAAGCCTTGGATAAATGACCACATATTGAATATGATTCGTACCAAAAAAAATCTTTGGCAGCGTTACCTGCGTTATAGAACTCAAGAGGAGTATGATGGTCATCGACAGTATTCGAATCAGGTGTCTACAATTCTGAGAAAGGCCAGGGTGAGCTATGAGGATTGATTGGCCTTATCCAAAAATCGGAAGAAATTCTTCAAGCATGTGCGCTCCATGTTGAATTCAAAGGTTTCTATTCCTCATTTGCGAAAATCACCAAATATTATTAAATTGTCGCGATGAAGATGAAACAGCTGCTATGTTTGCTGATTGCTTTGCCGGGGCTTTCACTCATGAGCCGCCTGGAGCTGTGCCAGAGATAAAGGTCCCACGGTCTGCCGCCTCCCTAGATTCCATAGAGGTAACCGAGGAGGAGGTCAAGTAACTGTTGGTTCAGCTCGATCCCTCCAGCTCCCCGGGACCTGATGATCTTTCTGCCTTGGTACTCAAAACTTGCGCCGATCAGATATCGAGACCCCTAACTAGGATTATCCACTCTTCCCTGAGTTCTACCCGAGTACCAAAGGCATGGCGAACTGCGAGGATAACCCCCATTTTCAAATCAGGGGACAGACTATCAGCATCTAACTATCGTCCCATCAGCTTAACACCTATTGTATCAAAAATTGCTGAAAAAGTAATTTGTTCGCGTATGCTTACCTTCTTAATGTCCAATAAAATAATTCCGGATTGTCAACACGGATTTGTTCCTGGTCGCTCTGTGATAACGTGTCTGCTTCAGTGTTTGGATTCGTGGACAAGATCTCTAGACTCGAATTCTCCAGTGGATGTGGTTTATTTGGACTTCTCAAGAGCGTTCGATCGTGTCCCTCTGAGAAGACTTCTGTCCAAATTGAACCATTTTGGAATCAGAGGCAGCTTACTCCAGTGGATCGAGTCATTTCTGAGTGATCGGGAGTTCTCAGTTAGAGTCGGTGCGTCCTCATCTCGCAGTAAACCTGTAACGAGTGGTGTACCCCAGGGTTCCGTGCTCGGTCCTCTGCTTTTTCTCATCTACGTGGCTGACCTTCCACAGCTTGTTTCGTCTGCGTGTTCTGCATACGCGGATGATTTTAAATTGTTTTCTGAAGCGCTCTCCTCTACGCTACAGAGTGATCTGGATGATATTGCTGAGTGGTGTCGCGAATGGCTTCTTCCCGTGAATGTGAATAAGTGCAAGGTTCTGCATTTGGGCAGGAACAATCCTCGTAGGCGATACAGCATCGATGGTGTTCCGCTTCAGGCTGTCGAACAGCATAGTGACCTAGGTGTGATTATATCATCGGACCTTTCTTGGTCAGCTCATATCGGGAATGTTGTGGCTAGAGCCAAAAGAATGCTCTATCTTATCAGGAGAGCATTTCCGCGGTGTTCAGTGAGTACAGCGAGGACGCTATATACCATCTATGTACGGCTCATCATGGAGTTCGCCGGTCCTGTTTGGGCGACGGCACTCGCGGGGGGAACGTGATAAACTCGAGCAAGTTCAGCGTTGTGCAACGCGTCTTCCCTATGGTGCGGTTCGTCCGGGCTATGACGAAAGATTACGCCTTTTCTGGCTTCGTTCGTTTGACGAGCGCCGTGAGCGTGGCGACCTGATAGTGACTTACAGAGCGTTGCACGACTTTTTCGGTTGTGATCTGAGTGGTTTGTTCGTCCTCAATGCCAACAGCCTGCGTGGCCACCAGTTCAAGTTGTACCATGAATTCTACAGGACATCACATAGACAACATTTCTTGTGCAACAGGATTTTCGATAAGTGGAATTCGCTGCCTTGTCGGATTGTATGCGCCCCGAGTGTAAATTCTTTCAAGAACCGGTTGGATGCAATAAACTCTTAGTTCTGTTTTGTGTATTTCAGGGTTTTGATGTTGTGATTTTTTTGTTTTTTGTATTTTTTCTGAGAGTTAATAGGCTTATGCCTCCTCTCTTCTCAATTTTGTAATAATAATAATAATAAAAGCAAAATCTTATTCACCGATGAGTCATCGTTTTTCTCCAATAAAAACATAACCCATCATTAGTAAGATATTGGTCTAAGGGTGTTAAGCATCTAAGAATTCATGTGCGTACCCATTATCCTCAAAAACCTAATGTTTGGACAGGAATACTGGGAACTTATACCATCGGGCCATTTTTTATCGATGGTTACCTAAACGCTTTTTCGGGCCGAATCATTTCTACAAATGGCACGACCAAATCGCCCTCCAGATAACCAGATTTATCTCCAAATGATTTTTTCTCGAAGGATATCTGAAAAATTTTGCTTATGGGCAAAAAATTGATAGAGCTATGTCTATTAATGAACAAAGGTTCAAAATAATCCAATTTTGTGGCAAAATAGTTCAACGATTTTTTGATTCATAAGAACGTTCAGAATACTTGAACTAGTTATTTACACTTATTCACCATAATAATAAATAACTCAACAACTAATTCTATCGAAGTCTGTGAACAATTTATTCACACAGATTCATTTTAACTGATCACTTTCCTCTTCAGATACTCCGCTTAATGACTCCTCGTGCTGCTCCGAGCCCGTCCTTATACAACTCGTGGAACTTCTAGCGATTGAGGGAAGGTTCTATAGTCATTGGACAGATGACGCATAGACCTCCAGAGTTTTCTAGAAGACTCTCGCACAGACAGCTAGGGCCGTAATATTCACACTGTACCCTTCTTAAGCCTGTTCTGTCCCAGAACAGATTCCATGAATTCCCCGGAGGACCGTGGCGAAATCTGCAATTGTCACCATTTCTAGAGTAGCCATTCTGATGGAAATAACAGTCTACGGTTTTGCTACGCTTTTCAATTTGCTTTGGGTTGAAAGTGCATACCAGGATGTGTATACCTGTCTTCTGAAAGACTGCTTTAAGCATGCTTCGCTCAACCCGCCATTTCAGTTGATCCAGTCCACAACCTAGCTTGGGAACCGATAATTCTCTAATCGCAAAGCATTGAAGGTCTTCTTTTAAGCCATGCAGCGCTGTCCATAAATTCTGGTAAGTGTGCTTCTGATAGGAGTACTGCCTGGTGACTATGTAATAAATGAACCGACCCTGTGACTTCAATCTCAGACATTTTCCAATTCTGGACTACTGTCACAACTTCCTCTTGTCATCTGAATTTATTCCTGAATACTCTTGCTATTCCTCTACTCATTATTAGATCGGCTGCTACACAATGAGCAAGAGAGTATTCCTCGGGAACTGCAAATAGGTCTTGATGAACTGTCTGTTTGACGCCGAACCGTGCAACGCGTGTTTCCCAATAGCTATTCATGAATTCCTGGAATTCGTCATTTTTCTTCGCCGAAACCTCGACGAGACGTACTTTTTCTTCGTATTCTTTGCGGGTTATATAACCACACCAAATCTCCGGTGGTGAACCCTCCATCAATGACCTTGATGTCGTAGCGATTTTTCATTCGATTACTTGCTTGCTGCATTTGATTGCGCATCTTATTATCATGAATGTAATCTAGCTTGCTTCTCAATTTGCTGACCTAGTCCTCCCCAGCTACATCTTCTCCAGGCCTACAACCAAACTCAAGGTCACAAGGTAGTCTAATTTCTCGGCCGAACAAAATATTGGCTGGAGTTTCCTTTGTAGCGTTTTGAACCGAAGAACTATATGCCGTCGTGAATAGATGCAAATATTCATCCCAGTCCCGCTGGTGATCGAAGACTACTTTGGCTAGTCCCATAGTCCTTTTCATTAGTCCGACCATGCCATCTGATTGGGAACGCTGAGGTGTTATTCTTGTCTTATTGATCCCCAATTTTCTACAAACTTCTTGGAATAACGTCGACTCGAAATTTCGGCCTTGATCACAATGCAGCTCTTAAGGTATGCCAAATCTACAGAAGAATTCTCTGATCAATTTATCAGCAACCGTACTTGCCTCTTGACTAGGAATACAGTACGCTTCCACCCATTTAGTAAAGAAATACATCACTAACAAAATGTACTTGTTTCCATGGTAAGTTTCGGAAAAGGGACCCGGATATCGATAGCTACTCGTTCCATAGAAGATCTGACGTTATATTGCTTCACTGGAGCCTTTGCCATAAGAGCCGTTAGCTGCAGTACAAATTTTTCATGTTTTACACCAGTATTTAACGTCTTCATTACAGTTGATCCAATAAAAGCGCTGCCTGACTTTCTCAAGCGTCTTATTGATCCCAAAATGTCCACCTGAAGTTCCATTATGTAGTCTAGTCAAAACGTCTGTCACTCGATTCTTCGGTACAATAAACTGAAGCCTCTGCTCAGATCCATCTTCATTTTTCCAATAACGCAACAGAAGACCTTTATTTTACTTACTTTACATTTGGACTCAGTCTGGATACTTCTTCCCAAGAAGGTCGTCTTCCAACTCACGATTAATTTCAAGTCCTGATCTCCTTCTTGTGCCCGTTGAATTTCTTGGGGTAGCCAGTCATCTCCATTCTTGGTCTTGTATCACACGAAATTGTCCTTTATGCGAAGCCAGCTTTGCTGTTTCGAATTATAAAGCCTGAGCTAAAGCATCATCTATGGTTTTAGGGCGTGCAAGTCTCAGAGCTTGTTGTGTTTCACCGTCCTTGATTCCGTCTACAAAGGTTTGGATTGATAGCAGCTCAAGGGAACTGTCTGGAGCAGTTGGGTAAGCTAGCCTGATTAGTCTAGCAATATCGGTTTCAAACTCCTGGAGATTTTCTCCTGTTTTCTGCACCCGGTTCTTGATTTGGGCATGATAAGCTTGTTGTAGGTGAGCATCGCCATAACTCATCTGAAGTTTCGATATTAGAACCTCGTAACAGACTTGCTGACTCTCCTCGTAGAGCTATTATCAATGCTATGGCTTCTTCATTATCGTTTCAACTGTTTGTCAGCGCAGAAGCTTCAAATTGTTTCTGATATGTCGACCAGGGCACTTTTCCAACAAATGTTGGAGGCCTGATCTCCATTTTACCACTTCCGCTGTTTTCCCCTTTCACAACACAATAAGATGATGAAGCCAGATAATCTTTTCCCATTGAAATTCTTTTCAGGGACTCTATTGAGTACCTTAGAATGCTGTTCGATTATTTCATTGATTTCTTAGAATTTTCCGTCAACTTCATCAAGTTTTTTGTCAACTTCGTCAAATTTTCCATCAACTTTTTCCTAGACCTTAAATTTTTTATTAACTTCTTCATAAACATCATCAGAATTTTTGTCCACTTCATCAAATGTTTTTTTATAGTGCCCATTTTTTCATCCAATATACTTGCAAATTGACTCGCCAATTCATTGCTGTTCCGAGAATATTTTCCATTTTCTCATTAATTTGCTGGGAATTTTCTTCTATTTTCTAATTAATTTTCTGAGAATTTCCTTCAACTTTATCCTTTTTCAGAGAATTCCCTTTCATTCTCTCATTTATCTGTTTTTGGAACGACTTGCTTTTGTTATTGCTCATTGTAACCAAACTCCAAATGTTACTTTTATCTGTGGAGATATGAATATCAATTATCTCGATCCCAATTGTTCGCATAAACCCCTTCTGAATGATCTGATGCAATGTTTCGATTTGAAAGTCACTTCTATGGCTCCTACAAGAGTTTTTACTAATGCCAAAGGTATTACGACTTCATCTAAATTAGATTATATTCTGACCAATGCTTCTTCTGGGTTGTATGAAACTAACGTTTTTGAAGGTTTTTTGGGTGATCATAAGGTTTTTTCACTTGATTTCATGGTGAAGTTGCCTATTGCGAAGGAGAAGTTGGTTGATAATACTATAGTCAGGAAAATAAACTCTGAAACGTTAGCAAATTTAACAGCATTCATTTCAACTATAAGTTTTTTGGATGTATATAATTGCACCAATATTGATGATGCTTTCATAAGTATTGCACAAATAATACAACATTGTTTGGAAATAAATTGTCCATTAATCCTACCTAGAAACTCAAACCAAAATAGAAAAAAGTGGATCAATAATGAAGTAATAGAAGCTAGCAAAAGTTTGAAAAATTTGGATTGGTTAAACAAAAACTTGAAGACCTACGACTCTTATCTTACCTATATAAAGGCAAAATCTGATTACAAACAACTTCTCTGGCGCACTAAATCTTGTTATTATGAGCAGGTTATAAACTCTACTAGCAATAGTAATAGAACAGTATGGAATATAGTTAACAGTATTACTGGAAGAAAAAGTGGTATAAAATCTGCATTGGAAATAAATCATTGTAATAAGAAATATACACAATCAAGAGATATTGCTAATCTATTCTCAGATCATTTTGCCACGGTTGCTGAGAGAAGTCTCCAGACTTATTATGGTAATGTCTTATCATCTTCGTGTACAACCTCTGCTCTGCTAGGGAGCACTTCCTTTTTTTACCCCGTTGTAAAAAAGGAAATTGTTAGTACTGTGGTAGCATTTAAGAATAAAAAGAGTACTGGTATAGATGGGGTACCTATGTCCATCTTAAAATCTATTGTGGATAATATTGCTGATCATCTAGTATATATCATCAATTTTTCGGTTACAACTGGTAAATTTCCTGATCTCCTGAAGGTGGCATCTGTGATTCCTGTTTTAAAAAAAAAAAGATCCTTGTAACATTGATAATTATAGGCCTATTTCAATATTAAGTGTTTTCTCAAAACTTTTTGAAAAAATTGTATATACTAGGATGATTTCGTTTTTGTCTCGTTATAACGGACTGTCAGCATGGTTCCAGAGAAAAAGATCTACTCAGACAGCAGCATTTTCATTAGTTGAATTCGTTTATAAAAAATTGGACGAAGGAATTTTTGTGGCAGGTATATTTTTTGACTTGACACGAGCATTCGATGTTATAAACTTCGAATTTTTAGAAGTAAAATTATATTATATAATATCGGTTTTCGTGGTATTTTTCTCCAATGGGTGATGTCATTTTTGCGAAACCGATCAATTTTTGTTAAAGTTGCAAATTGGTGGTCTGAAAAACAAGACCTCCATTTTGGGGTACCTCAGGGTTCGGGTTTGGGACCATTACTGTTTTTACTTTTTATAAATGATCTACCGAATTACATAGATCCTGAAATTTTAATAATTTTTGTTGATGATACATCAGTGGCGGTCTCAGCTAGAACACTGAGTGACCTATCTGAAATTTGTGATTCACTGATGTTGAAGTTTTTGGATTGGTGTAAACTGAATTCTTTAATTCTAAACTTGAATAAGACTGAATGTATTCGCTTCACTAATAGAATGAGTGATTGTGAACCTTTAATTGTTGAATGCTTGAACTATGAGATTGTTTCGAAAGATAATATAAAATTTCTAGGTGTATACTTAGATAGCTGTCTGAGATGGAGCGATTATTGTGATTTTGTTTGCAAGAGATTAGCTCTTTTTATGCGATCAGTAGAATTAAGTACACACTGCCTAGACAGTCAGTTATGAATATTTATTATAGTTTAGTTTACAGTTTTCTAAATTACAATGTAATTTTGTGGGGTAAATCTATTGATTCTAATAGGGTGTTCATCATGCAAAAAAGAATTGTTCGACTAATTTTCAATTTGAAACCTAGGGATACCTGTAGAAATGTGTTCAAGAAAAATGAAATACTTACTTTGCCTTCTCTGTATAAACTTAGGACCCTATTGTACTTGAGGGAAAATGAATATTTGATGGTGAAGCTTTCCAGTTTTCACAACTACTCTACAAGGAATATCACAACACTTAGCATTCCTTTTCATAATACCGCGAAGTTTGAAACTAGTCCTCTGTATCAGGCAATCATATTGTACAATCATCTTCCAACTAGGATTAGGCTGTTAGACATTAAACTATTTAAGAAAGTGGTAAAAAGTAACCTTGTTCGGAAAAGTTATTATACTGTGGGGGAATTCTTGGGTGATAATGCCTCTTGTGGGGAATAGTATCTGTTCTTTTCATTTTTGACTTGTATGTCTCGAAGGATTAATAAAATTCTATTCTATTCTATTCTATTCATTGATTTTACTCAAAAATTCCATGATTGCCTGCGTTTCCATTGCTTCCTGAAGTATTGTGGTCACTGGCATGAATTTGAATGAATGAAATTTATTTATTCTATTCGAGCGATGTCGAATCGCACAGCTCACACCAATGTAACGTTTTCTTGACTTATCAAAACGTGCAGAATAATTAAACTATTCATTTACACTAATAACAAATGACCCAACAACTAATTCTATCATAGTCTGTGAACAACTTATTTCCACACTGCTCCGCGCCTGTCCTTATATACCTTGAGGAACTTCTAGCGATTCCGGGAAGGTTCTAGTTATCAGACGGATGACGCATAGACCTCCGGAGTTTTCTAGAAGACTCTCGCACAGATAGGGCCGTACTCGTCACAATAGCAACTATGTCGTTTCAGAATGAAGATTATCTCTTCATAATAGATTTGGCTACAGTTTGACACAACAAGGTGGATTATTTGAACATTTAATTTGAATTTATCGGCCTTCAATTTCGCATTTTGAATTTTTTTTTTCCAATTTCAGAATTCCGTAGAATTTAATTTATTTTGAAACCAGTTATGGCGAAAATTTCACATCTTTCTATTTTGTGGTGGTCAATTCAATTGTTGTGTAGATTTCTAGGAAAAATATTTCAAAATGACGGAAAACCTACAAAGTTGAAATTTTTGGTTTTCGTTTGCCAAATTGAATAGCATATTTGAAGAACCTAATTTTCTAAGATTTCCCGTGAAAAAATGTTTCTGTGAAATGGATTTCAGGGGTGATTTTTTATATCCTTCGAAATCATACAGCAACACCATGAAAATTTATTTGAAGGTGTGCTCAGTTTCATTTTCGTGGTTTCAAGATTTTTGAGAGTAAAGTAATGAAAGTAAAAAAAAAGAGTAAATTATGGGAAGAACCCACTTTATTCTTTGATGGGGAATCACCTCTTATTTTTTTCGCCACTATTCATTTACACTCTGTATTGTCACCGAATATACAGTTTTAGTATTCTTTGTGAGGAGCAGAGCTTTACACACTAATCGCAACCATCCTTAATTTTCGTTTTTCAGTACACATGTAGATTTCGGTAATCATATTTCGTTAATTTCATCCGAAGTTTATTTGATTCCGAAGATCACAAAAGAGAACAACTGACTATGTGGGTAACCATTGTTCAATGAGAAACTTTAATTCACTGAATTACACAGATTGAAGTTTGATATAACCGTTTTTATCGATGATTGCTTTATACTTTGTTTGTTATTATTTTTCAGGTATTTTTATTGGAAACTGAACAAATTTATTATTCATAAGGAAATTTGCAGTTTTAATGTGTGAAATTTGACAAAAGTCTCAAAACGTAAATAATCAAGAAAAAATTATTCTGCAAATTTTCTCGTATGTCTGATGAAGGGGTTGGATTCAGTCTCTGAAATGTAACAGTTGACTTTGCTGATCGTTTGCATTATGTCAATTCTGTTCATTGGGAAACCTTTTTCCAAGAAACTGTCCTTGAAAAATAGTTTTTTATGAATAATAATTGTCATTAAATTTTGAATTTTTTTTTTTCTTCAGATTTTAGGAGAAAACTTCTAAAAAAATGCGAAATCCTCTAGAAATAACCTCTAATCGATACGTGTTTGTTATATTTTTCATTTTTCCGGTGTAAGTTTCATAATAAAAATTAGAATAATAATGATCAAAATCATAATAATAATAATAACAATTATAATATTGATAATACTTTATTGATCTCTTGGAGACAAGTGGATATATGTATAGGACAGGTCAGATAAGCAAGAAAAAAGTTACAAAAATACCCTAATAAAAAACGAGTGAATCAGGAATATAATTGGCAACAGTTTAAAAACATATTTCTGAATTAATCTAGCCCTAATGACCCTCTTCCAGAGACATTTCGGTTGATGGTTGAAGAGTTTGATATGTTGGCGAATATTCGAATTTAGTTGTATTGTCTGTGGAGATATAGAATAATTCCTCATTTCTCGTAGAATATTTGGGAGCTTGGGAGTTTAGAGAATCCTTTTTCATTATCCCTAACATATACCAAGCACTTAAGGATATAAATGGACGCAACTGTTAGAATACCATTATCTATAAAAAAAATAAATAAAAGATTAATCTTTGATTTGGGCTATTTGTAGTTTTTTTAGTGGATTACGACTAAAATGGATATGCTCAACGATATGATGAGAAAACTGTTGTGTGCCTTATTTGGCGTTGATCCTCATTTTTTGTAGCAGAAAGAATGGACATCAGAGATATTGTTGATTATAGGCATATCTATTGAATATGAAACATTAAAAACTTATTCACTAAAGGCGAATAGCGGAATGATATCGAACATTCTATTATTTATGTAATTGAAGAACAAGTTGGAGGATACATAGATTCAAGTATAGTGTTATAAATTGCACATTATCGATTTGCTACTTCTTATGTTGTGAGAGTCATGATAGTGCTATCATAATCTTGATTTCAGTGTTTACTCAAGGAAAATATTATGAACGGAATTGTGCAGAATACATTTGATTCTTATGTTAGCATATCCTAAACTGAACAACTTCCGATCATCCTTATAAAACTCTTTAATTATATTATAAAAGAATTATACTGCTCATTCTCAGAAGAATATATATATTTATATTATGTCGACGAATGAAGAACACAGGATTGAAAAAACTATCATGACAACAAAATGAATTGACACAAGAAATTTTAACTTTTATATTTACAATTATTTTGACTATTTATTGACCTCTACTTATTATAAGTGTTTTTAAACTGTGAAATTAATGTTGTTATGTCCCAAATAAGCAATTTTAGTTTGTAAGACAAAGAATGTTTGTAGCTGAGAAAATTTCACCCCTTAACCTCAAATTCAGTAAGTCAATTTATCAAAAACTGAACATAAATTAATATCAATGTTGTATTCCAGAAGCCCTGATGAAGAATTAAAAACAATTCGAAAGCTTGGTGAAGAAAAAAGAGTAATCACTTAATTCCTCCCAAAACTAGTCGTTATACCCTTATTATTATTATTATTATTATAAAAAGCAAAGTTTAAATAAATATCTATATATACTTCAATTCTGCAGATGCAATGTCAGTACTTTTATCACCGTATATGGGATATTAACTAGACTGATAAATTACAAGCAATAAAAATGTCATTTTTGAGTGAGCAGATTCTCATCCGAAAACCTTCTTTGATACATCCAAATGAAATACTTCATTATCCTGCAGATGTCATATGGATGCTTTAATGATATTCAATTGAATATTAACAGGACTGAAAATATATAACAAACAAAATGATGCAAAAGAAATTGCACCCCTGAAATAGTCGATCCCTGACTGGGTGGACACCTCTTCTGTTTTTCTATATGAAATACCTATAATAGTTTTTGAAACATATTGTGTCTACCATTCATTATATTGTTTCGATGGTTTCATTCATCATATTTATCGGGAGATGATTCCCAATCAGTATGTGTTTCATAAGTAAGGCCAGAGCTATAATTGGGTCATTTTTTTCAATACAAATTATTTTTATCATGGTGAACTCGTCATGATTGAGTGAAATATATAGACCGAAATAAATAGATAGATCAACTCGATTCCAATCCCATTATAGCACAGCTCCAGGCTATTTGCTCCTCTAGGAGATTCTATATTTTTCTATTTCTTATAATGACAGAAAAAGTGATACGAACATTCTAACATGAAATGTATACCTACTACAATATTTCCAGTGCTATCGTCTCAAGAAAGAAATATTATCACAATCAACAAGATTCTTTCAACTGACAGTCCAAATACACATTAATTTTGAATTTGCCGCCAACGTCATTCAAAGTTACTGATGATAGTACTGATACCCGTTCCGATATTTTCCTTCAATAGTAGTTTACTGGTCCAGATTTCGTTCCGATATTGCTTACTGCTGGCCAGTACTGCCAGTAATATGGGAACGCGACCATAGTAGGTATATATTAATGATAGATCTCAAGGTAGCGAGTTTTTGACTCTACTTATTACATAGTAAGAACTATTAAGATTCTTACATATGTCGATATGCGTAGTCCATTGGAGTCCTTGTAACGTTACAAAACGCTCCACTGTCGATTTCAGTTTCCATCGCGAAAATACGTCATACTGATAATTTCAATTCCAATCGCAAGAAAAACGCCTTACTGAAATTATATGATCGGTCGCTAAATAAAGCTCTTGGCTTTGACGGTTGAGTGTGTGTTTCGCATGCGCGACCCTTCAAACTCGGTCCAGCCGATTGAAAGTTCTTTCTTTCTGTGCGTAGGAAGTTGAAGATTCAACACCTTACTAGAGTTTAGCGAATTAACGTATCTCGTAATCCATTAACATCGTGGAATTTTGAAGTTTTATTGTTTCTTATAAGACGTCTATTCAAAAGGCGGTAAGTACTACGTATATCCCGACCAATATTTCATTCCATGCAGGTTACACAGGTTAACATTTTTCCTTTGTATGATATTGTGCATTTGATTTCTTGTTTCATTCTTATTATCGAATAACGTGCTCTCATTCCTGAGTTCTAGATATTTCATCTCATATTTATTAACTTGTAAATTATTTCAATAACGTCTAGAGTCACTGGGAATGAGATCACGTGTTACAAGCACTATCTTATAGTTTTTAAATTTGCAGTCTTTATACCGGGGCAATCGCCCACTGAAGCATCTTTGTACTGGGGCTATCGCCTACTACATCATCTTTCTACCGGGGCTACCGCCTACTGCATCATCTTTGTACCGGGGCTATCGCCCACTGAACCATCTTTTCACCGAGCTACCGACTACTGGATTATCTTTTAACCTGGGCTAACGCCCATTTGAATATCCTACTACCGGGCCCAAAGTTTAACTGGATCATCTTGGAACTAGGAGCAATTATTACTGTACTAGCTTAGTACTGGAGCTGATCATGGCTGGAATACCTTTATACCGAAACTAATTATTACTGGAATATCTTAATTCTGGACTTTGCTCTGGATGGAATCTCTTGAAACTGGACTACCTGCATAATACCTGCATTTTGAAGGATCATACCACCGGATCTTTACCATTAAGACAAGTGCTTCTTCGAATCCCGGATCTCAGATTCACTGTACCTAAATTTGTATTTGTAGATAGCAATTTTAATTGTTAAGTTGAAATAAATAGATAAGGAGTAGAGGTTGCATCATTACCACCAACCACCAGATTAACGTCTAGGGATACATTCAGGAGTTAATTTGATTTTACTGGCGCCCAACGTGGGGCACGAGTAACTTTTTTTCGAGTAACTTTTTTCCCTGAGTGTGTCTCTTTTGTTTTTCTGGTTGTGAAGGTGACTTCGATGTGAGTCTGAGCTCCGAGATTGAATGTTCGATATTACCATCTTTTCGACTTTTACCTTATCGTTATCTTGTATTAGTGTTTTCTGAATAACTGAATCATGAATCCCAATAACTTGAAGTCTCACGAGTTGAGTTATGAGTTGACCATTCGGACAGGCAAAGAGATACCAACAACTGTAGAGGAGAAACGTAAGCTTCTGAGGGGCTTAATTGCTCAAGAGAAGGGCGATCGTAGTTTTATAGAATTAAGGGATGATTATGACTTAGAAACAAGTTTTACAGTGTTGAAAAGGTCAATTACTGAAATATCTACCTTGATTTCTAACTTATCTGTTACATCTTCAGAGAATGATTATAGACGGATCATAAATCGTTTGACTCATTGTTCACCTAGGTTGCACAGGGTTTCTGTGGAGGAAGTTTCTGATGAGAAACAGAAAAGATCATTGTTATTCCAAATTATTTCCTTAGAATCACAGTTAGACGAGCATAAAATGCCTTCAGCAGCTCCGGTGACTTCCACTCCTACGAAAACTCTCTCTTCAGGGGATTCTGTCGTTTCCTCAAAAAAGGTTCCCATTTATAAGTGGACTTTCAAAAAATTTTCTGGTAGAGAATCACTAATGCCTTTTCTAGAACTAATAGATGCCCTTAAGGTTTCGCGCGGCTATACTGATGCTGACCTTTTCGAGTCAGCTTCAGATCTCTCCGAGTTGGACGCTTGGACATGGTGGCATAATCATTTCATTCGTGGTACCTTCAAGTCCTGGTCAGACCTGGTGGTTGGTTTGAAGGAGTCTTTCTTACCTTCAAATTATGACGAACGGATTATGAGCGAAATTAAGTCTCATAAACAGAGAGTAGGCGAGAATGTAACCATTTTTATTACTAGAAGCTAAGTTTTACCGTTTAAATACAAAACCTTCCGAGAAAGAAATGGTAGGGATCATTAGAAGCAACTTGCTTCCAGATTTTGTTAAAGCATTAGTGCTTCAGGACATTGCCACAGTAGCCTCTTTAACATCATTGTGTAAAAGGATTGAGGATGTCCTGCGACTGGGTGATCTGCAACAAAGGTTTCCCAAAAGTTTATCGATTGCTGAAGTTTCTCAGGTTCAATGTTGGAATTGTGGTGTTACAGGACACAAATATAGTGTGTGTAGAAAGCATAGGGTCACTTTTTGTTACGGTTGTGGTAAGCGAGGCACTGTAAAGTCAAAGTGTCAATTTTGTTCAAAAAACGTGGGAGCTGGTCATCACTTGGCAGGGCAGGTGACTCAGCCAAGCACCTCAAGACCAACTGCCGCTCAAAAGAACAAGAGACAATAAACAGTTTCTGTAAAGACGACTGGGACGACTGTTCGAGAACAATCGAAAATTTTTGTAACAACTCTCTCTCAAAACCCTCGAGCAATACTCCAGTTAGTAATAATGAACTTAACTATGAGGATGTTAAAACTAATTCCACATGCCCTTTACTGTTGCGTAAACGTGATGATAATAGACCCTATATTAATGTTGATATTTCTGAAGAGAAAGTGTTAGCACTGCTCGATAGCGGAAGCAATGTCTCTATTCTTGGTTCCCCTTCTCTATATCTTTTGAAAAAATTAAATTTACCTTTGAATTACGACGTATCCATCCACTTGACTACAGCAGATGGCCAGTTACAAAGTACATTAGGTTATGTTTGGCTACCTATTAAAGTTAACAACTCAGTTAGGACTTTGAAATTTCTTGTGGTCCCTGCAATCTCCCACCGTATGATACTGGGAATGGACTTCATTAAAACGTTTAATATCGCCGTGGATTTTTCCAATTTTTCTTTTGATTCCTCAGTTACTTCGACAGCTGCACTACATGCTATCAAACCAGCAGATAATCTCTCGGACTTGCAAATGGAGAAACTGCAGGAAGTAGTAAATTTATTCAGGGACATTGGGCCTAAAGATAAAATCGGTAAAACACATCTTTTAACTCATTCAATTAAGACTCAGGGACCTCCGATTAGACAAAGGCAGTATCCTCTATCGCCCGCTATGCAGTCCGTTTTGAACGATCAAATCGACGAGATGCTAAAGTTAGATATCATTCGACCAGTCACTGAATGTTCTCCCTGGTTATCTCCTCTTTGGCTTGTCGGCAAGAAAGATGGAACGTTCAGGCTTTGTTTTGACGGTAGAAAGTTAAATTCGGTAACTGTACGAGATTCATATCCCATGCCATTAATAGATACGATCGTGAGTAAAGTGAATAATGCTCCATACTTATCGTCCATTAATTTAAAATCTGCTTTCTTTCAAATTCCGCTCGATGAAGACTCCAAACTTAAAACCACATTCTCAGTCCCAGGTAGAGGACTATTTTGTTTCAACGTGCTACCTTTTGGCTTAAATAATGCCGTCCAAGCTTTGTGTAGACTCATGGATGTAGTCATTGGTCCTTCATTGGAGCCCTTTGTGTTTTATTACCTAGATGACGTTATCATCGTGACACCTGATTTTGAGACCCATCTTACAGTCTTGAGGGAGTTAGTCAAACGGCTTAAAGAGGCTAACCTGACCGTTAATTTCGACAAGTGCAAATTTTGCCGTCCTTCGTTGAAATTCTTAGGTTTTCTCGTCGATGAACAAGGTCTGAGAACTGACCCTGAAAAGGTTGAATCCATTCTAGACTATCCTGTACCAACCAATACGACCCAAATACGTCGTTTAATCGGATTAGTAGGTTATTACCGCCGGTTTTTAAAAGACTTCGCTACAGTATGCTCCCCTATTTCTGACTTATTGAAAGGACGACGGAAGGGACAACCTATTACCTGGACTAAGGAGGCTGATGAAGCTTTCCTCAGTATTAAACAGATTCTGACGTCCACTCCTGTTCTGGCTAGCCCAGATTTTTCTAAGAAATTTTTTCTAGCATGTGATGCTTCAGATGTAGGAGTTGGAGTACTTTTCCAGGAAACCGACGGTTTAGAACATCCCATTGCCTTCTTTAGTAAAACCTTGAATAAATGTCAACGTAAATATACTACCACCGAAAAGGAATGCTTTGCAATTTTGCTATCTATAGATCGATTTCGCCCTTATATTGAAGGTGCTGAATTCACTGTTATAACTGATCATTCTTCTCTAAAGTGGCTGCATTCAATGAACAACCCTTCTCCTCGACTGGCTAGATGGATTATCAGATTATCATGTCATAGATTCAAGATCATACATCGTAGTGGCTCGCTGAATACCGTTGCAGATTCATTATCCCGTATTCCTGAGTCTGTGCAGACTTCCGTTTTGGACCTTGGTGCGTTGAGGCCTGACAGGTGGTATCGTGAGATGCTGAAGAACGTAATTAGTAATCCTCATCTCTATCCTGATTTTCGAGTGGATGGTAACGTGTTGTATAAACATATCTTTTGTAAGTCAAGACTATCTGATGATTCTCCTGAATGGAAGATTGTTGTTCCTACTGATAATAGATTAGAGCTGTTGAGAAAATATCACGATGATCCTATTGCAGCGCACTGTGGTGTGTCTAAGACACTATCCCGTTTATCTTATCTTTATTATTGGCCAAAGATGCGTAATTCACTAAGAAACTATGTCAGAAAATGTAAAGTATGTGCTTCATGCAAGTCAGATAACCTTCCTCAAGCAGGTTTGACAGGTAAATACAGGAACATCCACTTTCCATTTCAGTTAATTTCGGCAGATTTGCTGGGACCATATCCAAGATCAAAGAATGGAAACCAGTATGTACTAGTTGTTACACATTGGTTCACCAAACTTGTGCTTGTGCATCCCATGGCTCGAGCAACTGCCAAAGGTATCGTTAAGTTCATTGAAACTCAAGTCTTTCTAATTTTTGGTGTCCCTCAGATAATTGTAGTTGACAACGGAGCGCAATTCACTTCCAACGAATTCAAGAATTCAGCTAAACAATATAATGTCCAAAAGATTTGGTACAACGCGAGGTATTTTCCACAAATAACGTGTGAATAGAACGATTACAACGGCTATACGATCTTTCATACATGAAAATCACAAAACTTGGGATCAGAACATACACCATATAGCCCAAGCTATTAGGTTGAGTAAACATGAAGTCACTGGATTTTCTACATCCTACCTGTGTTTCATAAGAAATGTCGAAACTGACGGCGCTTTTCATGGTAAAATTTCAGAAAACGCAAATAACTCAATTGAAATCCGTAATAAAGTTTTGGATCCACTTTTGCAAAGAAAATTACCTGATCTCTATCATTCTGTCCAGCAGAAAATATTTCAGGCTCATAAGAGAAATTCTCATCGATATAACTTGAGGAAACGTGATGTTCAGTTTCATGTTGGAGACAAGGTTTGGAAAAAGAATTTTATACTTTCAGACGCGACTAAGAATTTCTCCGCTAAGCTCGCTCCTAAGTTTGTGCCTTGCATTGTTAACAGAGTAGTGTCTCCATTAGTTTATAATTTGAAGGACTTGAATGGAAATGATCTTGGTGATTTTCACGTTAAGCATATTAAATTGGACGTTACACAGAGTGACGAGAGTAGTGATGATACAGGATGTAGGTGATGATTTGTCGTTTTTTTTTATGTCCCTTATACCTTCCCTCCTTTCCTATCGTAAGGCAAGCTTCCTCCCAGTTGGTACAGATATATATGTTTTTTTTCTGTCTCTTTGTATGGCAATTTCGAAATATTAATTTTTGAAGTTCACAGCAGCTATGCAGTACCTTAATTGGAAATTTTAGCGTAGTCTGCAGTTTACTTTGAAGTTTTCTCTTCGATTTGGCATAACCTTATCTTATCTTTTACCGTGTCTTATGACAATTACCGTATCTCACCTTGTCTTATGACAACTACCGTATCTTTTACCTTATGCCTATTGGCAATACCGTATCTAATTTTGTGTCTCTGACACCTATCGTATCTTTATCTTATGCCTGTTGGCAATTATCGTATCTATCTTTTGTGTCTTTGACACCTACCGTACCTTTTCTAATTTTTTGAAGTTTAGAGCGGCTATGCAGTATCTTGAATGAAAATTTAGTGTAGTTAGCGATTTACTTTGAAGTTTTCTTTAATCTGTGAGTCTCTTAGAGATTCTTTCTCTTGCATCTTTGGATGCAGTTGTTGTTTGTGCCAACGGGCGGACACTTCTCTTTCTCTTTCCTTTCCTGTTGTTTGTATCTATCACTGTAACCTATTCCTATTATCTATCCCTATCTATCTATCCCTATCTATCTTTCCCTATTACCTATTTCTATTACCTATTTCCGCTTCCTTATAACGAACCTACTTTGCGATTGATAATCGCTGGCGCCCAATCTTTTCTTTCCTACGTATTTCCGAGGTTGTTTTTTCCAATTTATTCTCTACTTTCATTATTTTCGAATATTAAGAATCACTTCATAGGAGAGGCTGGGTTGGGAAGTGATCTCTTGATATTATTAGTTAGATCATCTACACATTCACGTTCGGCATCTTCTGTGTGATAAATTAGCTTTAAATATCTCTTGACATTATTGATAACATCGTCTACACATACACATTTAACCCCTTCTGTCAGATAAATTAGCTTTAAATACCTCTTGATATTATTGGTTACATCATCTACACATACATCTCTAACACCTTCAGTGAGAGTAATTAATTAGCTTCAAATTTCGAGCTTTGAAACTTGGAAAACCACCTCGGGATATCAATAATACCTTGCCTGATAATATGTTTTTTTTCTCCTCGATTCCTTCCTTCCCTTCCACACTTTCCTAACAGTTTTGTTTTTTTTATCTGCATCGTGCCACTTGTTAGACTTCATTGCTCCGGAAAGAAACATCTTTATCTTGACTACTGCTGCCTATAGTATATAACTTTATCGATTTTGAGTACCTCAGTCTGGATGATTTCGGGATTTGATTCGTGTAAACTACCTTACCTGTCGATAAGTCGATACCTATCTTTTCTTATATCTACACGTTTTCACTCCTGACTTTGTCTATCGACTTCTCTACCTATATAACGATTATTACCTAACGTTTTTCTTAACTTGGCATCAGCTTGTGTTCGCACAGGATGTTGCAAGTGTCTCTTATCTTACCTTGCTATCGACTTTGTCGATTATTACCGATTTTGACTGCTTCACTAGATGATTTCGGTGTTTGATTCGTGTGGATATTGTTTACAATAACCATACACATCATCCTCCGATTTCCATCTGTGAATTAACGATTTAGACCATTTTTCTTTTCATTTTACTTTACCGGATTTGACATCGTCTTGTGCTCGCTGAAACCGACACAGGATGATGGGAGTTTTTTTGTGGTTTTGGTCTCTGATCCATAAACCTCCATGCCCTGGCCATTCAGTTTTGTCTCGAACTGGCTGGTTCTTTTATTTTATTATTTGCGGAGGCTATGATGACTAGGTTCGGAGCTTCTATGCACTAGTTTTCTTTTCATTTGAGGCTTATATTTTTTCTCAACCCCGATTAGATCGGAATTTTCTTTCGAGAATAAAATTTTTTGGGTCATTGACTTCGGTTAATGTTTGGGCATGTGCGACGTTTAGTCGGCCGACAGCGTATGCTCCGCAACGCTCTCGACCCTTTCCCATTGGAAATGGCCTTCAGCGTCTAAACGGCGCTTTTAACTTTTTCCTTTGTGTCGTTTATCTTTGTTACAGATAGGTGCGTTCAGGTTTGGTTGGAACGTCGAGTATACGAGGATTTTGCTTATCTGGATTGCGCTTAATCGCACTGCTCGACTTGGGTGCAGAACAACTGTCGACCCATTGCTGGTTCTACAACTTTCAATTTTTTTTTGAGTTTTGACCTCTCTTTGTTTGCAAACTATGAACTTCATGTAAATTTATGATTCAGTTATGCTGTGTGACCTGCAAGATTAGCTTCCCTTTTATCCATTTGGCTTAACTTTCAATTTGGCATTTAACGTTAAGGAACTTTATTTTCCTCATAGTCTATAATTATTCTATTTTTCGAAATTAATCGAAACCTATTGGCTTTACATTTTTCTAAAAAAAAATTTCTTCAAAATTTTGTTTTCCTGGTAAGTGGTGTGTGTAACGTTACAAAACGCTCCACTGTCGATTTCAGTTTCCATCGCGAAAATACGTCATACTGATAATTTCAATTCCAATCGCAAGAAAAACGCCTTACTGAAATTATATGATCGGTCGCTAAAGAACGCTCTTCGCTTTGACGGTTGAGTGTGTGTTTCGCATGCGCGACCCTTCAAACTCGGTCCAGCCGATGGAAAGTTCATTCTTTCGGTGCGTAGGAAGTTGAAGATTCAACACCTTACTAGAGTTTAGCGAATTAACGTATCTCGTAATCCATTAACATCGTGGAATTTTGAAGTTTTATTGTTTCTTATGAGACCTCTATTCAAAAGGCGGTAAGTACTACGTATATCCCGACCAATATTTTTTGCTTTTGTGAATGCCAAATTGTGATTTCCGATTTATTTCATTCCATGCAGGTTACACAGGTTAACATTTTTCCTTTGTATGATATTGTGCATTTGATTTCTTGTCTCATTCTTATTATCGAATAACGTGCTCTTATTCCTGAGTTCTAGATATTTCATCTCATATTTATTAACTTGTAAATTATTTCAATAACGTCTAGAGTCACTGGGAATGAGATCACGTGTTACAAGCACTATCTTATAGTTTTGAAATTTGCAGTATTTATACCGGGGCTATCGCCCACTGAAGCATCTTTGTACCGGGGCTATCGCCTACTACATCAACTTTGTACCGGGGCTACCGCCTACTGCATCATCTTTGTACCGGGGCTATCACCCACTGAACCATCTTTTCACCGAGCTACCGACTACTGGATTATCTTTTTACCGGGGCTAACGCCCATTTGAATATCCTACTACCGGGCCTAAAGTTTAACTGGATCATCTTGGAAGTAGGAGCAATTATTATTGGACTATCTTAGTACTGGAGCTGATCATGGCTGGAATACCTTTATACCAAAACTAATTATTACTGGAATATCTTAATTCTGGACTTTGCTCTGGATGGAATCTCTTGAAACTGGACTACCTGCATAATACCTGCATTTTGAAGGATCATACCACCGGATCTTTACTATTAAGATAAGTGCTTCTTCGAATCCCGGATCTCAGATTCACTGTACCTAAATTTGTATTTGTAGATAGCAATTTTAATTGTAAAGTTGAAATAAATAGATAGGGAGTAAGAGGTTGCATCATTACCACCAGATTAACGACTAGGGATACATTCAGGAGTTATTTTGATTCCTCCTAGACTTCACGAAATCTAGCGTGATCCACCGATGAAATGATGTCATTAAAATGGCGAACAACCAGTCTTCCCTCATCACTCCTTAAAATGAATTCAACACACCGGGTCTTCTCTATGTTATTCATGAGATGATTTGAACCACACCAATCAGCGAAGCATTATTTGCCGACACAGCTCCTGTACCTCTTCAAGAGCTCGAGCCATAACCAATATCGAGGTATCGTCAGCAAATTAAAGAATTCTTATTAACTCGATTAAAAAGGAGCAATTAGTAAAATTTGCCATATTGGCCATCATCCTCCTCAATTTAACCGGTAGGTCCTCGAAGAACAACAGGAATAGGAGTGGTCCCAGAACAGAATAGAGAGCTCCTGACTGGGTTCAACGACCTGTCCATAAACCATGCTATGCGTCATCAAGTATTTTATATTTGTCTGAGAAGCTCATCATCCTATCTAACACAACTGGCTCGAAGACCCTCGAGAAGACACTAAGGATGAAAATAGGTCTGTAGTTTGCTATATCATGCGCAACATCTTTTTCATTAATCGAAACAACGAGAACCCGCTTTAGGAGATGAGGAAAAACGCCAGTACTTACTGAAATATTAATTACACGTGTAAAATGTGAAGCAATATCAACATCTATCAGTTTCAAGATACTAGATCAAATAGGATCAATTCCACTACTTTTTTTTTCTCGAGAGATTTTATTGTGTTCAATACTTCATACACTAAAACAGGATGAAAAAAAAGTGGAGCTCAGTATTTTTGATGAGGTACCTGAAGAAGACAATGAATCCCTATAATAAGCAATGTGGTTTCTCTCAGCGATCGTTGGAAAATAGTCCGCAAGAATAATCGCCATATCTTTGGCCTCACTATACAAAAAACGCTGCAAATTTTACACAAGGGTTCATTATTTTCCTAGTTAAATAACCCAATATACCATTAATATCTTAAAAAACTTATATATTATGCATAACCCATTGGTTTCTCTTAACACAGAAACCAATTCCATAGAATAATTCATGTGCAATATTGAAATCTCAATAAATACTATTGTATAATTGAATAAAATTTCCATATGAGTAGCATAATTTAAAATAATATTCTGAATGAAAAAAGACGTTCCACAGTTGTTTCACCTCATTAAAAATCTTACTCTTTTCCACACTTATTGAATTGCGTGTCGGTATTCTACAACTGAAAATGAACTTCAAATCAGATAGGGTTTGCTCTTTTTGAGATATTAGGGAAATAACCTCAAAATTCAAAATGATCACGAAATTTTTTGCCAATATCTGCACAAATAAATATCGGTCAACCTGAAATTCGAAACACTGCTTTTAAATGTTGACTCTGAAACCTGTACCAAATTTCATTGAACTTTGATGAATATGTATCCGAAAAAAAATGTTTGCAAAAAAAATTTCGTTTTTTTCAATACAATTCTCACGAAATTTTGCATTGAATCGACCGTCGATATTTCACAATTAGTCATGATGTTTCAATCTGATTGGGTTGGTATTTCTTGATACTGAGGAAATAAACTCAATCTTTCAAACTAACACCAATATGTAAAACAAAATTCAAGACTTTTCGCTAATATCAAATGTGTAAATGTGATTTTTACAAGGATTCAACTTTGTTCTGAAAAATATAAATGAAATGAAAAAAACTCAACCTTCCTGTGCGATTGATCTGAAAAAAAAATTTTCCACAGTGCAGATATCCGATAAGAGTTCACTTGATTCAAAAAGTATCAAACACACAAACTGAAGAACTAAAGTTATTTTCAATAATAACTTTCTGTAACAATTAAATATATCGTGAATCTCATCAGGTTGAATTCGAATGAATAATTCTAGAAGAGAAATTTCGTTCGTTGTTATCGTTGTCAGATACACTCAACCAAGACGGTGTTAAATCCGAACGTTTGTTTGATGTGAAAACGTAGAATTCAAACAAGTAGTTTGCCGACAACCAGATCATGAAACATGCGGAATATTTTTGTCTACGCTATATCCGTCTTAGGTCACGACCCGGCACAGACTCCATTCAGAACAGGTAGATTGATCATAGATAGGCTCCTAACTAAGTCCGAGGCTCCTACCCTCAGTATTAGATTCTCGACAATTGATGAGATTTCCGGTTTGTTATTGATTTTTTTGCATATATTCTTCAGTTTGATCCGTTTTTCAGTAGTTATGTTTCAGATATTGGGAGAGAAAACCCAAAAATATTTAATTTGAACTACTTAAGATTATGAAATTGTTAAGAACATCGATTGGGCACATTGTGTTTATAAAATAATAACGAATCCATTAAAAATTTCTCGATATATGTAGAAAAATTGGTTATCAATATTTTGATCTTCTTTTAGATATATGATTCTGGATGAAGAGTTAACCGATTATTTCACTGAATTCCAATCCTAGAAGCGAATGCGATGATTCGTTTTCGACATTATTGGAAATTTGCAGCGTTTTTCTTTATAACTCAGGACTGGTCGAAATTCATCCGGGTAAAATTTTTTAGGCTTAGTTTTGCAACAGTAATCAACGTTTAGTATTTCATGAAAATTAGGTGGTAAGTTTTCTAGAAAGAATTTTTTTCCCAAACCTCCCATTCAGGGTACACCGATCCTGCTGAAAAGCTTGGAGGATCAACCCCGAGTGACACATGATTTTTCTTGATGAAGTTTCAAGGATTTCCGTTCAGTACTTCCAGGGAAAAGCCGCGGACAACGAATGGCGGACGGACGGATTTTTTTTAAATTCGTTTGTTCAAATCTACATACTCTAAAAGGTAAACTGTGAAATTTTCAGGGGGGGTTGAAATTTTTTTTGGTTGGTCTATTACTAAGGTTTATTATTCGATTTTATCAAATAATGAACCAAAATCACCAACGAGAAGCTCAACAGGTTGACCAACCCTGCCACCCCAGCCAGTCAAAGCATTGACCAAGGTCCACACAGTTTTATTTTTGTTATCAGAATCTTGCATCAGTTGACTATTATATTTCAATTTTGAGTTCCTAATCAGTTGACTATATGAATTCATAGCTCGCCTATACAAATAATAGGTTCCCTGACATGGCAAATTCTTATATAACCAGTGGAGATTCATTGGTTCTCGTTTAGCTGAAATAATTTCCGCCGTAATCCACTTTCCATCATGACAAAAGGTATAACTCTCATATTTCGTCAGTAGTCAGTGTTGAATGTTTCCTGAATTATTGAGATAAATGAACTGAAACACCCATCCACATCCACATGATGATACATCTGCCGAAATTCTGACTTCGAAATAAGAAGAACGAAATTATTTAGGTTATCTTGATTCAAATTTGGCATAGATTGAGTATTGAATTTTACGAAAAATTCAAGGAAGAGAGCTCGATGGTCACTTATGAAAGCTTCGAACCATTCAGCTCAGCAACAATCAACGTTACTTAATATATAATTAACTTTGGATATGGACGTATGCCCCGTAACATCGGTGTACACTCTATTGGGATCACTAGATCCCCCAAATGCAACATTCAAATAGAAACAATTATGAAAATCTACAAATGGCTTATAGTAAACTTTGAGAAAATCAACGTTTAACTCACCACAGACAAAGATTGCATCTTCTTCACTACAGCAGTAGTTTATGGTATGGAAAATTATATCTAAAAATATTTGAAAATCCCCTGAACAGGGTCGGTAAACACTGAAAATGACCAAACCTACTTCTTGAGCATACACTTCAATTCCGCACACTTCGAATTGCATCCCCTCGGAAAACTGAGGCACGCACAATTTTCTCACTTTTAACTCCCTTAACATGAATCATCGATCATCCATCAGCTCTGTTGGGACGGCAGTGAAAATCCAGTAGATCATACCTAGGAATGGGCATTGAAAGTACTTTTCTGGGCTGCACCAGTGGTCAGAAATACACACAACGTCAGTGAATAGCACTTCAATCTCTATCTGAAATTATTGCTTAGAGTTCACATGCTTCAGTCCACGACAGCTGGCTGACGCCACTTGGGAAAGAACCTGTTGACTGCTACACCCATTCGCCAAAAGTCAGGCTTCATTCATCACCGAGTCTAGAAATTCCATGGGCATTGAGACCTTGAATGAAGAATATACCTCTGGTTCTTTGGAGTTTTGCACAAGTGGCACCCTGTTGCTGGAAATAACTTTGTAATTCTCCTGCGGTCGTACCTGGACTGAGTCTTGTAACGTGCAGATGAGGAAATAGCCGCTTAGGAACGACACTAGGAGTATCCGTTTTCAGTGTTCCATTCAGAGGCTTGTCGATTTTCCTAGGCAATATTCGTGCATTAGGTGAATTATTCGATACCTTGGAAATCCCAAGAGGTATCTTGTTAAGTTTATTCGGTGTTTTGTTTTCAAAAATAACCTTCCAAGCATAGGAATCCCGATCATCCGGAGGTTAATTCGATCTCTCGGTCTAATTAGGAGAATCCAAATAAGAATCCCTTGAGATGTTGGACACATGCAACAACATCAATGCGGGCGGTGCAGCAGATGGGGATGAGTCAACGGGATGTTCTTTCAGATCTCTTGTCATGCTGCTTATCTACTGGTTCCATTATAAGGTTTTCAACATTCTTCATGGAATATATTTCTTTAATGATTTCGTTTATTTGTTTATTCTGTGAAATGATGATATTTTTCAACATTTCGAATTCATCCATGAATTAATTTACTTGAAATTTAGGCAACAATTTATTTTCTCAGAATCACGAAATCCACTGGTTGATGATATTCAGTTGTCTGTGTATTCTGGTTTCTGAATTTCATAGCCTTCACATTGACTTGGCAACTTTCACACTTCCAATTATTCGGATTACAACGGATAAGTTGATACACTTAATACGATTACTTTTGCCACGAAAACAACATTTTATCCTCGTAATCCTCGTATCTGTCAATTTTGTTAGAACACTCTGAAAAGCAAATTCCACGACCGTGCGGCATGACGAATTCGATCGTTTAAGCAACTGAAAAATTTTGATTTCGCAGAATATCATGGACCCAAAATAGAAGAACATACTGCGGATAAGTTCCAAGAGAATTATTCATCGTAGTCATTTACATCTATAATTGGCATACTACTGACCAGAAATGGTCCAAAAGCAATAATCTTACCCAAGTCCAGACACAGAGTTCTTTGTATTGCGTATATGTGTCGGATAGAGAGGTACTGCAAACTGGCGTCTTTGTTCAGTTTGGTAGAGGGTTACGTTTCACTGCGACCTTGAGATCTATTATGCCCTTTCACGAGAGCTGTTCTCGCAAATGTGGTACCTACAGCTCGCCCTCCAACCAAAGAGCTCCAACGAACTCCAATACCTGTGAGTTGATAACTGAATCATGTTAACTTTTTTAGATAGAAAAATTTTGCACCAAATCGACGCAAATAATCAGTAAATAATGAATAACTCAATACTCTGATCAAAATAATTAAAACACATCCACAACACTAAAAACACTGTAGTGACAAGGTGTGAATGCTTGTTCTAGGACTGTTTCATGTCAGCAGTACTCAAAGGTAGAAATAAATGTAAAATGATCTTACTCGCAGTATAATTTTCTTTGAATTTATCTCTTCACATTTTGTTCTAAGAAAAATTCGATGTTTTTGATTACCTAGGGCATACAATTTTTTGAAGTTGCAATATAGCCCGGAAAACCAGCAAGCGAAAAATTGATAGGATTGTCAAAACATTATAGGATTCAGCAAGGATATAAAAAAGGATTTCGGCCTGAGCAAACCTGCTAAGGTGCCATTTCAAAAGGAAAAATTTATAAGATCAGAAGATTTGGAAATCAATGATACTCTAACCATCAAAGCTCTGAAACAATAAGAAGTTTATAAATATTTAGGTATTGAGATACACGATGAGGTACAATTCGCAATTCAAAACTATGAGAACTGAGCTGACCAAAGAATATAGCAGAAGGATCGAGAAAATCTCCAAAACAGATCTGAACTCAAGGAACAAAATAACAGACATCAAGTTCCTAGCTGTACTAGTCATCCAATTCAGCTATGGAATCATAAAAGGGACTCAATAAGAACTAAGAAACCTTAACACTACAACACGAAAACAAATGACAATACATGGAGTACAACACAGTCCTAAACATACTTTTTTCGAAGGACCTTAATTCAAAATTTATCCATTATTATTCGACCAATAAATGATAATAATTTTGACGGCAGAATGTTCCCTGATTCCATGGACTTACCCAGTTTATGGTGTCGTGATCCTTGAAAGCCCTCTCACAACGTACAGCAGAAAACAGTTCTGCATCCACCTTCAAAACTTGAACGAAACCAGCGTTGAAACTAAAGATTATATTCGAAATTTTATAATCGCAAAAGCCGTTGATAGCTGTATGTTCGCATTTGATTCCGATTCATAACGACGGTTCTTCCGTCTTGCATATCGCAACACATGTTTCGGTCCACAAAAAAACAAATTCGCAATAATAATAATAAACCTTGAATATAAATAACTTTAAAAAAAAGAAAACAAGGGAGGTGTCTGGTTTACAATATTTTTCATCTACCAAAGACATGTTAGTTTTTGCTCGTTACAAAAAAAAACTAAAAAAAAAATGGGTATTCAAATTTCATGAGTTGAAATACGAGCAAAATAAAAAAATACATTGAATAGCTCATTAAAATTGGCCAGGTAATGGGCTTAACTCAATTACAGGACGCTGATATGTCTCATTTCGAGTCTTTAGAGTAATTTAGAGTATTTTATCCTTTCAGACCAAATATGAAAAAATATATTTTCAAGAAGGATATTTTGAATGTTGTTTTGTCCCCTTTACAACGATTTTCTGAAAGCATATTGATACACCGTCCCAGATATTTTATGTCAGTTGCAGTTGTTGCTCAAACTTGTTCCATCAGGAAGCCCAAGTGAAGATTTTCCTTAAAGATAGGTCAGTTGCTATAACAACATCAGAAGTTAGTATTGAACCACAAGTTCGAAAATATTTGGGTCTAATTTACTCGATATAATGGATTGGAGACTAAACAAATCTTGCAATTATGTGATTTATCTCATTTGGGCTATATGAGTAAAACGGTACAGTCAAATACAAGTGACTTGGAATCCATATGGACACTCGGAGCATCGTTGGTGCAGTGTGAAAGCATGTTCAAGAAAGTCCGTCTTGAAAGTATGTCATCTTGGCATCACAACACATAGAAAAAAATTCATTCTTTTTTTATCTATAACTTGTTTATGAAATTTATAGCTTGAAACTCTGGTTTGATAAGAGTGTAATTAGACGACGATATGAATTTTTTTTTGATATCTCTCAAGCAATGAACTGAATATTATCAATAATTATTCCATCATTTCATTCTGAAAAACTCGCAACCGAAGACTTTTTCCCTCAGAATTGTGAAAGTGGCGGATAGACCAAAATATCTCCCCATTTTCTTGGAAATTTCTCAACGGAAATAATTTGGAGATTGGACAAAGTGCGCATATTTCTGTAGTGAATGTTTACATTCACGTGTTATTAATTTTTTTTTCAGAATATTGTATCAAAGTTACGAGAATAATAGTGGGTAGAATTCAAATATGTCATTTGATCCCTATTTTTTGGAAAATTTATATCAATTTTCAGAAAATCGTTCCATACATCCTAGAATAAGCAGTCATCAGCAATGTTCAGGAAAAAAATATTTCGATTCAGTACTAATTTAGAGACATGTAGTCCAAAATATCGAGGAAAGGTAGCGATTTCTCACGAATTTCCAAAATGCCAATTATCTCCAAAACAGTGGGTGGTTATGACCTAGTCTATGAACAGTACAAATATTTTGTTGGTGGTTAACGTCCATGTTTATAAATTCAATAAAGTTCTTCAGGAATTTGGACAGCAATTTATTCGAATCACTTAGTACATCGCCCACGTTTCGAACCTTTCGTGGTTCTTTTTCAAGGCTCGTATTTAATTTGATTCGGAATATGTCTGGTAAATTAAAACGTTCATTATCTCTCCGTGACAGACAGTCGAATAACTCCGATTTGACACTCACCGGAAATACCTCTTGAGAGTCAAATCGGAGTTATTCGACTGTTACTGTCTGGTCTATTACCAACATAATTTCGAGTTTCCACAGCCACCCGAGATGTCAATCATTCTGAAACGAACTATTGGCGAATGAAGATAAGCGCTACTCCCTCTGGTGGCTATCAGAGTAACCCGAGGTACAGACATTATCATTGACAAGTTAAAAGAAATGTCTAGAACATGAGAGTGTTTATGCATTTTTCTTGGCGTTTGTGTGATTTCACAAGTGTTTCTACCGAGAAAAAGCAAATTCAAATATCCATTCCCATAGATTTCCACATCTCGGTGAAAAATTTCGATTTTGGATGACAGAAACTTCCTTTGACGAGTCGGGCCTGAAAGTGTTGAAGAAACCAACAAACAAGATTTATGAGAGTCTGTTACATGCATTTTACCGATGATGATCTTCTTTATAGAGGTAAGCACGAATTGATCATGAAATATTAGTTCACATTAATAAGGACAATTGTTTTCTAGGCCCCTAATCCAAGCAGAGAAAGTGACGTAAGAGGAATGCTGTGCCTTCCAGAAATCTGCCTGTTGAACTGATCATTAGGGAAAACGTAAATGTTCTACTGACCGATTGAAACAAAAGATTCTGAACAAGGAAATATCTGGTGATGAAAACTCTTCGCTCAAAGTGCTTCTGCCGATGAAATCAAAGTTGAACAATAAGATGAATGTGATATTATGTTGCATGTTATTCGCAAAACTAAATAAACTTTCAACCTTTTTACCTACCCAACTTGATTATTGATCAAAAAGCCCCTCAGATCTACTGCTCGAAAAGTTGAAAAACAGATAGTATTGTAAAACATCCTTGTTGGAATAATAGACACGTACTCATAACTTTACTATTTATATAAGGACTGAATTCACAAAATATATCGTGAATAAAATGAATACATTCACATAAAACTAATGCTACTTGTACCGTAGCCTTATTTATTATGGATTGACAAATTCTTCCAACACTCATATGATTGGTCTTGAAAAAGCTGTAATCAAAAAGCCTTAAACAGCTTCGAGTTCATCGGCAGAACCACGTTGAGCGAAGAATTCGTCACCAGATATTTCCTTGTTCAGACTCTTTTGTTTCAATCGGTCGGTTCTAACACTAAAACATTTACGTTGTTCCTACTGATCAGTTCATCAGGCAGATTTCTGGAAGGCACAGCATTCCTCTTAGATAACATTCTCTGCTTTGATTAGGGGCCTGGAAAACAATTGTCTTCATGAATGTGAACTAACATTTCATGAGCAATTCGTGCTTACCTCTATAAAAATGATCATCATCGGTAAAATGCATGTAACAGACTCTTATAAATCTTGTTTGTTGGTTTCTTCAACACTTCCAGGTCTGACTCGTTAAAGGAAGTTTCTTTCATCCAAAATCGAAATTTTTCACCGAGCTGTGGAAGTCTATGGGAATGGACATTTGAGTTTGCTTTTTCTCGGTATACTTGTAAAATCACACAAACGCCAAGAAAAATGCATGAACTTTCTCGGCATTTCTTTTAACTTGTCAATGATAATATCTGTACCTCGGGTTACTCTGATAGCCACCAGAGGGAGTAGCGCTTATCTTCATTCGCCAATAGGTATATTATTTGTAAATCCACTGTTGTTCCAAACGGCGCCTCATACATTTGCCACCGCGACAACTGATTCAATGCAACGTCTGATAATTCTGGTCTCGGAAAACTATTTAGTGTCTCATACCTGGAGTCAAAAAATAATATCTTCCAGATATTCACTAATGGCTGAAAGAGATCGCAAGTTTAAAAGTGCCTCAATCGGCGTTAGCAAGCTCTTCATCGGACATAATTGATGATGACTACATTTTATGGTATACATATAGAAAATTCCCTTGATTGTGTACAATAACATTCAGTCTAAAATTACCTTCATGACATGAGTAGGGACTTTTGTGAATCTTAATTGAAAAAATCATAAATTTTCAAGTGGTAACATCCGTATAACATCTATTTCACTGTTATGATATCCTTGGGTGTCCCATATCCGACACAAATTTTTGACCACCATAAATGGGTCTGCCTGTAGGTATTTTCATTCAAAAACTTTCATCCTGAAAAGGAATTTTTTCATCCGAAGATGACAGTACCCACCTATTTTGAGTTTCCAAGTTCGGAACTGTTCGGAATGGTTATTTTAGGTGAAAACTAGGGAAAAACCTAAGAAAGACGAGAGATCCTCCCTAAGAATCTTTTATCAATACTTTCAGATTGTTGGTTCATTTTGAAATATAATTAAAGTCATAGAGAAAGATTCAGAAAAATTGATATTTCACGAAAAATATCAAAGTGGACGCAATAAGTATCCCCAAAAATGTATATATTACATATAAACTGCCATAGAGACTTTCGCATATTTTAATCATACCACAGACAATAAGATATGATTAAGATTCTCCTTTTCTGCCAACACAAACAGAAGTATATCTTACTCTACGATCCCGAGGAGAACCGGAACTTAATACGTGTTTTAGTTTCATCGCTTTTGGAACTGTTCTAGGATAGTTCAGAATAGGGCTTCATTAGTGCACCGATTCTGCGTAGTTTTAGAACTGTCTTAGGATAGTTTCTGAATTTCAGAACCGAAACAAACCTCCTCTTCCTGCCGGAAGTCAGCTACATGGGGCGCGTATGTGATTATGATATGCCACAGGTAGTTCCTTTGTTATATGATTTCTCTCATAACTACGCGGACGACACCAATATTGTACTCCGAAGGAAAGTCCAGGCGGCACTACAGAAACTTCTGAATTCCACATCGGAGTCGATTGAGTTGTTGTGTCTATCTCATAATCTAATGCTTGACCATAATAAAACTGAGCTAGTCCTTTTCTCTCACAAACTCAGAAAATCTTTGAGCTTCTAGATTACTCTAAACAGTGAATCAATTCAGCTGAAAGATCATACCAAATTCCTTGGCACCTTGAATTGGCGAACAAATTACTGAACTTCAAAAAAAAACTAAACAACACACTGCTATTACTAGGAACTGAGTTTACTCCCGATTTTCTTTCGAGAGTAGGTATATTTTTTTCAATACTTCATTCAATTCAAAAAAGTCTACTTGATAAAGTCTATTAATACAACAATTAAAAATACAAAATTCTCTGTAGCACCTTTACATAATATTTTTCGATATTGATTTGAAATCTTACGATATACGATATTGAATTCAACTTGATATTGGAGAGAAAATATAAAGTTTTCAAGAGTCAATATCAAATGTAATTTTATTTTCGAAGTCATAGAGATTTTCGAGAATGATTGTTGCTGCTTTTCATTTGTCAAGGAAAGAAAAAGGTTTAAGTAAAATCTGTGGTAATATTGTTTCTATGCACAATTTTAACAAGCATGTTGTTTGGACTTATGGGTATCTACTAAATTCCGTTGTAGTGAAGTATACGGTAAAAACACGTGGCAAGTTTTTGACATATAATATAGAATAAACGCTACTGATGATTCTAAATCGAAGGATAAAACAGTGTGTCTAGTATTATTTTTAGATTGTATTCTATTATGTTACCTTTTTCTCAAGTTTTTTACTTCAATCATTATATGCCAGTTGATGTAATAATTTTGTCATTGAAGACGTAGTACGTCGAAGACAATAAAAGTATTTCGTAAGATATCAAATCGATATCGAAAGATATTATGTGAAGGTACTACAGAGAAATCTATATTTTTAATTGTTATATTTTTCCAACATCCAGTCTCTTTTAAGCATATATTTAAATTTGTGTACAAACAACCGAAATACTTTACTAAGTTCTGAAAGACCCGATCATATAATACAAGGAACGATTCTTTTTTTATTTATTTATCCTCGTCATAATCTTTCTTCCACCGAACACATATTGTACATATATGTGCATCAAATTATATAATGCAGTGCCAAAACGCATAAGAGAGATTGACAAATTTGAAATATTTCCAAGAGGAACACAATTCTTGATTTTTTGTCAGGAATAGGTAAAAATTAATATAATTCAGTGTTTCATATTTTCTGTTCTTCCTAATTGACATTCAACATCTCCATTGTGAATTGTAACGATGATTTTTGGCGGATAAAGTTCATTTTTTATGTAGGGATCTGCAGTAGAATCAAAAATTTTGAACAGAAAACAACAAATATCAGTCGATATGAACCTTATTTCAAATGATTCGAAATTTCGAAATATTCATTCATTTTGCACGCTACTAGAATATCGAATTTTCTTGTCATTTATGCGGCCATGGCCTCCTGCTGCTTACGGCTCTGTAAGGAAATGATCTAGACGCAGGTATAATAATTCCATTCTGTACGCGAAAAAGCTGTGTTAAAATAGTGATAAATTTGTTTTGTATTCATTCGATAATGATTTTCATACGCAAATAATTTACTATTGGCTAATTATGACCTTTATACATATTAATGGCGATGCTTATGGTCGGAGCAATTATCTCATTTGAATTAATGGATTGGTATTTTTCTGGTGGAATATGAATTTCATATTCATTTCTGAGTTTCACGTGAAAACATTAATTATTGTTATATAAATCATCTGTAAATGACGGGAATGTTCAAGATCATTGGTAGTAATTTTCCTAGATAAGTATCTATACTGACGAATTTTAAATATCACACAAATACTCAATAAATGAAAGAAATATGAAGAAATAGTGATAAAAATATGTATAGGTACTTAAACTGTAAATTGGCAAAATTTTCGAGATTCAGTGAACATTTCAATAGATAATTACGAATTATATATTGCCTTCTGGAACTTTACAAGAAAATAGAAATATATCGGGAATGCTCATGAAAACTGAAGGGCCAAGAATCGAAAAACTGAAAATAATTTATGGTCATTTGAAAAGCCAACGTTTCAATTCAAGATCAAACATTTCCAAAGCCGGGTCCAGATGGGTGTAATGCGAACAGCGAATGTCATAAATCACAGATACTTTTATGGTTCTATTCAGCGTTCTCTCTGCTCCATCAGGACTCGGTTTTCGACTCGAACGATTCATTTGAATGCATTATTCGAGGCTGAGCTTGAGTGCCGTCCAAACTATTCGCCGAATTGTTTATCAAATTTCATTGTATTCGCTGTTCGAATTACACCCGTCTGGACCCGGCTTAAGAAAAGTCAACTTCTTGGTTGGTAGTGGATTATTGTCACTCTTCGACCCCATCAACTTTCGAGAATTGTTCGGTGGGACGGTTTGGTTATTTCTCATGAAAAAAAGACAATTATCCTATTATTTCATCCCTTTTTACAGCTTCTACAATCTTTGAAAACAGGAGCCTGGAATTGCCAGAGCCGGAACAATGATTTTAGCGGCTGAGGCTACTCATCCAAATGAGGCCTTGTGGAAATTCATTTTCCAATGCATGTTTCATACTTGACATTTTTCATTGAAATTCGGAGAACTTCTTCATGCTCAATTATATCCCATATTTCTAATGAAGTTATATAGTAGGGTTCACAAGGCATGAAAAGAGCTCTAAAACAGATTTTCGTGTGAACTTCATTGCTAAATGTATGGACCACTTAGTAACATTCCCTACACCCTTACAATGCAAAATCAATTTGTCGTCAAAAATTCGTAGTGTGCAGGAAGTGGTGGGGGGCATTTTTCCAAAAATTGGCAAAAATATTTTTTTTCCATTCATCTTCATCTACATTGAGTGTTCTTTATTCAGACAAATTTCTATCAAAATATACGATTCAGAAATATTTTATTTTAATTATCTTACAAGTCGGATACCAAGCGCTTATATAGAGTTCCTTATGATATAATCGCCTGCCCTGAAAATGCATGTTAACAATGTTCTCATAAAAGGTGTTAACCGAAAACATGAGATTCAGATGGATTTTTCAAAAATTCAATGGACCGAATAGTTTCCTCAAAAAAAAAGGAAATGTGTTTTTGAATCTCATTCGCGCGGCTGAACGTGGAGATGCGAGTAAGGCGCACTCTCGCGAGTAAACGGGTGTTGGACCAGAAATAACCGACCTTACGCATCGAAGCGTTCATAAGGTTCAGTTTAAGGATCATTCAAGAAGCATTCACGTTGTTCGCCCACTTTTAAGATGTCATTATTTCAGTTCGTAATTTGTATACATATTTTATTGAGTTTCTGTTGTGAATAAATATACGAATATATGCAAACTTATTTGGATAGTTGATCAAAGGATATTTTCGGAGGAATTTGAATTTAATTCTTCAGATTTCGCATATGGATTCTAAATTTGCAACTGAGATTATTGGTCCTTGCCGTGAAAAAATTCCGTAAATACCTACCGAGCAGATATGTTGCATTTCCCACGTTTCCCCCCCTACACCCGTAATTATTACATATTTTGGTGCATTTACATAAAGATTAACCTCTTCATCTTGAAGAAGCGGAATCACCCCATGAATAGTTTTGAACCTAGAATAATATATAACAAAATCCCTGTTATTTTTAGATTGCCACTAGGGTTCAATTCATAAAATCAAGTAATAAACCAAAATAAAAGTATACCAAGATTCCTTAATCATTTCGCAGACTGAATGATAGTACTTCGAAATGGCAGAAGAGAATGTCTCTAGGGAAAAATAGATTATATATATTTTCATATGAACGGACACATTAAGAAGCTCAATCCGTTTCCTCAACGAAAACTTTTGTTGCATATCTACCCACTCGTTCACCTGCGTATATACTGGCCACCACGAAAACATATATACCCCGTCACATCCCTGACTGACATTGATGAGAGCCATTGAAAACCAGTTAAATACTAAAACTATAGAAAACTACATAGATACTTTTGTATCATAAAAAATGAGTGAAGTGTGGAACGAATCGATTGTGGGCTATAAATTTAGATTATACTCATCATGAAAAATTCACAATATCACGTGAATTCTAGAGGGTTGTGTGAGGAAAACATAAAAACGCAATTGAGGGCCGAGATAAATCACTCACCTAAAAAATGAGATTCATTAATTCGAACTCAATGAAACTCTAAGAAACAACTGAAAACATTCTCAATTATTACATTAATCAGGTGTACCATACATTCTCCTATAATAACAGACCATTTCATTTGATACCAAAGGGGATTTTCTGTTTGTTTAAGATTACAAACTTGTATAATAAATCATAACCAATATCTAACAAAGTTTGATAGTCGAATATTTCGACATAATTGATTAGCACAAATGAGAGGATATATAATCAAGAATTATAGTTGATTGTAATCATACAGAAGTTTCGGTATTACTGACTTATTCCAAAAATTCTGACACCACAAATTTGGATGAGAGTGTGGAAATTAGAGAGAAAAAACCCTTATTGCAACCATGAAACAAACAACAAATTTTCATTGCACAAATGTTTATCTCAGATTTTTATGACTCAAAAGGCTGTGAAATCACCAGCAAGTTTGTTTGATATGAAAAATAAAATCTGCTGAAAAGTAGGTATCCTGGTTAAATCACAAGTTCTAAATTTAAGTTTGAAATATCTATTTACGACAAAAAAAATACATAATGTATGCTCACGTTTAGGGAAATCTTAACTCCAAATGCAGTTAGCTATTAGTATATTATACTGTAGGCCATAGAATCTTGTGAGAGATAGATTCGCCTTTTTCAACAGATAATTTATTGAGCTAGCAATGTGAAAAACCTATTTTCTCCAGTGTAAATGTGAAAAATCTATTTTTTCCAGTGAAGCAAAATGACGAATTCATTCCTTCATCAAAGAGTAGATAGTCCATAGATATTTTGAAACGGAATTGGCTTATAATCCATTACCGCGAAAATGAAGATCAACATTAATTTATCAAAACCAACTAAACTGCAAATGCCTCCATTACTTATTACTGTAACTCCATAACGGATAATAAATATATCGAATATCTGATACATATATTCAAATATTTTCCAGAAAATGACAGTTTTGATGGTGCAGGTCCAATATGAGTACGAGAAGGGGAAAGCAAATTCCGTGGCAAATGTAACTGCCCTGAAAAAATGGGACAATGGAAATGAGTGTATTCTGCAATTTTCAGATTTCATAGTCTGGAATCTGGTCGTTTCAATTACGAATGAGCGATAATTTCAGAAAAAATGTATATAAATTATATCATACGGAGCTATACGTCAAAAGATGCGAATAAATTGCCACGAGTTTGTGTGCTTCTCCACAATTAACAGAAATGAAATCGAATATGTTAGTAGTATGTATAGTAAGTAGTTGTAAGGATAATTTTAGGATAAATCAATTCCACGCAGAAGTGCTTTGTCAACTAACGCAAATAACTATATTTAACAACAATTCATCAGAAACTCAATGAAATATGCATAAACATATATTCAAATGTATATATAAGAAATTTATCATTTAAACAATGACATCTTGAAAACGCCAAGAAATGCTTTGACGTGAAGTCAGCTGCTTTTACGCGCTTGTTCACATTGCGAAATGACGACTTGGAAATTTCAGTGAAATTCAAATGAAATATGAAAATTTTCAAAAAATTTTCTAATTTTTTCATGGATAATTATTCCTATTGACAATGTTCATCTTCCAACTGAGTTTCATTTCGACCAGATAAATATTTTTCAAGTTATTGAAAAATCAAAATTCCAAACCACTGTTACACAAAAACCATTTAGCAGATGTGGCCCATTAACGAACTCAACCGAGATATTCAGGATCAAAACCTGACCTGAAAATTTCAAGACTCTAGGTCTTCGAAAGTTGGAGCACACACGGACGTCCAGCCGAAAGGACAGAATCAAATTTGACCACAGATTCTTCATCAGTGAGTCCAGCCTAATCGTTTGAGACCAATTTCAGCTCAAAATTCTGAAATTACAGACATTGTGACGAAACGATAACGCAATGTTCTCTAGAACAAGCGCGTAAAAATGAGCGAACAACGTGAAAGTTTCTTCAATGATCCTTAGTGTGAGGACACAACGGAGCGCCGACCCTCGATCAGACCATAGTCTGGTACCATGGTCTCGATCATCCAAAAAAATAGACGCACACTAATGAAACTGGGTGGTCACGTCGGAGGACCATTGCCTAGTGCATGAGCTCGCGCAGAGGTCTGATTTGTGGACACAACGGAGCGCCGACACTCCATCTGCATTCATCGTTCACGTCACCGCTAAGAAGATATTTTATACGCTGCATTCCTGACTCAACATCTGGCTTTTTACCACCCTCGACGACAGAAGCGCTTCCGACAGTACCGACCGGCGATTAAGCATACCTAGCTCCACGATCGACCCCGGCCCGGCGTCAGCGAAGAACTACCTGTCAACACTCAAGGAGATTTACTACTAGAATTGTTAGCCTGTGTCTTTCAACAAAAAGAATTTTATTGCCTTTCGAATTCACTTTAGTTGTAACACTCGAGAGTAAAATAAACAGGCTAATCCCTTTTCTTCCTTGCGTGTTCGATTTCACAGGACACACGACCCCACAATGGAAATCGAGCTTGGTATTTATCGGACCCTAAAACTGTGTTCACCGCATCGCTCTCATCTCGGATGAAGGGATATATCGGGCTTGTGTCTGTTTCCGATCCTCTTCGGAATAAAAGGCAAAAAATCGTCATAACCTTTTGAATTTGAAAAGAACGGAAATTGCCCAGGGATGTGATGTATCAGTTGAATGAAACGATTTTACTCACAAGAAATTCTAAAAAATCACAGACGCGTAGTCAGCAACTTTTGTGCGCATGTTCAAATTCGTTGCTAAAGCGGTCGTCTTTTCATCTATTGACCCCGCTAAACGCATCTTTGCTTCCTTTATGGAAATATTTGGCGTTCTGCTTTCCATATGGTCCGAATGGAAGTCTGCGTGATTTTTTAGGCAATTGGGGTTTCGGAAACTTACCCGATCATTTACCAGAATGAGCTTGAATTGACACATTGACAGATACAGCTTTCAATAACTGTAATTTGAATAACCCGGGTAACCCGGATTTCACCCATTCACGAATTCAACCTTCGTAATCAAGCCCCAATCCTACTCTGAGAATATCGAGTTTTTAGGTCATTTTTCAGAAAGAAATAACTGAGAAACACGAAATTCGACATACTTTTTCCTAATATCTCCAAAAACTGGACTTGGATCGATCTTAAATTTGGTGCACTATTATGAAATGGTTCAAGTTTTTTTTTCCCGTTTTTTTTGCCATTATTTCGGGAATGATTTGATATAGTTTTTCCAAATACCTCAGAAAACTGAATCCGGATCAAAGTTTGGATACTGTCGTCAAATATAGAGTTTGAGTTCTGTACAGAAGTCCGTCGGAATCTGAGTAATAATTCTCGAAAATAAAGGGGAAAGTGTGCAACGGCAGCCGGGGTTTTTAGAAATCATCACATATATGGCTATGAGGTCAATGATTTCTTATTAAAAAAGACAAGTAACTGCGATTTCTTCTAAATAATCACTTAATTATTTATTCAGAAATACTTGCGGTCACATTTTGATAGGTAACATTGTATATATATTCTCCTATTAACAAATGTATGCCGAAATTGGTTCCAAGCAAATACTCGATGAGCGAACTAATTCTGCTGCCGGATCTCGTACTATTATTCATTGAAGGAAGGGTTAAAAAAGTACATTTTTGCGAGCATGTTCTGGGAAACAGCATGCTACCTTTTTGTCCGAATAATTATAATTTTTGAATTTTTTCCCAAAAATAGTCCCAAACGACTAGATAGGGTAGGTCGCGCATCGGAAAGCGGTACTTAAGTTTGTTAATAGGCCAAATCGGTCAGGTGGTTTTGGAGTTACAGTCATTTGAACTTTCGAGATTATTTTCCAAATATCTCATGATTTTCTAAAGTGATTTAATTGGCAGTTAGTTGGAGCATAAAGATGCTTTACTCTTGACGATTTTTTATTGTTCTATTGGTATCGTATTGTCAAAGATTTTCCAAAAATAATTGACCATTTCTGAGAAGAATTTGTGCATACCTTGAGCTCCATATTTCAAGGTAGTGTACCAAATTTCAGTTCGATACGATTATAATTTGTGAGATATTGGCAAATAATATGTCAAGTTTCTTGTTCAGTCTTGATATCGTTGTTTTCCCAGAATTAGTCGAAAAATACTGACTCAATCAATGAAAATTTGCAACTAGTTTGTAAATACTGATGTACAACTTTTTGTGAAATTTCTTGATGACCATGTCATTAGAAAATACAAAAAGTATAAAAATTTTTCATTTAAAATTTTCAATATTCTGCCATCTTCTCCCTTCTTTCAATTCGATATAGTCCGTATTTTTGGGAATATTGGGACAATAATGTTTGAACAGGTATATCTGCGCAATCATTGGGTAGATTTTACCCATTCACGAATTTGGCCTCCATAATTAAGGTCCAAACCTACTCCACAAATATCTATGTGGGCTTTTTCGGAAGTTATTTTGTTAACGAAAGCTTGTTAAGCCTACCAAAATGATAACTTGATACAGTTTTGGAGACTGGATAAAATGAGCGTATTTTGTAGTGAATGTTTACATTTATGGATTGTATTGAATATTCTCTACAAAAACAGGTCAAATTCTGGGAATAGAAGTAGGTAGAATTAAAATATGTCATTTCATCCCTATTTCTTTAAAAATATGAATTTCTGAAAACTGTTCACCAAAAAGCAGTACTTATCAGCAATGTTCAGGAAAAAAACTTCGAATCTATGCCAAGTTGGAGCCATTGCATTGCATAACAAACATCAAGGTGAGGTACCGATTTTTCACGAACTTGCAAAATCTATTTTGAATGGTCTTGAACTACTCTATCACCAATTCAAATAATGTTCAACCTTTATCAGACCCTGTATTTATAGGTGGTACCTCCAGTTTATCGATTTTTCTTCGTTTTGAATCATCCTGTATGATCAATATCAAAAGCTTGCGTTTTTAAATGAGAACTGTGCAACCTTTTCATTTAGATTCAATGATATTAAGTTCAAACGATTTCCTACCGGCGTAGAGCTACTGAAGTTTTCCTTACATGAATTTCCTTCTCCTTTCGAATTTCGAACTTGGTGAAAGCGCTTTTGAAAGCTATAAGAGAAAATACTTAGTTTTTGAATTTACTCACTGGTGCATGCTCATCGAAAGTATGCAAATTGAACATATTGTATATGTATCGGTATTATTGATGAACCTATAAATAATACTCATCGGAAATAGGTATTGGAATTGAAAAATTTTCAAACACTCACACAAATCCTTTTTCTACTGCTCTGAAAACCCGATTCAATAACATCGAGAAGAATTATGAAATCTACCGCTACTGTTTATGCATTCCAACTTTGTCCGTTATTTTTTCATGCGTGTCTGTAAACAAATAGACTAGAATAGATAGAAGACCACCCACATAGTATCATAAAATGTATAATGTGATTCGAGAATCGAAGACGTCACATCTATATACGCAATAACAATACCACAAAAGGTAATTCCCATTAAATTCCTCGAAAATTATTTTTTCATGCTGTTCTTGGAGGAAAATGTTCTCATTTCCGTGGATCATATATTTATTACCTTTCCTTTTTTCGCAATAATTCAACACTTACCTGAAAGCTTGAACGCTGATGAGTATATATGTCTTGGAAATATTAAATATCACTGTCTAGAATCGAAGTTATTATTTCAGACATTTTTACATACTTGTTTTGGGATACAGCGCGTTATCCTATTACCAAATGTATTTTTTTTCCGGATTTCGATTAGAAAATGGTCTCAAAGGACAAGGTTAGACTCACTGATGAAGATGTCGAACTCATTATGTTAGGCTGTCCGTCTTTTTTTTTCGAATGTGCTCGAACTTAAGAAGGAAGCACGCGGGAAAAAATGTATACGAGATTCATATTCTGATTAACTGAATTTCATATACTCGGTGTGACAGAAGAACGTACACTTAAACTTATATGATGACGGTCACCTGTTCTCAACCTGCAACAGAACGTAAAACATATTTTGTTTCGTATATTCCTAACTAGCCGGGCCTGCAAGATTCAATGATTTCAGCATATTGTCTTTGAAACATCTTCCACTAATGTAGGAACCTGGTCATATAGAGAAGAGAATCTCGTCAGATAGATAAATTCAGAAACCTTGGATTTGTATATAGTGCCAGTCCGGCTTCTGGGCCTAGTGATACAGTCATATAAAGGCTATATTCTAGCCATGTTAGACTTATAAAATCAGTTCTATCAAGCTTATGATTTAATCATATGAATTTAAAAACTCGTCATATAACACTTGTTTTCTGAACAAAAAATATTATCATTCTTGTCATATAAAACTAAGAAGCACGTCATATGGGCCTAGATACCTCGTTTACCTGGTGTATGTTAACGCATAATCTCATACCACATATGACTGAGTCTGGGTTACACACAAAAATTATTCGAAGATTGTTTTTTTTCGAATTATTTTCATCGGTTTACCGAGCTCATTCATATGTACTAATGAGATTACATGGAAATAAGCCAGATCCAGAAAGTATCCTTTTATGATTAATAGAAACATAATCAGGTATATAATAAAATTTCACTCATACAAAAAACGAACAATTTTCTTCAAAATATGTATTCATCTTTCGTATTCAATAAATTTGAAACAAACACAAAACACGAAGAAGATATAATCTATATATTAAAAACTGAAAATGAAAATGTTCGTATCAACCTCTAAGAAAAATATATATGAAAATGCATGAAATTTCAATATCACAAGAGGTACATTTGGCAATAGGATCGTGTCACAGCTGTTGAACAAACGTGTTACGGTTATTGAACATAAGGAGGAAAATGTTAACCATCTATTATAAAGAAAATTAATATCTTATTACAGCCTTTCATACTGAGTATAATAAATGTCTAAAGTTTTATATCACAAAAGGTATACAGGGTAGGCAAAATTCGTTGTCTACTGAAGGGATCTTGAGAACTATAGCAGCTAGAAGAAAACTGATAATACATTCTCGAGCTCTTTTTTCCTGACTAATCAGAATCTGAAAACAGATCAAGCCTATCGTTATGGTAACGTCAGCCTACTTATAATGCAACAGTGAAACGAAAAGCAGGAAAAAAAAATTAATTTTTTTCTCATGTTATATTCATGTGAATAGCAACATATGATACATTTTTGAAATCAGCAAAAATTTTGTAGCAAGATACGAGAATTCTCGACTATATTTTTTATTTGAAAAATCATAAATCCTTCTTATTTCTCCAAAATAGCTGGTTTAAAGAATTATATCATATTATATTCGAATTACTCCTAAAAAGTGCCTGTAGAATGTAAGAACATATTTCGAATACGAGTTCAAACAAGCGAGCAATTTTCGTTCATAACTCAAAATCTATGAACGCTAGGCTGGATCTGATTTAAGATTCGGATTATTCAGGAAAAAAGTGTTCGAGAGTTTGTTATCAGTTTTCTTCTAGCTGCTATAATTCTCGAGATCCCTTAAGTAGAAAACGAATTTTGCCCACCCTGTATATACTACTCATATTTATGTTTGGTGAAAAGAAAAGTTATGCATAGTTCTCAAAGTCAAAATTTAATTAGGTACATGAAAACATAGTTATGTATTTATTGCCATCACTATATGATTAAAAAGGGTTATTGGTTGGAAATATAAATTCAATTCGGAATGTTACAGAAATGTAACTTGAGAGAATTTCACAATTCAATATGTCCACAGATAAATAATTCTCCACGTGAATGAATTGATGTAATAGAAGTGTTATATCGAAAAGAAATCATGTAATATATCAACTACTAAGTTATTTGTGACACAGAAAGATTTGATATTACTCCATTGAGACGGTGACTTTCCACTCGCTGACACATCAGATGCTTTTAAATCTTTATAATTTTGTTCATTTCTGAGAAGGGTTATTTTTTTTCTTTTTCGAATACTTCATTTCGGGTTTTAGGCATTTACAAAATCTACAACAAGCAGAAAAACTTTCTGTGGAACCTGACATTGTACGAATCCCTAAGTCATCACCCAAAACAAGAGGCATATGCAATGTATCATTTAATTTTACGCCCTTCCACATTCATTTCAATACCTTTCTAGATGTTGTATTTGTTCAATGAGTTTGAATATCACCTTATTGAATCCATATGATTTCAGGTGGTTTGTATGGAAAAGCAAAGCTATAAAGAAATTGTCCAGAGATGATCGATAAACTAGTGGAATTGTAGGTAAAAACGCTGCAAATTTTACACAAGGGTTTATTATTTTCTCAGTTGAATAATCCAATACCATTGATATCTCAAATTAATCGTATATATTATTTATAACTCATTGGTTTTTCACAAAACGAAAATCAATTCCATGAAGAAATTCATGTGAAATATTTAAATTCAATAGTAACTACATCCACGTCGAAACCAAAAGTACCTACATAACTCCTAGAGCATTAGTATTTCTTGAGAAACTTTCGGGAAAATTAACTCAAAACTCTCAAATTTACAACAAATACGTAAATCAAAATTCAAGATTTTCCGCTAATATTAAATGTGTGTCGATGTGATTCCTACTAGGATTCAACTTTGTTCTGAAAAATATTAATGAAATGAAAAAAAAAGTCAACCGTCCTGTGCAACTTATCTGAAAAAAATTTTTCCACAGTGCATATATCCGATAAGAGTTCACTTGATTCACAAAATATCCAATACATAAACTGAAGACCTAAAGTTATTTTCAATAACTTTTTTGTAAAAATCAAATATATCGTGAACCTCTCAAGGTTTAATTCGACTGAATAATTCTAAAAGATAAATTTCGTTCCGTATAGTTGTCAGATGCACTCAACTAAGGGGGTGTCAAATCCCAACGTCTGTTTAATGTAAAAACGTTCAATTCAAACAAGTAGTTTGCGGACCACCAGATGTTGAAACATGCGGAATATTCTTTTCTACGATTTATCCATTGTCTTAGGTGACGACCCGGTACAGACTCCATTCTGAACAGGTCAATTATCGGCTCCTGCCTTAGTCTGAGGCTCCTACCCTTAGTATGACATTCTCGACAATTGATGAGATTTCCGGTTTGTTAATTGATTTGTTTGCATATATCCTCCAATTTGTTTTATCATATACATGCTCATTATCTTTCATATTCACCCCTATTTCAAAGTCTCAGTACGAATAATATTGGATTTCGATTGAAACCAGTAACGGATATCCACATGTTGACGATAATTGTACTACAAAATCCAAAATTGATGGAAACCTCCGATCGACCGAATATTTTGGAAATATTCATTATTTTAAATAACGCTTCTTAATTCGCGTTCTGCATGTGAAAGGGTGATTCAGTTATACAAGAGTATTCATTGAGATTTCAATGTTTCAAATGAATTTTTCATGGAATTAGTTTTTGGGTTGTGAAAAACCAATGATTTATATATAATATATAAGTTTTATTTAAGACATAATTGAGTTCCATGAAGAAATTTAATGTTACATCCCGTTATTCGCAGGGTGATATCTATAAATAATAATTGTTATCCGAGTTTTTGTAGTTATGTTTCAGATATTAGGTGAGAAACCCCAAAAATATTCAATTTGAACTACTAACGATTATGAAATTGACGAGAACATCGATGGGGCATTTGCACATTGTGTTTATAAAATAATCAACGAATCCGTTCGAAATTTCTCAATAAATGTTGAAAATTTGGTAACAATCTTTTCATCTACTTTCAGATATATGATTCTGGATGGAAAGTTTTCCGATTATTCTTTTTCTTTTTCTTTATAACTCAGGGTCTACTGGTCGGATATCATCCGGGTGGAAATTTTAAGATTGAGTTATGCAACAGTAATCAACGTTGAGAATTTCACAAAAATTCGGTGGTAAGTTACCGAGAAATAATTTTTTTTTCCTCCAACCCCCAATTTTAAGCCCTTAGGGTGAACCGATTCTGCTGAAAAGCTTGGAGGATCAATCCCGAGCGACACATGATTTTTCTACCAAGTCTCACGGATTTCGGTTCAGTTCTTTCCGAGAAAAGCCCCGGACAACGGACGGCGGACGGTGGACGGGGGACGGCGGACGGAAGGTTTTTTTTTATTAGTTCATTCAAATCTACCTACTTCAACATGTAAACTGTGAAATTTTCAGAGGGGGTAATTTTTTTTTTGTCGATCACTAAGGTTTATTATTTGATTTTATCAAATAATAAACCAAAAATAGTAGAGAGCACCAAGCTTATGTATAGTTGCATGTGATCCTAAAGGAGTACCATCTTCATATTCATCATAATAAAATACTCTAGGTAGTGTTATATCCACTCTAGTTACCGATAATAATTGAATAAACACTGTTGATTTTAGTGATTTATTATCAGTTTAAATTGTATGGTACATACGCTAGGTAGAACAATAATCTATATATATATATTTTAATTCCCGCTTTTTCTTAGCGTCTATTGTATGACCTTGGGGTTACAGAATATGTTACCAACATATTTCCCCAAGTAGTCGAATACACTACAATACCTCCCTTCACAGATTCAAACGTCCTGGAGGCTTAATTTCCCTTTTAGGCCTCGACCTCACATTCCAATCTACAATTTGACTTGGAGTCTTTTGTTTTTGAATTGTTTTCGGAGTATCAACACTAATGACTTCTCCTGACATAGTGCCTTCCGATTCACCAGAAAAAGTCTTGGAATTAGTTTCTTCCTTCTTATCAAAATCAAACCAACTTGGGTCTATTTTAACTGTTGATTCTACATCATTTTTTTGAAAACTATCTTCCTCTTTCTCTGAGTCCTCATCAGCTTTATTTAACATTAATTGGTCAATATGTCTTTTCCAAATAATTTCAGTACTGTCTAATTTACACAAATATGTTTTTGTACCAAGTACTTCTACCACCACAGCAGGTTGCCAACCACGTTTGTTAGGATTTCTATAGTCTCTACATAAAACTCTATCTCCTACTACAAAACTAACTTCTCTTTTGCTTTCCATTCTTTTGATATTCTTACTAGTTCTAATTGAACTTAATAAATCCAAACGTGTTTTAATTTTTCGATTGAACATTAACTGTGAAGGTGTCATACCTGTACTACAGTGAACAGAATTTCTTACACTAAATAAATATCTAGTTAACAAAGTATTTAGAGATACTTGTTTATTCACAGGATCTTTTAACATTTTTAAAATACCAGTTTTAATTGTTTTGACTGTATTTTCAGCCTGTCCGTTGGTAGACGGATGAAATGGTGCTGATGTTTTATGTACAATACCATTTTGGTCTAAAAAATTTGACATTTCACTTGAAACAAATTGTGGACCATTATCAGTCACAAGAACTTTCGGTAATCCAAATCTAGCAAAGCAATCACGCAATTTATCAATCGTAGATGTTGTATCAGTCTTAGTCATTACATATACCTCAGGCCATTTAGAATAAGAGTCAATAATAACCAAAAACATTTTACTTAACACCGGACCAAAAAAATCAGCGTGAACCCTATCAAATACATTTGCTTCCCTTGTCCATGGAGTTAATGTAGACTTACATGGTTCATTCTTGAAATTTCGACAAACTTTACAGTTCTCTACAATTTTTTCTATTTCTTTGTCTAAAGAAGGCCACCAAAAGTACGACCTAGCCGTCGATTTCATCTTCACAATGCCTTCATGACAACTATGTATTTCCTTCAGTAAATTTTCTCTTAGTTTCATAGGAATAATAACTCGATATCCCCACATTAGAATACCATTTTCTTCATAAATTTCATTTTTCTTAGTAAAATAGGTTTGCATTTGGACATTATCTGTATGTTCAGGAAAACCATATCTGACATAATTGAATATAGTTCCTAAAATAACATCCTTACGTGTCTCGATTCTAATTGAATTTAAATTTAAGACTTTAGCTTCTTCGACAAAATTTATGTAATCAAATTCACATGAATCATCTTTCACAGGCTCTTGAATAGGTAAACGACTTAAACAATCTGCAGAAACATTATCTTTACCAGAAATGTGTTTAAATTTGTATTTAAATCGTGATAAATAAACTGACCACCTTTGCAATCGTCCTGCCGCCATTTGTGGTAATGATTTATTTTCACCAAACAACGCCATAAGTGGTTTATGATCTGAAATTAATTCGAAATTTCTACCCACGACATACTGATAGAATTTATTAATAGCCCAATAAATACTTAAAGCTTCTTTATGAATCATCGAATAATTTTGCTCACTTTTAGAATATATTCGAGAAGCAAAACATATTGGTACTTCAGAACCATCTTCTAAAACATGAGATAATACAGCTCCTAAACCTCTTTGACTTGCATCACATGTCAAACGTAATTTCTTTTTTGGATCATAATGCGCTAAAATTTTATCAGAAATCAATTCTTTTTTTGCTAAATCAAAAGCTTTGTCACATTCTTTGTCCCAGATAAATTTTACATTTTTCTCAGTTAACCGATATAATGGTTTCAATATGCTTGACAAATTAGGTATAAACTTCCCATAATAATTTACCATTCCGCAAAATGCTTTAATTTCACTTACATTTGTGGGCTTTGGGGTTTTTGTGATAGCTTGAACTTTTTCAGGATCCCTTTGCATGCCTTTCGCACTAATAATATTTCCTAAATATTTGACACTATCTTGAAAAAATACACATTTACCCTTATTTAATCTGAAACCTGCCTTGTTCAATCTCTCTAATACCGCATTCAAGTTTTGCAAATGCTCTTTATCATTATTCCCTGTAACAATAATATCATCTATGAAATTTACAACTCCTCTTAAACCTTGTAAAACCTTTTCCATTATTCTTTGAAAAATACTACAAGCAGGCTTTGTTCCAAAACTCAAGCGATTCACCTTGTATATGCCATAAGGAGTGCTCCACGCTAGTAAATTCCTTGTGGTTTCCTCTAATACTAGGTTATTATAAGCATTTAAAATATCTAAAATAGTGAATTTTTGACCGCCCTGTAATGCATGAAAAACTTCTTCAATACGTGGCAAAGGATAATTATCATCTTTCAAAAATTTGTTAATAGTGATTTTGTAATTGGCACACACCCTTACATCTTTACCGTTTGCTTTTAACACAGGGACGAGAGGTGTTCCCCAATCAGAATTATCTACTTTTGTAATAACTCCTGTTTTTTCTAATCTGATTAGCTCTTCACGAACTTTCTCTCTAAATGCAAATGGAATTGGTTGAGGTTTGTGAAAAATTGGCTTGACTGGTTCAGTGAGTTCCAGCTTAATAACTTCGCCATTATAAGTGCCTAACTCATTTTTGAATAAATTACCAAAGCGATTAAATAGATCAGATAATTTCAGGTTATCTAAATTTAGAATATTCTCTGTCACAGTACCTTGAAAATTTCCTGCAAGCGAATAGTTGAATTTATGAAATAAGTCCCTTCCGAACAATAATCGAGTAGCCTCTTTTACAACTATAAATTTACAATTATTGATCAATTTATCTCTTATTTGCACATCAAGAAAAATTTCACCTGATGGTGTTAAAATTTGACTGCTATAGGTCTTTAAATGAATCTTAGTACTATTCAATGTTACATTTTTCAAATTTTCCTTAAACCAATTGTGAGGAATGCAAGAAATACCTGCCCCAGTGTCCAATTCGAACTTCACTGGTTGTCCGTTTAAAAGTAGGTCAACATAGATTGGTGGTGTGGTTGACTCACATAAATCTATCTCAAACATTTCCACTGTCTGCTCTTCTACTGTTTCGACCAGGTTGCTATCCTTTATCTTGGTTTTGCATACAGCTGCCACATGTCCTTTTTTCTCACATTTAGAACATTTAAAATCCTTATACTTGCATTTCTTGAAATCGTGGTTAGGTTTACCACATCGAAAGCAAACCAAATCCTTTGCGCTTGAATTTTCTTGATTCTTCTTTGCTTTTTGTGCAGATTTCTTGGAATTTTCCTTACTAAATTTCTGTATAGAGTTGACTTCCCTTTCGCAACGTATTTCCTTCAAAACAACCTCTTTTGTTAGGGCAATTTCAAATAAATCCTTCACCGACTTGTTGACGTTTTCTTCACATAGTCTTTCTTGGATTTGCCCAGGTCTTAGGCCAGCTACGAACTTGTCTTTGACTCTGTTTTCGAAATTGTTTGCAAAATCACATAGTGCAGCAGCATTCTTAACTTTGACGAACCATTCTGCAATGCTTTCGTTTGTTTGTTTCAAATTTTCGAATTGAATCCTTCGACGAAATCCGGAAACACGAAGTTTGTGTTGGTTAGAGAGTAGGGCAATTAATTGGTCATAGGTCTTGTTTTTCGGTAATTCCGGATGGCACAGCGTTTTCATCGTCTGGTAAACTCCTTCCGAAACATGTGTTATCAAGACAGCTATTTTCCGTTTGTCATCATTGACGCAATTAGCAATGAATTGTTGTTCCAACCTTTCGGAAAATAATTCCCAATCATTTCCTTCCTTGAAATTCTCGATGGATGATATATTTCCAACGTTATTAATTATAACTCCTTGATTTTCGGATGACTCCATAACCTCAAAATTGTTAGCGAACTTTTTCGACTGAAGAGTTATGGGGAAAACTGACGAAATGTATCCAATTTTCTTCTCGTCGCCAAAATTGTTATATCCACTCTAGTTACCGATAATAATTGAATAAACACTGTTGATTTTAGTGATTTATTATCAGTTTAAATTGTATGGTACATACGCTAGGTAGAACAATAATCTATATATATATATTTTAATTCCCGCTTTTTCTTAGCGTCTATTGTATGACCTTGGGGTTACAGAATATGTTACCAACATATTTCCCCAAGTAGTCGAATACACTACAGGTAGAACATATTCATTTTCAAGTATTTCTCGCCAAAAAAGAGATTGTACAAAGTGAATAGTTTCATCCGTTGATACATTGGAATTCAGATATTTCATATAAGACAAAGTTTTTTGTAATACATCTGGTAGTTGTAAAAAAAAATCACTGATAGTCACCAAATGAGCAATTTGCTTAATTTTTCCTTCATCCCTTTATTCTCTTTTTAAACCTATGCAATGACAATTTCTAAAGGAATGAGTATCTTGAAATATATTCAGGAAAGAAAGGAACATTATATTAATTCCTTCAATATGAGCAGAGGTAAATTTATATTTATTGGCAAAACTAAGTATCTCGTGATGAATTAGTGAATCCTCATATGAGATTATTGTATCATCTTTAATATTTTGCACGCCTTTTCTATTAAACGTTGTATTGCCATATAATCTGCAATAAAATTTTGTTTTCAAGGTGTCCAATAGATTTGGAAACTGTTAATAACCAGGGTTTGAGTCACTTGTTTCATATTGTTTGTGACTGGTTATGTCGAGATCATCAGTAGCATCATGGTTTAATGTAATATTATGGTCTACTTTTGGATTTATAGACTCTTCACTGACACAATTTAAGACTTCAAATTTATGGATTTTACAATGTTTCCTGAATGAATTTAGTTTTGGAAAATTCCTGAAACAATTTTCTTCGACGCATTGGTATTTGCTATCCTCAGAACAGTTTTGAATAAGTTTTAAATGTGAAATTAAATATTTAAAATTATTGAGCTCTTTATAACAAATTGAACATTTAGGCATTTTAACTTCGGGAGCTATTTATAGGGGGATCAAATATAATTTTGTAAATAAATAGGGTTTCAAGTCAGATATGAGTGATGAAGTCGAACTGTTTCGACACTTTATATCAAAAATTGTGGCCTTAATGAAATACCAAATATACAAACTGGCAGAGAAATTGCAACAACCCCTGAGGAGCTGTTCAAATTTAATTTTTTTTGGTGAAACATAGATAGTATGTTCGAAAGATACTATACCTGCCATTTGAAGAAGAACACCCTGTATCTCAGTTGTTTCGAATGTAAGACTATTTATTTTTGAAACATTGTTCTGGATTATGAAGAGGGGTGATTGATGAAAATTTCAGTCGAATCAGCCCAGTGGTTCGAGAGATACTATACTATATAATGAATATAATTCGGAGAAAAAATCGTGGTTTTTTCAAGTGAAAATTTTTTGTTACTTGAATATTGTAGTCGTTATTTGCAAATTTTTTAAATTTCACAACAAACCAGCTAACAAAACAGTGTGTAACTACTCTCTAATCTACTTACACTTTCTGCGTCTAAAGTGTAAGCGCAGAAAGTTTAGGTGGATTAGAGAGTAGTTACACACTTTATTGTTATGATAACAATAAAGTGGATAGAATACTGAGTATTCTATCCACAGTGAACTCAAATAGTTATAACAAACCAGCTGTTCGAGGAGATCCAAAGTCGATGTTTAGTTGTTGTTAAAATGTCTAGAGCACGTGTACGCGGAATTAATAGCCAGCTAAGTGAATTTGTAAGAGGTCGAATTATTGGTCTACGGGAGGTGAGGTTGTCATTTCAAAAAATCGCTAACCGTACGAACAGAAATCTAATTACTGTTATGAGATGTTGTCAAGCGTGGCTTGATATTGTTCAAAATCGAAGAAGGACGTCGAAGGGGCACGAATGAATTTCAAGATCGACGTCTCAGACTTATGGCCATTAGGGACCGATCTGCGACAAGTCTATCTTTGGCTGATGAGTGGTTAGGAGAACAAGACCATCCTGTAACTGTCCCAATGGTTTACCGCCGTTTAAGGTCTTCTGGCCTGCAGCATTATCGACTCCATCTTGTGTTACCTCTTACAGTTGAGCATCGCCGGCAAGGATCACAGTGGTGTACTGAACGACAACAGTTGAATTTGGAATGGCATCAGGTCGTCTTTCCTGATGAATCTCGATTCTCTTTGGGTGCACATGATGGCCGAAGAAGGGTTAGACGACGTCGAGGAGAAAGGCGTGACACTCATTTTGATATTGAGCGTTATGTACACCGAACAGTAGGCATTATGGTATGGGGTGCTATTGCACATGCAAGTATGTCACCTTTAGTTCCTGTTCGAGGTAACATGACAGCGCTGTGTTACCTTCAAGAAATAGTGCCATAGGTTCTCCTTCACCTCAATCGGCTCGAGATTCCAATATTTCAGCAAGATAATTTTCAGAGATAGTTTAAACTTTTTTGAAGTGATCCACATGAATCTTTCGCCATGGCCGCCCAGATCCCCCGCTCTTTCGCCCAGAGAGCATGCTTGGGACATCATGGTCAGAAGGCTTGGAAATTAACCCCAGCCCCTACGACCTTTGGCGGCTCTGAGACATGAAGTGCAGGTAGCTTGGGCTAGTATCCGTCAAGAAGAAATAGACCATCTTCTTACATTAATGCCAAGAAGTGTTGGGGAGTGTATAGATAACCGCGGTGGACAAACAGATTATTAACAATTAAAAAAAGTAAACCATTCCTTTTTTCTCCAAATTTCAAAAATTTACTCTGCTATACTATCTCTGTTTTACTAAAAAAAATTAAAATTTAAACAGCTTCTTCTGGGTGTTGCAGTTTCTCTGTCAATTAGTAGATGTCGCGATTCAATGGGGTATTCGATTATCAATGCATGAGAAGACATATAAAATTAATTCCTGGAATCTAATGATTTGAATTTTAATATCTTCTGATATTATAATTGTTTGAAACAGTCAACTTACTTCAACATGAAGAAAAAAACTTTTTTGAATTTCAATCCTGCTTGGTTTGCAGTAGGATACCTCAGCTCTTCTGAGTGTTACAGGAGGTATTAGAAACGGCAGTATAAGTAATGCGACAATTGATGGATCTGCGGATAATTCAGAATTTACCAATATCAGCACAGTAATCCCTAACTTTCACTTTTCTCACCTCTGCCTCTTTTAAAATGGCATTCGATAAATAAGGCCACTTCAAATAAATGTTGTCAGCTTTTTTCGGATACTTCTGGTTAAAATCAGAATCGATCTGAGAAAAAAAAATACTCGTATGCTTATCAGCTATAAAAATTCAAAATATTATGTTTGTAACTAACCCATTCTGATCCTATAATGGTACTGAGTGCGGGTACCTCTTGAAAAATTTCCTCAATTGTTAGTAATTTGAAGTGGGTTTTTCTGAACGCATATGTTGATTCCCACAATTCCGAGACTCTCGTCTTTGGTTCAAAAATTGTTTGGAGAAGTTTATAATTTTTTCCGTCTTCTTCTGGATGATCTATTATTTCTTCTGTAAAAATCAATGGAAAATGAACGAATATGACCTTTTTATGAATTATAAGGAATCTTTGATAGAGAAGTTCTCAACTTTCAACTCAACTTTCCACTCTCAACTGTGTATACAAGGAACAGGTTTTTTTTTGATTCAATTCTTGAGGGTTCGGATACTCTAAATAAGTTTCTTACGTTGTGGTATCTGGACCACAAGCCTCCCCTCGTCGCCTTTTTTGGACTAGTGGGAGATTTATTTTTGCACGGAATGTAATAATTTTCTTTCTGCAGGGAGTAGTTTTATTATTTCGGCAAATTTTTCCTCAAACATCCACGCGTGTTTTGCAATACTAAAATGAATCAAACACATAAGTTATTCTTAACAATATAAATTTAATTCTGAGCTATTGAACAAGCACGTGAAAATGTGAATATGAAATCAAAACTCACTCATCTACATGTTCTATCTGAAGGAGTCTATTTATTATTTTCTCAGCTAACTTTTTCCTCGGAAGACTATTTCTATATCCTAAATTTGTTTGAAGAAAAGGGTGAATGTTCCATCAATGGTAGACCTCAAATAAGTTTCCAAGTCCTTGAAAAAATACAACAAATATTATCCTCCCCGGTCATTCTTGCAGATAACACATTCATATAAATAGGTAATCTAATTTTGCTTAGGCGACCAATGACTTACTTCCTTTTTTTTGTTCCTTTTGAATTTTGATTCCTATTGGGATGGGGATCATCTGTTGAGCGCTCAGTACTGGCAGGTTTTTTGGGGTGATTCCAAGAAAGGTATATGTTCCAATGAAAAGTTGTTATTCAAAACAGAGTCTATATCGGATCCCACAGAAAAAGAATATGTTCCATCAGTGTCGATTGATTCAATTATTTTAGTTTGTGCAGTACCAGGGGATGAGTACTACAAAATAGTTTTGATCAACAAATTGAAAAGAATTGGGGTAATTGTTCAGTTCAGCCCCCCTCATATTTTTGAAGTTGAAATATACGTTTTAAATTTAATTTCTTCTGATTTGGATTGGCACAGGCTTGAATGAAACTAACCTACCAAAGGGCCTAAATCAAAATTCGAAATTCGAAAGCACTACCAATTTTTTTTAGGACTTACTGAAATTTAAACTGTAGTATCAGAACGTCTTATAGAATTACCATACAAAATATTTTGAAAATCAGAAATGGTGCGTTGAACTGCGTATCAACAAAATTTGGTAGATGGAACTTGATGATTATGAAATAAGCAAATCATAGCTTTAGATAATGGATACTTTTCAAAATTTCAACCAACAATTCTAAGGAATTCTGAGAAAATGCTGTGAAAATTCTGTACTACAAATCACACTCACATTATCATTTCCTACATAAGCCACTGCTTTTTGAAATTGAAGCCTTGGTGCAATCTTAGGTATTAAAACTTTGAAAATTTCTTGGTCAATTATAGTCGTATTGATTCTGGATCTATTCCCTCATCTGCAAGAAAAATACCTATTACGAATATATACCTAGGAACGTATAAATCTGAGCCTAACTTTTCGAAATAGTTATTTCATCTGATGTTTGTGTGTCATGTTATAAATCCTAATCCTCAAACCACATCTACATGTATCGAAATGAATTTTCAATTCCTCGATCCTATTAAGAGCAAATAATATCTCGAATAAACGGGGTGACTTCTGGAAGCCACAGTTCATTTCTTTCAAAAATTGTTTTGGGTGCAAGTGGTTGAAAATTGTAAGAATGCGCAATGTTGCCACCCCGTTTTCTCCTTGAATTCACGCACCTCCAATATTTCTCGCGGCAACATTAATTTAGGCAGACAGCGAGCAAGTGCCTGACCTTGAGATATTAACGAGGTTTAATGAAACTTGCATGTGGCTGTGTTGCTGAGCCGTAATTTAACTACACTTGGTAGTGCTTGCTCTTAAGATTCAGATCTATACATTCATTTCATGAAATCATTAATTATTTCATCATGAATAATAACAATTGATCATTAGATACACATTGTAAGAAGAGATAGTATGCGCGTTTTTATTTTCAACGGATTTTGGGATAGATTTAAGATTCACTCAGGAAAATTATGAGAAATAAGTATTTCGTGTTTGTCTGAACCTAAGCAGTCAATTTTTAGATGTAGCAAAATTTTTCAATTGATATTAAACCAAAAAAGCAGATGTTCTGTACTCACCTAAGAATGTATGCATGTATTCTTCTTTCAAATTTAAATTTTTCAGGTAGGCTTCAACTATCAAATTCAAAAACTAACGTCATTAACTCTTATCTTGTTGGCCAGGCACGACGCACGTTCTTCGACCACATATAAAGCCGTGTACAGACACGGGAGCAGAGCTGCTCATGAGCAGCTTGCGAAAAAAAAAGACACAGAGAGGCATCCTTGAGCAAGATGTGAGGCCAAGTCGTGCCGCAGTGGCTCGCGAGCCCCTTTCCAGTAGACAGTACATCAGCGTAGTAAAACAGACGTTGATTATTTCACGAGAATTCATATGTGTCAACGTGTACTGATATGACGAATGAGAACGATGCTAAATATAAAAATGATTTAATGGACATGAATGGGGAATCTAGGTTTTGATGGAATGTGGTTGGAGATACGGAAAATTGATTGATGATTAAATTATTCCATAGGAATATTGAACATAATGAGCTTATTCGCAATGATTCGACAATGAAATATATATTCACATTGTGAATCAACCGAAAAAGTCAAGAACATAATTTGTTCAGCCCTTTGATTATTAAGTAACTGACCGGCCCCTCGAAGCTCATGCGTAATCGAAAAGTTACACAGTATTATATTATTCAAAACGCTCTTATCCATACTCAATCACAACTGTTTCAATCTTCATAGTGCCCTGAGGATTTTTTCAAAGGCTTACATGAATTTAACTGTCTACACCAACGGAAAAATAAATTATTGCAATTACAGTTGCATTTCTCTGTTTATTTCGTTAACTCTAAGTTTTTACGGCACGAATTTTGAATCATCTATAAAGTTAATATCATTATAAACTCAAAGTAGGTACTACCTTGATGAATACGCTTATAGCCAAATACCAGAGACAAATCTGCCGAAACATTTCAATACAGTTGCATTCCAAAAAAAAACGAGATTACTATTATATACCTAAAGATATTCTTCATCTGATAAGCAACCGACCGCGAAGTAATTATTATTATTTTCAATATGTATAACTCTGCGAGGAACATGAGTTTTTACCTCTGATTATAGATTAATGACAGCATCACGAAACGCAGCTGTGTGCTCTAAACATCGTGAAAACATTCCAGCGCTACTTGTTTGCCGTCCAAACTGAGCCTGAGGAATCCTTTTGCCTCGGTAAAAACCGACATCGGATGGATCGAGTTTAGCGGCTCGAGCACCGCTCTGCTCCCGCTCAAAACAACGTCTACACTTGCGAGGCAGCCCAATTAATTTGCCTCGCAAGCCTCTCAGCTCTTGTGTCGGTACGCAGCTTGAAGCTGCGTACAGACACGCGAGCTGGGCGCCTGTTGAGTTTAATTGGGCTGCCTCGCAAGTGTGTACGTTGTTTTGAGCAGCTCGCGAGCCATTTCAACAACGCGAGTCTGTACCAGAGCTGTGCCGAGCACTGATGGAAAGTGCTCCGAGCACAAAGCACTAAGCCCTTTCTAAAAGTGCTCCGGAATCTCGAGCACTAAGCACTCATTTTTTGTGAATTGCTCGCGATTACCAAGCACTTTCAAAAAGTAATTCGTTTATACGAGCACCGAGCACTAAGCACTTTTTAATATGAAACTTCGACTTCGAGACTTTTTCAGCTAATTGTCTGCAATATTGACATTTCGGTTTTTCGAAGTCGGAAAACCATCCAAGGACCGACCATAATTCGGAACCCGAACAGATCTTTTCTCCTTTGAGATTTATCGTGTTTACGACTGGTCAGAATCGATTTTGACTACGGCTTCTTCATTAGTGAGTCCATTCTCGGTTTAAAATTTCAAACTTACTGACCGACATTCGATCACTTCCAAAATATAGTTTTCGCCATAATAATATGCTGTCGAAATAATGGAAACATAAAGACATGGCTCAGAGAGTGCATGGCCTACGGCGAACTCGTTTTTTCGCTCATGTCCTAGGGAATAGCGTGCTATCGCTTGTTTGGTGTTTGGTTCGTCTGCAATTTTCGAATTTTGAGCCGAAAATGGTCTCGAACGACTAGGTTGAACTTACTGATCCGGTGTCAAAGTCGATTCTGTTCGGCCGGCCGTCCAACCGAGGACCCAATATCTGTCGAACGGAGCAATCTAGAGGCTTAAAACTTTCAGGATAGGTCGAGCATCCGAATGCCGCGGTTACGTTGGTTGATGGTCACAAGCGGCAACAGTTTCAGCGTTATAGCTATTTGAAATTTTGAGGTTATTTCCCTAATATTGAAACTTGGCACTTAGTTGGGGCACGATGACACGCAACTTCCTGCAAAATTTTGTTGAGATCGTACCGTCAGTAAGATTGAAAAAAATATGCTTATACCTTGAACACCATATTTCATAGCAGTGTGCCAAATTTCAGTTCGATATATTCATAATTCTCAGGGATATTGGGAAAAAATATTTGGAGGAAGTTTTGGATGGTTTTTTACTCAGTATCGTTATTTTTTTCGGAATAACTCAAAAAATAAAACTTCAATCATTGTGAAACTTAGTAACTAGTTTGAAAATGCTGTTGTGCATCTTTGTGCGGAATTTCGGGATGATCGTGTCATTATAACAATATAAAAAAAAATTCTTTTCAAATATTCAATATTCTGCGATCTGTTGATCATATTATCCTCACGAAATTCCGCGTGAACCTTCGAGTTGTCATTTTTCAATCAAATACTGGATTTTAATTCGATCTTATCTGTATTTCTGAATTTTTTTTTGTTTACCTTCCTGATTTAATATCGATGAAAATACAGTTTCAATGAGCTCACTTTCAGATTAATAGAACCCAAGATTCTTGATATCGAAATTGTATGACATTATACGGAAACATTGACAGGACATACTGGGAATATGAAATTTAGAATGGGTGTACATATTACGAAGGTATAATTCGTGAATGGGTAGAATCCGCCCAATGATTCCGTGGATATATCGATTCAAAATTTTATATTCCCAATATTTCCCTAAAAAACGCAGATAATATCGAATTGAAATCCAACACTTGACGTGTTTGACTCCCTGATGATGAATCCGTGATCCATATCGATGTTTGACTGTTCGGCCGTCCGTAAACACGATTACTCTCCAAACGAAAAATCTAGAGCCCTAGAAAGTTGCAGGGTAGGCTCAGAGCCTAAATATCTCGGCAATGTTCGTTTATAGGCATAATCGTTCGGGAAGTTATAGTGTTATTGACGTGAGCATAATTATATATTTTTGTCCCATAACTTCCAAAATGGACAGCCTCGTGCCAAGTTTCGTGATGACCGTTTAATCAGGAGATCAAAAAGCAATATTCATTTCTATTCTTCCCATTATATTACAAATAATCTGATTCAATGGATATTTATAGTATTTTAAGGTAGAGATTGGTCATCTACCATAAATGACTTAAATCACTCATCCAGGATTCAGTTAAGCTCAAGAAATATATTTTTCTTGAATATTCTAATTTTGCGATACTCTCGAAATTTCTCACGAACCTGCACACAGTCATACTACATCAAAAAATGCAAAATTACATTTCAATCAGATCATTAGGTTAGAAATTATAGAGAAAAAAAAACAATGAAATTTTAAATGTGAACTGGTCGAGTGTGTGACATACGAATACGAAAATTTAATAAGTAAAATCCACGTGACTTCACGTCAGTCTTGAGATTTTCACTCTTCAGAACGGAATTCTAATATCTTCAAGATCGAAATAGAATACAAAATATTGTATCTCGATGTTCCCAGCTGAAAGCTCACGCTTTGACACTTCGACTCTGAAAGCCTTTTATTATTTTCATATAATAGTGGCACAAAACTAAACTTAAACACATATATCCCGAATGTGTCGAATGAGGATACTTGTATTCCTTGTCGAATGTCTCCACCAGAGACAACCGATATATTAGTTCTCTTTGTCTACTCCAATCACGCGATAGCCCTACATTTTCCTGTTTCGACAAGTCTATGAAGGGCTTAGTGCTTAGTAATCTCGAAAAGTGCTCCGAAGCCCTAAGGTGCTCGGGAGCACTGCGGTGCTTGGGAGCACATTCCGGTGCTTGGGAGCACATTCCGGTGCTCGGAAGCACTTTCGGTGTTTAGGAGCACTTTTTCGAATTACTAAGCACTAAGCCTTCTAAAAAAATTCTCGAAGCACCAAGCACTAAGCACCGGCTTAATCAAGTGCTTGGGAGCACAGTGCTTAGGAGCACAAAAGTGCTTTGAGTGCTTTCACGAGCACTAAGCACAAGGCTTCGGCACAGCTCTGGTCTGTACGAGGCTTTACAGACACGAGAGCTGAGGTGCTTTCGAGGCAGTTGCGAGGCACTTGTAAGGAAGCCTCGCGTTGTTGAAAAGGCTCGCGACACCGTACACACTTGCGAGGCAGCCCAATTAACTTGCCTCGCAAGCCGCTCAGCTTTCGTGTCTTTACGCGGCTTAAGTGTATGAGGCGCCGTTTGGGACAAAAGTATGTTCTCAAATGTATGTTTTTTCGAGCCAATATATTCATTAGTTGTAATTATTATTATTTTCAATATGTATAACTCTGCGAGGAACATGAGTTTTTACCTCTGATTATAGATTAATGACAGCATCACGAAACGCAGCTGTGTGCTCTAAACATCGTAAAAACATTCCAGCGCTACTTGTTTGCCGTCCAAACTGAGCCTGAGGAATCCTTTTACCTCGCCGTGAAAACCGACATCGGATGGATCGAGTTTAGCGGCTCGCGCACCGCTCTGCTCCCGCTCAAAACAACGTCTACACTTGCGAGGCAGCCCAATTAACTTGCCTCGCAAGCCGCTCAGCTCTTGTGTCGGTACGCAGCTTGAAGCTGCGTACAGACACGCGAGCTGGGCGCCTGTTGAGTTTAATTGGGCTGCCTCGCAAGTGTGTACGTTGTTTTGAGCGGCTCGCGAGCCATTTCAACAACGCGAGTCTGTACGAGGCTTTACAGACACGAGAGCTGAGCTGCTTTCGAGGCAGTTGCGAGGCACTTGTGAGGAAGCCTCGCGTTGTTGAAATGGCTCGCTACACCGTACACACTTGCGAGGCAGCCCAATTAACTTGCCTCGCAAGCCGCTCAGCTTTCGTGTCTTTACGCGGCTTAAGCGTATCAGGCGCCGTTTGGGACAGAAGTGTGTTCTCAAATATATGTTTTTTCGAGCCAATATATTCATTAGTTGCAGCAATATATTTATTTTGTATGCCAATATATTCATTTCCACGAAACACAATATATTTATGAGTTGGGTGTTTCAAATATACAAATCCGTTGCAAACAATATATTCATTAATTCGACCTATCCCAAGTCGTCACGAGAGGTCGCGCCGGCAGCGTTTGGTACGGTTCTGAGTTTTTGGCAACATGGCGTAGTTATTAGTACATTAATCGCTCACAGTAAGAAATGGTGGGAAAGTTATCTAACTTATAGAGTTCTATTACCTTTTTTCCCACCTCCATGGTTCCAAGTACCGAAATAATAGCATAAGAAGATCACGATACAAATAACATAACCATATAGTGGTAGCAGATTACATAGAGATTAGGTGCGTTCTTATTTTCATCGAATTGATTGTTCGATTAACCCCTACCCCTCTTCTTTGGTGGAGAGCATAAGTGAAGAGAGAGGGAAATTACACCGATTAATTTGTTCGACGAAAATGAAAACGCACCCATTCAAACTTCTGTTAACTAATACTAACAATAACAAGTTTAAGTTTACTGTTTGGTTTGTGCTACTGGAAGAAGTGTTAACTGAGGATTATAAATGAATGATGTATCAATTGGCAACAACACTATAAAATTCCACTTCGTCAAGTACTGTTGACAAAATCGTAATTTCACATTTCTTGCCATAGAAAACTACTATCCGAATGAACTAAATTGTACTCTAGTATAAAGACACAAACCAACTGCTATTAGAATTCCTTAATATAATAATATCTACATATCTACAAGATAGATAACGAAGAAACATATCTCTGGTTATGTCATTATAAATGGGCATTGATTGTTACTCATCTCATCATACAAAATATGCAAAAAAAAATTATTTTTCTGCCTTTAATATCGACAATCTATAAACCATCTACCAGCCAGTGTAGGTACTACACATTAAGTGGATAACTACGTGATATGTTGTACTAATGGCTACGCAATGTTGCCAAATGCTCAGAATGTGCTGAACGCTGCCGACGCGCCCTCTCGTGACAACTTGGAATAGGTCGAACTAATAAATATATTGGACACTACGAATTTGTATATGTGCAACACTCAACTCCTAAATATATTGTGTTTCGTAGAAAATAAATATATCGGAACGAAAAATAAATATATCAGCATACAAAATGAATATACTGCTGCAACTAATAAATATATTGGCTCAAAAATATTTATATTTGAAAACGCACTTTTGTCCTAAACGGCGCCTCATATGAGCGGCTCAATAGAATATAGAGAACACCTGCAACGAGCAGCTGCATAAAGTGTTTTGCGATGTTCCGTCATGATCGCGTATTATCGGATCAATTATAGGCGACCAAAAAGTTTTATAATACCGGCCCTTAGAAACCCCTGCCTGATAAGGTTGAAAAAATTAATCTTACTAGTTTCATAATACCGGCCCCAAGTCAATAAAATTACATATTGAGCATATGAGAAATTCATGTAACTAGTATTATTTTGGCTCTAGGACTAATCCTAGAGCCAATAATGAACCATTTTATTAGATACATAAGGACACGGAGTTAAATTATAGTAACTTGTATATATGTTACATGTTTGTACGACCGTCGTTCTGGATGATTTTTTCCCGTGAATTTCCGAGCCTTGAAATTTCAGGGTTGGTTTGGACCCTGAATAGTACAGTTAAATTTATTAATGGGCAAAATCCGTCGAATGGTATGAAATAATATAGCCTCCTGAAGTTTTTTTTCATCAATATCTGAAAAATATTTATTTGATCGTACCGCTGCTTGGTTTGTACATGTATAGTATGAGCAAAAAGATTTATGCAAGATTTTGTGGGGAAATTCTGATTCTGCTGAAATTTCGCCAAGACGTTCAAAGTGCCATTTCATAATACAGGACACAGGTTTCTTGAATTTACATGAGAATAATATTTCGAAGTGAAACTACCGCTGTTCTTGTGCTGGAGATTTAATCTCCATCATCAGTTGACAACATACCTACATATGTTGCTCGAATGGCGAATCATTGGAATGACACGAGGAAAGACCTGTGAATATTGTGATTTCACAAAAGTGTAAGTAAAAGAACTTAATACACGGAATTGTGAACTGTAGAACTTATTTCGGAGCTCAGTCCAAAAAATCCTTCACTAGCAGGCCGATGATAGTGGACCAGAAGTAGCCGAATATTTTAAATATTAAGAATTCAGAGGGAACCTAGGTAAAAGGCAGGGTGCTAGCCTATCACTAGTTGTGGTGAGATCTACGAAAAATCACAGATTACTTGTAGAATCACCGGATCAAAAGTAGCTCTATCAACGAAACTCATGAGATGGACGATTCACTCGAATATTCAACAAATACATTCAGACCCCTACAGTGTAACCATCAGTGTTTGTGTGTTTTTCTCCTTGGGACGCAGTTTAAGAACAATGACGGAAATATTATGAAACTCACCAACAGCACAAATACAAATAGTCATATATGTGAATTACATACTTGCCAAATGTTTTTACAGCCATCAACAGTGAAACATCATCGTTAACCACTCCTCAGAATGCATTGAGAATCCTATTTAGGCATAATACACAATTAATTACAAAGTTGATATCAACATATATAATAGGTACAATTCTACATACATGCTTTCACATGAAAGTATTCTCGGTACATATGCTAAGTGTTTAAAAACCTTGCAGATATCTGCTGCAGTTAACATAGTTCCAGTTTCCATAAACTACCAAAGAACGATCGCTGAGTTTGTCAATGCGCCTCTAGAAAAATTTTATATATCATTGTGAAATATGAAAGCGTCCAAAATGGCGTCGATGAAAAAAAACTATTCAAGTAAAAATGTAATAGCCACCTCTGTAGTAGACTAATCTTCATCGACTGCCACCTTCTGCCTTGGTAATTCTCCAAGTCGCTATTCTTGGCTGCGATAGTATAGAACGCTCTCTATCGTTCCATCACGAATGCATCGCGTTGCCAACATCGTGGTTTCGCCAACTTTTTCACGTTTGTTCTCTCCCCAGAATTTCGAGAATAACGCTTTTAGACTTATCCATATTTGAACCTTCGAAAAATAGAGAACACTTGCAGGTGTGTTTTGTTTGACATTACGCTGTCCGTTATATGATTTGTCATAGCCATAACTCTAGTTTGGGCTAGTACTAATGAACTCAGCAGCCTTAACTCAGTAGTCCCTCAGTAATTAATTGTAAGTTAATAAAATAATAATTACTGAAGTTACTACAACTTTAGAATGGTTCATCTTAGGCTGGCTTACTTGGGTATTGCAGTCATCCTGTTATCGGTTAGGTATGGTCTAGACTAGCTAAGGTATATTCACCCTTTAATAATTTTTCCTGCTCCTACTGCTTGGGGGTCGGCATGTCTACTAGACAACCTAGTTTTTGTTCGATATTCGTATTTGTACAAGAAGACCATGTTTCAGGTTGGTAGAAGTATGTTTGGTATTGCTCAAACTCCTGCCTATTCATTCATGTCATGTTGAGAAGGTGTAAAGAGTTATCCAAGAATGACATGGTGCAAAGATGGGAGTTTTGTCACCTCGTTGGTATCATTGGTATTTCTTCAAAGTTCGCTGGGATGCAACGACTATAAAACGGACCGCATCTCTATCTGTTGAAAATACTGAAGTGTGGACCTGGATAAATGTCATCAAATGCTCGATTAAAATAATTGCTAAACCTCAATCGAGCTTTTACGGAGGGTTTATTTCCACGGCCCTCAAGTTCGCTGTGATCAAACCTCTTTTTGAAAGAGAGATTCAAATGACATCCGCAATTATCGTCCTATCAGCTTGCTGGCTGCTTTTTCAAAAATTTTCGAAAAATCCTAGTGAATCGGTTATTGAACTTCTCCCATGAATTCGACATATTTTCAAAAAATGAACATGGTTACTTCCGCGGTAAAGGCACCACGGCTCTCTATGAGTTAACCTCGGGTACTTGAACAAGGTGAGGTGCCCATTGGACTTCTTCTAGATCTATCTATCACACTTCCAAAGAAGAAGTAGTTACTATCGGTGTACCTCAAGGCAGTATTTTAGGACCCCTTTTTTTTCTTTTATATATTAATAATCAACCTTCGGCTATATCTACTTCAAACCAAAAATTTGTCAATATACTTTTATTTGTAGACGACGCAAATGCACTTGTTAAAAATAAGGACCTCAATTCCTGCATCGAACAGACGAGAACAGCCTTTGATCTAATAAGTATTTGTTGTAGTCAGAACGGGCTCCATCTAAATGTTGATAAAACTCAGTGCGTCATGTTCAGGACTAATAGATCTAAAGAAAAATTTTCCGGAAACGATAGATTTCAACAATACCACAGTTGAGATAGCAAAAACCACAAAATTTTTAGGAGTTTATGTGGACAGTCAATTGAATTGGTGCGAGCATATCCACCAGCTAAGTAAAAAACTCAATCGGGCTCTTTATATGATAAGGGTGTTGTCTCGACGGGTAGATAGGCAACTTTTAAGATCCAAATATTTTGCGAGTTTTGATTCTATCCTCAGATACGGAATCGTGATCCGGGGTAGTGGTTTTTATTGCAATGAACTGTTTGTGCTGCAAAAATCTGCTCTAAGATCTATGATTGGTCTTGAATATAGAGAATCATGCAGGGGGCATTTCAAACAGAATAGAATTCTGACTTATTTGGGTTGTTCGTTTTGGAATGCATTCTTTTTGTGAAAACAAGTCCCCAATATTTTGAGAATTTGAGAAATATAAATAACACAAGACGTACTATTTCGTTTCACTTTCCTAAACATACAATGACTCTAACTGAAAAAAGTAACAAGTATACGTGTATCAAATTTTAAGAAATTCAAGAAAGATCTCACAGACTTGATTATAAATATCGAACCATATTCGATTTCAGAATTTATGAATTTTTGTAATATAGAATCTAGGATGTAGTATGAAATTTTTTTCCTCTGTGATTGTTATTGTTATTGTTAACTGGCCTCCTTTCAGTGGATGGATGCAGTTGAGCTGAATTTCTGATAGATGTGTTTGGCATCATTTGTATAAAATACTACATCAATTTAATATAAGTAAATCAGATAAAGATAAATTGTAAGAAATAGTTACACAATTATCAATAATTGTTAAACTTTCACTTCCCCCATCACTCTAGTATCTGGGCCGCACGGCAACTATGATGATCCCGTATACCTGAATTCCCTAAAAGCCACCAATGGCTTTTAGTTGTGATTGTCTAGTTCAATGAAACAACTCTCTATTGAGTGAGCAACACAAGATGAATTCGAGAGATGCAAAGAAAATTAGCGGGTTGTTCAAAATTACACAAAATACAAAAGTAACATCCCAACAAGTCATTCATTTCGATATCATGAACAGAGAAAGTATAATAAGAATACTAAGAAGCTCTGAAAAGTAGGTATGAATAATTGATTTTAGCATACTCGCAGTCCAGAACTCACCAACTTCAGCATATCAAGAACTTAGTTCTTCAACCCGCTGCAGGCCGACATCCGTAGCTTTCTGTAACAAGCCAAGGCCTACACTTACAGGAATTAGTTGATCGGTAGGGTGTACGCTAATCGTACATAATGGGCCAAAGTATCTGAATATTTAAAATATTAAAAATCAAATGTGAACCACCGTTAGGAAGGACACTAACCTATCAGTTGTTGTCGTGAGCCCTTCCGAAAATCACATACTACTTGAAGATTCAAATTAGATGAGCTCTGTCAACGATACGAAAATACCTTCTCGTGCCCTGATATAACGATGGAAACTAATGTATTCCTGAGTCTTAATAAAAGGACTAAAGATTTTAAAGTGCGTTCATGATGAAAGGAACAAATTCATTTGAAAATTAGGTTTCTATTTCATGTTATGATTATTATATTTATTCGGGCATTTTTTGAAATAGAAATTTTGTATACAGGGTGTCAGTTAATGTTCTGTAAATGTTTCCATATAATGTCATACAATCTCGAAATCAAGAATATTGAGATCTATTAATCTGAAAGTCAGCTGATTGAAACAGCTCATTCAAATGTTCGTCACGGCACATGTCAGTTTTGTTTATCTTTCCGATTCATATCGATGAAAATACTGTTTCAATCAGCTGACTTTCAGATTAATAGATTCCAATATTCTTGATTTCGAGATTGTATGACATTATATGGAAACATTGACAGGACAAGAATTGCTTCCGGGGTAAGGGAATAAGTTCTGAAATACTATACTATCGTGATTTAATTATTTTTTCAACCTAGTGTTCTTTGTTCATAGAGCTTGAAGAAGCCACAAAATAGTTGCGAAACTTCGCTTGAAGGAATGAATTAGTGTCCCATTTCCAACCTATTCCAATTCTACTAATTATCCTACATGTAGTAGAAAGGAATAAGAAATCATAGTTGAATTTCTTGGAATCTTTCTGATTAGAAGTAGTCTGTTCGTCTTCCATTAAGAAAAGATTTTGATCTATTCCACGAACTTTTCAACCTATCCAAGTGTTCAGAAAAGCTAAAAGAACCAACTTAACAAGCTGCTTCTGAAAAAGTGGCCAACCAATTGGCAAAATCTTTCCGGTCGGCTTCACAATTTTCTTTTTTCTTCTGAATGATAAATCTTCCCCATTTTGAGCCTCCATTCATCAGTTAATCTTTCTGTAATCGGGGATTTTGCAAAAGACCAACAGAACGTAAAGAATGCATTTTCATTACTATATTTGTCACTTCAGTAGAAAAGTGAACTATTTTTTTTAATTGGTGTCTTAAATTGTTTGCATTCCTCTTATTTTGGACAGCAATACTTCTATGATGATATCAGGGCGCCTATTCTTGAATGCGATGGTATGAATCGTTCTATCGTTCCATCATAAATGCACCGCGTTTCCTTGACAACAGCGTCAACGCGCCTATTTCATAACGTTCCCGATCCGAGAATACGGCCCCAAGTTTACCAAAACGAGTTTACAATGTTTGAATAATTTTGTCCACATCGGAAGTCAAAATTATACCTGATAAGGATGCTCTAGCCGGCCTTTCAAATATTTTTGCAGTTCGAATACAACCTCGTCTACTGTATATTCCGCAATCAAATTTCGAAATTGACGAATACAATTTGGCCAATCTAGAGGATTTCCATCAATGTGAATAAGCTCTTTATCCAAAAACTTACGTCCCTCAGGCCTCACGTTGTGTCGAACTCACTCATTGACTGAGTGAAGTTCCTCATTGATAGTCTCACATAGCATTTTAATGCTTGAGTCAGTTGTGCTTTGTTGCTTTACCTTCAGGTTCATCAGTTGCTCCAGACCTCTGTCGACATATCATACTGTTGTCATAATAGTGCTTATAATTACTTACATTCTCTCCCTCGACCGATTCTTCTACTTCAATTCCCGAATCAACTTCTTCTTGTCTATATTCATCTTCCAATTCTAATGGTTTTGGGGCATTCTGAAATTCCCGTTTCTTCGTTTCTATTTCCTGTTTTTTCAATTCCGCCTCCAGAGCAAGTTTTTCCTTTGCCTGATTAATACTTGCCTTTTTTGGCGTTTTGATGCCTTTAATTGTTACCGATTCACTTTTGTTAATATGATTGATTGTCGAGAGTTCTCTCCTCGATCCTCATGTTCTGATACTGTGCCTTTGTCCACCTCACTATTTTCTTGAAGTCCGGAATTTCCAACCAGAGGTTCCTTTTTCAAATTCGATTTTTCGTCATGACCAAGTTCTCTTTCCTTCCAAACTTGTCAGGCCAAATGAAGTCTTGGGATAAATACCTATTCATTCCAGCTCCTCTTCTTTGAGGTCTTTGTGTTTTGTCAAGGCTCATGATCACGTCGGGATCACAAAATGTTCAGTTCCTGGTCACTACTGAACTCAGATTCTGCAATGAAAGTCGGACGACCATTCAGTCTTCAACAATTTTCAATCCATTGTCAAACTCTTCTTTCATATTCCCACTATGATCCTAAAAAATAATCATAAAACAAAGATAACTCAATTCGAATTCCTACACTCACAATAGAAGAACTGAGAGTCAAGTAGTCGTAAATCTCTATACAAATTGCTAGATGACTTGCATGCCCTTCAAGACTATACTTTTATGACGTCTTTCGTCCATACATACGCTATTTCCATTCAAGATTTGCTACGAACTATCATGTGTTAAATCATCCGAATTAAATCATCACGTATATGGGCGACGACAGTTTTTTTGACTCGCCGTACTTTATGTCACGTCCTCACGAGCCATAACTCTCCAAGGAAAAGAACGTCTGTGTATGGCTAGCTAATGAGTGGTCGCGTGGAACTTCGGTTCGCCACACTCAAAATAAAATCATCTCTCAAAATCTCTATCGTTCTGTCATGGCGCCCGCAGCCAGTCATACCACAGATCAACCAGATAAACCACTCGCGTCATTTACTTAGGAAATCTATGTCAACGCAGATATGACCCTGAATCGAGCTAATCAGAATTTTAGCAGGCATTTGGGGTGCTTTGGGGTGCCAATCAGATTGCAGGAATAGGATTACGTCACTCTCGCCGTTTTCGGACTCGCTTGAAGAGGTTATAAACATGTAAACAAACTGAAATGAATTTTTCATCCTATTAATTGATGAATAATTTCGTATCTGTTCCATTTAAGAATATAATCCAAACATTTTTTTACAACCAAATCAATTGTTTAGTCATCTTTGATGTTCTATTTTATGATGATAGGCCTCATTATATGTTTTAATTATACAACAAGAATTGGAATCGAACTTAGGTGGACTCATTCAGAATGTTCATTTTATATAATATAAAGGAATCCCAACTGAAGTAAAAGCATTACAACCTCCATTATTCAATTAAAACGATGGGATGTCTAATAAAATTGTATATGATTGCACAAACACTAGGATTGGAATCGAACAAAGTTGGTCTATTCATAGTTTGATTTTATATTGAAATGAATCTCATTTTATGTGAAACTACAAAGATTCTCTGATTTAGGTAAACGGGTTTTCCATAACATTTTTCCAAAATTTTCATTTACTCCAACCGAATTCTTCTACAGGAGTTTAAGATGTGACAAAACACTCGCTTTGGTGTTGGAAATTTGCTTTTCAAATGGTTTCATCGAAAAATCTTAGTCTTATTTTGATTTTGTGATTCCTGAATCCCGACAAATCCGTTTTGACATTTAGATTTTAGATATTCCAAAATCAAGTATTCAATTTGACAGCTGTTTCGAGGAAGAAGAAAGTGTGGTTATGTCTGTTATATTTCTCAAGGTCGGAGAGACGCGATTCCCGCAAACGATGAAGTGATTTGTCTTGTTGGTCTGTGGTCATACACACACGTTCTATCATCCCCTAAGGCGTGTCATCTTCAAAATCCCCTCGAAAACGTCCGTGTAAGCTCAGATAATGGGAGCATTTCATCTTTTCTTGAATTCGGCCTTGATAATTACCGATTACTGAGTCCGTAAGTAGAATCTTCTGGAAGTTATTTTTCTCACTATCAGCGGTTAGGCCGGCGGTAAAAACAATAATTTTCGACAGAAACCACTAGATAAAGAAGTTGTTTCAGAGAAAGAAGGTATGAGTTTCGAACAAAACCACTCTTTCAAAAACAACAAAGCTTCTGGGCCCTGAAATGGACAATGGTGAATGAAAGTTAACGATACAAAAACAATCAATATGACACAATGACTGTATATGTGTTCATATATTGTAAAAAAATCTTTTCAGTTCAAACGACTAAATATTTGTAAAGTAAATTCTCGGTTCAATTGCGGAGGCCGAATTCGTGAATGTCTCAAATTCTCACAATGATTGATTTCATAGATAAATGTATCCATTCAAAATTCGATTTTTCCAAAAGCGGCAAAATTACTTATTGGATCGAATTGAAATCTAGTACTTGATCGAAAATTGATAGCTCAAATGTATCAATACATGCAGCGTAAGTTCACTTCGAATCCAAAATAACTGGCCAGGGAGCTTATTGATGGAAGTGATGCGCCGGATTGTGGCGACCGAACAGACGCTAATGACATAAAGCATTGTGAGAGAATATTCTCTGAGAAATCTCCAGCGGATGACAATCCGATATATGACTTTGCACCATCCGATTGTAACTTCTACTCGCCAATCTCTAGCGCTGATATTAGATAATCCATCCAGTGTATGGACAAAACAACAGGTGGCCCAGACGGCATAGACTCCACCAGGCTGGAAAAAATACCGACCGATTACAATTTCCTCCATACTATTGAGAATGGTCAATAAAATCGTGGCCAAGAGGCTGTCCAATAAGGTGGTTTTGGATGAATGTCAACGCGGGTTTTTTAGCTTTTACGGATGCTTTGGGAATAACATCACCCTTCAGTCCTTAATTAAAGAAAGGAGAAGAAAAGTTAGACCTTTTGCCGTTCTGACGCTAGATATTCAGAGGGCTTTCGGTGGAGTATCCCATCACACCATCAGAAGAGCACATCGGAGATTCCGCGTCGACAAAAATACTGTGGATTACATAATGGCCACCTGCAATGATCAGTCCACCTCGATCTTTTGTAATGACCATCCCATCACCACTCTACCTATCCTCCGAGGGGTCAAACAGGGGGACCCTCTTGCGATCTTATTCAATCGTGTGATGGATGAGCTGATAAGTAGCTTGAAAGTGAGATCCGGGGTCAGATTTAGGGACGTGAACATCTCCGTGCTCGGTTATGCAGCTGATTTGTTGCTTATGGCAGAAACCCCCAGGGATGCACAGTATTTGCTCAACATCGCTGGGAAGTTTTTAGAGGCGCGAAATCTTTCTCTTAATTCGGCGAAATGTAGAGCTGTCTCCATGGCTATATTCCCATCTAAGAGTACACTGTTTCTTCATACCACCCCAAAATTTTACATTGGCTCGTCACCAATTCCGCCTCTCAAATCTGTCGGTGAAACCGTTAAATATCTGGGATTCTACTTTTCCTGTCAGGGAGCGGTTCCGAGCTCGATCGAACACCTTTATAAGCAATTGAGCAGGATTCAGACTGCCGCTCTTAAGCCGCAGGAGAAGATGCACCTGATCAAGAAATTTCTTATTCCCAGATATATTCATGCGATGCAATCTCCATCGATTAACAGGAAAATTCTCAAGAGGGCGGATTTAATAATGAGGCAGACAGTGAAGAAGATCCTAAAACTACCGTCGACCATCATAGACGAGTCATTATACAACCCACTTAACTAGGAGGCTTAGGCCTCTTCTCATTTTCCAGGAAAATCCCACTCATTATGAGAGACCGGCTGAGATCCGCTAAAACTGAATCTCCATTGTTCGCATCATTCATTCACGAATATGGTTATCTGGAGGCTAGAACTGACAAAATGATTAGGCCACATCTCAACAGCAGATATGCTGTGTCGAATTGAATCGCCTTGTCACGTGCTACAACGATGTCATCTGGGGAACAAGAAGAGGCTACTACGGCATAATTACGTGGTTAAGAGAATATGCGCGACGGCGAGAGCCAAAGGCTGGGAAATCACTGAAGAACCTTACATCCGTGATCTCAGTGGACGACTCCATAAACCTGATATGCTGTGCATTAGGGGCAACGACGTGATTATTGCTGATGTCGGTGTCTCTTGGGAAGGCCTAAGACTACTGATTGAAACATACGACGCGATAAGGGCAGTCTATAATCAACCGGACTCAATCGCCGCGATACAACAAACCCATCCGGACAAACAGATCGAAGTTCTGCCCTTCATAATAGGTTCCCGAGGTATGTGGTGCCGCGAAAGTACTTCGCTGTTGGAGAAGCTCTCCGTTAACACCCTTTCCAACAGGCGAATGCTTATTACTGCAACGATAAGGGGGTCGTGTTTCATTTACGTCGACGTGATGCGGAAAGCGTGGGATGACTAAATTTTATATTGCTACCTCTGGCAGCGGTCAGCAGAGGAAGGGACATCTACGCGGTTACAGTGTGATTGACGTTCGTGTGCGGTTTATGGCCTGTCTCGTTCACTGTGTTAGTGATATGCTTGGTCATTCTACAACCACGACTGTTGTTCATGTTATCTACAGACTTTATATGCTTACATTGTTGTACATATTTATGTACTTTGTATTGCCGTGTAGTCTGTTAAGAAATTGTACACGATATAAATCCATGTACCTGACCGTATGATGAAGATGAATTAAATTCATACAGAATTTCGGAAGGACCATAAAATAAACCCGAAACATTTCATCAAGCAAATAAAGCTGCGTTTGGCGTGGTCGAATCATGAATAAATGACCACTTTTACAACGGATTTGAACAAGCTCGTAAAAGCTGCTGACCACACGTTAGTTCCCTCCTAAAATTTTTCCAGTGAATATTTTATACATTATCAACTATTCAACACTGAATGGAAACTTAATTTTCCAGGAAAATTTTTATCGAAATGGTTTGTTCATTTGAGGAGACTTATGTTGAACGATACAGTTCGTTGAGTTCTTTCACATATGAATAAATCAACATAATATAATGAAGACATATCTCATGATCACAAAAAATAGAAAAAATACCAGCCGAAAAAAATTCCGTTTTGTTGCACCATAGTTTCAAATAACATACGAATTGAAAATACTTGTTCTTATGACATAAATTGCACGGAATATAATTGCTTCTCTAGAATCGAAACGAAACAAATGAAAACTTCGGATTGAAAGTTTCCATTTCAACACATCTAATTGAAAAATTCCATGACAAACAATTCATGGTTAGTAAATGATATATGGTCATGAATGTTGTAGTGAAGAATGTTTCAATTATGAATTTCAAGTTACACAGACACTAAGTAGACATAAGCAGTTGTTTTCAAAATGATGGTTTTGAAAAAATTCGCATTATAGTCAATTGTTATTTTCATCTTTAATTACCCACCATTAACATGTTTACACATATCAATGAAATAAATTATAAAATTAAAAAAATTGCTACAAATGTGACGTGAAAAGGGGCCAAACAAGCTCTAAAGAATTTTGTTTGAGTAATGTAGAATAGAACAAATATTCGAAGATAATGCAAGCAGAATATACCTCTGACGAACTTTTTGGTGCTGACTCAAAAAAATCTTGTTCAAGAAAATATTTCATGACAGTGCGGTATGCTTCCATCAGCAATATCTCTTACTGCTCGATACATTCTACTTTACTTATGCAAAATTCTTAATAGATTGGTTGGCTTTTTTTAGTGAATATTTTAACGGCAGTCGGGTTTTTTGTAATTTTATAATCACAGTCTTTCGAATTTTTTCATCAAATCTTATAAATTGCCGCCAGTTATTCCGCAGGATTGCTCTGAAGAGTGAGCGGTCTCTTCTTTCATCGATTTCGTTATTTGGCATTTTTTCAGAGTAAGATGGTGGAAGAGTAGATGATGTACCGGTACCTTTTTGTATTTTCAAATTGAAGTTGAATTTTTGAGTGAATCTTTCTGAAAACTAAAGGTCTAACTTAGCCTCTCTCTTTGGAATAATTTCAGGAATCTGAGTTAATTTTGTTATTCAAAAAACATTCACGTAGATCACGTCACATAAACAAATCTACAAAATACCTATTATATAGAGAGGTATGTATTTTTGAAACCTCGCTGGCATAATAAATCAAAAAAATACAAAAAATCATAACTCAGAATCTACAAAAATCGCATGACATGCATGGTTTATTTTTGGATAACCCCAGATAGGAGGAATCTAAAAGAAATGTATTGACGTCACTACCTGGACCACCCTGTATGTACCGGGTGATTCATTGAGACTGGCTACCGGCTCAGAAACCGTTTATCCTTATTATTATTATCCTTTATTTTTTATAACCCCCGAGGAAAAAACTCTAGATAAAGAGTACGAAATTGAGAGAGTTTCCAATCATTTTTTAATGAGGCTCATTATGTCATAAAAATTGTTTCCGGAAGTTATAGGATGAATGGTTTCCAAGTTACGGCCGGTGTCCAGTCTTAATGAATCACCCGGTACATACAGGGTGGTCCAAGTAGTGAGGTCAATACATTTTTTTTAGATTCCGAGTTATGATTTTTTGTATTTTTTTGATTTATTATGCCAGCGAGATTTCAAAAATACATACCTCTTTATATAATAGGTATTTTGTAGACTTGTTTCGGAGACATGATCGCCCTGAATGTTTTTGCGCGCATGTTCTAGGGGAACAGCGTGCTATCGTTTTGTCCAAATGTCTGTAATTTTGGATGATTGAGCCGAAAATGGTCTCAATCGACTAGGTTGGACTCACTGATGACGAATCCGTTGTCAAAATTGATTCTGTCCGGCCGGCCGTCCGGCCGTAGACACGATAACTGTCGACAGAAGCAAGCTAGCAACTTGAAACTTTCAGGATAGGTTGCGCATCAGAATGCCGCGGTTAAGTTCGTTAATGGGCCAAATCGGTCAAATAGTTTCGGAGTTATAGGCACTTGAGATTTTGAAGTTATTTATTCTTTATTTCAGAAACTACTTGAGCGATTGAATTCAAACTTGGCAGTTAGGTGGAGTATAACAACGCGCAACTTTGAGCCAAATTTCGTCCAGATCATATTGTCAGTAAATAAAAAAAAAATTTTCCAAAAAAATTTTTTTTCCGGAAACCATTCATCATATCCAAAAAACAATTTCACTCACACTTTGAGCTTTATATTTCACAGCAGTATATCATATTTCAGTTTGATACGATCATAAGTTTTGGAGATATCGGGAAAAAATATGTCAAACTTCGAGGTTTTCTTCTCGATATCGTTGATTTTTTCGGTATAACTCGAGGAATACTGATTTAGTCCTGATAAAACTTCACAGCTAGATTTGAGATGCTGAAAGACAACTTTATGCGAAATTTCGTGATAATCGTGCCATTAGAACAATTTGAAAATAAAAATTTCTATGATTTTCTTATCATATCATCCTCATTAAATTCTGTATGAAACTTCGAACTGTAATTTTTCGATGAAGTACTGGATTTCAATTCGATCTGATTTATATTTTTGGAAATATTGGAAAAATAAAATTTTGATTTTGGGTATATCTACGGAATCATTGGGTGGATTTTAGCCATTCACGAATTCGGCCTTCGTAATTAAGGTCCAAACCTTCTCTACAAATATCGAGTTTCTAAGTTGTTTATTTCGGAAGCTATTGTGTTTACGCAGTCTGCCGTTAGGCTGACCATTGTATATTATCATATTTCCATTGTATATTATCATATATTCGATGAAAAACGATTATTTTGAACACTTTGTACGATAATTTAGGCTTTTCGACTATGCAACGCTGGTGTGAGTAGACATGCCACGAAACAGTTTCACAACGGATTTCGCAGAGGAGGCGTTGATTCTGATTATAGGGTTTTATTCTATATCACAGCAGTGTACCAAATTTCAGATTCATACGATTATAATTTCCGCATTCAAACATTGTTATGATGACTGTTTCGGTGTATACATCTATAATTCTGAACACGTCAAACTAAAGTATTCTTAGGTAATTACTGATCGTATCTTTTGTATAGATGAAATGTGACTAAATAGTATTTATTATTCTATTAGCTATGTTCGCGGGTCGGATAACGAACCAATTCTGAACCAACTCATTACCCATCCAGAATCGTCACAGTGCGCATGTCTAGTTCTGAACCAATTCCGAATTCCTTTCAGCACGAACGTTTACGGAACCGAAGTGGAACCCTTAGAATAGACCTGAGTAGAGCAAAAGGCACTACTTCTTCTAACTATCCTTTACTTTTAAGTATTTCAAAAATGTGCAGTAATTCTTTGATCTTGATATCTTTTACGATCGAGATTCAAAACATCGCTCGGGAGAAGCTATCATGAAAAGTCGTTTTCTGAGTAAAGAAAAACTATAAGTAACTTGAAATACAGTATGCTGTCTAAACATGAGGATCCACATGCGCCTCAGAGCTGTTGTTATCGATATATCTTTGTGTAAAATCAAGTTTTCACGAAAAATACAAAATTCCATCCAAATCGTGAGAGCCGATTTCAAGATGAGCAAAATATAACCTCTATATTTATTTATATATTTGTGGGCATATATTTTACCATCAAACGAATAATTATTGCACATATATGTACAAGAATCGCTTGTTTAAATCATTATAAAAGCTGATGTTCACTGATTTGTCGCCAGAACTTGGTTATAACTAATCTAGAACCACTAGTTCTTCCAACAGTGCGGGAACTGCTAAGACCGGTTCGGAATCGACTTGGTGCAGAATCGATGTAAACCACGAACACAGAACTAGGAAGAACCGTAACTACTAGATTGGAATTGTGCGACGCACGAACGCTCCTCTTCAAAGTACGCATGCCTTCGGTACGGAACTGGTTCGGAATCGGACCCGCGAACAAAGCTATTATTTATCTTATTAGTATTATTCTGAGCTTGGAAAAGGCCACAAATGGGCCGAAACGTCGCAAATAGAATAAAATCATACCTCTACATTGTTCCTTGAGATTGCTAAATCCCCTCCATGTTGAAAAACTGGGAAAGAAATATTGAGACTTCAGCATCATAATTTCCGGGGATATTGAGAAAAATATGTTAAATTTCGTGGTTTTTTTCCTTGGTATCGTTTTGTTCAACCATGATGGAACTTAGTAACAAGTTAGAAAATACTGATGAACAACTTTGTGCAAATTTACATGATGATCGTATCATTAGAACAATTTAAAATAAAATAAATTTTTTTTTCTTTGAATATTCTATAGTGTGTCCCTCTTCTTATGAATACACCCTAATATCTCAGTTATTAATAATGCCATTTTCTTGAAATTTTGGTGGTTATTATATGATAGATAAATGAGGTATTTGGCATAATGAACATTTTCATCGACCATTGGCGTATGGTGTTGGGAGTGAAAAAAAATGTTTTTGAGAACAGGATACAAGGGACCATTCCAGAAAACTTCTCTTATCGGATTTAGAATCAGCATCCTAAAAAATCATATAATCCATATTTTCAAAATTTGAATAGCCGATTTGAGCAGAATAAAATTCAAGATTGTTTATTTATAACTTTTCAGTTACCGTTGGGCAGCTGAAAATCCAAATCGGGTAATTTATGGTAAAAACCAAAACAGTGAAAAAATTAACGTGTGGTGTGGTGTGGTGTAACGAACGAATTGTTGGCCTTTTTTTCCTGGATAGCCTGACTGGACAACATTTTCTAAATTTCTAAAGAAATGATCTCTATGATGTCCTCATGGAATTACCATTAGCACTAAGACAAAACTTAATCTTTCGATTAGATGGTGCCCCCGAACATAATGCTGTAATAGTTCGGAACTTTTTGAATGCAATTTTCCATATGAGGTGGCCCCCTTAGATCACCAAATATTAACCCCTGTGCCTTTTTTCTTTGAGGGCATTTGAAAAATAAAGTATGCTACTCGGTCGCGTAATAGAGCCGAACTTTGCTTCTCAATCAGGGAAGCGTGTCAGGAAATAACTCCCCAAACTTTAAGAAGAGTGAATGTACGTTTGAGAAGAACTGTTGAAAAGTGGATTTTTTCAGAAGGTAGTTATGTCGGAAATAATGCTATTCGTAAATTTGTTAACCACAGGAACAAATGAAGAACTTATCAAAATCCTTGATTTTTTTTTTATTCAAATCATCTCTCCAGACTTTCAAAATATGAATTATATAGTTTTTTGGGATGTTGATTCTGCATCTGATAAGGAAAGTTGTCTGAAATGAGCCCTAATATCCTGTTCTCAGAAAACATTTTTTTTCCAATCCCCAACACCGCACGCCAATGGTCGATGAAAATGTTCAGTACGCCAAATACTTCATTCACCTAACATATAATAACCACCAAAATTTCAAGAAAATCGCATAACCAATAACTGAGATATTAGGATGTGTTAATGAAAACCGGGACACACTGTATACTCTGCGATCTTCTTTTCATCATATTATCCTCAGGAAATTCTGTATGAAAATTCAAACTGTCCTTTTTCAATGAAACACTAGATTTCAATTCGTTTTCGAAGACATACCTATTCAAAATTTTATTGTTCCAATAAAAAAAACAGTATTGATCGAAGTAAAATCCAGTGTTTGATTGCAAAATGAGAACTTGAAGGTTTCTGCAGAATTTCGTCAGGATAAAGGGAAGGATTATTCCTATGAAACAACGTGAGTTTCAAGATTTCTTTCAAGAATGTATTACACCACGTATATAAAGTAACTACTTTCTGATTTAAATAATTTCATAAAGAAAATGAGCCATTTAATAAAGATAACGAATGAAAAAAGGATATCAAACAGAGGAGCCGCTCTGCATCCATGAAATATACAGCTTTACTGCCCATAGTGCAGAATATTATCACTGCTTTGAAGCGAAATTTCGATAATGTTTAACCTTGAGAATTTTTTGGTCGAAAGACCGAAGGTATGCCTATAATCTAAACTTCTGCTAAAATCTGACGGTCTCCTCATTTTTTGAGGAATTTTTATTGTGTGTATGTAAATTTTGTGGAATTAAACGACTAGGGAAAAAAAATTAATTCTTTCATTTTCTTGTACCATCCCCGATTCTGTTAGTTTCGAGTTCTCATTTTCATGAGGTGTAGGCAACGTTGAAGTATCTTCGAACAATCGTTTAGTAAGAATGACGTGGTTTGCGTCTTGAAACAAAAAAAAACTTGAAATGATCAATATTCATCATGTGTACCGCATTATTTTCAACATAATAGTAAAATGGAAGCCATAAAATGTAAGGCTGCAGATCGATATTGATATTATCTCTCGCCAAATTTGGTTCAAAATCATCCATTACTTGGTAAAATTTTTTTTTCTTAAGCCTAAGCCAAAACTCCAATATTCAACATTTCCTGTTAGTCCAGATAAAAAAAGCTTTATTTTAGACGTGATGTATGAAATCTTTATTTGGAGGAGACATTCGCGTAGGAACGGGTGTGGGGACAAGCCACTCTCCATAAATACTCAGGAATCCGAAAAAAATTATTCATAAAAATATACTTATACACGTTAACAAATTTATTCATTTCTTTCAAATATTTATCACTTGACGACTGAGACTCTTCACCCCGAAAAAATTTTTGTAACTAGTAGGTGTAGTAGATATAAATTTTCCAAAAAAAAGAAACTGTTCAACTCGAATTCAGATGTGACGTCATTACTTGAGGTTGAGGTAAAATATTTTCTGCCATTTTGCGTAGGATAATATGAAAATTGATTTGTGCAATGGGTTCTATGAATTCTATTCCATTATATTATTAAAAACCTTACCTCCATTTCCTTGGTGCGGAACAGGGAGATATCCCTCCCATTGGAATCCTCTGGTTCAATTGTTACATTATCCTCATCCTCTCTTTCGTTCGTTTTTAATGAAGTATCAATAGCTGTGAAGTAATTTTATCATCCATGGTAAGTTGTTATGAAGCATGATTCCTCATTAATACTGAATATGAAGTTATCATAAAGATTTGTGAGAGAGGGTTGACAACCCCATTCAATGGAGATATTTCCAATTTCATTTCACTTCCGATCGAACATTCCCTCTGTAAATCATCAAAACATTTGATTTTTGCGTTTGGTATTGAGTTAATATTTCGAAAATAAAGGTGATGTCGAAACTTTCATGTTGAAATGTTTGAGATTTAAAGGGTGAAATAATTTTCACGTTTAAACCATTGCTTTGATCGAAATAATCGAACAGAAAGTCGATGGCTCCTGTTAGATTGTTTCCAACCAATAAAAACATTTTCTCCAAATATTTCAATTCACTCGGAACAGTATGGTAAAATCAACTTTCGATAGGTAAACACCAAGAGTCCTAGAAAACATCGATATGGAACTGTCATTTCGAAAGTACTGTGGGTTGGATCATATTTTCATAATATTGCTCATCTTAGTAAGGGGCAATGTAGAGGTAAGCTCAATTAAGAATTTATTATCATTCAACTCGGGAAAAGAATATTAAATTACTTCTATCAGATGTTCTGCCTCATCAATGCTTTTGGCTATAACATCAGTTTACTCTGTATGGCTTTGTAGTGAATTAAGACCCAACTAGCAATTTCATATTTCATAACTGTTGCAGAAACGTTTTCAGCCAAATGCTTATATAATATTTGTCTTCTCGGAAGTGTTTCTAATGCGTTTAAAAAATAACTATAAATACAAAACTGGCACATTTTATAAAACAATTTTGCGAGCCTCGAGATTTTATAAAGCCTCTCGTGATAGTTACAAGAAGAATATAAAGCAGCTTTAAAACTGTTTTATAGGAACTTCATAAGGTTTTTCACATGCCTGTTCTGAAATAAAAGAGTAATCTGGAATGTTATTTAAAAAATCGAAATACTTCTTAATCATTTCTTTCAGTTGCAAGAAACAATTTGGAATATGACAGTCGATGAGAAAATATTGAAAGTCGCCTATCTTTACTCTTTAGCAGAAACCATTTTATTTATACGTTAATGCACTAAGAGTCATAGTTCCCGAAATGGGGAACGAAAATATTGATGCGAATTAAATTTCATTGTGAAATAAAGCATAATATTAGTATATCATAAACGCGCTTCCAATCTTCGAACGTTTTCCATAAATAAATGAACAAAACATTAAAATGCTTCCTGGGTCTTATATTTTTTTTTTCATCGAAATATGAACCAATGTTTGCGAAACATCATTATCAAGTCAATTTTTTTCTTAGGTGATTCAAATATCAACACGGATGCAAATTTCAGTACTTTCAGAATTCGTCATATTTTATCATCATAAATACTGCCATCTTTAATGGCGTCATCTTATAAAATAGTTTTGTATCTTTATAAAGCTTTCTGTAATAATTTAGCTACTATACAACTGCTGTGAAACATATTTAACACTATCGCCTTGGTGACTAATGGAAACATACAGCTACAGCTGATTTGATATAGAAAAAGTGTGGTTAGAATCAGAAGCACGCTCTGACTTCTCATTTTCATATATTTCCCAAACTCCAGTGAATGGATATGTCACACAAAATCAAGATTGAGTTCCAATTCCATTAATAGATTTTCACGAAAACTTCAAACATGTTGATTCTTTGGTCGTAACCCCACTCAAAATTCGATACAGATAATATTTTATTTTCGTCACGGCATTAATATAAATTAATGATGACGAACCCAACTGTTGTAGGAAAAGTGTGGTTAGATTGATTAGTACCACCCCTCATATTTTTTTCTCAACACTAGTGAGTGGACATGCTCGACGAAATCAAATACCTATAACTTTTAATTTCAGATATAGATTTTCATGAAATCTTCCAAGATGTTCATTATTTCGATATAACCTTACTCAAGATGCGATTCAAATAATATTTCATTATCGTCATGGAAAATAGAATAATGATAACAAACGCAGCTGTTACAGGAAAAGTGGGGTTAGAATTGTTTTTTCTCCATTAAGTGAGTGGACATGTCCAACGAAATCGGGAATAATTTTCAATTTTATTTATAGATTTTAAGGATATCGAATATTAAATCAAAATGCATTCCATATTCGATTATCGTCATGGAATGCAATACTATAATAAAATGTGCGATCACGAAAAAATAGATTCACTTATAAAAGCATACTGTTGGTGAAAGTTATTTTATAAAACGATAATGAAACTTCATACAAAGTAAATTTGAAACATTTTTTTAATGAATTCATACTGAAGGCAGAAATATCGTAGGAAAATGTTATAAACCCACTAAAAAACAATTCAATTGTATAAATATTTATGTTCTATAAGTTAGCTATAGATCCCCTTAAGAAATAGTATAGAAACAGTTTTATAAGATATTTTATAATTCGGTCATATAAACGTTTTCGTGATAAATTTATAAAATAGTTGAGATGTCCACAACAGATTGAAATTTATTTAGCATCAATATAATGAATTGACATTCTAGAGAGTTCAATATAATACTTATAAAATGAAAAAGACGAGAATCATCAGAATTATACGACAACTTTGCTGGTTGAAGAAGGAATTATCCACTCATAATGGTAAATGTTTTTGTTTCAGCGATCTTGTTTTTGAATATGAAAAATAGCTTTCTACGATTGTATATGACTGACTTGGGGATTCGTAGTTATACATTTTCACAGTCACACCACTCCATAACGGAAGCGTTTTTATAAAGTTTTTCAAATATTGGTTAATTCGAGGACAGTAAAGAACATTTTCTTCATTTGTCCCGAAATAACAGCATACCCCAGCCTCCTCAAACAGTTGATCAAACCAATTCTGTATTCCAGGGACGGGCCTAAGGTAGGGGATGGGGAGGGATGATCCCCCCCCCCCCCAATCTTAAACTGAGTTGGCAAATTTTCAAAGCATTCGAAAAACTTTCAAGGCTGTTGGAAAAATTTCAAAGCAGTCGGCAAAATTTCAAAACAGTTGAAAAAATTTCGATGGATGGGGTTGAAATACATATTTTCAAGAGAATTGTGAAATATGAAGGAATTTGAATCTTTCAAAAATAAAGTTTGCAATCAATGCTTAACGAACTCACAAACCGGATAAAAGCATGCAGAGAAGAGAGATAGCGGGATAACATGAAATAAGTCAAAATGTACAAAGTCGTGATTCGTGTGGACATAGATTCAGTGTTTTTAGTCCGATATGCATAGCCGGCAATGAATAGTTTTCATCCCAATGCCAAGTGTTTGAAGAGATGAAACATTTTTCTCCTTTTGCATTAACCTGTAGCAGGCACCTAGATGTAGATTTTGCAGTTACGTCGCATGGACTGTGTCATCAAAATCCACCTGGTATCATCAATTTGAGCTGTTATTATCAGTCGAGCAGAATTCATCATTACGTTCTAAGTACATTGTGTTATAGTGTTGCGAAATAACGGCTTGAAAATAATTGAAAAATTAACCGAAAAGGATACACTTTGCTTCCTAGAGGAGCAGGCACTTCCTCTTGGAATGAGATTTTTGCGCGCATGTTTGGAGAACGGCGTGCTATCGTTCAGTCCAAATGTCTGTAACTTTCGAATATTTTCCCGAAAATGTTCTGAAACAACTAGGTTGGGCTCACTGATGACGAATCCGTTGTCAAAATCGATTCTATCCGGCCGGCCGGTCGAACAGAGCAAGCTAGCGACTTGAAACTTTCAGGGCAGGTCGCGCATCGGAATGTGGCAGTTAGGTTCGATAATGGGTTAAAACGGCCTAATTTTTTCATAGTTGTAGTCGCTTGAACTTTCGAGATTATTTTCCTGATTTTTCAGGAACTCCCACAGCGATTGAATTGGAACTTGACAGTTGCTTGGTGCATTACGACACGCAGCTTTTGGGAAACTTTCGTTGAGATAGTACTGTCAATCATAAGGAAACTTGGCAGCTAATTTGTAAATGCTGATATTCGACTTTGTGCAGAATTTCGTGATGATCGTGTCCTCAGAAAATTTTCAAAGAAAAAATTGTATCCAATTATTCAATATTTTGCGATTTTTCTGATCATGTTATCCTCATGAAATTCTTTGTGAACGTTCAAGCTGCCATTTTTCGATAGAGTACTGAATTTCAATTCGATCCAATCTGTATTTTCGTAATATGTATTTCCAAAAATGAAGATTGGGTCGAATTGAAGGCCAATATGTACTTGATCGACAAAATGACAACTTGGAGGCTCATGCAGAAATGCGCGAAGATAATATGATTAGGGCAGCACCAAAAGTGTGTTTGGTGAGGTCAATACGTGAAAAGATGGGGCTTTGAGCAACGAATTTGAATATGCGCGCAGAAGCTGCTGACTTCACGTCAGTGCTTTTTTCATTTCAATTTTTATTTTAAATATTTTGATAGATTACTTGTTTAATAAGTTACCATACTTTTTATTCCAATAAGTGTTGAGTGATACGGATATTTTTCACTTTTTTCACGAGCTTGAAAAGTCTCAACTTATTTCTAAGTATTGCACCTTCTTTACAGGGTGATTCATCATCATCAGATTTCAGGATAAGTTTACACAAGTCAAGAGAGTCTCCAAACAATGTTTGGTTCATGGTTGGGGGTCTCTTTTGAGAATATACAGGGTGATTTGTCCGATTCGACCGATTTTACTTTTATTGATAACTTTGGCATCGGTCATTCGATTTTAATGAAATTTTCAGCGAAGTACAATATTGATGAGCACATTTAATAATTTCGAAATTTTTTTCAAAATAAGCGGTCGTTATTGTGATAATTTCAGATTAATTGTGCAGGTTGAAAAAACACCCTGTAGGTACATCGCGTTTCCAGAACTACGCTATCTGTTTACGATTCTACTATAATAAGACATTATTCGAGAGTTTCTAAATTTCTGGCACACTTCTAATTTTCCGAGAAAATTTTATCAAATAAAGGCCATCTCAAAATTTCGCTCCAAACGATTCTAATTTTTTTGACAACTTTGGTATGGCTAATCCAATATTGATGAAATTTGCAGTGCAGGTTATTCGAAATGAGTACATTAAATCATTGCAACAAGCTCTCAAAAAACAGGGTTGTAATTGTGATAATTTTAAAATCTCAGATTAAAAAAAAATGAACTGTTGTTATTGTGATAATTCCAGATCAATTGTGCAGGTTGAAAAAACACCCTGTACATCGCTTTTCCAACACTACGCTATCTGTTTATGATTCTTCTATAATAAGTCATTACTTGAGAATTAAAATTTTTTTTGCAGTTTTGTGAGGAAGTTTTCTCAAAAAAAGACAATCGATTCTACTTTTATTAATAATTTTGGTATGGCTCATCCAACTTTGATGAAAGTTACTGTTTAGAATAATCTGAATGAGTACATTCAATAATTGCAACAATCTCTCAGCATACAGGGCTGTAATTGTGATAATTTCAGAATTTCAGATTAATTGTGCAGAAAAAAGACACCCTGTACATTGCTTTTCCAAAATATTCTTATTCGTTTCAGATTCTACAATAATATGTAATTTTTCAGAGGTTTCAATTTCTTTGGCACACCATCAGTTTTCCGAGAAAGAATGTTTGACGGAGAGCATTATCGAAATTTGGCGCAAAAGCAGTGAGAATATTCTGCACTAGGTAGTAGAGCTGTGTATTCCAAGAATGCAAAGCAGTTCTTAAGTTCTAAAATATTCTTTTCCAATTCCAAATTCATATTTAATTGCTCATATTCTGTATGATATTATTTGATTCAGAAGAATACTTCAGAAGTGACGAACAACTTTGCATCCTTGGACAATACAGCTTTCTTACCGAAATACTCGCACTGCTTGTGAGCCAAATTTCGATTATGCTGTTCTTCAAAAATGTTTTCTCAGAAAACCGGAGGTGTGCCAGAGAAATTGAAAACCTCTGAATAATGACATATCATTGTAGAATCTGAAACGGATAAGAAAGTTTTGAAGTAGCAATATACAGGGTGTTTTTTTTTCAACTGCACAATTGATCTGAAATTCTGAAATGATCACAATAACCACCCCGTATTTTGAGAGATTGTTGCAATTATTGAATGTTCTCATTAAGATTGTTCCACACTGCAAAGTTCATAAAAATTGGATGAGCCATACCAAAATTATTAATAAAAGTAGAATCGATTGGAGCGAAATTTCGACATTGTCTTTTTTGGAAAAATTTTCTCGGAGAACTAGAAGTGTGCCAAAAAAAATGAAACTCTCAAATAATGACTTATTAGAGAAAAATCGTAAACAGATAGCGTAGTTTATGAAGCGAGATGTTCAGGGTTTTTTTTTCAACTTGCACAATTAATCTGGAATTATCACAATGAAAACGGTTCAATTTGGAAAAAGTTCTGAAATTAGCTTCGTTTTGGTTCCGTCTTCAGAACCAATTCAGGACTGTTTGGGACGGTTCGAGTATGCGCAATTGCCTTTTTGAGTCTGAAAAATTGCAATCGCGCATACTCGAACCGTCCTGAACAGTTTTGAATTTGGAACCAAAACAAACCCATTAATGAATGTGCTCATCAATATTGTACTTCGCTGAAAATGTCATTGAAATCGGGTTAGCCATACCAAAGTTATCAATAAAAGTCACACAAACCACCCTGTATATTCTCAATAGAGTCCCCCAACCATAAACCAAACATTGTTTCGAGACTGTCTTGACTAGTGTCCGCGTCCACACAAATGAGGTTTTTTAGACGCTGTCGATGTAAATGAGCTAGGAATCGGCGCAGCATCTTTATATCCAATAAACTCACTGTTGGCAGTTATGAGAATTTATTTTAGGATGGAGGAAATTGTTTCGAAAGATGAACTTTTAATGACTACTCTTCATTTTGAAACAACCCTATCACAGGACATTTTTGATGCAATGCGCATAATTTACCCCTAATATAACAGATGACAATAAACGGCCTTTATTCCCTTTGCTAAGTCTGTATATTATCTCTATACAGTAGGCTAGAAGTAGGTTGTTGAATGACCAACCAACTGTGCCCAATAATGCTAATGGAATTTGTCCATGTGAATGATTCAAATGTATCACAGCTGAATATAAAATATATGACTGGTGGTGTTGTTGTATAGCCTCTGCAGATTTCGTATTAAACTGCCAGTAGCGTCAATCGCTAATATACTTATTTCCGATTTGGAACATTAATGATTGTACACCTGGTGTTGTTCAGGACTCGGATCTGCTTCCTTAGAATCCACGATTTTCTTTTCATTGCCCTTATACTCTTGTTCACATTTATGTTAACAATGTAATTTTGGCAGATCTGTATATTTCGTACCCATATGTATTTCATCTCTCAAAAAATGTAAAGAGAACTAACCTGTACTCAAAATTGTTTCAACTTCCCTCCTCATTGACCCTGACGATTTTCTTCCATTTTCACCTACTCGAAAATCTTGGTTAATGGAAGATATTTTACAGTTCCGAATAAGAGATGATTTAACACCGTTTCAATTAAAACTCACCACATCTAATATTGCATTCCACACATCTTTCAAATATTCTCGGGAACGTTGCTTTTCCGAAATAATGCTTCTTGAAGGCCCAGGTACATTCAACAGCTTTTTTATCATTTTTAATAAAATTACCAGTTTGTCTCCCCATCCTGACTTAAGTTGAAGATCTTCCTTATCTATCAAGTCATTAACTACCACAGAGTCCAAATTCAAAACAGCAAATATTTCTTCGTCATCACTCTCATTTTCAACTCTGAATATTCGCTTGAGACTGAAGCGTTTTCTGATATTCCCAAATGCTTTCAGCAATCCGAACAATTTCTTCTCACAAAAACGTATAATGCCTTGCGCAAATTTCACAGTCAAGCTCTCCATAATTCATCACTTGGTTTCCTCAATTTTTCGGTTGAATTTTCCCTATGTTCAAATGATTTTTGCACGATAGTGTCATTATCTATTGCTCGTTTTGTTCCGCCCATTTAAACTGCACTGAAAACTTGTCAAATATGTTGCTCTATCTTTCTGAAATCACTTTTGTATTCACTTTTTCGCAAAAACATCAAAAGAAGGTATATACAATTATTCTTCCAATCACTGCACTAAACACGAAACAACGAAAGTGTTCAAAGAGATTATAAAATAAGTGTTCTTCAATCCTTATCTACAATAGCGTATCTGCAATATTTTGGGGAAGTGGAAACAATTTGGGAACAAAATACTTCAATGAAAAAAAAATACCTCGTTGGCACCATGCAAGTCCACAAGAAAGAAATTATCCATAAATTCTTGGCCAATGATATGCAAACAAACTTCGAGAACTACCACAGTAGAGTAATAATCTCAAAAGTACAACAAATCGGGGTTGGAAAAACCCAAATGACCCTCATAAAACTTGAAATTGCGAAGTTCGATGAGTAACGCGATCCACTCAACGGAAGAGAAAAATACCTCGTCGGCACCATGCAGGCTCAGAAACAAGCAATTTACCGAAATATTTGACCTGCACCTGATATGTAAACGAGTACCAGGCACTCCGACAGTTCCATAATGATACTGAAAGTACAATAAATCTGGCATTTCCAAACCCATTAGTTTATGCTTATTTTATTTTGTTTGTATAAGTATTCGGTTTGTCGTTAGTTCACTATAGTTTAAAAAAAATAGGTCGGCAAATTTTGAAAGTTCAAAAACGTACTAAAGTTTCGGTTTTGGCCTAACGCATACTAGAAGCCGAAATACGGTTCAGTCACCTTCAAATCAGTTTTCGGTGGGTCACTAATTTTATATAGAAAAAGAGACCTCAATATATAGAAACTAAAGAAATATTTCATATTGTGATTTATTCATTTTGATTACATGAATTCTATTCTGAACGCGATAACATAAACAGGTACTTCCGGTAATACAATAGGCAGTTTTTAGACAGATAAACAAATTTAGTGATTTGAAAAAGTCCAACAGTGCATATTGAAATGATATTTATTTCTTGAAAATATGTTTTATAATCTTTATTTGACTATTCGATGTAGGTTATATGTATCATGGAAAAATATTTAAATTATTGAATGGGCTCAGTCATATTGCATTACACTGAAAATTACATCGAAATTGAATGAGCCACTCCAAAATTATCAATAAAAGTAAAATAGGTCGAATCCGACGAATCAATAGAGAGCTCCAACCAAAAACCAAACATTGTTTCGAAACTGTCAGGACCAGTGTAAACTTATTCTCAAATCTGACGGTCTCCTCTGGGCTCACCCCGTAGATTATTTATAGTGTATTTAAAAATCATTGAATGACGCAATTAATACTTGTGTTCCTTACTCTATCCACACACTGTAGATCATTCAATATGAAAGTATATATTAATTTTTCATTAAAGGTTCTTGGATTGAGAATTGGGGTGGATTAGGAGAACCTAAATCAAGGAAGAGGACAAGGTATTACGGAATCCCAACATCAGAAATCCAGCATATTCATGAAGGCAGGGAATTAAAATCCCCCAGCTGAAAAATGGCAACCTGCAAAACTTTGCAAATGTTGTTTGCTTCCAAAAGATATCGAGTCATCAATACCTGCCCTTTCGGTACACTGCTTCAGTGCTTTGCTGCTGCTTATTGGGACAGTTCAAGGTTTAGTGAATTTTATTTTTGGGTAAAGGAAGTAATCAGTACGAGATGTCGTCGAGTAAGAAGGTTGTGTCGAGCGAGTCTCGTCAACTATCAATTTCTGAATGTGCTTGTTGTAAGCGGACAATTGTGAAAAATATTACAAAATGTTATAATTGTCACAAATCCTACCATTTTTTGCCCTCTACTTTTCAACGGTTACCGAAACCAATCTCCACCTCTACTATCAGAACTCCTTATCTTCCTCATGTACTTCCTCAGTAATGTTGAATACGACATTTTTCTTTCAACCGGTGATTCAGTGTGAAGTGGCTGATGTAATACAGTTGCTGAGAAATAATAAGTGTGCAGGAGCTGATTCTATATCTGCTAGAATTCTGAAGTTGATAAGCTCAGATATCTGTGAGCATTTTGCTCATTGTATTAATCTTTCTATAAGTTCTGGCATCTTTCCTACTATACTGAAAAGAGCCCTAGTTGTTCCAGTTTTTAAGAAAAACGACATTCAAAGCATCACGAATTACAGACCAATTTCTATTCTGAGCATATTTTCGAAAGTATTCGAAAGAGTCGTGTTCGACAGAATGATCAAGTATCTTGACAGGTTTAATGTACTCGATAATGCTCAACATGGTTTTAGGTCGGGCCGCTCAACGGAAACAGCTTCAATTTCATTTGTTGATTGTGTCTATGAGTGCCTTGACATGGGCTTGCATGTAGCAGGTATATTTTTTGACCTCTCGCGAGCATTCGATAGTCTTTCGTTTGAGTTTATAATTGACAAGTGTTACAATTTGGGTTTTCGGGGTGTATTTTTGGATTGGCTGCGGAGCTATCTCGAGGGTAGATCCATTTTTGTAAAGGTTGAAGGCTGTCTATCTGACGAGCATGATATGAGTCTGGGAGTACCACAAGGATCCGTCCTTGGACCTCTTCTATTTTTGCTATACATCAATGATCTCCCCGTTAATTTAAGAGCGATGTTCCTGAATCTGGTCACACGTAGTCGCTTTTCGTCACTGATACGTAAGTTTTTGTTGAGTCTCTTCGCTGATGATGCTTCGGTAGTGCTTTCGGCCCCAACGTTCGAAGAACTTCAGGCGCTGTGTGAGCTTCTATTACAGAGCTTTGTTAACTGGTGTCACCAAAATAACTTAATGATCAACATTGATAAAACCGAATTTATTTATTTTACAATTGGGCATAGTGACCGTAAGCTGGTGATTCGCCACTTGAATAGTGTTATTCTATCTAAGAATGGTACTAAATTTCTTGGCATTCACCTTGACAATAATTTGAAATGGGGTATGCACGTTGATTCTGTGTGCAAAAAACTGAACAGTTCTTATTATGCTCTAAATAGGGTGAGAACCTTAATTCCTATAGAATCACTCATAAACATATATTACAGTTTGGTCTATAGCCACTTATCATACAATATTCTGCTATGGGGAAACTCTTCGGAAGTTGGAAGGGCTTTCATAATACAAAAACGTATTTTACGCATGTTGTTCAATATACCTCCACGTTCGTCTTGTAGACCTATATTTGTAGAAAACAATATACTTACATTATCATCAATTTTTATTTTAAAAGCTCTTTTATATGTGAAGGAAAATGAGAAAAGTATTGTTCAGTTGTCTAGTTTTCATAACTATGGTACCAGAAGTGAGAGAACATTATATGTCCCCAAACACAGAACAACTAAGTTTGAGATGTCTCCTATGTATCAATGTGTTAAACTTTTTAACCATTTGCCTCATAATGTTAGATCTCTAGATTCAAACAAATTCAAAAAAACTGTTAAGAAGTTAATGTTAAGTGGATGTTATTATACGGTAAACGATTACCTCAATGATGTTATAGTGATTTAGCTAATTTATATTTTTCTTTATCTGTATGACTTATCCTATACATAAATTTGTCTCAGAGGATCAATAAACTATTATTATTATTATTATTATTATATCAACTAAGGTGCACATTACTGAAGCAATTCGACATATTTGAAGAACGGACAGTGGTGAATGGTGATAAAGTCATTGATGTCAATTGTAATATAACATTTGTTACATCGCGAATCTTGAGAGACTTTCCATGCGCAGTGGAGACATCAAGATGCGTTGGATGTCTGACCACTTAAAAACTAGGGATTTATTTTTCATTGCCGTCTACCTAGACAGTTTAAAAAGGAAAGGATTTAATCGCCTGCAAGAAGGAATCGATTTTGATCCCTCATCAAATTCAACATGCAGAAAATGTGCAATAGAATTAACCGTTGAAAGAAAATATTCTGAATATTTGTTGATCGATTGTGATGTGGGGGGATCAATCATTCTTAGACAATTACCATTAGAACTGAATGTTCAGTGTAAAACTTATATCCTTAGAGGAGTTGTCAACTGTTTAAGTCCGGCGGCAGAAGTAGGGATCGGCCATTAAACTTTTTTTTGTCGGCGAAATGATGGACAGTGGAAAGAGTATAACGATTTGAAAAAAGAATTGAAATGTGAGGAATGATATTTTAGTCAACCTTCTTTTGCTTGTTCACACCATTTAATTATAAGTAGGTACCTACCTATATTTATGTTATATTTTGTTTATGTGGTTTTTCCAGAATTTGTAGTTGATTTTGACTAATAAAATCCACAGAGCATTTCTGTAGGAAATATTCATTAATGTCAACCTTAAACTCTTGAGGGGCACATTAAATCAGTAGAACGAAAAAAACATTGAATTTCAGTGAAGGCTCCTAAAATTTTCTATTCTTCCAACTCGAATAATTTCATTTTGACCTTGAAGATATAAAAACGTGAGAATCATCGTTAACGAAAGATATTTTACAAATCAGAATGAGAGGTACGTGAAAACCGATTTCATCAGAATTCACCTCTTCTAATTTTGCATTACATTCCACACATCTTCCAAATATTTTCATGTTAATATTATTTTGTCTGAATAAGTATTCTGTTTGTCATCAGTAAAACTATAGTTTTTTCATTCAAGTCAAGAAAATAGGTCGGTAAGTTTTGAAATTTCAAAAACCTACTAGAGTTTCGGTTATGGTCTTACCCATATGGGAAGCCGAAATACAGTTCAGTTATCTACAAATCTAATTTCGATGGCCACTAAATTTATATAGAAAAAGAGCCTAAATATATTGATATGTGAGCCGATCCCACACTTACATAATATTGCACGACAGCATCGACAAGGCATCGACCACTATCGTACTGCTGAATCAGCATTCATTATATAAGACAATATTCTAATCAAATCCATAGAAGTCGATAGATATCACTTGTGTAGAACGTATGTGAGATTTTCTGAATGAACTTCTCTCAATAGTTCTTAAAAAGTGGTTTTCCGAGAGCAAAAACATAATTATTCAGAAACTAAAGAAATATTTCATATAGTGATAAATACATTTTGATCACTCGAATTCCATTTTGAAAGAGATAACATGAACAGGTGCTTTTGATAATAAGTAATAATAGGCAGTTTTTAGGCTGATAAACAAATCGGCGATTTGAAAAATTCGAATGAATGTTTTTCACGCGGAGAATTTATTGAAGTGGAAAAAAAATGTTATTCAATTCAATTTTTCAGATTCAGATTTTTCAGCCTTACCGAGGTGAATATAAAATATAGAAAACACGTTTGTTGACTTGCTTCCTATTTAAAAAAAGCAACGTCGAGTATTGACATCGAAATTTTTTCGAAACTAGAAAGTTTTGGTATTGAGCGTAAAGTTGTCACTAAATGTTATAAATGCGACTATAAAAACATCTACTGAAGATATTAATATTTTTTCAACTAAGCCAATTGAAACAAATTGCTTGCTAAGTATTGGCATCAACATTTTTCCAAAACTGGAAACTGTTGGTGCGGAGTGTGAAGTCAGCACCAAATCATAGAAATACGATTTATTTAAAAACTATGATGGTAAATGAAAAGTTTCATACAAAACAAATTGAAACAAATTCGGAACTGACTATTGAATTTAGTTTCTGAATTTGTTTTATCAACCTTTCGTTCTTCACGCGGCCTCCAGGCCGTAATTGATCAAGAAGATTTTAGATTTCAATTTGATCGAATCTGTATCTTTAGATTTAGAGAATTATTTTTTTCGATGACATTTTCAGTGAAGTACAATGTGAATGGGCACATTCAATAATTCTAAAATATTCTCTCGAAATACCCGGCTGGTATTGTTATAATTTCAGATTAATTTTGCAGGTTGAGAAAATATCCTTCACATTGCGTCTTTCAAAATTTAAAATTTTTTCTTTTTCAAATATTCAATATTCTGTGATAAACCATTCACTAATTCATATTGGTTTTTCGTCTTCTTTTTTGTTTTCAGGTGTGATTCAGAGATATCAACCTGCATCGACTAGGAAAGAAGAAATTTTGTTGATGAAAAAGAAGCCCTTCAATAACGAAAAACAATTTTAGTACACTTTGTAGAGTAGGTTTGAGGTTTAATTATGGAGCTCGAATTCATGAATGGGTAGAATCAGCCAATGATTCCGTAAATATAACTATTCAAAATTTTATTTTTCCAATATTTCCAAAAATACAGATTAAATCGAATTGAAATCAAGTACTTTACCGAAAAAGACAAAAAAAGCAATGCAGTGAAGGCAGCAGCTTTTGCGCGCATGTTCAAGTTCGGTGCCAAAGCAGTCATCACCATTGAATATGCGGGCAAGAACTGCTTTCTTCACGGCAGTGCTTTTTTAGGTTTTTCTCCGTCATTTTGAAATAATACACCCTACAATTGGCTTTCATATCACAAACTCCTGAGTTGTGACCAAAAGTAAATACTTCGAAGGTCACACGTGAGTGGTCACACTCAACAAAATATTGAGTTGATTTCTAGCAGAGTCAAATAAATTATATTCAGGGTGTATATAATTTGAACAAGCAGTTTTTTATTTTGCGTATTTCGAAAACAGATTATTATTATTATTATTATTAAGGTTTATTAATCCCAATATAATACAAATATATTTTATAATTTGGAAAAAAGATAGATATATGGGATTAAATGGCCATTAGCTTCAGCCTCCCAAGTTGAACTCAGGTGCTGTTGGGTCATGATATTGATGAAGTTTTCTATTTAGACAGGGCTATGCTTTCTGAGTTCACGTGAATAGAAATTTTGTTGTAAAAACGCAATGTAACAGAAAATCGTATAGCTATATGTACTCAAGTGAATATTCAAAAAAGTTCAACTCTCCAAGTAATTCCTTTCGAAAGTCCCATATATGTAGTTCATAGTGGTCGCATCAAGAACCAGTCGTGCTAGTCCAGATAATAATAATAATAATAATAACATCATTTATTCTCAAAATCACCATTATACAATTACAATAATGAAATGAAAACAAGTCAAAATCAAAAACAAACAACCAATACAGCAAACCACGGAAAATAATCAATTTGGAACTACCATTATGTTTTACAAAAATCTATAAATTCTTCGATGGAATATGGCTCACAATTCAATACAAACACAAATAGTGCCCTACGAAATGCATTGTAATCAGAAATAACTCTTATGACAATTGGCAGAGAATTATACAATTTTATACCCATATACAAAGTACTTCGTTCAGTGATCGAAAATTTATGAATTGGAAAAAAATATTCGTGAATACTCCTTGTCGAGTTGTTATTTTTATATTCTTCCAGATAATGTGGATGCTTGCGAAAAAACAGTAATGTACGGTAAATGTACAGCCCTGGCAAAGTTAACATATGGTTTGACTTGAAAACACTTCTACATGATGATCTGAATTTCATATTGAACATGGTTCTAATGGCTTGCTTCTGTATAATCAATATATGCTCAGCTTGTGAACTAGATCCCCAAAAAATAATGCCGTAGGACAATAGTGATTGGAAGTTTGCGTAATAGATAGTTTTTAATGTGTTCACATCCACTTGATTTCTAAAAGCCTTCATTGTATATATTACTGAATTTAATTTAGATGCCAATATACTACAGTGTTCTGCCCAAGTTAGGTGTCTATCGATTGTTATTCCAAGTAGTCTAGTACTTGAGCTAGGTGATATGCTAGTGTCATTAAGGTTGATGCACTGTGGAAAAGTTAAGTTTGATCTAATATTGGCGAAGTACATAATATTGCTTTTATTCGAATTTAGTGTTAATGAGTTAGAGTTGCACCATTCATCAATCTTTGATACAGCAGATGTTAGGCCTTCTGATACACTACCTAAGTTATGAGAAGATACAATAACATTGGTGTCATCGGCATATAAGTACGCATTTAGATCCCATTCACTCTGTTCTTGATAATCAGCTGTTTCCGACTCCACAACCTCCGGGATATGGACATCATCAACGTCTTCTTCCAAAACCTCTGGTAGATCATCATCGTAAACTATAAACAGAACAGGTCCTAAGATAGTACCTTGAGGTACTCCAGCTAGTGCGGTTTCTTCCGATGAAATGAATTTTTCATTCCTTATGTCCAGAACTACAACCTGTTTTCTACCGCTCAGGTAACTCTCTATCAGATGTAAAGGTATGCCTTAACACCCTTCCTCTCTAATTTCTGCAAAAGTAATTTGTGATTAACACAATCGAAGGCTTTCGAAAGATCAACAAATAGCCCTGCTGGAATTATTTACCAGTCGAGCCCTACGCTACTTAGCTTCCGGAAATCCCAAGTCAATTCGAAAACTTTAATCGCCAAAATCGGCACAAAATTCGACAATAACAATACAATACATTCGGCAGAACAAAAAGCGTCTTGCTCTCTAGATAAAGCGCTTAAAAATCAACCTATTCCATGATGTTTTTGAAATGAGTGAAATTCTTTAGTGATCCCATGACTCAATATCCAGATTCTTTAATTTTACCGGCAGAAAAAGGTTTCATAGATAAATATTGATAATCTGAAAGCACTTACTTGAGGTCAGGAACCTTCACGCGCATGTTCAAATTCGATGCCAGAACAAAATTCGACTTATTTCTCTCCCTACATTTCCGGACATAGATAATTGTCGAATCAAGTTTGATGCACTGTTTTTAAAAATATTGACTTCGAGTTGTGTACCATATTTTATAAGATCTAATGGATACAAACTCTCGAATAATTTTATTCATTTCATGATGAAAATTCTCACAAAACAACGCATAAAGATGCGCAATATTTATAGTCTAAAATCTGAACCTACATCGACCTTCACTGAGCTGATATTAGAATAAAACTTATTTCATAATAAATTTAGTATATTAGAAAATATATTAAAAATGGGTAGCCTAAAAGCGCCCTGGCAGAATATTTTTTAGTTATTTGAAAAATCTATCGAGACGAACTACTGGGTTGCCAGGTATGAACAGGTATCTCGATGCCAGTTATCAGCATAAGCGCTGTTTTTTTGTGAACACGTTGATACAGGGTTGTCTGCAAAAATTCGGTCCTAATGGAGGTTTGAGAATTTTCAAAAACTCAAAAATTGCAAATTCTTCATTGTATTTACTTTCTCGAACAGTTACTTTTTTGTAAGACATGGTATGGCAACCAACAAAATCGAGTGATGCTCTTGTTAGTTCAGCTTCATGATATTTACATTTGTTTTACGAAAAGTTAGCTTTAATGAACAATTTCATCAGTAAAACTTAAAGAATCGTCCAAGCCACACAACAAACACTCTATAGCCATTTTTTACCACAACGTTACAGAATAACACATGTTTTTGATGCAATATAATAAGTTATTAGCTACTCTGAAATAACGCATTCTGTTCACAATATGTTTACGTACCGAGCATGCGCGCTTTTTTATATTCAGGATCCCATCAGCCGGGAATGGAATCATCGGTCCTTTATTATTGGGTTTGTTTTGGTTCCGAATTCAGAACTGTTCGGGACGGCTAGAGTATGCGCAATTGCGATTTTCAGTCTGAAAAATCGCAATCGCGCAAAGTCGAACCGTCCCGAACAGTCCTGAATTGGTTCTGAAGTCGGAACCAAAACAAAGCTATTACTCAGTATAGTATACCTACCTCGGATCTCTCTGTCACTTACTTCCACACGCGTTGAAATTTAAATCTTCAAAATTCGCAAACCTCTATTAGGACCAAAATTTTGCAGACAACCCTATATCAACGTGTTCACAATAAAACAGCGCTTATGCAGATATGAAAGTTTTTCTATTATCCTATCAAGAGAAAGTAACTGGCATCGACATACCTGTTTATTCCTGGCAACCTGATAGTTTGTCCAGGTAAATAACAGATTCTTTAAAAAATAATTAATAATATTCTGTCCAGGATTTTTTTTGGCAACCCTTTTTTAATATACATATTCTGTGATATGTTCATTGTAAAATAAGTTTTATTCTATTATCAGCTCGGTGAAGGACGACTTAGGTTCGGATCTTTTACTTTTAGAAAACAATCAAAAATATCGAAGGCCAACGAAACCAAATATACAGAGTGTAACAGCCAAATGGAATAAATTCGATAACGAATAAATGGGGGCGGGGCGTGTTGGGAAAAACGCTCGGACACGTCCATTTGTAATTTTGAATGCGCATATTTTTCAAGAAAATAAAATTATATAGGGTGTTCCATGCGACCGTGGCCAATACCAACTTTCTTATTTCATACGTAACCCACTGTATATTATTTATTTTTTGGATTCTTCAGAAAATTCTAGACATAATTCATGTAAAATGTCCTATACCTATCTTCAACTTTTTCGGAAATATTAAGTGTTTTCAGAAATGTTGAGTAACGTTAGAAGACAATTCTACACCAGATTAGCATGTTGCCAAGACGTTCGCGGCGAGCATTTTGAACATTTCCTACATTTACATTAATGTTTTTTTTTTTAATTATTAAGATATAATCAGTATTACTTATTAGGTTTTAAGTGTAATGTACCGAATTTGTGAAATAAAATAATTTTTATTTGAAACCTTGATTTTTGCACTAAATCTGAAAACACTTAATATTTCCGAAAAAATTGAAGATAGGTATAGGACATTGTACATGAATTATGTCAAGAATTTTCTGAAGAATCCAAAAAATAAAGAATACACGGGGGATACATTTGAAATAAGAAAGTTGGTATTGGCCACGGTCGCATGGAACACCCTATATAATTTTATTTTCTTGAAAAATATGCGCATTTAGAATTACAAATCGACGTGTCCGAGCGTTTTTCCCAACACGCCCTCATTTATTCTCTATCGAATTCATTCCATTTGGCTGTTACACTCTGTATGTAGGCTCCAAACCCAACCTGAATACAGGGTCTTTAACGAGGAACCTCACCCATATTTATACGGGAAACTACTGAACGCATTTTCATGAAATTCAGCACTTATAAGTATTTCACGATGCTGATGAAATCTAAAATATTTTCAAGGCATGAGCACCTCCGGTTTTTCCGGAAATGACGTCAACTTCCGTTTTTCAAATTAGAACACCATTTTTTTATTGCAGAAATAGATTCCTTAGAAAATTTCAATCTATTTTGATGTAACATTTTTCAGTTTTGGTTGGAAAATTCTCTCTGAGCGGGAAAATTCGAAAAAAAAATCGAAAATAGAGCTCCGCTGAAACAAGAATAACTTCGAGGTTTTTGGATGGAAAATTTTCCTGAAAATTTCATCTTTTTGGCGTGAAGGGAAAAGAAATAGCTGAAAATTCAAGACGAAAAACAGTTTTTTGTGAATAACTCAGAAAATATCCACTTTAGGGCAAGGGTGTGATGCATACACTCACATTATTTTTTAACGTAGATTCAATATCTGCCATAAAAAAATGGGGTTCTAATTTGAAAAATTAATTTTTCACGATTTTGTCATCCCTAACTTTGAAAGCGATTTTTTCACCCCCTGTATCATGAATCGCGATTTCGATTTTTAAAGTGGATATATCAATCTTACATCTTGAAAAATCCCAAAAATGAAAATTTTCCATCCAAAAACCTCGAAGTTATTCTTGTTTCAGCGGAGCTCTATTTTCGATTTTTTTTTCGAATTTTCCAGCTCAGAGAGAATTTTCCAACCAAAACTGAAAAATGTTACATCAAAATAAATTGAAATTTTCTAAGGAATCTATTTCTGCAATAAAAAAATGGTGTTCTAATTTGAAAAACGGAAGTTGACGTCATTTCCGGAAAAACCGGAGGTGCTCATGCCTTGAAAATATTTTAGATTTCATCAGCATCGTGAAATACTTATAAGTGCTGAATTTCATGAAAATACGTTCAGTAGTTTCCCGTATAAATATGGGTGAGGTTCCTCGTGAAAGACCCTGTATATCATGACTCTAGGCCGGGTCCCTCGGGACTGGCCGGCTATGAGTGAATTTGACCACGGATCATTCAAGACTATTTCTGTCCGAAATTCGAAAATTTCCGACATTTTAGCAAAATTAAACTGTTTCCCAGAACAAGCGCGCAAAAATTCACAAGTAGTCAATGGATTCTCGGGTCCGATCCCACTGATATTTTATAGATGAAAATATTGTACTGAGGTAACAACGAATTTCATTCATTTGAATTTTCAGTGTGTCTTACAAATTCTCCGTTTCGAATTAAAAAGTCACGAAGCGATCATCAGGCAGAAGATAATTACCGGTAGCAATATAAATAAAAGAGGGGGCATCGATATATCTGTATGCAATTTCATTCCACTCGAGATTTAATAAGGCGAGTCGATAAGGCTACGTGAGACCACCTTCTAATTCTTCGCATCTGAGCGGTCCGCCACCACCTGTTTGTTGTTCATTTCGAATCACCTTGTGTGAGTAGGGTATTGGTGTTCCAATTCGTCGGAGATTTATTTTCGATTTGCGTTGAGACAGAACTTTGTGATTTTGGTGGCTGTGATAATTGTCAATTTCGGTAAGTATTTTATAAAATTTTCTGTTATCTTCTTATTCATTCTTCAGTTTTCTTCGCGATATTTCATTCCAAACAGATGTATAACTTAACGAACTGATCGAGTGTGTCATATGAATAATGGTTTTTCGTGGCAGAAAAATTATTTTAAAAGAAGTTCCCTTTGTGATTGGCATATTTTTTTAGAATTCACTCTTTCTTTATTTGGCGATTATGAATTCGAAGCAATTATTTTTGTTTCGATACTGGTGCTGAAGTATTTCTCGGAAATAAAAGTATTTATTCGAATATTTTTTCTTACGTCTTCAAAACCATTATTCAAAGGATAGAATACTTGAACAAAATTTATACTTCCTACCATAAGTGTTTTATTTTTTCATAGAGGCTCTTGAAAAATTCGATGTCCTTCACTTCTATATTATTTATTAGTCGTATTTTAAAATCCAGAGAGCCGATTTCAAGGAAAATTGTATCATTTATTTTCGATAGCAATGAAGTATTGCAATGTTCCACGGAAATCGTTAGTTATTCTGGGAAGATATTAGCGATTTTAGAATATCATGTATTGTTGATGTTTACGCGCTTGTTCCAGGGAACAGCGTGTTATCAAAAGATTGGGTTGAACTTCCTAAATAAGAAACGTGGTCAAATTCAAGTCTCTTCGTCCGTCCGTCCGCCCGTCCGTACGTGCTCTAACTTTCGAAGGAAAAGACTAAGCGACATAAAATTGTCAGATTTGGTTTGGAGTCCAAATATCTCAGTTAAGTCCGTCAATGGGTGGAATCGGTAGGATAGTTTCGGAGTTAGGCCCATATGAAATTTTGAGGTTAATTCCTCGATTTCCCATAAAGTATTGACACGATCAAATTGGAACTTCGTGGACAGTTTTGAAATACCAACGCGCAACTCAGATCAAAATGTCGTGTGGATCCAGTTTTCGGAAAAAAATTTTATGCGAAAATCTTCGAATTTTTCATGAGAAATCGTTTATTCTCTGAAAATATTGATTAGATTTCAATCCAAACCTAAGAGTCAGTATATAATAACAATGTTCAATTCGATCCGATATTTACTTTCGGAGATATAAGGAAAAAAATGTGCCAAATTTCGTTGGAATTTTAACGATATTTCCACAATATCTCAATAATGTGTAATAAGTTCAGGACCTCTAACCAAACAGTAATTGAGGAACGTCATGTTGAAGGACTGGTGGAATATTCTCGACAATAAACGGAATTCCTATTCAGTATAATTCGATAGTAATTAGCAGAACTTTTCATCACCCTGTATATATTTGAGTAATATTAAATTATCAATTTGGATGCTCCACAGCTTCATTGAATATTGGGTTTGAGTTGTAAAATACATGCACCCTGACCTCAACATGATTTCGTGGGAATTGCAAAAAGATATTTTTCAACGAAAGCTGTCAGCTTTTGTTGAAATTTTGCAACAATATTCGACTGTTATCGTACAGCCAATTACTCGGTCGAAATTTGACTGAATCGATTAATGGAAATATTGAAAAGAATGTTTTTCGTTTTGCTGAATCTATTTGAAATTGTTGGGAGAATTATACACTTATGATACCTTCGAAAGAAACTATTTACAGATTGGAAGTTTGTTGAATACTTTAATACGTTGCTTCATTAATCTACTCGATTAAGTGCACGGGTTTAATCCGCTTAAATATTTCCTAGATCTTTTGTATTCAAAATTATCTTTTCCGATTCCAATGAACGGATATCTTTTTACTCAGGTACTTTCATCTACCAGTCGGGCACTAAGTTCCAATCCGAGAGGATCAATATTTTCCAAAAAATTGAGGAGATAAACTTGAAATTTTATATGAGAATCACCACGAAATTGTTCAGCCGATCATTCTCATTAACAAATTTAACATTCGCATTCAACCGTGCAATCCACCCTGAACATTTGACACCGCTAGATCATCTCGTTGGAAAGTGATCGTAGCAACGGTCATAGGACAGACTGGATCGACATAATTATTGAATTCGACAATGGATCATCTAAGCGAGTGTCCAGCTTAGTCGTTTCAAAACATTTCCGATAAAATTCAAGAAATACAGACATTAGGGCATACGTAAACCACGTTTTTTCTTAGAAGAAGCTCGCAAAAAAACAAAACATCTCGAAACTGCCATTGAAAAGATGAGAATTGCATTTAATAGGTACTGTATTTTCCTTCATTGCGCTCTAAGCAAATATTACATATTACACCATTTCATAAGAACATAGCTTGTTACCTATCATGAGAACAATCCCAGAAATTGATATTATCTATTTTGGCGGCGAAAGTGCCTCATCGTAATTCTATATCTTCTATGTGAATATCATTCCAACGAAAAAGCGATCTGAAAATTGAAAGTTCACTGAAATATCATCAAATTCACAAGAGAAATAGTTCCACATTCGTTCGGTCAAAACATGGTCACCAAGAGGCTTTCGAAATTTTGACTCACTCTAAGATACTACTATTTGATATTTCAGAATTTAATCATGATTTCAGATAATCAGATAAGGGTTTTCCTTCAGATCATCCCGGATAGATAGAGTTCATAATTTTACTCGCATCATGGTTGAATTTATTTACATTCTCTCGAAGTGACAAAAATCGCAGGCAAAGCAAAATATAGGTAACTAGATAAACATACATATAATGGTTTATTTTTCGTTGAATCGGTTATTGTTCCCATTAAATATGGATGTTGCGATCGAAGTCTTGATAAAATATTCCATTTACCTTTACCAGACAGAAATGCGTTGTGAAGAAAGAAGCTAAAACTTTCCGGAATGTTGTTTTGTTCTCCTTGAATTTAATCGATACTAACAGAATGAGCAGCGAGAGCGAGAGTAGGATCCCAGCGAATACAAATAAAAGAAAATTTAGACTTTGGGGTTATGTTCAAAACCGAATTAGGGTCTACAGATAATTCGGTATGAAATTCCACTATGATGAAGCAGTTTTGAAATGCACCAAATAATTAATGAGGTGATGAGATTTTTTTAATTACTCTCAGTTAGAAATTGATTTGGCGCTTTTTGAAATCATTTCAAAAATTCTTCAAAAATATAAAATAAAAAAGTATAAAATCATGTAAGAAATGCGAGTTCCACTGAAGATGATCATTTTCATTGGAATAGATTTAATTCAAGGTTCATTCATCGGAACGGATTGCTTTATACAACAAGGTACATATTTATAGATTAGGAATGGCTAAACCACAACTATTTTTACGAGTTTGTACCGAAGAACAAGAGTGTTATGAGTTGGTGCCAATGTCTGTAATTCTCGAACGTTGGCAGGAATTTGGCTTCGAATGACACCAAACCTGCTTCATAAACACCGAGTCTTTTAACTTGTTTGTTTCAGATTCTAGCGGCCGATCGTAAAAGGAAAAACTATCTAGAAACAACTCGAAGACTCGATAGTCTTCGAGTCTTCGAAATTTTATATTTCCATTGTCTTCTGAAATAACCTATATCGAATAAGTGTTACCGTGAGGAATGAAACAAAGGCTTAGACGATGGTAGCTTTTATGAGCTCTGAAACAAAATTTAATTACTATATTTAAGTATAAACAATTATAAAATGCAACAATATGTAAGGTTTACATTATTGCAACAAGTTATGACTTTTGTTTGTCTTCAGACAACTGACCTCTGAGCACATGGTACACTGTTCCGGTCACCTCACTTTTTGTCTGGCGGTCAAAATGTGATGGATTTTGAACCGTAGTTGTGTTTGAGATAACGAAATGGTTTTATTTTAGTCCAGGATCCACCGTCCATTTTTGAACTTGATCAAGCAAATTTTCTGTGAGCAGCTTCATTTTGATGAGACGCCCAACAATATTCCCTGTATGAAACTCTCTATTGCGGTAGCTAACAGAGGTAGCAAGGATTCAATATGTTGGTTTGATGATTCTCAAATATTTATTACTTACTACTTTTTTTGCGCGCATGTTCTAGGGGAACAGCGTGCTATCGTTTTGTCCAAATGTCTGTTATTTTGGCTGATTGAGCCGAAAATGGTCTCAATCGACTAGGTTGGACTCACTGATGACGAATCCTGTGTCAAAATCTATTCTGTCCGGCCGTAGACACGATAACTGTCGACAGAAGCAAGCTAGCGACTTGAAACTTTTAGGATAGGTTGTGCATCAGAATGCCGCGGTTGAGTTCGTTAATGGGCCAAATCGGTGGAATAGTTTCGGAGTTATAGGCACTTGAAGTTTTGAAGTTATTTATTTTTTATTTCAGAAACTTCTTAAGCGATTGGATTCAAACTTGGCAGTTAGGTGGAGTAAAACGACGCGCAATTTTGAACCAAATTTCGTCAGGATCATATTGTCAGTAAATAAAAAAAAAAATTCGAAATTTTTTTCTATACATTTTTTTTCCGGAAACCATTCATCATATCCAAAAAAAAAACTCCACTTACACTTTGAGATTCATATTTCACAGCAGTGTATCAAATTTCAGTTCGACACGATCATAAGTTTTGGAGATATCGGGAAAAAATATGTCAAATTTCGAGGTTTTCTTCTCGATATCGTTGATATTTTCGGTATAACTCGAGAAATACTGATTCAGTCCTGATAAAACTTCACAGCTAGTTTTGAGATGCGGAAAGACAACTTTATGCGAAATTTCGTGATAATCGTGTCATCAGAACAATTTGAAAAAAAAAAGTCTATGATTTTCTTATCATATCATCCTCATTATTAAATACTGTATTAAACTTCGAACTGTTATTTTTCGATGGAGTACTGGATTTCAATTCGATCTGATCTGTATTTTTGGAAATATTGAAAAAATAAAATTTTGATTGGGTATATCTACGGAATCATTGGGTGGATTTTACCCATTCACAAATTCGGCCTTCGTAATTAAGGTCCAAACCTTCTTAACAAATATCGAGTTTCTAAGTTGTTTCTTTCGGAAGTTATTGTGTTTACGCAGTCGGCCGTTAGGCTGACCGTAAACGCAATAACTTCCGGAAGAAACGACTTAGGGCCGGTATTATAAAACTTAACTTTAACTTTAACTGGCAGTTTTGACAGATATGTCCCAATACAACTGTCAAAACTGTCAGTTAAAGTTAAAGTTAAGTTTTTATTATACCGGCCCTTAGAAACTCGGTATTTGTAGAGTAGGTTTGGGGCTTAATTACGAAGGTCGAATTCGTGAATGGGTAAAATCCGCCCAATGATTCCGTAGATATACCCATTCAAAACTAATATTATTATTATTATTGTAATATAAGTTCATGATCATTATTGTAGGTGTTTGTTTTCTTGTATTTTGGTGAATCCTTGTTATTGGGTTTTCCTGTTAGGATTCCTGTTTATGTTAAATAAATAAATAAATAAATAAAACTTTATTTTTCCAATATTTCCAAAAATACAGATTAGATCGAATTGAAATCCAGTAATTTATTGAAAAAGAAATTTCAAAAAGCACTGCCGTGAAGGCAGCAGCTTCTGCGTGCATGTTCAAATTCGTTGCTGAAGCGGTCATCGACATTGAACATGCGCGCAAAAGCTGTTGCCTTCACGGCAGTGCTTTTTGAAATTTTTTGTTTAATCTCAAAATAATTCCGTGCTCTGCTGATATCATTTTTTGTTTATAATGAATACTCCGTGCATACATACTCTTCAATAATTTTAACAACTTCATTCGATGTTGTTAATGCTTTATTTTCTCTTGAAAATTTTCATTCTACTGGAAGGACTCTTTTTTCCTCCTCGAAAGAAATCAGGATTGTAAAATTCCCCTTAAAAATATGGCATATGGCGAGTGAACAAGATAATTGATCTTCACGATTATCATAAATTTAATTTATGTTCAAGTACATTTTTTTAACTGGTGCTTAAATAAGTTATTATTTTAATTTGTTCTTTTGAATGCTTTAAATTTGCCAACATTATTATTGGTATATCTGAATCTGTACAATGTATCTGTACAAGATAATTTGTATTAAATTGACAAATGTGAAATATAATTTTGGTATCAGCTTCTTCATGATAACAAGAGAGGTTATAGTCAATGGCTCATTTTATTTTATTTTCACTAGACACTTCATAAGTGTAATATTGACCATAATTAAGTTCAGTAACCTTTCATGTGATCAATGTAAAAAAACAAAATACTCTAAAAGGCTCGATATTTTCATAGTAGGTTTGGAGGTTAATTAAGAAGGTTAAGGTGAAAATTTGAGATTCCTTCAATAATTTCGTAGTAATATCCATTCGAAATTTTATTTTCCTAATATTACCAATAATGCAGATATGATCGAATCGAGATTCAGCACTTGGTTGAAAAATGACGGTGTAAAATGGCTTCGAATGTGAACAAGTGCGTAAAAGCTCCCAACCTCACGTCAGTGCATTTCTAGGTTTTTTACATCAAGTATCTGTACTACGAGCGTAGGACCGAGGTAACGTATCTCGCAATTTGTAGGTCAATATAACTTTTAAAATATATAAATAATAACTCAGTAAGAAAAAATCAGCTGGTCATAGAAATCATTTTGAGGACCGCGTTATCCATACATGTTGGAAGGAGAGGACTCTTTGATCAAACCAAAGGTTTTGAAGGACAAATATTTTTTCGAATAATTTAGATAATTGTCTTGTGACTTAATAAAAAAAAAAACAGTTTGTAATAAATATTTGAGAATCATCAAATCAACAAATTGTATCCTTGCTACCTCTGTTACCACAATCGAGAGTGTCATTTAGGAAAATGTTGGGCGTCTCAACAAAATGAAGCTGCTCACGAAAAATCAGCTTGATACTAATCAAGTTCGAAAATAGACGGTGGATTCTGGACTATTTGTTCATAAGGAGTTCTTAAATCTTATTAAGAATGAATATATTATTTTAGATCAAACAACATAACATTGGGTCAACACAATACTTGAAGATAAAGAGAGGGTTGCTTATAAATAAAATGATTTGTTGATCCCAAATAACGAAAATTACCGTCAAACAAATATTCGTCTCATCAAGTGAATAAAAGTCAAAAACGTCAATTCCTTTATCTCAAGCAATACTGTTTTCTCCGGCGTGTACAGGGTATTTATGAAGATTCAGGTAAAACGCAATGATATAATATCTGCATGAATACCGTGTACATAGGTATGTGCCCAAAGGTCAGTTGTCTGATGATAAACGAAAGTTACAAACTAGTCACAAAAATTTACAACTTACATATTGTTGAACATTTTATAATAATTGTTGGTAGTAAAACATAAAAATGAACAAGTTCGCTTTAATTATGATCAACAACCAAATAGAGCTGGAGCGGTCGTGTATTTGACGTGTGTGTTCAAACTCGTTGCTGAAACAAAATTTGACATAGTTTTCGCTTATATTCCCGAAAATTAATATCGGATTGATCAAAGATTTGGTACAGTGGTGTCAAATATTGACCTTAAGGTTAATACTGAATGTGTCAATTGACAGTTGAAATGTGCCCATGGAAATATGTATTTTTCTTCTGATTGAGATTGACAAATTCAATATGACGCTATTGACAAAATGAATATATTAATTTACGAATTAAATGTGACCATTAACAGATTGTAAGTATCAGCGGACAGAATGAATCCGTCAAATGGCAGTTTTGCATTTTTGACAGAGGCAAAGTTTGTCTCAGTGAAATTGAAGGTCCGATCGAATTGAAATCAAGCATTGGTTGGAAAACTATACAGCCTGATTATTCAGGCCACATTTCATTAAAATCTGTCGGATAGTTTTCCTAACACAGTTTTTCTTCCTGGTATCATTTTTCACCCTCTACTAGGTTTTATTTCAAACAGATCTGTATTTTTGAAATTAGTTCTGAAAATGAAATTTTATATGGGTATTTTTAAGGAATCATTTGTTGAATTTCGCCGGTTCGTGAACTCAGTTGTCATAATTAAGCTCCAAACTCTCGCTACCAATATCGAGTTTCTATGTTGTATTCCTCTGCAATTACATATTACGATCGTCCTTTGAGACTCGATATTTGTAGAGAAAAGATTGAAGGTTGATAATCAAGGTCACATTCTTGAATGGGTAAAATCAACCTTATAATTCTATCGATATATGTACTGGAAATATTGTGTAGCCACTAAATATTTCCAAAACTATGCAACGAATTACAATTCGGGTTGAAAAATCCTAGAAAACCATCACCATTAAGAGCTTTGCCGCGCTTCGACAAATCCGAAGCCATTTCCTCGCGATATTTTGAATGAGCCTTTACGCCGTCAATTTCCAAACAAGAACTGGATTCAATTTGATCGTATCTATATTCTTCGAAATATTAGATGAATGAATTTGGGAATGAATATAACTGAAAATCACTGAGCGGGTTCTCATTCAGGTAATTCAAGATGCAGAATTTGATTTTCCACATTCAGCAAAAACATGGTGCAATCGTTAGAAAAATTAGCTGATACCAACTGAAATTTCAACACAAACCTTGCTCTACCCAAATTAGATCATCTCACAAATTTACATACAACTAGCTGAACCCGGCCACACTTTGTTGTGGCTTGGTCTGATATCAACTATAAGGCAAAAAATTAAAAATTTATTTTAGCGAATATATAGAAAGAAAGAAAAAAATCTTATTCTTTTCAAGACTTGTTTTCTCATTTCCTGCTGTTTTCTTCACTATAATGAATTTCCATGATTACAACGTATTCTTGAACGATATTTATGATGACTTTTCAATTCAATTTCGAAAAACAAACAATGCAATGTCAGTTATCAATGCTAGCTCCTTAAACATTCGAATCATAAAATGTAACTTGTTTAGAGAAAGGGATTTTTTGTGCACAACTTTCTTGATATTTTCCTTCATCATATCCTCCTCCAGGCAATTACAAACCCAGGAAGAACAGAACAAGCGAAATCGATCGACCGGTTTGAGTGTGATGTGGCTAAGGAAAATTGGGATTCATTTTTATATATAAAAAATAGGTGACCCATCATAGAAGTTGTCTTAACTATGATTTATGGATTTCCTAGAATTTTCTGGGACGTCAGCAGGTACTGGAATAATTTTCTTGAGATTCCGATTTTCCGACACAGAAACAGGCGACTAGAACAGATAGGATTTTCAAGTTGAATGCTACAAACTTTTAGCGATTGGCCTTGTATCTTATCTATCTTAAATAACCTTTATTTCTTTATTCATTCACCTGAAATCAGTAGATAATTACTATTTCTGATATTTATTGTAAATACTCCTACCTTAAGTCCGTTTCATCTTTCAAAGTTGACATGTCAAGTTTGAATTTTCCAACGGAATCAATTTTCGTGCGAAAAATTTGATTTAAACCTGAATATTATCGGAAACCGTTTGGAATCAACATCGATCCGTATACCTTTTGTAATATTAATCGACTTTCTTCAGCATTCCTTCATTTTAAATCTTTCAAGAGACACTTTCAAGTTCTTCATTCTGTAACTACACTAAACCCATATTTACCATAATTCTAGTCCTATCATTTTTATAATTTCGATTCTGGGAAAATCCCTCCACTTCAATGGTGTAATTTTTTTCCCTGCTATTATCTGCTCATGATCATCAGTTGAAATCAAGCTCTTAATGATATATCGCAACAGGAAATACTATCATCTTTTTGCAATTTTTAAAAAATATGTTCGAATCATCTGAAGAGAATCAGAAAATAATGAATGCAGGCATGAATGATTCGAATCTTCTCCTTTCAATATCCTCATCGAATCGTGTTGAAGAGTATTCCGAACTGAATTTTCAAATTTGCCACCGAAGTTCAAATTTTTCGATGAATTTCCTGAAATTGACGATACTTTTCCTGGTATTATAGTGGAAGCCCCAGATACTTTGGTATTACCTATGTATTATAATGTTTTATACATATCAGCTTATGGATGACCATTATGTAGCATTCAGCAGCAGGTGGCAAATAATTTCTGAGATATCGAGGTCTTTGAAATTCTAGGATATGATCCCACGAAATTTTGCATAAATCTTCATGATGATGCTTCACACTTGCAAATCAAGTCTCAATACAATCAGATCGGTATTTCCGAGTGATCAAGAAAACAAACTTTTCTTTCGGAAGAAGGGTAAAACTAAATTAGACCTAATCGTTCGGCAGCCCTTTCGGCTCCAAAAAAGTTCAAGCTAAATTTTGTGAGGATCACATGATTGAAGGATTTCAAAATTATTTCATCAGGAAGTAAAACTGCTTTGTTCAAGCATTCGGAGCAATTGTCCTGGTGGACTTAATTCAGTAATTAACAACGAAAGGATCTATATTCTACAAAGCTAATCAATTGATTCGGTTACTTGAAGTGCATTCAACTGTTCTAAGTTCAGCCGTGAAGATTAGTCTTTACCTAGTTTTAAGAAAAAATATATTTATAATCCAGAATGTTTAGAAAATGTGATAAAGGGAACATTTTGGATGTAAAACAATGAACACTTGCGAAATAGTAGCTTTTTCGAAAAAAATATCGTGGTACAGCCATAAATTAATCAAAAAATAACATTGCTGAAAACTGGTTTTAAACTGTATAACCTTTGAAAACAAATAAAGTGAGAATTATTATTTATTGAAGTAAAGTAATGTCGAATACTAGATGAACTGTATACTCATCTAAGTAGTTCTACGTGTACATAACTGCAGAGGAATTTTACACTATCAAGAGAAATCTAATAAAAAGTACCTTCTATTTTCATCAACAAAATCCATTTAATATCTCTTGTTAAATTGTCTTCTTCGAAAATCTTGTCGTTCGGAATGTTCTTGTAATTAGGTACTTAATTTTATTGGAGTGTAATTAGTTGACAATTTGAGAACATGCCAAAGTACTTATTTGTCCCAAAATGACGTAGCAGTATTTCTAGTAAGACACGAAAATATTAAATTATCACTGAAATATATTTTTGGGAAGATCTTTCTGTTGGAAGCAGAGCAACATCTAGTATGTAGTTATATTTGAAATATCGAATTGAATTGATTTCGTGGGAATAAAATCATCACTCGAAGAATATCACGATATGTGGAAATAGTATATTTTATTGCCAGTCCTGAAAGTGACTTTTTGCGATCGACCAATTTCCGTGTGAAGGGAAGCCGACCACTAGGAAGTCTGACATGCACGGAGAAGCCCTTCTGGACGTGTATGAAACATACTTTTCATCATATCTCACAAATCTGACCATACTTTCACCATGAAATTGAATTCGAAGTTAATGATTTCTTTGTATGTTTTGAATGTTTATTTGATTATCGAGCTTTCGGTTATTATTCAATAACGTATATATAAAATATTGATTCAACGTCTTATAAATTTCCATGCTGCAATTTATTGGTCATATATCTTTCGTATTCGTGCTTGAATCAATCATTTTTCTGGCAATTAGAGCTAGGCATCAGAAAAAATATTCCGGAGCTTTCATTCACTTTCGGTGCGCTTGAAGCGAAAGGAGATCTGTCGGAATCGAACCATTTTTAACTGGATTGGGTAAGTTTTTCTTGAAATATTGAGGAAATACCTCCAAACTACTAGATACGACATATTTCTTCTTCAATATCTCCTAAAGTTAATATTGTATCCAACTGAAATTACGTTCTCTTGTCGAATCTCGACTTGTAGGATTGTGTCAAATTTCATCGAAATATGATGAATATTTTCCGAAGGAACAATTTCTTCTAAGAAGAATTTGAAATATTTGAGTATCTTTTACATTTTTCCTTCATTTAAATCCCTCACTAAATTGAGCATTAGGTCGGTATCCTACAACTAGTTACGAACTTTCACTCTGAGCTCGTCAGTTCTTATTGAGAAATTCAGGGAATAGTACATAATTAAAACAGTATGATATATATTTCTCCTTAAATCTCCCAAAATAAATATCAGATCAAATTTGAATTCGGAATACAGTTGATGAATATTGATCTGACATATTTTTGAAATTTGATAAAGAGTCACCGAAATAAAAAAAAATGAAAAAAAAAATATGGAAATTTTCGAATAACTGCTCGAAATGTTTTTGATTGTTCGATCCGAACAAAATTCCAGTTATATACCATTTCCAGCAGAAAATTCTAAAGTTACAAAAATTCAGCCACAACTAGGAGAAATATCACTCAGTTCATTCTCAAGGACCATCGACATGTTATCCTTAAAATGCAATAACTATTTTTTAATAAGCGTTGAGTTTCCGGATACTTGTTAACGAAAAAATTGAGAATCAAATTCCCACTCCCAAATCACCATAACAGGTGAGCCATCAACTTCACGGTTTGATGTAATACAATAATAGTTCATTAGTCAAACTTAATTGTACCAAAAAGATATTTTTCTTATTCGTCCTAATCTGTTGATCACATCCCTCCTTAGGCTAGTTTTGACCGTACCAAATTAGAGAATATTATTATGTCATTATATATTTCCACACGGATGCCTACTTTAGATGTTAGAAGGCGAGGATGGCATGAACAGGTTTGTCAATTATTCTAGTGGTTTTCACTGATGGCTCATAATTTATTTGTATTATTATTTCTGCTCGTTATTGCGTCTACAGCGAATTCAATTAAATTGGTGTTTGCAATTCTCCATATCTACGTAGTGAGAAGATTAAATTAATTTTGTGGTGCTCACAACAAAAAACGGAAAACATTATTAGCTAGGAATCCGTGAGCAAAAGCAATTCTAACAACTTTGGAAAAAAATTAAATGAATTTGTGAATGTGTTATGTATGACAAATATGATATTGAAATATTGTTTCAATACCGCTGGGAAAAATATGAAACATAATGGGTTGAAAGTATGGCGTTTGTAGATATTATTCCTTTTCTATCATATTTAGCATATCACTCTATCTTCACAATATCGTTCATGAAGAGTTCGTATCTCATATAAGGAGAGCGGTGAAAATCTGAAATATTTAATTATTCATTAATACATTTGCCTGGATGAATATATATGTAGTTATTTTAGTCATTTCTTAATAATTGAGTTGAGAAACTTCATTCAAGTTACCTACATGAAATGCATAATATCGAATATTTGATTGTTTCGGTCTTTACTTGACGGAAATTCATCTTATCTTCATCATATTGATTGAAGTAAAATACTTTATTTTTGCTTATATTTATTAATTCCACAATAAGTGTTGAATAAGTATCCTGCATGAATTTTAACCTTTTACGAATTCGGTCTTCTGATTTGCGGTCTAAACTTACTCAACAATGGTATGTATATACCGAGATGCTGAGGTGTACCTTTGGGAAATTATTGTGATAATGATCCGCTCAATTCACCCTTGGTTGTCCATACCATAGACCTATTATCCTATTTTGATCCGTCTATGGTCCATACCATCCGTATTTCTGTATATTCTTCAACTTTCGGAGAAAAGCTCCTAGAGTTTCGAAATTTTCAGGGTAGCTTTGGATCTTGAATATCTGAGTTCAGTAAGTTAATAGGCGACATCCGCCCATTGGCTTGAGTATTATCTGAAATTTTGTGTTTTCAATTACTCGAAAAATATTCGCCTGATCGAGTAGAAAGTTGGTCGGTGGATGTTAAAAATCATTTTAATGTATGCTAAATTCTGTAAAACACATATTGCAATATAATTCGAACGAATTGTTTTAAACATTTTGATATTTCAGAAACAATACTTTCGATCATTGAAATTTAACTACAATCTTCAAACAACCATGCTGTAACACCTATAACCAACACCTATGGAGAAGTTCATCACCAATACCTATAACCAAAATTTTCTACCGAACAGATCTGCATTCTTTGAGTAATTATAGAAATGAAATCTCGAAAGTAATCAATTTTCTACAGGAGTTCCGAGTTCGTTTCTTTCATGGAAATCAGCTGAATTCGGTTGACATCCAATGAATCGTATAATTTCATTCATACACAACCGGTAAAAATTTGGTGAATATATATATTCGAAGTTCTAGTTCTTCTTTTTTTCTAAAAAAAACATATCAGATCGAATTGAAGTTCAGTAGTTGGTTGAACATGACAGCATATAGACTCATTAAAAAAATTCAGCTGAATTCGACTGACACCGTTCCAAACGCAGCTTTGCAGTCGACCAATAATATGACCCCGACATAATTCTTCATTAAAGCTTAGGCCGTCATTCTTCAATCAAGTACTTGATTGAATTTTGAATGGGTATATCTGACAAAAGGATGGATTGGATTTTAAAAATTCATGAATTCGGCCTTGATAATTGAGGTACGCACCTGCTCTGATGATATTGAGCATCCAGGTTGTTTCTTTCGAACAGTTTTGTGTATGCGTTCAGCCGTCAGGCCGACCATAAACACAATAGCTTCCAAAAGAAACTTCGACTTGAAGACTCGATATATGATGAGCAGGTACGGGACTTGATAACGAAGATAACGAAATCGTTCTATAACCAAGTGAAGCAGCAATGAGCGTGTTTGAAAAATGAATGGGTGTGTAAAAGCTCTTGACTTCACGTCAGTGCTCTTCTTGAATCTTTTGGATATAAAATCGATTCAGGTACAACATAAATAAATAAAGTGACACATGCATATCGGTCCCTGTGGGTGTGTTTTCACGCGAACTCTCGAAAGTTGAATGACTATCTCCTTGACAGGTAAAAAAAAATTTCTGAATTGAATTGAGTTCTTAGGTATATTGCTTCATCCATTGTTCAGAAATGCCTATAAAATGGAAACAATCGAAAGATTTTGGGATCCATAGTTAACATTCCATTGAAACAATAAGTTTCTTGCCTGTATTTTTACACGCTTGTTCTGGGGAACAGTGCATTATCGTTTCAACACAATGTCTGTAATTTTCGAATTCTGTGCCAAAAATGATCTTAAACGGTTAGTTTGGACTCCCTGAAGAAGAATCCTTGGTCAAATTCAACATTGTCTGTCCGTCCGGCATGCCGGCAGTACGTCCCTATGTGTTCTTACTTTCGGAGGAAATGACCCAGCGATTTGAAATTACCAGATTAGGTTTGTAGTCCAAATATTCCAATTAAGTTCGTTAACGGGTGAAATTGTTCAAATAGTTTCGGAGATTTTGAGGTTAATTCCTTGATATCTCATGAATTACTGAATCGATCCAATTGAAGCTTCGTGAACAGTTTTGGAATCCCAACACGCAACTCAGTGCGGAATTTCGTGTGGATCCAGTTGTTCGAGAATAAAAAAAATTGATTTCAATATTTTCGAATTTTTGTAGAATTTTTTTTCTCGGGAGTTATTCATCAGATTTCGACGAAATTCAGCCGGCATCGGTCGGTCAGTATTTAACAATAACAGTCTGAATTTCAATTCGATATACTATTTACCTACGGAGATACAAGGACGAAAATAAGCCAAATTTAATTTTTATTTGAAATTTTAACGTTATTTCCGCGATATCTCAAGAAGGACAGATACAATTGGATCGAAACTCCGTTGGAGGATACCAACGCGCAACTACGTGCGAAGTTTCGTGTTGATCTAGTAGTTACAAAATCTAAAAAAAAAATTATTCGAAAATTTGTGAAACTTTCGTTGAAACATTTGTTTTTCTCGGAAAAAGTTGATCAGGTTTCGGAGAAATTCAGGCTTTGAAATCAGAAGAATTCAACAACAATGTGTCAAATTTCAATTCGATACGATATTTAATTCCGGAGATACATGGAAAAAATATGTAAACTTTTGTTGTTGTTTGATATGTTGACGTTATTTCCCCAATATATCAAGCAGTAAAGATGCGATCATCAGGTCAACACTTCGTCATTATATAAAGAATACTAACGCCAAAATTTTTGCAGAATTTCGTATGAATCCAGTTGTTAGAAAATTTTTGAAAAATGTTTCTAATGTTTTGTTGAAAAATTCTCTTTTCTCGGAAAATGTTGATCAGATTTTAACGAAATAAGGCGCAGACCTCGAACGCAGTATTGAACAACAATGTTTCAAATTCTAATTCATTAGGATATCGACTTTTGGAGATAAATGGGAAAAATATGTCCAATTTCGTTGTTTGAAATTTTGAGGTTACACTCTCAATATCTCAAGAAGAACAGAATCTATCACATCGACACTTCCTAATTATTTGAAGAATATCAATGCGCAACTTACTGCAAAATTTCCTGTATCTTCAATCGTTAAAAATTTTTGAAAAATGGTGTTTCTGAAACTATCCACATCTTTATAGGGAAAAAATATTTTTTTCCGATTTTATTGGCCAGAATTCGAGAAACTCCGCACAGACCTTGGAATTAGTCTTCCACAACAGTTTTTTGAGAATATTTCTTCAATCTCTCGATAACTATTATCGTGATCAGATTGAACTTGGGATAAACCTTGAAGTCAATATTCAAAACCAGTTCGATCTGATATTCATTTTCGGAGATATTGAAAGATAAAGGTTATTTCCTTAATATCTCAAGAAGAACAGACGTGATCACATTTAAACTATGTAGTAGGTAGAAGAATACGAACGCACGACTTAATGCAAAATTTCGTGAGGATCGAATGAAGGAATTTTTAAAAATTATTCGAAAATTTTAGAAATTTTCGTTGAAAATTTTTTACCGGGAACTATAGGCACATCAGATTTCAACAAAAGTGGCACCTAGTCAGCATTCCACAAAAGTTTTTCAAAGTTCAGTTTGATCCGATATTTATCTTTTTTATGTATTTAGATTTTGGGAAAAATGTGTCGAATTTCTTGGTTATTTCCTCGGTATTTGTGTTTTACAGAAAATCTCAAAAAATACTGATGATTTTACCATCACTTCGCGAATTCGCCTTTCGTGATTGAACCGACTCAACAGATGTCAAGTCTCTATATGGATTATCATTTCGCGGTTGGCAGTTAGGCTGACCTCAACCACGATCACATCCGAAAAAAACAACTTAGAGACTCGATATTGGTATAGCAGGTTTGGGGATTAATTAGCAAGGTGGAATTCGTGCAAACTTAACATCCCTTCATGATTTCGAAGATATATCAATTCGAAATTTTATTTTTCAGTAGTACCAATAACGCAGATGCTTTCAAGTGAAAATTCTGCACTTGGTTGAAAAATGACGGCGTGAAATTTATGCAAAATTTCTTGAGGAAATGGCTCGAATTAAACAAACAAGCGTCAAAAATGTGAATTTTCTTCACAAGAACTATAAGCGAAATTTGGCTGGACATATTAGCTGCTCAAAGGCTCGAAACTTCGCGCCATTTAGTGACGTCAAAGTGACTTATAATCCCCTTTTCGTATATCTTTCATACTGAAATGGGCACTAATACGAGCGAAATGTGCCTGTAGAATTGGCATTCACCCAGTTTCTACGCTTCTGCATTCGCCTTTCGATTTTGACGAAAAAATGAGAGGAACAGAACTGACTATTATCACATATGGTTCGTAAGCTTTGAATGAGACACTGTCTCTCATTCAAAGCTTGGTTGTTTTCTTTATAGCAAATTCTCAAAAAACGAATGATTCAGATGAGCTTATAAGTTAAATCAAGCCCAATCTCCATAATTTTGCCTGAATAAAATAGTAATGAAACCTGGAAGATATTTATAAGTGCTGCATAGTACCAGTTCCGCAATACAACGGATTCTTCTCGATTATTTGATGAGCCGAAAATACTACCTTCAGAAGGAGTGGTACAACATAAAGAATGTAGGAACAAGCAAATTTATCAAAAAACCCCCATGATTACCCATCAATGAATAAGACTCATTTTAAACTATTTCAACTTCTATTATTTTCAATTCTCATTTAAAATAAGTAACAAAAGACTCTCATTGAATCAATACTGCGGGTCAATTCTTGAATCTCTATCGAGAATTGAAGAGTATAACAATTGTCATATGTTTGCGTCGATTTTCTTAGTTGAATATAATCACCTAACCTAACCTAACAGAATGTCACTCGACAATCGAATTTTCTGTATCCGTACCACTCGTTGCTAAGTCGAACGAAACGGTGATTAGGTAATATTCATATTCGGATCTGAAATTTCTAGTTATCTCGCATTCAGTTTATTTCTTGAATTTGCTTGGAAACATAATCGAAATCGATCTTCAATTCTTGATCGAGATTCAAGAATTGACTCCCTGACTTCTGTTCGAGAAACTTGAGCAATGAGAAAAACTAAAAGACCAAAAAAGTACTCAGTCGGCTATTTCCTATCACGAGAGAAGCTTATTATTTCTCTTTGTTGCTTAATATGCTGCTCCGAAGAGATTATTATTTATTGATTGAAGGTTATTCTGGGAGGATTTTGTATTATTTTTCAGGTTTTTCTATGATTTCATATCTGAATTGGACTAACAAAAATTTAATAGAAATATTATTCAAACAAAATGTTGGTAGACTCAATTACTTTTTCATTTCAATATTTCGAGTCTCATCAGGAGTAGACTAAAGGATATAAGCAGATGAAAGATCATGAAGGCTTTCGAAAATACTTCCTTGCTGATGTGATTTTTATGTGGATATTCATTTGTATGTATCTGTTTTCGTTCCGAACCGGTCTGAACAAGAATTTGTATACATCTTTCCTATAGTGTTCAAATTTACCAATATACCGTTTCAGGTACGAGGAGAGAAAAACTATAGAAAGTACGAAAAACATATTATAAATTGTTCAAATCGTATGTTACGAGGATGGCAAAATTTTAATTTATCGGCTTTCGGACTATCAGCTATGTGAACACCCTCCAAATATTACATATATCATGGATGACGGTGAACAAAGTATAGGATTGTATTAATGAAGTTAGAGTAAGAAAATCAAATCAATCAATCAGAAAGATTCCGGGTAGCATTGAACGTTCAGCGGCAATGCCAAAGAAAATCTTGTACCTACCGGTAGACCAGACGATTTTTTGTACACGCATGACTGTAAACTTGTTTACATGACTTCTCTGAGTCATCAACATATGAGTATATTTTCCATTGAAAGTGAAGGTGAATAGTATCATTTCAAGAATGATAGATTCTTGGTGTTATCAATAACAAAAGAGAATAAAAATTCACCCGATATCACTATGATTTGGAAGTATCTGAGCGTATAATTTATATTAACATCAATTTACTTTAAGATTCACCATACGCTGTCTACTGATTCAGTTCAGATTATTCTACGGACATATGTGCACTTTTCGGAATATGAATGCTGTAATATTTCGATGTTTCCTGAGAATTGTGTGAAAGATTTTTTATTGATCCAAATTATTATAGAAGGAGGCAGTTTATTGAATAGGAATGAGTTTTCTGATGTAGGTAGGTAAATGCTGCTTTTTTTTGACGATTTGGGTAGCTCGGAGCTGCCCTCGCACATGAAATTTGTTAACAAATTTCATGCGCGGGGGGAGCTCCGAGCTACTCAAATCGTCAAAAAAAAGCAGCATAAATGTCAGTCGGTGTGATCGAATGAACCAGCTTGTTCTGTAGACCGTAATGTATACGTTTATGAAGGAAAATGTTTTGTTTGGGCGATGATATTGTCTAATTACCTACAATCTGGAAGTGACAATTGTGTGAGAATCATAAATTAGAATCGTTCATACCCTAGATGCTCAAATTCAACACTGTTGTACTTGTTTCATTAAAAAATGTCCTTTATATCAACTCACGTCTTGAGAATGTATGAAGAGTTGAATTGAATTGATGTATCGTACTGTAAGTTCTGCAACTTGAAGTGTGATTTTCAAAATGATATGAAACAACTGATCAACAAACAAACACTAGAACTATTGTTTTCAATTTGAGAACTTAATATCTAGAATATCACCATTTTCAAAGACGCGAAGTCTTGCTTGCCAAAGAGGTCATCTCTTCGCGTATTGACCCCGCTAAATGCACCTTTACTTCCTGATGGAAAGATTTGTGATCTTTCAATCATATTATCCTCATGAAATTCTGAATAAACCTTCAAGCTATAGATTTTCAATGAAGTGCTGAATATCAATTCGATTTATCTGTATTTTCGGAAATATTGAAAAAATAAAATTCACGAATTCGACCTTTGTAATTAAGCCCCATGCCTATCTTACAAATATCAAGTTTCTTAGTCGTTTCTTGAAATACAGTACTCGATTGATAAATGACAGCTCGAAGGTTCAGGTAAAATTTCGTGAACGTAATATGACCAAATTATCGCAGAATATTGAATATTTGAGAAAAAAATTCCAATTTTTTCCCCTTTTATGTTCTTATGACATGATCATCATAAAATTTCGCACGGAATTGTTCATCAGCCATTTTGAAGTAGCAACCAGGTATTTATTATGATTAAATCAGTATTTTTTTAGTTATTCTGGAAAAAAACCCGAAACTTAGAATCATTTCAAACTGAAATTTGGTACACTGCTGTGAAGTATGAAGCTCAAGGTATGACGATTTTTTTTCGAATATAATGAATTGTTCTAAGAAGAAAATTTTTTCGAAAGATTTTTTTTTTGAGTTATGGAACAATGATTCTTACATAATTTTTCTGAAGTTACGCGTTGGTATGATGCATTTGACTGCCAAATTTCAATTCAATCGCTTAGACAGTGCCTGTAATCTCAAATGGCCGTTTAGCCGATTTCTCTCATTAGCAAACCGTCGCATTCTGAAACTCATAACGTATTCTGGAAGTTTCAAGACGATAGGTTTCTCCGTACACCCCTAATCGTGCCTACGGCCGCCCGACCGGACCCACATGCTACATTTTAACACCGGATTCGTCATCAGTGAGTGATTCCAACCTAGTTATATGAGACCATTTCTTAAAAAAGATTCGAAAATTACGAGCATTTGTAAGAAACGATAGAACGCCCTTTTCCAGAACATGCATGCGCGCAAAAATAGATAAAAAATTGACCTTACGCAAAAAATTTGTTTTCCATATTACGACCTTGATATTGAAGCAATTTATTATTGTTATTTCAACTAAGATGTTGCGAGTTATTCTTTATGGGTATTCCTCATTAAAATTATGTAATAGAATCAAATCAACTTGAAATTTTTTATAATTTGATACTTTTTTGTTATTTCAAGGATGCGTATTTGAAAATTATTCATATACAAATATATGTATATACCGGGTGTCACACGAATACCGTTCGTTCGAATATTTTTGGGAGGGAATCAAAATTCACGTTTGCAATTTCGGACTAAAGCTTCCACTAGAGAGATGACTGAATGTAAATTTTTTTGAGATTCGTGGGACTTCCGGTTTCACCGGAAGTGACACAATTTTAGTTTTTTAAATGAAAAGCCCCAAATTTTATAATGGAAATAGATTCCGTTGAAAAATTCTGAGTTGTTTCAGTGTGAAATTTTTGAATTTCTCTCAGAAAGTTCTTATTGAACTTGAAATTTCAAAAAAAGTATTGAAAATGACGCTCTGCTGAAACGCTTCCGCGGGAGTCTCGAAACGGCATTTTTTCCAAAGGAAAGCCTGAAAGATATCTGCTCCAGTAGAGCGTCACGTTAAAAAAAAAATTTAAAAATTTACATTAAGACAGCCCAGAATTTCATAACAGATCTATTTTAATTATAAAATATGGGACTTTGAAGACCGAAAGTTGGTGTCACTTCCGGTAAAACTGGAAGTCCACGAATCTCAAACAATTCATATACAGTTAGTGGTTACAGCTGAAATCCATAATTGCAAACGTGAATTTCGATTCCTTTCCTTAAATATTCTAACGAACGATATCGTGGGACACCCGGTATATAAATATATAATTGTTGATGCATGAAAAAATTAATAATCGTCAAATATTTTTTCATTACAGATAAAAATTTTTCAATAGAATCTTTGTAATTTGTGATTCTGAAAATTCCTGAAACCATCATTATAGCTAAACTAATCGATAAAATTTATAAGAACTGGAACGCTTTTGACACGTTAAGAAAAACAGAGCAAAATAATAGACAGATAGACAGTCTAGTGATAACTCTCAGAGACAGATTACATGCTGTCTCGCAGAGTATTGTGTCCGAGAGTTCTCTCGAGACTTATGACTTCAGTCGCGTTACTGCTTTCCAGACTCATTTCTCACAGACGGACACTTACCATTAGTTGTTTCGATATTTTAGGACCGCACTCATTAATCCTCATTTAACGTGTTCAGGGTGGAAATTGTTCCACTTTTCAAAACTCTCCTATACGTGGTATCTGTCAGATGTGCTCTAACCTTGCGAATAATATCGCCATTCATTCTTGATATAACTGTTTATGATTCCCCAGGTATTTCTTCGACTGGATATCATCAGCATAAGCCATATATTTCAATTTTTTTCATGTTTGTTTGTACGCATTTTCCTTTTCGAATTCTGAAATGTGCTATAACCTTGCGAATGATTTCGCAATTGTTGCCTTATATATCACTACAAATTATCATTGTGTTGTTCCTTCGACTGAATATACTCAGCATAAGCGATAGGCCACAATTTTCCTCAAAGCAAATAGTCCACAAGATTCTTATCTGAAGATGGTAAAGGCCATTTTCTTGTACGATAATCGAGAATCGAGTGTTGAAATTTTGCTGAAAAATAATGAATAGAGTAGTCCGTTACTTTGTGATAGTTCATTCGAAAGAAAAATAAAAAAACTCGAATAACCCTGCAGTAAAACTTCTAAACGAACGGACAAACCTATTGAATTACCTACTTTTCGAAATTCTCAAGAAATAAGTCTACAGAAGAAATTTGAATACCTTGTTGGACAACTTATTGAAATACTCCAGTGTAGTAGTACTACAAAACATGAGTCACCTTGAAATAACTAACTCAATTTACAAAGTTCTTGGGAGTCTATGTGAACGATACACTGGGTTTTCCCTCACATACGTCGAAAATGTTGGATAGCTTGCGACAAATTATTGCTTCCAAATTATCAGGGTTACTATCAGAAAAAGCAGATTCCAATTCTACATAGCACTTCCTGATACTTTGTCTTTGCTTCTTCCAAACTAGCTTCGGCATTTTTAGTTTCCGAGCTTGATGATTATGTTGAGATTGAGGGTGGAAATTGGCATTGGCATTTGGCAACATCTCTGACAATTATTTTATTTTGACATTGCCGATATTTCTCGAGTGCCAACCTGCGTCCGTTTTTGGTAAAAAAACTTGATCATGGCGAACCTGGATAGTCCATAAAAGAGAATTGAGTATACGCGAATATTTCAAAGTGTCACAAAACGTTCCATACATTCCAAAAAAGAAACAAATAAGTGCTTGTTATGGTCAGGGTTGAAATCGCAAATAACTAGGATCACCCAGTAGAAAGCATCTTTTCATTATTGGATGCAGAGTATATCATTTTAGTGTGTGGGATTCTATTGAGAACCCCTCCTCTTTCTAATTTGTTTATAATATTAAATCTGCAAGCAACCTTCACCTTCGATAGCTTTACCTGTAACCTACAAGCCAATGTCGGAGAATAATTAATAATCTTAAGGTATTCATCCATAAATATATTTTTAGAAATTTATCCTAGCACAAACCTTCGGTATATTTCCAATTTTTGAAGGATACTTCATAGGTAGATGCAGACTGGGGGGCTTCTGGAAAGTTTTATGTTTTCGATATAACCTTGCCGTATGAATATTGATATAATAATAATCGTGGATTTTCAGTGGGTAGTAGAGGTTCTTTTACACTGACTCACCTATGCGACTATTCGGAACATTTGAATTGAGTTTGAATGATTTTTCGAATGAGTAACCTTAACGATATTACTGATCCTTCCTCGGTGTATACTATCAAACTTTTCAACTAGATTGCAGTGGAACATTAATCGAAATCCGGGTGTATTGTTTTAGCGCGGCCTTTACTGACCTCATGGATTTCGAGAATGTCGAAGTACAGGGAGTAAATTCTTGAATCTCGATCAAGAGCAAACAATACCTTGAATATAACAGAGTGACTTTCGGAGGCCAGAGTTCATTTTTTCCAAATAAATTTTATGTGCGAATGGTTGACAAAAAATCGTAAAAATGCTCAGTGTTGCCACTTTTTTTATATTCAAGAATTTTCCAGAAATAGAAACTGAATAAAGTGAAAAATGGGAAAAATACTAACTTTGCGCATTCTCACAAAATAACAAAGTTCATCCAAAAAAATCCAAAAAATGTTCGCTGACGCCTGCAGAACGACACCCTGTTTTTTCCGGTTAACGTCGAAATTTCCCCGCATCCTAAGATTACACGCGGCCATTAGTAACGTTTGAACATGTACACCGCGATTCAGGTGCCTAACCTTGAGATATAAAAGAGGTTCAATGAAACTTGAATTGGGCTGTGTTGCCTAGTTGTAATTCAACATCACGTGGTATTGTTTGCTCTTAAGCGTTTGAATCAAATTGAAAGGCTTCGGGAGTCGGTTCGAATGCAACGGGAAATTCACAGCAAACAAACCGCCTGTTGACTGAGCTGAACTGGGATGGTAATATGAATGCAACGTTCGTCTACGGCTAATATGGCTAATATGAATCGACCTTTATTGTCTGACTGACCGACAAATGCGACAAAATTCAAACACATTGTAGTGAATGGAGCTGTCCAATTAAGCAAACAAACACAACCGTGCGACAACACATTTGTCAGTCGCAGTGTTTAAGTTTCAAACATATTTGATTTTGCCGTGTTGGTCACATTCTCGTTTTTTGCATTGACAAATAATGGATATCTTGATAAATGAAATACGGAAAAGAACCATTTAATGCAATTAAGATAATTATAACTATAAGATCGCATTTTGGTAGACAAGAAATTCAAATAGTGTGAATATTAAATACTAAAAAAGCGCTGACGTGAGGTCAGGAGATTTTACGCATTTGTTCAAATTCTAACAATTGTATTAACATGAAATTTTGCACCTAGTTGCGCGTTGGTAATCTTCACCTGATAGCAAAGTTTCAGTCTGTTTGCATTTGTACTTTTTGAGGTATCAGAAATAACGTTAAAACTACAAATAACTACGCAATTTTAAATATTTTGTTCTTCATATCTCAGAAGGAGAATTTCGGATCGGACAGAAATTTGGAAAATTGTTGTAAGACACTATTTCTGAGTCTTATACCGTTCGTTGAAATCTAAATAATTAAAATTTTCGGAGGAAAAAACTTTTTCATCACAATTCGAAAAATTTTCGAATAATTATTTTTTTTTTATTTTCGAACAACTGGCTCCATACGAAATTTTACACTGAGTTGCGCGTTGGTAGTCCAAAACTGTTCGAGAAGTTCCAATCTGATCGACTCAGTAGTCCATGGGATATCGAGGAATTTATATCCAAATGTCGAATGGGTTTAACTCCGGAACTATTAGCCTGATTTCACCGATTAAGGAACTCAACCGAGATATTTGGACATGAAACCTTATCTGATAATTTCGAGTTTCTAGGTCCTTTCCTTCGAAAGTAAGGGCACAAACGGACGATTGGACGGACGGAGAGAATTGAATTCAACCACAGATTATTCTTCAGGCTGTTCAACTCATTCTTTTGAGGTCATTTTCGTCTAAAAAATTTCGGGTTATAATCATGAAAACGAGTATGAACGATGAGCTATGTATGAACTGCACTAGTAATTTGTGAGGATTTCTCGTGGATGCAAATAATCAGTTATTGCTCTGTAGTGCCATCCAGAATTTAAAATACTATTCGTGATGTCTTCTTCATGCCTGGCGATAATAAATCCAATTTGAACACTTTGGCATCATACACCGACCGATTAAAATGAAGTTGTCGCACGGTAATACGCGCGACCGATTTTGTCGTTCAGCGAACTTGTTTGAATTATATTGTTTATAATACAAAACATTGTAACATGAGGTGAAATATTGAATATTTCGGGAATCTGTTGAATGAAGGTTTTTATATCTGTTTGGAATATGCATCCCATGTACTCAATCCTACTGTTCAGAAAAAGTTTTGAAAACCAGTCGTTCGAGTATTTCAACTGACTCAACTGAACAAATTTTCATCAATGATATCAGGTAACACGTCCACATTCAAGAATTTGAGATAAAGAGCTCCCTACCCCCTTATAAGAATGGATGTTTACCTTTTTTAGCGAAAAGCTTGGTATCGAAACTATTCCAAGTGGACTTTTTATATGCGCAACCTTTAAATTCATATTGCTCACGAGTTAGAGTTTCTAGAAACCCTTATGTTTGCTTCTCGTGCTAATTACACTTCGGGAAGATATTCAAGACAGTGATAGCGTTCATGTTGTGATCACTACGCGATAATTGTTACGTGAATGAAACCTGCTGGTGAATTCTTGAATCTTGATCAAGAATTGAAGAGAATGACAATTGTCTTATGTCTACGTCGATTCTTTAAGTTTTATATTAAGCAATTGGTGAACAAAACCTGCGCATGGAACCGAAAATCACTCGACAATCGAATGTTATATCTCCTATTGGTTTCGTGCTTCGTTGGACATTTGTCATACGTTGGAGGTGAAACAACTTCACTTTTTCGCTTTGTCTATGTTATGAAGTACAGCTTTTTCAACAATTCCAGGATAAATTCACTAATTCTATTTCAAATAACGTTATATGTTGCAAATCATCAAATTACTACGATATTGGTCTGCAGTTGCTATGTCAGTGCTATCTTGATCTTCAATTATATATTTATTATACTGAATATATGTTATAAATAAAATAATTCATATGAAATTCATTTCCTTGAACACCGATTTTAATTCATCCTCAGAAAATGCTTTACTATCCATATAAAATGTTTTTTAATTATGCAGATACAACATTATCTGCAATCCTTGATCGAGACTTCTTTAACCTATCTGGGTTCAACAGGTACTGCACATACAAAGAAGTGGCGGAAAAATGTTGGTCAAAACAAGAGTAATTCGACAATTCAATTTCCTTGGAGTAAAAACATCAAATAGGAATACCATTTTTGGGGAGAAAGCAATGAACAAAACTACCGCAAGCATTCATCCTTTAGGAAACAAAAATTACTATCTGATAGAGGACCAAACAAAAACAATTCGACAATTTGGTTGCTGTCAAGGGAATTTTTTTAATTTGTCAACTCTATGACAAGTAAATTGTCGAATTATTTTGGTTTGTCCTTAATCAAACTCTCATTTTGACTTCTGGAAAATACAACTGTGAGCAAGTTTTGTTCATTGCTACCTCCTCCATCGAAATGATCTTCCTCATTGATTTCTCTACTATACAGAAATTAAATTGTCGAATTATTCTTGTGGTCTCAACCATTGTGTATGCACAGTACTTGGAATACCAAGGTCGAAAAGATACTCGGTTAACTACTCATCTAGCCTATATGAATTATGTGAAATTTCAACTTGGATGGAACACTTCATCAAACGTGTGAGCTCTCGTACTATAATCACAACTATCAAATTGACCGACAATTCACGAAAATTAATAGCAAGCTTTGAACATTAAGATTTTACTCTGGTTTACTGATATATTATTACTGTCTAGATTTCACCTTGAAGAGATGAAAATTTAATTTTATTCTACTATTTTGCGAGCTATTGAGACGTGATGAATCTTGGGCTAGCATGATATACAGTGCGCGTCAAAATTATCGAACAAATTCATTTTCTCAGATGAAAAATATTTGGCAACAAAATCCTGAAATAAGTCAATTTTTGTTTCACTTTTATCAAATTTTTATGCATTTTGTTGATTTATGTGGCATCCCCATCAACCCTTCGAATATTTTGAATAGGGAGAGTGGGTCATGTGGTACTTTTTTGGCAAGGTCTTTGTATCTTCTTTACAGGCGTGCAGAAATTTTGAAGACAAAATTTTTCTTGAAAAATTGGTTACTTTGAAGAGGTTTTCAGTATGTGCACTTTGTCATGGCTTATTTAAAAAATTTGGTGAAAGTCAAACAAAAATTGACCTGTTTCAGGATTTGGTTGCCAAATATTTTTCTTCTGAGAAAATTAATTTGACGCGCACTGTATACTCCTCACCTCAGACCAATTGTCGTAGATCATTTACTGGTCCAATTCTCGAGTGTGTATAATGGTCGTTTTGGAAAGTAGTCAATTCGAATGTCATGATATTTCGCACAAGGTTGTGCATCAGCATTTTCTAACTAGTTTCATCATGATTTGATCAGTATATTCGTAGTTATTCCGAAAATAACCGTTGAAGGAACCATTAAACATAATTTCTGCAAAATCTCGAAAAATGTAAAACGGATCAAACTATTGTAAATTATAATATGTGAGTTCCAAGGCCTGTACATAATTTATTCAAAATCGAATAAATGGTTTACGGGAAAAAAAAGACATCTCAACCAGAATTTTTTTAATGCTCTCATATCATCCCCAAATTTTCACAAAGTGGTGCATTAGCATTTGCCTAGTTGTTCCCTAGTTGCTTAACGATTTGATTATTATTTTCGTGAGTAATCTTTGCGGAGGCCTAACGGATTACAGGATTCAGATAATCTACATAAAAAGTGAATTGAATTACTTATATTTACTCTAGGAAAGAAATCCAACAGCAAGAATCCGTAAATCGAGTGCAAAATATTGAAATGGGATGATCCGAATGAGTGGAAAAATAAGGCTTTTTGTGTATTCAATAAATATCTGCAATACCAATAATCTTTCAATTCATATGTATTCGTATAATTTTATATCAGTATGATAACAGGATAATCATTTTTTATGCAACGAAACAGTAAAACGGAGTTATAATTTAACAATCAATTTGAATTCAACTGCGCTTGGGTGGACGAAGTCATAAAGTTGTTTGAGATTCAAGCAGAACATCTCGTTAATGATTTTTTTCAAGCCTTATAGATATAAGAGGCGAGTAGACATGTTCTAAATGGACTTCCTTCAACATATAGAGAGAGATTTCTTCATGATGTGTATTGATACTACCACATCTCGAAATGTAACAAAAGTTATTTCAAAGCATATTATGAACTTCTCAGTGATTCTAGAATATCTGAAGTGTGAACAGGTACCGTGTTGTATTTTGGGGAGGGTGACATGAAGTGTGAGTGCGACGATTTTTGAACGAGTTTTATATTCTAAATTGTATTCCACCGACGATCCTAGCTTTCGAAGAATACAATCATAAGCTTGAAGCATTTGCGAGTTAACATATTATTTTGGTCTATGTAGACATTTTAACTATATCCTTACGCAATCCACGGCACAGCAATGTGAATTTTTAATCCAACAGTTCGAATACGAAGATCAGGCGGAAATGTTTAATTCCGTTTTCGAGCAATTGAAAAACTTTTGAAATCAATTTGTTTATTCAACTGATAAGTAACAAGTACGAAGTCTCATACAGAACTTTTCAGAAAGATCCTACAATCCAAATTATTTCACATTTTCAATTTTGATGTCGCATTTCCTCCACGAAAATTGAGAGAAATAAAAAAATATAATTATAGCACATCCTGTTTTGTTTGGAATTTCATCACATAAGAACTTCAGAAACATGATCTTGGGATGGTGAACGATTAAGCATAAGTTAGAATCGCTCTTGCACTCGGTTGGGTTCAAGGCTACCAAACTTGGCCATTTCACGTAATCAGTGGCGGATTAACCGGTACAGATGTCATTAAAAAATAACTCAAGGTTCCGCTTCCGCATGTTTTCTCCAATAATCCTTATGTGCCTGCAATAACTTCCCGGAAGGGTGCAGTGAAGTTGTTTGGTATTAAGATTTCAGAAAACGCTATGCTTACAGTTACTTGGGAAACAATTCTGAGACGTTTTGAGAAGACTAATTGCGCGTACGATCTGGGGAACAGCGTGCTATCATTTCGTCCAAATGTCAGAAAATGTTCGAATTTTTTCCCAAAATGGCCTCAAACGACCCTATTGGGCTCACTGATAACGAAGCCGGTGTCAAAATAGATTCTGTCCGGCCGATCGACCATCCTCATGCACGAATATGGGCGTAGGGAGGATTCTATCGACTTGAAACTTTCAGGGTAGGTTGCATTTCAGAATGGGAATGGGGGACAATGGGCTGAATGGTTTCAGAGTTTTTTTTGGAGACTATTCATCATGTTCAAGGAAAATTCTACTCATATCTGGAGCTCTATATTTCACAAACAAATTTCAGTTTGATACGGTTGAAATTTGTGGTTTTTTTTCCGGTATCGTTGTTTTTTTCCGTAATATATCAAAAAATACTGATTCGATAATGATGAAAGACTTAGAAACTCTATATTTGTAGAGAAGGTTTGGGGCTTAGTTACAAAGGTCGAATTCGTGAATGGGTAAAATTCGCCCAATGATTCCGCAGATATATGGGGTGAGTCTTTGACCTTGCAGAATATTTTAACAGAAGATTCCTGAAGCCAAAAGAAACACTTTTTTCCCCTACCACTTTTTCCGATTCGGCTTGGTTCGTAAGATAGAGACTGTTGAAAATCCATAAAAAAAATTAATTTTCGATTTTATCTCGTGAACGATCTCATCGAATGAGATGATTTTTGGAATATAGTTTTTTATTGATACGATGAATGTTCCTGGATTACAAAATTTCATCCACATCCTCCAGTTTCTTTAATATGACCATAGCATTTCATAAAAATACCAGAAATTCAAAGAATCCAACTTTTAAAAATAATTTGAATGCTATTCAACGAATTTTTGACCATTTTGGAAAGTAAAAGGATTCTTTATTTTTTTTCGTATGATGCGCCGTTTTCGAGTAATCAGAAATTCAAAAATAAAAAATATCTGTGAAATTCCGAGAATTGGGTGCTTTGGCTGAATGCAACTCTGTTAAAAAAATTCACAGAATTCAATTTTTCCGCGTTGCCACGTCTGAAAGTTGAGAATGGAATCCTAGCATTTTTTATTTGGAATGATTTGTAAGCGGAGTAGCCGACTTTGGCCAATTCACAATGGACGTAACCGTAAGAATCCCGCAACTCGTGCGTAAAAATCAAAGAGGAAACTACAAAATTCATAAGTACCAAAATCTTCACAAAAGGTTCAACTTTGCTTTTGACTTCCATAAGTCGAATGCAGTTCTATTATTATTCCTTATGATTTCTGTTGTTTAATTCTTACATTTTGATTAACTTCTCACTTTTCCATGATAATGGGAATCTTACTGGTTTGAATGCAATCTTTCTGCTGACCCAAATTTCTTGAAATTATGTACAGAACTTTGATAGTATTTATTTTGAGGTATTCTTCAAATGCGCTTTCATAACATAACAACCCATGGTGGAAGAAACCACCATGACATAACCTTAAAACCACGGAGCCACAGAATTATAGTTCGGTTCAGAATCATAGACTATACAAGTGTATACATAGAATTAGCATATTGTTGTTTGACTTCGAAGAGTTCTTTTTTTCTGTTCGTCAATTTGGCAACGTTTGTACGTTCATAGATAAATTAGGTACATCTGTCTTATTTATTTATGAAAATGAAAGTTTGAACGGGTTATGTCTGTATCTGATAATTCTTGGAGAAAATGAAATAAACAAAGAACATTAATAATTACAAAATTCAACTTGCTCTTCACGTCCTTCCATTTAATTAAGGGATAGAATCATGGGTTTAGGACTTCACATAAAAAACAACCACTTAAAACAAAGTCGACGTTTCGTCGATATATTTCGACTTTCTCAAGTGGTTGTTTTTTATGTGAAGTCCTAAACCCATGATTCTATTCCTTAATTAATAATTACAAATTGAAGATGAATCTCAAACCTAATATGAGTGATAGCTAGATGAATTCCTCATTATCGAAAATGAAACCAAGAGATGAATATTCAACTCTTATCGCCCACGAAATTTGGATTACCTTACTTGTTTATTGTACTATAAATACAACTTTTTTCACCAACTGGAATGTAAAAAGTAAGTTGACGCTTGTTTTCATAACAGTGTTGCTTATTTCGAAGATTTGAATGGTATATCTTAGGCTTGGAAAAACTTCAGTGTTCAGGTTTCCAGGGGCGGCTAGCCTATTATGAAAATTTATAATGCCTATATCTTTTTATCTAGGCCGAATCGGAAAAAATAGTAGAGGACAAATGTGTTTCTTTCAGCATCAAGAATCTTCTATTAAAATATTCTGCAAGGTCAAAGACTCACCCTGTATATACCCATTCAAAATTTTATTTTCCCACTATTTCCAAAAATACAGATTAGATCGAATTGAAATCCACCATTTTATCGAAAGCACTGCCGTGAAGGCAGCAGCTTTTACCCGCATGTTCAAATTAGTTGCCAAAGCGGTCATCTACATTGAACATGCGCGCAAAAGCTGCTGCCTCCACGGTAGTGCTTTTCTAGTATTTTTTTCGATAAAGTACTGGATTTAAATTAGATCTAATCTGAATTTTCGGAAATATTGGAAAGTAAAATTTTGAATGGATATATCTTCGGAATCATTGGGCGAATTTTATCCATTCGACTTTCGTAATTAAGCCCCAAACCTTCTCTACAAATATCGTTTTTTCCGGTATTGTGTATACTGTCGGCCTTAATTAGGAAGGCCAAATTCGGGAATGTGTCAAATCCACCCAATGACTCCGCAGGTATACACATTCAAAATTTTATTTTCCCAATATTTCCAAACATACAGAAAGGATCGAATTGAAATCAAGTACTTTATCGAAAAATGACAGTTCGAAGGTTCATTCAGAATTTAATGAGGATAAACCGATGAAAAGATCATATGAAGCTCAAGGTGTGAGCGGAATTGTTTTTGGATATGGTCAACCGTTTTCTGGAAAAACAATTTTTCCGAAAAAATCCTGTTTCAAAGTGAGTGATCATACGATCCCAACAAAATTCCTCAGAAAGTTGCGCGTCCTTATGGTCCAACTAACTGCCAAGTTTCAATCAAATCGCTCCACTTGTTCCTGAAATATCAGAAAAATAACTTTTAAGGCTATATCCCCGAAATCATTTGATCGATTTAGTCCATTAACAAGTTTCACCGCGGAAATCCGATGCGAGAAGTACCTACCCTAAAAGGTTCAAGTTGCCAGCTTGCTCCGTTTGACAGTTATCGTGTCCACGGCCGGCCGGACATAATCGATTTTGTCACCGGATTCGTCATCAGTCCAACCTAGTCGTTTGAGACCATTTTCGGTTCAATCATCGAAAATTATAGACATTTGGACAGAAAGATAGCACGCTGTTCCCCTGGAACATGCGCGCAAAAATTAATAAGATAGCTTAACAGCATAAAATGAATCCGTTGATTGTTTTATCCTATTTTCATTGCTAAGATATTTGTTTTCGGTGCGTATATACTATATAACACGGGAATTTACAGAAAGTTTGTTTTTCATCTGTATGGAAACAAATGTCATTTTGAGAATTCGATTTTGATTTGATTTGTTACTAAACTTTCTCATAGAAGTACATTTCGACTTGTTTGCGACTTTTCGAATTCTTTGAAAATTTTCTTCATTTTCTGATTTATTCACATTACATTTGTTCACCATAACTTGAAATGATCTAGTTGAATCAGAAGAGTGAATGATCTCTGAATCCGATTTTTTCACTTTTTTCTCATGTATTTTAGGACGTTTATCAATTTTGTCGTGAATTGAAATTTCGTCTTCGGAAAGAATATTCTGTTTTTTTTCGAAGGAGTGTTCTCACTGTGTTCTGGAATATACTGTTTATTTTCGGACTTTTCAAATTAAATGGAAATTCTACAATTTTCACCAACTAAGAGATTTCAATTCAAATCAACGATGATATTTAAATTCAATGGCATTGTGTATGGAGTACATAAATTGTGAATGCTAAATGTTTACCCCCATCGAATGAGTCCAAAGGGAAAGAACCTTTGAATTGATTCAGGTCATTTCCATGCCGTTGTTATTAAATCCAAGGATTCTTGGTAGATCAAATGTGAAATCTTCTCATCAACTATATGAGGGTCTATCAAACAATTCGTGTATCCACTGTCTATTAAAAGTTTTCATTTCGGATATTCAAGTTTAATGTATGGTTAGCTATTATCATAAAAATTAGTTCTGAAATTATTTAAATGTATTATTAGCTTGGAGTTATGAGATTTTTCGTTTTTCTGAAACATTATCTTTCAGTTCAGATCCAGGGAGTAATCTATTATGGTTGCTCATTTTATGTTCCTCTGTATCATTAGTTCCAATATTAGTCAATTCTTCCACCTTGGAATTGGGTCATTGCTGCCTTTTTTGTAAAAATTTGGTATGTCAGAGGTAAAGAATTAATTGGGTCGCCAATAGAACTACTGGCTGATGTCTTTTGAGGATATTTGCTCCTTCCATAATTAAAGCTAATAAAGCTATGTTTCGTTGGTGAATAATTATTAGAATTGCTCGACCTAAGTATTGACCTGTTTTCAAATGAAAAGTAAGTAGACATAGGCATTGGATGATTTCGAGAGGAAAATTATGTTGTGGTTCGAAAACGTATGCTCGGTTTGAAGAATTACTAAAATCTTGACAATCTTGCCTGATCGTGTGATAAAAGTTTTGCATCTGATGATAGGTTGGATTCAATGGTGTAGGTATGATTGGAATTAAATGATTTTCTGCGATTTGATGACGGCGGAATAATATTCCAAATCCTCATCATGTCTAATTGCGATTTCTATAAATGTGATTTTCGATCCTTTGTATGACTATATCTAATGCTAATCCAGGGGTCTCTCATATATAACTACTTATCAACAATAGCTCCTAACTATTGGTGATTCATTTACAAATCTAGCTAAATAAAAATAATAGTAATAATAAATTTATTCCCCATACAAAAGGTAACACATAATATACAATCTTATACATTATTGTCAAATTTAACATATGGAGAACAAACAATAACCCCCATACAAGCCGTTAGGTAGTGCATGGGGTCAATTATCAACTTTCCACATGTTTAAGAAATGGTGCGTCCCAGTCGAAACAGTTCTACCAATCACAAAAAAAAACAACCGCAAATCCTCCACCCTATGAATCCTCGTGTCCTACTACGTGTACCCACACCTTCACATAGATGGAGGTACGACTTATCAATGAACAGCCCCACGGTTAATAGATCTGATGTAGACTTCAATTTTTTTTCTCATCAATCCTATGGAATTCACTCTTAATATTTCCTTCCTAAGAACCTCTGGTAAGGAGTTGCACATCTTCCTCGCCTGATATAAAGGAGAACGCTGTCCAATAGATTTCTTCATAGTTAGAACATGTATGAAAAGGTTCGTCGCAGTTCTCGTCTCATATCGATGATCCACCCTTCTCATTAAATTTTTATTTCTGTGAAGAAATATAAGTGCATTGTACATGTACAGTTGCCTCACATCTAAGACCTGTGTTTCATTGAACAGAGCATCTGATATGTTACCACCTTTCTCAACATAACTTTCAAAATCTTCTTTTGAATATCTTCTAGTTTTATCTAGTCACATCCCAGGCAACACAAAGAGGTTTCAAAGATATCCCGGCGATATCTTCTCAGAACATTGAGAGTACTTTTTCTACTTCTCTACGAAGTCACAGGGAGTGCTATATTTCCTCCAAATGTCCGCCACAGCGATATTCTCGAAGAGATCCTGAAGATATCGCATGCGGAAATTCTTAAACTTCCCACAATGGGAGGTTTATGTGAAATTCGCTCACACAGTCTCATGGCGAAGAGTTTGAGAAATTCTCAAATACTTCCCATCGCGAGATTTCTGGGAGTACGACATGAGATATTTTCAGGAAATGCCCCTAGCGACAATATCCGGAAGTACAGATATCAGATATTGACATTTAAAATTTAAATTATATTTCTTGAAAGTTTCCTGTTGATTATTGAAATTATTTTATGCTGACTTCGGCGGACTCGCTATGCAAAAAATTAGCAGACAGCACTTCGTCGACACAGATCATAAGATTCATAAGTCCTTACGAACAGCCTCAGGGAAAAATCCCAATGCAAGGATTTACATATCTACTTTACCAGGAATCCGCGAGATGGCGAGTTCCGTGATCAAGTCATCCAGGCGATATCGTATAATATGAGCGCTTGGATTGTCGGTTCTTACGTCTGGTGGTTAGATGACTTCGAGTATTGTTTAGCGCGGTCGGAATTTATATTTATTCTTCATTCGTATTTCGGATATGAATGAGATCCGCGAGATGGCGAGATCCGTGAATGAGATATACCAGACGAAATCGTAATATGAGAGCTTAGATTGTCGGTTCTTACGTCTGGAGGTTAGATGGATTTGATGAATATTGATTTGTGTTTCGGAAATGAATGGAGATTAATTATCGGTTCTTGGAAAAATATATCCATACTACTATAATGGGTGTATGGAAACAAAATATTGATTTGGAATCCCTGTTAGTATTTGAATGAGAAATGTGTTGATTTCTTTGAGGAAAAACAACGGATCTAGGATTGGTCGATATGCAGACGAATATGTCGTGAAAAATATGAAGCAGTGTCGATTAAAGTTTTGATATTCTGTTTTCTTCCGAGAATTCTCTGAATTCTTCAGATTTGAGAACGTAATTTCCACTCGCATAATGTTGTACAAGTCTGCCGTTGTCTAACCGATACTGGTAGTGAGTTTCAATCCAGAAATATGATAATGTGAAAAAGAGAGCTTTCTTTGTGATGAATGAAGTCATAAATGCTACTTAATTAGGTTCGTTTCGTTATCAACTAGTATTCTAGCCGATAACTAGTTTTAGTATTAAACCATTGTATAAGGAAAATCTCCATTCAACAACAGAACTATAAATTTGCTAGACACCTCTTACTTGTTAATACAGGTTTCAACCTGAAATGCATTTACTCCTCCACCAAATGTATAAAAACGCCGTGACTTTGTCATCATAACCTTCCGGAAAATTCGGAACCATAAAAGCCAGTAACAAAATATGATACACTCAGGATGATCTTTGGAGCTTGCATTGCGAATTTCCTATTCTGGTTATGTCTGTGATAACTTTAGGAACTCGCATTGCGAATTTCTTATTCTGGTTACGTCTGGAAAGACTTAAGGAACTCGCATTGCGAATTTCCCTTTCTTGTTATGTCAGTGATGAGTTTAGGAACTCGCATTGCGAATTTCTTATTCTGGTAACATCTGAGATGGCTTCAGGAACTCGCATTGTGAATATCTAATTCTTGTTACGTATGCAATAACTTTAGGAGCTCGCATTGCGAATTCCCAAATTATGTTGTGTTTGTGATCACTTTAGGAAATCAATTTAGGAGTTCGCGTGAAAGCCGGGTTAGGACTTCTCAGATATCTCGCCGGGAAGTTTGTGTTACTTGGGATGGCTTGAGAAATAAGTTAAGTTGTGCCCTATCACCACTGAATTTAGGGAGTGATGATACAAATCCTTTAGCCAATGTTTAATCTGCCATTTTCTTGCAGATATTCAATCTATTGAAAGATTATTCTAAATTACTTATTTCTGGAATTTTCAATTGAAATTGTTTGCTTATGAATTATTTATTGGGAATTGGTTTTGACGGGAACCTAGGAAAACTGAGTATGAAGTATATGGATTTTCAAGTTCACCTTTTTAATTGATTCCAAGTAGGTTTGGTCTTGTAAATTCCTTTTGCTACCTGTTGGTTTCTTAAACTGGAGGATCTCTGGTCGGTACTTCTCGATTATTTTCGGACTCTGGGAGACGATCCAGTTTTCTGCTTTGGCATGGTGATACAGTGAAGAATTGAAATTCGCCTGTTGACTTGTGCAAAGTCTGAATAATCCTGATCACGGTTCCAATTTCGTTTTTAAGCAATTGAAACACTTCCAAAATTTCAAAGATTTTAAAGATCCTTCAATCCAAATTATTTCTCGATATAAATTTTGATGACGCAGCATCTTCGAATAAAAAAAAAACAAATTTTATCCACGAACATCTTATGAAACCGAAAGAAATATAATCCTAGCACATCCTGTTTTGTTTGGAATTTTATCACATAGAGATCTTCAGAAACATGATCTTGAGATGGTTAACCTCCAAAATTTTTTGAAATCTTTAAAGATTGATCTCACCTTTCAAGATTCTAATTTGAGTACTTGAATAATTTCAATTCAAAAAAATGGGGCGGTCATGGAAGCCAATATTGTGCTAATGGGTCCCTAGAATGGCCTGGATAGAAATATTTCTATACAGATCATTCAGGAGACCCATTAGTACAATTTTGGCCTCCGCAAGGCCATCTGTTTTTTAATTAAAAATCCGAGCTGAATCTTTGGAAGGCTACAAACTGAACTCCAACGAAAATTTTTATTCTGTTTTCACACCAGTGGTCAGAATGAAAGTACGTTGAACCTAAAAAGATTTCAACAATTTTGGATGGATTTTTTTTTCACTGTTGACATGTGACAAAAAGGTTGGTTTGAATTTTGGATTGGTATCCTCCGTACGCCCATAATCGCGCGTACGGTCGGCCTGACAGAATTAATTTTGATACTGGATCCGTCATCAGCGAGTCTAACCTAGTCGTTTGAGACCATTTTCGATTCAAAATTCGAAAATTACAGGCATTTAGACAAAACGATAGAACGCTGTTCCCTATAATATGAGCCCAAAAATGGGTAGATTATACTAACATGAACGAAATGTTGAAATAAGCAACTAGTATCATTCAGGATTATGCCATCACTCACTATTATCAGGACATACTTTTAGTTTTGATTTTATCTCAGAGTAACGAATAACATAGGTGGACTGTATAAGCAGTTTTTGGGTGTCCGCAACATTCTTTTCGACGTTGTCAGATTGTGATGCGCAATGATATTATCTTATTGTAATGTAATTGTATATTAAATAAAATAATAAAATATTAATTTTAATAATTCTCGGTTAAATATGAAAATTCAAACAATTCATGATCGATATTTTTCTTAAGCATCGAATTTGTCGTACGAAGTATACTTACCCTTTTCAGTATTTACGTGCTGAAATCCGAGCTTTGCCATCGATGCCGCATTACCAGCACACCGCCGTTCAATAGTTGTATTGGTTAGTTTCTGGCGAGTTTTCAGATATTCCTAGCTGTTCAGTTCAATTTTTTTGAATTAATACAATACAATAATTCGCTTTGGGACGTAAGAAGTGTTGTTGTGTATGGAGAATCCACTGAATTGAGTGAAATATCGTATCACACCTTCACTACTTTGTTATCAAATTTCTTTTTATTACGGTCCAAGTGTCAAAGTTTGTATCAAATGATGCAGACAGCCATCGCCTTCTTAATACGTATGCTACCTCTATGTTGATTGTTACTCTGAGGATTATACCCAGATTTTACACCATCATGTACAGGGTGATTTATAAATGGTGGCCACCGGCCGTATCTAGAAAACCGTTTATCTTATAACTTCCCGAAAAAATTCTTATGACGAAATTGGCCCCTAAGTAATGATTACGAATATTCGCAAGTTCGTAGTTCTCTACTAGAATTTTTTCGGGAAGTTATGGGATAAACAGTGTCCGGGATACGGCTGGTGGCCACCCTAAATTAATCACCAGGTATATGTGTTTTTGAACTACCCAACTTGATTGTAAACATTTCATATATTTCTCAGACGCGAAATTGTTGTAGTAACGCATCGCAGGATGACCACATGCTTTGAATATTGAAACTGTTTTCGTCATTTTCAGTTAGACTAGGATAGGTTCCTACACGTAGAACATGCGGAAGAGAGTTCATTTCATGTTTTGCGTATTATGAACCGTATGCGTGATTTTTATTTGATTGGTGAAAAGGGGTGTTCTCAAAATGTTTATTCATAATATTGACCAAATTTGTAAACCAGTAGATGAAGGAAATCAACCCTTGAAACGTGGTCATTCAATATTGAACAAAATTGACAAAATTTTTGTTTTTTATTTCATATTGTCGAAAAAAAACTCTCAAAAGTACAGAAACCGTTTCCGAATATTTGAAAGAAGCTAAGAAAATGTCCCACCATATAGTTATTAGAGATGAACGACTTAATAATCTCAGGAGGAGTTTAATGATCATTCCAGAAAGTTCCGATTCTATTGATGGAAGAACATACTGCTCATCAGACGCCATCACAAATTTTACAACTACATATGTTGGCAGCCTCAAACATTGCATTATGAATGATCCTGTAGATGCTTCTTCTATTTATCTAAGATCCGGCTGCAGAATAAGTGCGCTCATCGAGTATTTGCTTCAAATAAATTTTTCACAAAGATTCGTTAATAGGAGAATATATATGTACAGGGTTGCTTATTTCGAAATCTTGACATATATTGCTGTGAATTTGATGATCTTACACCTAAAGAAAAGAGGAAGCAATTTCCTCCGAAAAATCACCTAATAATTTTTCAATTAAAAATACTTGGGGCCTTATTCTGATAAGCAACCCTGTAGATATATATTCTTCTATTAATTCATATATATATATAAAATATTGGTTTCAAGCAAATACTCGATGAGCGCTCTGAATGATCTCGTTCTATACAGGGTCCTGCAATAGTGCGTTAGGCTTCCATACCTGCCAAACCAGACGTTTACGAAAGCATTCCCTTTCTACTTTCAATTCTGCATCTCAGGAAATTATTTTCTGATATACAGGGTGTTCCTAAATAAATTTATTCAACAAATGAGTGATTTTTTTAGATGGAACACCCCTAATATTTTCGCATATTTTGAAGATGTTCAATACCTCTGTCATGACGCAAAATATAAGGGATATTTTTTCAACGGTACGGATCTCATTCAGAAAAAACTGCAACATTTCTACGAAACAGTATAGTTCGGTGAAAGCCCTGTACCGATTTCCAGAAGGGATAGAAACATGAATTTGATTAGAATTTCTTTTAACTTAAGAATTTGCCTAGTCATCGATCGTTCCTAAATGATCAACCTCTCTTATACAGGGTGTCGGTTATCAATGTCCAAATATGAAGAATTTCAAATTGTTCTTTCTCGATTTATTCAAATGTAACACCCTGTATTTTATTCCATGATGATGTACACAGTTTAAAACCTTGAATTTTTTCAGAAGTAACCTTAGGATAATTTTACTTTTTTTTAAATGAGTCACACAACGAAACTAAACTGAATGAGCAATTTTCGAAAAACTTTAAAACCCTTCCAAAATCATAATCTTTGAAGTCCAACATAAAAATGATAAGGTTTGTCCGAATAAGTAACACATACATAGGTATTATTGGTAACTTGTGTATTCTAACGATTACAGAGTTTCATCGGCATCCAAAAAAATTATAATTCATGAAATGGTGGTTCATATGATTTTCATGTTGGGGCAGTGCCACAGAAACTGTTTATTAGCCAGTAGATCCTATGCTGTCGAATATCCCGAAAGAAGACATCCACATGAGTCGAGTTTTCGAAGGCTTTTAAACAGATTCGTAGAGACAGGCGATGTCAAGTATAAAAAAGAAGAGAGGATAAAATCGGCCACTAACGAAGACAAGGAGCTCGAGGCTTTACTGCATGTAACTGAAAATCCACACACAAGCCAAAAGGAGCTTGGTGTAGCCTGTAGTATAAGTGAGCGTTCAGATCAAAGAATCCTGAAAAAGAATAAGTATCATGCCTGCCACATTCAGATGCACTAGGCGCCTACCGATAGTGATTTTGAAAACAGTCTGAATTCCTGTAACTGGGCAAGTTTTCAAATCGAACAGAATCCTACATTTCTTGAATTTGTTTTATTCAGTGATGAAGCAACCTTCCACAATTTCGGTGCCTTCAATATGCACAATTTTTATGATTACTCTGTAGAAAATCCAAGAATTATGGGAATTAGGGGAAATAGACAATCAACACAGGTGGTCATTGAATGTCTGGGGAGCAGTAATCGGCAATCATTTGATAGGAGCTCATTTTTTCGAATGCAATTAAGATGAAGCTGCATATTTGAATTTCTTTCAGAATATTCTTACCGGAATGTTAGCAGTGTTACCTAAGGAAATACGAAATGAAATATGGTTTCAGCATGATGGAGCACCAGCTCATTATTCTTGTCCTGTGAGGGATTTTCTGGACCAGCAGTTTCAAAATAGATGGAGTGGTAGGGGCGGACCGACAAGATGATCTGCTAGATCACCGGATCTCACCAAAATAGATTTTGTTTTGTGGGGATACATAAAGCGAATCGTGTATGATGAAGTTCCAACAGCAGCTTCCAATATGCGAGAGAGGATTGTGACTGCTCTCCGAAGCATTACTCCAGTCATGCTGATGAGGGTTAGTGGGTAATTCAGCGATCGGATCGCTTTGTGTTCCAGATAAGGCAGACGACACTTTAAACATCTCTTGGATCATTAACACAATTTTTCTTTGTCTTTTTCAACGCCCGTTTGTTTTTATATCCAATATTTGAATGGAATTTTCCGTTCTGATTTCATTTTTCGTGCCTGCTAGGCGCAGGAGTGAAAATAGCCATCTGGTTACTCCTGAAAAAATGTGACATCATCATGGAAAAAATAAAGGGTGTTCCATTTGAAAAATCGGGAAAAAAACAATTTGAAATCCTTCATATTTGGACATTGATAACGGACACCCTGTATAAGAAAGGTTGATAATTTAGTAACGACGACTAGGCAAATTCTTAAGTTGAAAGAAATCCTGATAAAATTCATGTTTCTATCGCTTCTGGAAATCGGTAAAGGGCTTTCACCGAACGACTGTTTCGACGAAATTTTGCAGTTTTTTCTGATTAAGATCCGTACCGTTGGAAAAATAATATTTTGCATCATGGTAGAGGTATTTAAGAGCATTGAAAATATGCAAAAATATAAGGGGTATTCCATTTAAAAAATCACTCATTCGTTGAACAATTTCATTTGCGAACACGCTGTATATCAGAAAATAATTTCCTGAGATGCAGAATTGAAAATACAATGGGAATGCTTTCCAACTTAATTCCTAAAACGTCTGGTTTGGCAGCTATGGAAGCCTAACGCACTATTGCAGGACCCTGTATAATATAAGGAATGGATAACGTACCTTGTGGTATGAAAACTTTGAACAATGCCAACGCAAAGTGTTCTTCCTCTAATATATATTTTCTGCCTTCTCCTCATTGTTGGTAGTATTAAATTTACTTATTCGTTCTTGATTTTTAGCGAGTTTGATATTTTAGGCAAATAAATTAATATAGTTTCATAAATTCATTGTGGGACAAAAAAATCGAATACCACAGCCGCAGTATGTCAGCTGTTCCAATTCGCTCGTTCTCATACCACATCGAATATGAAATAACTCAACGAGATTGAAGCATACACGCCGTAGACGAAAACGAAAGTGAATTTACTCGGTCATCGAATTCATTGCTGTAGATTGGATTGCGATTTGCAGATAATGTCGGATATGTAGTAATAGGCGCCTTTGGCATCTAATCACTTCATTCATCTTCTCGCTTTTGTTTTATCCATTGACCGTCGTCTTTGTTCCAACGGAAATTTACAGAACTTTGGCGATGTCTAATAATTTTTGAAGAGAAAAAGGAAGAAAATCATTTCATATTGATTATTGCCTCGTCCAGAACAATGTCATCGAAGACAAAACTATCTTTTAAATTTGGCTCCACAAATTGGATGGTTTGAACAGTCGAAACTCTGCTCCTTTCGTGACGTACTGGAATATGTCCGTTCTCTGTCTATCATCGTGTCCCTTTTTTCCAAACAAGCCAATAAAAAACGACGGCTGTAGCGATCGGAGAGTCGCGCAATAACGAGTGAAGTTGGAGGCGATCTACCGCGTTTCACATACTTTGCACTTGCGTTCCTCACAAATATCGAGTGTCTGAGTTCTTTTTTCCGAAAGTGTTTTCAATCGACCTTCATGAAATTCTGCTGCGAACTGTTGAATTTTCTTAGAGGTGGAATAAATTAGAAAAATAGAAATGTTACTACAGAATTCACAAATGAGAATATTTATTTGTGAAAATTTGTGAAGGCATTCAATATATCTAGTTGAAATACTTCTGAAAAAAAGCTACTTTTCAAAAAAAAATATTGCAAGGAACTACGTGTCTAATTTCGTAACTTTTTCCTCGGTATCTTTGATATAGTATTTACTCAAAAAATACTGAGGTCATCTGGATGCATCTTGGTATATAACAAGAAATTTTTGCAATGATCGTGACATTAGAACAATTGAAAGAAATTCAGCATTTTTTCAAATTATATTTGAAACTCTTTTTTTTTGAGTTCTAAAGGAAATTTATTTCACATCAATATACAGGGGGGTCTAAGTGTACGTCAGAGATTTTTTTTAGATTCCACACACCTGGGAGTCTTCAAAAATACCCCATTTATGTTAAGCGTTTTTTTGTTGTTTTCGAGATATTATTTTTTGTGGTTTTTCAATTTATTACGCCAGCGAAGTTTCAAAAAATTCATATCCTTTTATGTACCTATTAGGTATTTTGCAAATTTTTTTGGGAAATAATTGCCCTGAATGTTGTTTCAATAACAAGCATAACTCAGCTTCCTGAATTCACTCTAAGTTACGCAAAGAAAGGTTTGAAAGTTAGAACTTTATTCTTCAGTAGGATTCACTCAAATGTCCTGTCAGTTCAAAAACATAAAAAAGAGTTTTGTAGCATCTGGCTGAGTTCAAAAACTTCACACGATTCCAAGCTACCAAAATCATAATAAAACACAGTACTTTTTTACCTTTATTTTTGTAAGCGGCCTTCGAAGGCTGATAGGCTAAAAATCACTGAAACACAGTTAAAGTGATTTTCCTACTTTTTGTCATTCTCACAGTAGATTTAACTCAATAATGTGATTTCAAAATAATTTCATTCGACAATTCTGTAAACTAACTGAATCTCGTGTAATTTTAAAATAATTCTCACCACTGATTAAATTTATGGGCACATTTCGAAATTGGTAGTTGTGAAATCATTTGCTTTTCAATAAGAAATAAAACACAAATTACTGAAAAATGATTTTCTACTACAATAAATACCCAAAGTCCCTTCTTTCAACCTGAATACATAATCGTCAACATTTTCTGATTAATTTTTTTTCCGCGTCAAAAAGTTTTTGACTCAATTCTGATTCGTTGTTGCTTTCTATCGCATACACCAGCTCTTAGTAAAATCCCGAAATAAAAAATCGATGGGGTTGAGGTCTGGCGAACGAGCAGGCCATTCGATCAACCCTGCATGCTCTCAGTGCAAAAATGACACGAGCTACAATAATTTTAAAGGAATTTCAATTAGAAATACTCTAAAGTCCCATTTTCAAGTTAAATTTACCATAAGAATGATAAAAAGTAGAAAAATAACTTTAATCATTTTTCAATGATTTTCAGTATATTCGCCTTCGAAGGGCGATTACAGCAAAAAGGCTTATAAAGTACTTTTTTCTTCTTATGATTTTGGTACTTTAGTACCGTGCGAAGTTTTTAACTCAGCCAGAAGCTATAAAAACTCTGTTTTATATTTTTCAATTGAAGTTGAATGTTTGAGTGAGTCCTACTGAAAAAGGAATTTCTAAAAGAAATGATTTTGTGAAACCGCGCTGGCATAATAAAAAATGAAAAAACACAAAAAAATTATACCTCGAAAACTACTAAAGATCGCATACCTGTTTCTGGGTTTCCTCAGGTGTGAGGAAAAAAATGTAATAACGTCACTACTTGGACCACCCTGTATATAATTCATGTTCTTAGTGTTTTCGTTTGAGCGATGGATTTGATGTTCGAATGAGATCTCATCGTCGTCTATCCATGTGCTAAATTTTTACTCGATCATGTCTGTATTTTTGTAAATAGTACAACACTCTAATTTTCTGCAACAAAACATATATCAAAGCAATGAATATTTGATAAATAAAGAATAATTTACGCCTTGGCAAAAAATTGAATATGCGCGCTAAAGCTTTTGGAATCTTCACGAGAGTGCTTATCTAGAATTTTTAATTTCAGACTCGAGTGAATCTCTGATGAAATGATACATCAAAAACAACTTTCTAGGCATGACGATGTGAAAATAGCAAGTGTATGGAATGTCCTAATGTACTAAACAAGAACACCTGTTATTCTATGAATATCAAATGTTCAAATCACCTCAAGTATCTTTTAACATACAACTATTCCCAAATACTTAATGGATCTATTAGAGAATAAATATTATGATTAATAGCTGTAATATGAATTTTGCAATTTTGTTAAATGAGATTGGTTTCCTTAGAAAGTAATGAAGCAGGTACAAACTCGGTGTAGATGACGAAATCATCTTCATCAATATTTACGTACCAACCACTTCTTTGCTCACCACTTTGTGGAATGTATGTATGGTGAAGTAGGTTATTACAAAATATTTCATTTGTGTGTATTTGATATTGGATTAATTTGAAGCAAGACTCGCTGATGAAACTACACGAATTGTTGTCAATGGCAGAAAAATATGATTGATGATTGCAAAATGGCAAGAAGTACCTAATCGTTCCAGATTATTTTCGGCTCAGAATCCATAAGGGAAAATTTTGGAAAAGCACTAATATGAATTCGGCAGCTTTCACGCATATGTTCGAATTTTCGGATGGAAATGAAATTTTGTTGTTTTTAATAGGTTCCTTGCATGAATTTTTTTCATCATTGGATTCAAATATTCTATCCGTGAGACCTCTGAAAAACTTTAACCGCCATCAAAAATTTCAATTTCTAACCAGAGAATGCTCTTTCAAATTTGGCTCTGCATGTCGGTTGTTTATACGGACGAAGCTCTGCGGTTTCCGTGACGTATGGGGATATATCCACTCTCTCTCTCTTCTCGTGTACTTTTCACTCTATCAAGCCAATAGACACCGTCGGGCTGTATTGATCGGTGAATCGTATAATAACAAGTGACGTAGAGGCGATCTGACGCGTTAATCCCGCTTCGACTTTGAGTCCCGATTTGGCCATTTTTAATACCGAATTATTCAAAATTCGCTAATTATTGAAGTGTGTGATAGCATACATTATGATTTTGTATGTATGTAATGAGGAAAACATAAAAATATGATAATTCGTGTTACATGCAAGAGACCCATTGTTCCAATAACACGAGTATATTGAAATTCTGCGCAAGATTGTGCATCAAGATTTGCTTACTAATAACTCAGTTTCGATTTGATCAGTCAGGTATTTCATGAGTTATTTTGGAAATAACTATACTGATGATAAAACCGCGAATTTCTTTCATTTCTTTCCCAAGTTACGCCAGGAATTCAAGTCAGATGAAACAGAAATATGGTGCACTGTTTCCAAATAATAACTCCAAAGCTTGTGCGAAATTTCATCGAATTCCGATCAATTCTTTCTGGAAATATAAAATTATTAAAAAAATTTGGAAAATTGTCGAAAACATTTTTCGAAAAATTTACTGATCCAACGATTCCAACGAACCTATACGCAGCTATACACCAAGTTTCAATTAGATCACGAATTTGCGCTCGGCCAGACTGACCTGATTCGTCATCGGATTCGTTCAACCCAGTCGTTAAGGACCAGTTTGGGTAAAAAATCAAAATCACAGAGATTTATGACGAACCATAGCACTATGTTTCCTGAGAGTTGCCCGCAAAATAATACGAAGGAGCTCTCGAGTATTGAAATATACCATCTAATATAATCGAAAATTACAACACACTTACTACACTTACATATAATTACTCCAGATACTTCACAAATATCTTTCTTCATAAAATGTGTAAGAAAACATCGATATAATCTATTACGTTTCATGACTCTTCGTTTTCTGAATCATACGAGTATATCACAAGAGCTCACTGAGCTATATAGCTTTCTTCATTAATTGCTGAACGAGTTCCCATGACATGTCAATTTCAACGCATGCTGTGCTGTGATATCGTTATTGAGAACAACCGCTCTGAATTATCATTTTGAAGAATAAATTAGTTGAGTGCTGAGGAACTAAAACATTTCTGAACTTAAGTGCTCTCTGTGAAAAATGTAACCCTCCCTGAAAATTTCACAATTCACGTTTTAAAGTATTCAGAGCGAATAAAATCCTTCCGTACACCCTCTGAGGATCTCCCTTCCAAGTGCTCAAGGAAAATTCATGAATGTCAAAAAAAAATCATCCTAGCTTCTTAGCACTAGGTATCTATGCACCCTAGGAGTTCAAAATGGAGGGTCGAAATTTAAAGGATTACCTTATTGCAAACTCACCGACGGATTCCCGTGGAACTTTCAATGTTTATAACTGATGCGCTCTTTAAAATTTGAAGCCATAGCGGTCACCAGTGAATGCCCACAGCAGAGTTACTTCGTTGTAAAACGATTTTTCTATCTCCTAGTCATATGATCCTCACGATATCCTCTTCAGAATTAAGCACAGTTAATTACAATAAATTGGGCCAGAGACATTTAATGGAAACCATAGAAGAATGATTCCAGCAATATGCGGCGAAGAAACAAAAAAACATTGAACTTTGAAAGTCAACAACTGATGTTGCAATATAACCATCAAATTCAACACATCGTGTCATGAAGATCAACCAAGAACTTCGTAAAATATACCAGAACGAAATATGTGTATCTGTTTTTATATCAGAATTTTGCGACCATTTCTATCAAGCCCTTTTCACAAATTCAAAAGAATTATATTGCTATTTTTTCTCGAGTGATAAGAAAAATTCCTCCACACTATAAATGAAAAAAATCAAAACATTTCTCTATGTTGCCATCTGAAGGTGATCATCTTGTCATAATACGTTTCTTCTATCATTCGATGTATTATAAATAAATCTGTTCAATTACTACTTTGCTGATTTGTTTGAAATTTTAGAAATAATTATGGTGTACACTTTGCAAGAACGTGTTGAGCTGGTTAGCCTGTATTATTTCCTACATAACATTATATAGTCCAAAATTGATTGCCCTTACTTGCTAGCCTCAGTGGATTTGCACGTCCCGTGACTGCCTGTTCGAAATAATAACCAGGTTTCATCTCCCATTTCCGAGAACTAACGTGCTTCGGTTTTTGCCATTGTACAGAATATGCCAAGATTTTTGCAATTTTCAACATCTTTCAGATATGTTCAACAGCTCTCAATAAGATATTATGAGAGCTGTGTTGGGATCGCAATATTCGTGGGAAACTGTCTTCTCTTTACCTATAAGTATACATTGCTCTTTGATTTTAGTTTATTATTTGATGTAATCAAATAATAGTGATCGACCAAAAAAAAATCACCACCCCTGAAAATTTCACAGTTCACATATTGAAGTATATAGATTTGAATGAACTAATAAAATAAATCCGTCTGCCGTCCGTTGTCCGGGGCTTTTCTCTTGAAGTACTGAACCGAAATCCGTGAAACATAGTAGAAAAATCGTGTGTCGCTCGAGCTTGTTCCTCCAAGCTTTTGAGCAGGATCAGTGTACCCTAAGGGCTCGAAACGGGGGGTAGGGGGGCAAAATTTTATTTTTCGGAAACTTACCATCGGATTTTCATGAAACTCTCAACGTTGATTACTGTTGCATAACTCTATTTAAAAACTCTCAATCGGGTGATTTCCCACTAGTGGTCTCTGAGTTATAAAATAAAACGCTGTTAATTTCCACTATCCCGAAAATAAATCATCTTATTTGGTTCTAAGATTGAAATTCAGTGGAATAATCACTTAACTTTCCATCCAGAATCATATATCTTAAAGTAGATGAAAAGATTCATTACCAAAATTTCAACATAAATATCGAGTTTTTGTGTGAAAAAACAATGAGGTATGAATAAGATATAAGTTTTATTTATGAGATATCAATGGTATTTGGGTATTTAACTGAGAAAATAATAAACCCTTGTGTAAAATTTGCAGCGTTTTTCATGGAATTTTTGTATTATTTGTAATTTTGTTTTTTCCCAATCTGTAATTGGCTGAAGCTGTAGATTGGTGTGGTAATTAAATAAATAAATAGATGTTTTGAAATTTGTTGAGATGGTCTCAGAAATGGATAAAAGAAGGACACCCATTAGAATTGTGAATGTCGAAGGAGCAGCTGTGGAGGTATTGGGACCTGTCCAATTTATGCCAAACAAAACTTTTTGCAGCTTCCAGTATTAGCAAATCTGACGTTTTAGAATTTAACATAAACACAATTTCAATCCTTACAAAATTTAATTATTTCATAAATTAAATGATGATGCTATGGATCGAAGGCGAGCTTTGCGAAATTAGAGCCGAGCGTATCAACAATAACCCAAATTTCTCATACAAATTTTGATTTTCTGACAAATTTCCATTGTTACTTAGGGGGGGGGGGATGTGTTAACTAGCATAGCTGTAGATTTTGGAGCGATACAAATCCTGATGTATTTCGAGAAGCTCACACTCAACATCCGTAAATGCTAAATGTTTGTGTAGGAATTTTGGGAGACCACCTAATTAGACCTCTGTTTATTCCTGGTAGTTTAAATGGCGAAATTTATCGCGAAATGCTGAAAAATGCGATTGATATGTTAATAACGGAAAAACTAAAAAATTATCCTCTATAACCTGAACAACAATTGCATTTCCAACAAGATAGAGCTCCTCCTCACTACGCCTGACCAATTCGCCAATTTCTCGATTTGCAATATCCTGGTCGTTGGATTGGAAAAAGAGGTCCTATCTTCTGACCTGAACTCTCTGGATTTCAAGTCCAAAAGTTTTGGGACTCAGCCTAAACATTTGGAGGAACTACGCCGATGAATTGTAAATGGGTGTCGTCAGATGATTCCAATCTTGCTGAATCCTGTTAAAGGCGGTCAAGATTGTATTATTGTATGGAAACTCAATGCGGGACAACTTGAACATTTCATTCAAAAGCACAGATTTAACTTTTTATGCATTAAAACATTGTAAAAATATCCAAAATATTCAAGGTGGCTCATTTGAGCTGAAAAAAAAAAATTTTCGGCAGGAACGGTTCATCAAAATAACGTTTTTATACACCGTTGTAAAGAGGCTCCTAAGTCCTTTCAAATAAAGTATCACTCAACCCTTCTTCCCTATTCAATTTCGAAGGGTTGAAACGCCCCCTTTTAGGCGGTTGCTCGTTCAAATATACGTCAAAATATGTCCCGCAAACAAAACCGTTTGACATGTTTCGGGAAATTTGGTGAATAAAAGGCCAAACCGTTTTGTGTGCTACTGCGTTGAACGCGAGCACAAGTGACCTCGAGACACATGCTTTCTGGGAAAAAGGCCTATTACACTATCCGAACTCCAGGGCCCGGTAAAACGGGTGCCCAATATGCGGGCTAGGGTGTCGCTAATAACACTTCCCTAGATGCCGACCCTTTCCTGAATATCTCGGATTTCTATGATACTGACCTATATGGCCGGTGATAAGGAGCAAGGCCGATCGGGTCCAAAGGATCGCCTAAGATCCGGAGCCCAGCGGTTCCTTATTACACCTACCGGGCCCTAGATATAGGGTAGTAGTAATATATTCGAGTACTACTAATTTGAGAATACTGAATAAAATGAAATATAGTCCTATATTATTAATCTGGATAACATACTTGGGAGAATAACTATACAAGGTCAATATTTTAACATACATTTCCAAATAGTGTACAGATTACTAGGCCAAGATTCTTCACAATTTGTACCAACATGCAAAAAAACTATAACTTACACAGATCGATGTCATCAAATACCCTAGTTTCTACCATATTTTGCAGTAGTATAAAAGGCATTGAAGTAGTAATGACGTCCAAGTGTCCATTTCAGACACAGATGGACACTTATCTTAGTGCCCTTTCTCGCTTTCAAGATGTGCACACCATTGAAAAGGAAGTCAGCACAGAGTGTGATATAGATATGGCCAATAGACGTGGCCATTTGGCTGGGGGTTTTCCTCACAAGTCTAGTCGAAATTGGACCAAGTTGCGGTACAGCCTAACAAACTATGGTGGCAATGTGGTTCAAAAAGCAACTGCGACCTTCGACATGTGAGAAACCTTAACCTGAGTAATTCAACAAGACATGCGGAATATAGGCTATTCGTCTACATGATTGTTGACATCAGTAGAAGGCCTATTATACTCCCAATATCTAGTGTAACGAGTAACCTGCAGCAAGGGTCCTGATCTAGGCCGATCGAGTAGACTCGATCTGCCTAGCTCCCTATCACCCTGTATACAGGGCAGAATCATAGAACGCCAAGATCGTACATTCAGAAACGAGCCGGCATCTAGGGTAGTGTGATAAGCGACACCTGACCCGGCAGATTGGGCATCCGATATACCGGGCCCTTGATATTATATAGTGCAATATGCCTTTTATGTGAAGATGAAGATGTATCGTCGCAATTGACTGATGTCAAATTAAATGATAATTGCATAAGCGTTCACTACTTCCGTAGGGTTGTTCTAATAGCTGCTAAGATATTCGTCTGATCGAACTCAAATCATGTACTCAGCTGTATATTATCGGCTTCAGTAACCCAGAACAAGTGCGGAAAACACACGCTCGCCAAACAGTGAAGGGAAATAATCTATGTACAAAGTTGTTCTAGTATTGTGGCTAGGATCGGCCCGTGCTGAATCGGCGACCGAGCACGAAAGCATTTTGTTTGACGGTGTACTTTTTTTTTCGTTGTAACATCAGGAACGAAAAGTTGTATAGCTAGATATTTGGCACATTTTCTTGAAAATACTAGGAAAATCACATCGTGTGTTAATAGTTGGTGAATTTGTGTTCTAATAGTTCATCATAAATGATTTCTTGGCAAGAATTCTTCATTAACTCTTTTTTTTTTGGTTTCAGCATAATGGCAATAATATTACATAGCATAGCTGATGTTTATCATGATCTGATGGAACACAAAAGTGGTAAGTACTCCTTAACTGTTGTATATGGAATTTCATTGGTCAAGTTTTCCTGGGTATGACTTTTTTGCGTAGAAAGTGCTTTTATTCTATAGCACAAGGTTAAACCAAGTTACACCATTTTCACAAAGGTCAATTGTATGTCATGCGCCAAAACGAACGACTTTGAAAGAGCTGGCGAACACATCATGTTCTCTTTTACCTCGATCAATTCGATGGTTTCAGCCACTTCAGTTTCGAAACTGTTTTGGCTGTATTATGCCCTTCAAGATTGAGGAGATCATTTTGGATATTATGATCGTGATGAAGGATTCAAGTATTTCGATTTGATTTGTTGGATTCCCGAAACGCCTAAGCAGATTTTAGGGAATATTTCGATTAGCCTCTTTGTATGAGACGTTGATGAATGAACAAATATTTTTGGATCGATTCAATGAACTGCCAAGTAGAGGACTCAGATAGTCATTATATTGAAACATAGCAAATAAAATGTTATTTCTGAAGTTCAATCTTCTCCTGGCATAACACGTAGAGTTCCGTTTTCTCTACTTTGGGGGTTATTTTTTCGTGAACCAGAAGTGTAGAAAACAGAGTCGATTCAGGATATACTCCCACCTTAAGTTGACAAATGCACCTTTGAAGTCAATGAATAAACCCAAGACATATTTGTCCTGTGCTTCATTTACTACCCTCTCAGCAACCTTCCACGCGTCGACAGTTGACTTCCCTTTCGTGAAGCCAAACTGCCTCTCTGACATTCCTGAAGTCTTGCACTCCACTCTCTGAACCATGATTCGCTCAAAAATGTTGCTCAGTACTGAAAGGCGGCAGATCGGTTTAGATGATCCCACTTCGGACCTGGGTTTCTCCATGGACTTCAGCAAGACCTCATCAGAAGCCACCCGCCATGAACAGGAAGAATTCCCATCTCGCAAAATTGTGGTTCACATAGACAGCAAAAACTCATGTATAAATCGCCATACATGCTTAACCATCTCGAGATATATAAATCCATACCTGAGGCCTTCACTTTCTTATGCTCTCGTATCGCCATGCTCACCTCATCCATAGTGATCTCCTCGCGAGCAAACTACCCTGTTACCTCCTCATTACGTTCGACGTTGACTGGAAAAAACCCATCCATCAACGCATTCACCGTTTCATTCCAATTTTGAGTCATTCTATTGCCGACTCTCACCCCACTTTTCCTTCTTCCCCATACATATCTTATACACCTCCCCCCAAGGGTCGGTGTTACCCATTTTTTCAATGAATCTCTCCCAGTCTTTCGGTTTCGCTTCATACATTTCTCTCTTTTACTTTCTCCCGAGACGGAGATAGAGGATTTTCTCTTCTTCACTCTCGCACTTTTTTCGTGCCCTCTGAAAGTCGACGCGTGACTTTCGCTCTTCCCTTTTTCGTTTCTGCGTGTCAGTCGTCCAGCAGAATACCCTAGATGCGGAACTAACTGGCCTCTCAGACATACGTTCATTCGCCATGGTAATCCAGCCTTCCGATATCCTTACTTTCTCATCGGAACGGAACCCCCTATTGGTCAAGTCCAAAACTTTCAGCCTCAGCTCCAATTTCATTCCCGTACGCCCGTCAGCAACGTCCTTGATCCTCGTACGCTCTCAGTCGACTTCTTTGATCTGTTATCTATTCGCCCTCGACATATTATTTGCCCTTTCTCTCTCCTGAAAAGATTTATCAGTATACCGTTATGATCACTGATACTCCAGTCAGGCTTGACACACCAGTCGGTCGTGTAAATTTCATTAACCTTCCCATTCATCAGTGTGGGATCGATATCCGACTCAACCGTTGCAACACAGAATGTGTACCATTCAGACCATTAACTCACCACAAGGAGATCCTTTTCATTTACAAATTCCACAACCAAAAGGCCCCTATCCACGCGATAACGACTGGATTGTTTTCAATCTTACTCAAACCTATCTCAATATATCCCAAGTATGGTTCCAACTCATCCTTGTACTGACAAAACACAGAGACCACATAACCTTCATACAAAGTATTCCTGAACCAGATGCATACGCCCCTTTCATCTATTAGGTGGGGAATCAGGACGACATTACCATCCCAGTCGTTGATGACAATGGCTGCCGAACCGCCAACCGATTCGAACACTATCATGGCACCTGGGAGCCCAGTCACTCGCCCATCCCTAACATAAAGTTCTTGCAGCATACAAATGCTCAACCTTTCACGCAGCATGCAGTCGCCTAATTCAATTCTGACGCCGTAGCATCTCTGACCATTCAGCTGCAGGATTCTAAGTTGCATCTCGTTAACTTAGTCGCCCATTCTTGCCCTCATACGCTTCATTTTCGATTGATATTCGGGACACTTAGTACTAGATGTACTGTGCCCGGTATCTTTTCTTCCGCGCTGCAAGCACTCTCTGCATTCGCTTTTGTTTTGCAATCGCTTGCGACGTGCTCTTCCTTACTACACGCTCTACACACATTGCTCTTTACCTTACACTAGTTGACCAGGTGTCCAATGGTACCCCACCTGTGGCACCACTCAACTAAACTCATTTCCTTCACCCTACATGCGAGGAAATGGACATCCATCCTTCTTTCTTTTAGCCACCCATATTTAACAATTTGTCGTACTTCAAGTACATTGCCAGATTCGCCCTGGCCATTTCAGGTCTTGATCCTCATACCTCTAACAAATGCCTTCTGTTCGAGGCCACATTCATTCCTCTTGAAGAGCTCAGCCACCAGCCCTTTCTCACTCATCTTTGCGGGACGTCAGAGATCAACACTTTATTGCCCCATTTTTTGGGTCTCTTGACTTCCATACTAATGTCGCCGAACTCCTTATAACTCGACAGACTCTCTAACTCCCCGGCGGTTTTTGTCTCTATGACAATTCCGCCTTCCCTTCTACACTTCCTTACCGCAGTCACCCTAACGTCGACCGCGGTGGCCACTTCAGCGAGTACCTTTCGCTTCACTTCTTCACTATCGAGCTTCCTGCTTGAATCTTTCACCAGCGTGCGTATGACTTTGGGACCTCCTTTTTTCAGGGTGCTACCCTCGGTGCAGACGCACTTTCCCCTGCGCAACACTACCACTTTCGCTCTTCCAGGCACTCTGTTGGGACTAACCACTCAGGATGATTTCTCCATCCTCCACCTTCTTTATCCATTTGTCCTTTGCGGAGATCGCGACCTTCAGCCGCCAACAGTGCAATCGTGCACTCAAATTCATTCATACTCAGTATGAACGACGCCGCGCTCTTGCTGACTTTATTATTGTCAGCCAGCACAAACTCCCTCAGGTCAGACCCGACCTTACGCAGTCTTTAATTCAGGCTCAGAGTTAAGCTGCTGCTTCTCCCCCTGCCCGAACTCGCACTACCTTCCCCAGAGCTATCCATACTCTTTTCCACATCTTAAATTGTTTTTATCTCCATATCGAATCCCAAGAGACGAGCGTAATCAAACGTCGTCCTATGACAGTGACCTCATACCATGAGGAAGGCTAAAATGTCAAACGGAGAGCGCCCGGTCTCCGTAGTGAAAAGGTCTCGGCACCAGCTTCCCCTGGCCATGCATCACATCGGCGACCTATCTTACCTTAGGATTGGAGATTTTTATTGAGGTTAACTCCTCTTCGAGCCATGCCATTAAGCAAAGCTCCCCATACACCCTGAGGCGTGACTAGGTCAGGACGGTATGTACAAGGTGGCAAGCCACCAGGTCCTCGGGCACCTCGGGTTTGACGATCCCCGTAATGTTTACCTAAATACACAGCCCCTGTCCTTGGACAGTTCCGAATTTCGGAACCTAAACAAAGATAATTGCTTTGTCAATAAAAAAAATCCAGCTACCGTCTGTGGCTCAGCCGATGCGCCTCGGAGGCGCGCCACGTGCCAGTCGTGTGTTCCAGTTCACGGGAGCGTCAGACACTCGCACTTCCTACCCCATTTTCCTGATGACCCACCCAAACTTGAGGGGCTTCATGCACTCACACCTGTGAAACGACGAACTTGTCGTAATTGCCGTTTTGTGTGAGTTGGAGGGGGCCAACAAGAATTTGCTGTTATTTGTGGAGGATCTCAGAAAGGAAGTAGTTGAGGAGAGAGATAAGGTGAGGATGAAAGCATTGGGAGTGCAAGGTCTTGAAGATAAGTTGAGACGACTGAGGGAACAGAAACAGGAGTGTCGTCCCACCAGAGAAGAAAGTATTGGACGTATTGATTGTCAGGGGCAAAAGGATGTGGCAGTGGATGTTGTGGTGGAGGCCGCAGAGGTGGCTAGTTTGGAGACAAGGCTTTATGATAAACTGTACCAGCAGCTGAGGAGAAGTCTGCTCTCTGAGATGGAGAACAGGATGAGTGTGACAGAGAATTGTTTGGACCAGCAGGTGGAAAAAGGCAAATGGGGGCAAAAACTCCAAACAACACGGAGACAGAGGAAGAAAGATAACAGAAGGAAGGAAGCTTCTGCTGCATGGGGCATGGGAAGAAGAGTGAATTGCTTGGTCCAACAAGTGAGAAAGCCGAGGATTTCTAGAACTCAGGTCATCACGGAGACAAAGGATGGCGGGAGAAAAAATAGTGAAAGGCAGAATGCTTCAACTGCTCGGAGCGGAGTAAATTCAATACCTCAGATAAAAGTAAGTGAACACCCGAGCTCAGCAAGTGATGGTCTTGGGAGACAAAGCAGGGATAAAGTGTCGGATGTCACGGGTGAACAACAGGAGTCTTGGACTTTGGTGGAGAGTAGGAGGAAAAGAAGATGGGGCCCGAGGTTGATTGAGGAAAGCAATGACATTGCCAGTCTGCCATCTGATGCGGTTTTCACGGGTGCGCAGAGACGGGCTTGGTTGTATCTGGGCAGGATAAGTATGGAAGTAACAGAGGACAACATTAAAAAATATTTAAAGCAAAGATTTCCAAACGAAAAGTTTGTGGTGGAGAAGTTACCGAAGAGGGAGAACGCTGGCAGCATTGCATTCAATTTCGATTTAAGATTTGAGGACAGAACTAGGATGCATGAAGGTGTTTCTGCGGCTTTGCATCCTCCTCTTCTTCGAGGGGGGATGCGGGAGTTCAGGGTGCTCAATCTAAATGTTCAGAGCCTGATGAATAAGGTCGATAGCGTTGCTGTAATTTTAAACGAAAAGAACATTAGTGTTGTTGTGTTAAGTGAGACCTGGATTCCTGATGGACTTGTTGAAAATATCAAAATACCAAATTACAAAATCGTTTCCAGTTTTTCGAGAACTAGATTCCGGCACGGGGGTGTACCTGTTTTGGTTAGGGAAGACCTTGCCTGCAGAGGGGTGGAGTGCTTGGGGTTCGCCGAACACCTTCACTTCGAGGTTGCGGGGATAGAGCTTTCAATGGAGAATATAGTCATCATAGGAGTGTATAAAACACAGACGGCAAATATAGAGGTATTTCTTGATAAACTGTGGAGTAAAGTCTTAACTGGAAGGTTTCGTCAAAGGAGAATCTTCGTTGTGGGAGATTTCAATAAAGACCTACTCAGAGTGTCTGCCTTGAAGGAAATTTTTGTCAACCTGATTACGGAATTCGATTTGACCCCATGCTTTCATGAACCATCTAGAGGGAAATCCTGTTTAGATTATATATTCGCGAATGAGGAAGATTACTCTGCTGTTACTTTTGAACCACATATTGCGGATCATAGGGCTCAACTACTAATTCTCCCAGCCTTGAGGAGAAGAGCGCTGGTTCGGGAAATGAAAACTATCAGACAGATAAACAGCAAAACAATCAAATTGCTTGCCACTAAGCTGCAATTGCTGGATTGGAATAGAGTTCTCGTAGGAGGAAGCGCTGAAGCTAATTTTGACAAACTGTTTGAGGTCATCAACTCAGAATTCCTCAAAGCTTGTCCAATAAAGAAGATAGATCCGAGAAAAAAGGTGAAATTGAATGATACGGTGATAAACTGAAATCTATGAGAAAACATCTTGATTTGGTAGAGACTGATGAGAATCGGTAGGTCCGTGGTTGTGTTGAACTATTACAAGGTTGTGAAGAGAGAGTATAGAGCTGAAATAACCAGGAGCAGAAAACAAGCCATCAACAGTTTCATAAGTAACCGTGATAACAGACAGAAGGCGATTTGGCAAGTAATAAATTCGGAAACGGAAAACGACCACAGAGAAAACAACTCTAACAGCAGATGAAATGAATGAGTTTTTTACAAATGTTGGTAGGAAGTTGTCTGAGAACATAGGCTCTACTAAACATGAACCCCAAGCTTTTTTCGGAAGACAACCGAGCGTGGGCAATTCCTCCCAAATAACATAGTTACGTATATAAGATTCATAATAGATGTTCTAGAGATCATCTAATGATAGTCATATTTCAGAAGACCATTGATGTCAAAACGATATCTAAATGTCCTTCTAATAAATGTGTTTTTTATAATTTATTTAGATGTAAAATAGAGGTTGATTAGGAGACAGAATCTAAAACTGAGCTAAATTTTCACGTTTAATTAACGTCCATTCATTGGAATTATGAATGTCTGAAATACATTTTTTTAGTACTCTAATTTATGTCACAAGCAAACGTTTTTAGTCGTTATTTGTAGATATCTAATAGAGGTAATATCAATTGGTATTATGTATGTCTGAAATACATTTTTTTAGTTCGCTTATTTACGTCACGAGAAACCGTAATTGAATCGATTTCTGTAGATATATCTAATAAAGGAATTAATGATGGGGGATAGAAAAATCAAATTTGGTGAAGAGTTTACAAAAAATAAGTAGATTCATATCTAATTTATTATCCAAATAAATGGAATGTACATCTCAAAATATAACACAATGCATCTATATCTTTTATGATTTTTTTGCTTTGGAATATTTGTATCGCTGGTTAGCCAGCCGAAGCCAATCTTGAATGGCCTTTATAATTCTAACCTCGCTTACACCTTCATTTGAAAAATGAAGAAAAACGGCATCTGAAAACAAAAATATATCCATTGTATTGTATGTTTACTTTCCGTATAAAAGACACATATAGTTGGTAGATTTTTTGAAATACAACAGTTTTCTGAAAAGAGCAGTATTGATTTCAATAGTTTAATCAAGGATATTTCTTTGGCCTGTCAAAGATCCAATATTTTGTATTGGAATATATTTATTTTAATCTTACGACAAAGCTCAAAGCCTTATTTATACAACCTGGAAATGTATCAATTTTTTTAATTAACTGAGAAAATGTTAATCCATTTTCGTGAATCATACAATCATCTGGTCAAATTTATATTCAATATAATTTTCGACTCGATTTTCCAATAGTGGAAAGAAGAGACACATTTGGAACCGTACAAAAATGAGATCCTCGGGCAATTGAAAATCAGGCAATGTGAAGTGTATTCAATTGAATAAAATTAATTTCATAAATCAGCGAACTTACCTCTCAAAGCCTGAAAGCATTTCGTAGTTTTGAATGCGTTCTTGTCATTATGCCCAGCCCAGTTGAATTTTCTGGACAATTTATTAGTCAACAAAAACCTCAACATGTTCGTTGTTGCTGCTTTCACCGATGATCCTCCAATTGAAGCTAGCCTGGTTTTCTGAAAGAATAAATGGTTTCATTTAATGTTAAATGCAAGATGAGGATGTTATTTGACAAGCTGCCACTTTATAGTGCTTGAAAATTTAAGTTGAAATAAATTTTTACACATTCTTACCAAGTAGTTGAAACTGGTTTCATCCTCTTCTAGTATTTGCTCAAAGTCTTTCATTTCCTAAGTTTTCTTGAGAGGCAATGCAGGGAAGCTAGCAGGTTTCTTGATATAGATATAATTGTGGCGGGAAGAACCACTTAGCTTAATTTCAATACCAAAAAAAATCTTATCAATTAAACAATAAATACCTACAAAATTAGTAGCGAATGAGCTCCTACCTGAATAGTTATTTTATGAAAATAAGTTAGAGATTAGATATGATGGGTATTCAACATGTCGTCTATGAAAGTTTTTTTTTAGACATTATTAGACCATTTGTTCAATGTTGAATTGTAATGGAAAAAATGATTTCTCAATTGGTTCCAAACTTCAAATTATCAAAATGGGTAGTAAGATCGAGTATATTACAACATATTTTTCACTTACCGTTTTTCATAAGATTGAACTCAATAACTTTCACTGATTTCGTTTATAAACCTGGATCTGAATGTCTTACTGACCTACAGACTGCCTGAGCACCGACTGGCTGTTAGCTGTTAGCGTTAAATATTAGGCGACCGACTCGACTCGACACACGACGAGATACGTTGGCGCCGTTTGCGGTACCCAATCAGGAACACTGCTCTCGTTCTTTCCTGGGGTGCGTTCACAATTCTCGTCCGGCGATCACACGACGACGCTCTGGCTGTTCACGATTGTCGTCGGGTAAAATTTATCTTAGCGAGATTACCTTAGGGCGTCGTCGTGCGATCGCCCGAGGATAATTGTGAACGCACCCCAGGGGTGCGTACAGCTGTCTAATTTTCCCGCGAGATTCGGTTCAAGTTTAAACCTTTTGAAGATATGACCATAGACAATAAATACGGACATGACCAATATCGATGTACAAGTAAGGACAAACGGTGCTGTCGATGGCAAAGATCTGTTGAATTTTTGGTCGACGGAAAGTTTATCTTTCCTGGAAAGATCGAAAATAAATTCCTGTAATGAATATTTATGGTCTACCAGTTCCTTGCTGAACTTAAACCATCATATTCCCAGAAGAATTAATTTTAACGTATTATGTACCTGAATTTTTTGAAGTCATTATAAGGTGATACTTGAACTTATTAAACAAATGCATATATTTTTTGTATCGTTAAGGATAATATGTCCACGATAAAGTAGTCTTATTCCGAAAAGGTGGTAGTTACATTGAAAATGTTCTGAGGAATGAAAAATTAATTTCACGATTCTGAAAACTCATCCAAATGATGTTCAGTAAGTTGTGTACTCTACGTTTATTTTTCTACATTGAATAGTTGTTGTCATTTAAACGTCAAATAAGCATAAAAATATCAATTTATAATTTACGTCCGATAAAACACTATTATATACGTAGAAAGGACATCAATCTAAATAAAGTCTAATGAATGACATATTTTGCATGCTTTTTATTCGATTCAGATGTTTTTAGATCTTATAAGACGTCTAATTTATGTGATTTAGACAAGTGTGTGTTACTTGGGCTTCTGGCTTTATGAGACTACGGAGACAGAACTGCTAAATATTGGAAAATTTATGAAAGGTAAGGACTCCAGTGATATATGTGATCACAGTACTCGCATGTTCAGGGGGATTCTGCCTGCGATTGTTGCTCCTTTAGCCAAGGTAATAAATGGATGCTTCAATAAGGGAGTGTTTCCTGAAAGTATGAAGGTGGCCAAGGTTATGCCTCTATTCAAGAAAGGTAATAAAAATGACGCTAAGAACTTCAGGCTCATTTTGATTTTGCCAGATCTGTCGACGTTTCTCGAGGTGCTGCTTAAGAACAGACTCGTAGAGTATTTTGAAAAGTACCAGCTCTTTTCACCGACTCAGCACGGATACAGGAGGGGAAAATCGACGATAAGTGCAATGATAAGCTTTTTGGAGCGCATTCTGGAAGGTCTAAACGAGAAGGAGTGCACACAAATTACTTGCGTGGACCCCAGCAAGGCCTTCGACTGCGTCTGCCATCGAATATTATTGACTAAGCTTGAGCATTATGGCATAAGAAGATTACCCGTCAAAATTTTCGAATCATATCTGAAGGACCGTTGCCAGTTAGTCAAGGTGAATGAGGAGTGGTCGGAAAAGATGAAGATCCATTGTGGTGTGCCGCAAGGCTCGTTGTTGATACCAATTTTGTTCCTCATTTATATAAACGATTTGCCTCTTAGTGTTCCCTGTGCCTTGATTGCAAATTTTGCTGACAACACTTCGTTTATCAGTCAGGCTGAAAATGAGAGCTTGGCGAGTGAGCAGACTGGAGTGGCTTTGGGGGCTGCTGCTGATGAGTTTGAGGCAAATGGGCTTGTACTGAATGGGGATAAGACACAGACACTAACTTTTTCCTCCGCAGTGCGTGGGAAGGGGCTTTCGATGGTATTCTTGGGTGTAACCTCTCAACAAGATCTGAAATGGAACGAACATATCGAAGCACTGAACAGGAGACTGTCGAGGGCCATTTACATCGTACATAGGATGATGCAGATTGGAAATAAGGAAACGGCATTGGCTGCTTACTATGCCAACTTTCATAGTCGAGTCACATATGCGATTATAATTTGGGGAAACAGTCCACATCTTGAAAGGGTACTCGTATTGCAGAAGAAGTGTATGCGGATTGTGTGCGGCAGTAACAAAAGAGAAAGCTGTAGGGGACTCTTCAAGAGGTTGAGAATACTGACTGTCCCTGCTCTGTTTATACTTGCATGTGTTCTCTATGTGAAAGACAACAAGTACAGTTTCAAGCACAATGGATTTTTTCATAATTATGATACCAGGAGGAGAAATTAACTTTTCATAGCACCCAGCCGAATAAAGTTATGTCAGCATGGAACTAATCATGTTTGTGTCAAATTGTACAACAGATGGCCCAAAGATATTAAGTCTATTGGTGTACGCCCTCAATTCAGGAGGATGGTGATTGGCTGTTGCTGGAAAGAACTGTTTACACGGTGGAGAAATTTTTGAATTGGCCGCATCCTTAATGTTCAGTTTTTGTTGGAGTTTTTCTGGTTGTCTGTTCGTTTTTTTTCTTTTTAATTGACGTTTTGATACAATTTATTAATGTTTCATGCAAATAAATCTATCTATCTATCTATCTGTTTCTCGTCCTGTTCTCGTAATGGACCGGGCGTGAATCCCTAGAGCGCCATGCCTCGGAGGCATTTGACCTGAAATGCACTATTGGCACTAGTCTGCATGTGCATATGTTAACATAAAGGATAAGAACAGTGTGTGTCATTCGCTCCTTTCAATTTTGAGAGGTCGTTGAATGCCTAGAACGAAATACATGTGAAACTTCAGCCGGTTCGCCAAATTCTTAGGCCTATTTCTCGAATATAATTTTGGATGGTATGCCCATATTGACTTGGTATGCGGTAGTTTGTATGTGGATTGCTACGCCCCATAAAGATTCCAGAAATTAACTAACTTTTCAATACAAAGAAAATGCACTATTGTGCTCATGTATATTTCAAACTAAATTATTGTAGAATTTTCTGGGGCTGTACATCCCATTGCTTAGGAGTATGCGTACTATGCCGGGTGCACGGAGATGTGCACCATGTAAGCAACTGTTTATCACAAATGGATAACTCACTCTGCCTCACATATACCGGGTATCTCACGAACACCGTTCGTTGGATATTTTTGGGAAGGAATCAAAATTCACGTTTGCAATTAGACTTATAGCGGGTTTCACAAAGCTCTGATTAACGTGATTGTTTTGATCAAGACAATTCTATGCTCAATTTCAGTTCATTTTTAGCAACACCATAGAATATCAAAGCGTTGATCGGACGATCAAGCTTTGTGAAGCCCAGTATTAGACTTTCACTAGAGAGATGACTGAAAGTAAATTTTTTGAGATTCGTGGGACTTTCGGCTTCTTTTTTAACGTGAAATTCCAATTGAAAAATTGAAAATCGCACTCGGCTTAAACATGTATATATTCAAGGTTTTTCATTGGAAAATGCCATTGTGAGGTTTTCGTGAGAAGTAGTAAGAATAATACTATTGTCGCAATAATCAGAATTGAAACTTATGATACTAGAGGTCACAAAAGCGTTGTCAAAGTTGTCGATCTCGAAAACGTAAAAATTAAATTTTTTCGAAAGGAAACCTTAATTTTCTGTGTCCATACTGAAATCTACGTTTAAAAATAATGTAGGTGTAGAAATAATACCAATGCCCCTAAATTCATAGTTTCTGTGATATTCGTGAAAAACAATGTACACGATCACATTTCAAATTTTATTCTTCTCAAAAAGAAACTTATTGTCTCGATGGAAATGGAGGGTATATTGGACAATTTTTTCAGATTGTATTCATAGAAATTCAGAATTTTTAGTTTTGCTTGTATATTTGAGAAGGGTGATATTAGAAATATATATATTACAGAAAATATGAATTTCAGGGCATTGGTGTTAATTCCACACTTACATTATTTTTCAACGTAGATTCCATTAGGGCTATAAAAAATGGAGTTCGTATTCGAAAAAATTCAGTTTTCACGTTTTCGAAATTGCCAACTTTGTCAACATTTTCGTGTATCACGGTTTTTAATTCTGACTATAGTGACAGAAGCATTATTCATACTTGTCCCGGAATTTTTCCAATGAAAAACCTCGAAGATATCCATGTTCAAGCGGAGCGCCATTTAAAAATTTTGTATTAGAATTTCACGTTAAAAATAAAATTTCAACAGAAATTCAGAAATTCCACATAAGGATAACTCGCATTTTTACAAGCAATCCATTTTCATTATGAAATATTGGGCTTCCCATTTGGAAAACGAAAGTTGGTGTCACTTCCGGTGAAACCCGAAGTTCTACGAATCCCAAAAAATTTACAGGTAATCATCCCTGTAGTCAAAGTTTAAGTCCAAAATTGCAAACGTGAATTTCGATTCTTTCCAAAAAATATTCTAACGAACGGTATTCGTGAGTCACCCGGTATATAATTGAGTTCTAAAGTTTGTTAAACATAATTTCAGCAAAAAAATAGCACTAATCAAGATTATTCTACGAGGGATGGTGAAGAATTTTCATTTCTGGTCATAATCTCAAGATAATCTAGCAACACCATGCACACATTGGTATTGTTTCATATAATTAGTTAATTCTATTACGAATATACCGAATTTTTCCGTTCTCGAGCTAATAGGTCTCTTGCATGTAACATTGAACATGAATTATCATACTTTCATGTTTTTCTCATTATATATCGATACAAAATCATAATGTATGTTATCACACACTTCAACAATTCGCAAATTTTGAATAATTCGATATTAAAAATGGTAAAATCCCGACTCAAGGTTGCTTCAGATCGCCTTCTACGTCACCCGTTATTGTACGGTTTACCGATCGATACAGCCGACGCTGTCTATTGGCTTGCTAGAGAGAAAAGTACACGACAAGAGGGAGAGAGTAGATATATCCCGGTACGTCACGGAAGCCGTGAAGATTCGTCCGTTTAAACAACCTCGATTGAAAATTTAAATTCTTGACGGCGGTTTTTCATTACTCACAAGGATAGAATATTTGGTTACAATGATAGAAAAAAAATCATGCAAGAGACCTTTCATAGAAACCAAATTAATAGAAAATGTTTCAAGACTACCTGTGTTGACTTCACACTAAAATAATGGAAAAGATATGATTACTAGTCGAAAGAATCGGAAATTTTCGCACCTACCTGGTATTCTTCTAGTAGGCTTTCCACTGGATAACGAAATTCCGTTCCTGTGGGTCGGGTAGTGGACTGTATTCCTGTGGCCCTGTGGTTAGGGGTGGCACAGCAGGATTGAATTTTTGGGTTTATTCACTAGAATTGGGTATATTTTTTATGTATAGAGGGAGCTGAGCGTAGACACATTCGTTTTCGTGACTTCGAAAGGAGCCCATTGATTCTCCCATGTGTGCAGATCTTCACGGTAGGCGCGGTATATTCGACCAAGCGATCAAAAGAAAAAGAAAGAAAACGAAACAACTGAAAGGGAAGAACTATTTCATGATTATTCTCAGTGAAATATTTAATACGTATTCCAGCACAGGAAACACTGGGAAATACTTATTTGAAAATAAAATGATTAATTCTACTGAAATGGATAGAAAGTCAATAAAGAACAGAAAATACAAGTTTAGTAATTTTTGAAAATAGAGTTAACGAGGCCGTTAAAAATCTGAATGATGATGGACTGTACAAATGTTTTTCATTACTGTCACTGTATAATTTGTTGTTTCTTCACGCTCTTGTTCTAAGAAACATCGCGTTATCGTTTCGTCACAATGTCTGTATTTTCGAATTTCAAGCCGAGGCTGGTCTTAAACGATTAGGTTGAACACCCTGAAGAAGAATCCATCGTCAAATTCAATTCAATCCATCTGTCCGGCCGTCCGAATGTGCTCTAACTTTCGAAAAAAATGACTTAGCGAATATCTCGGTTATGTTCGTTAGTGGGTGAAATGGGTGGAATAGTTTCGGAATGAGGTAAATTTGAAATGTTTCCGTTAATTCCTTGAAATCTCATGAAGTAGGTACTGATACTGAACTTATTAGTGCAGAATTTTGTATGCATCCAGACATAAAAGAATTAAAAAAAATATATGTTATAAATATATGTTTCAAATTTTCGTTTTTTTTTCTCGGAAAACCTTGATCAGATTTCAGCGAAATTGTTCCCGGATCTTTAAGACAGTATTTTCCAACAACAATTTAGCGGAAACTTCGGAGATATAAGAAAAAAATATGCCAGATTTCGTTGTTATCTAGAATGCAGATGTGTTCGAATAGAAATTCTGCAGTTGGTTAAAAAATGATTGCGTGAAGGGTCATGCAAAATGTCTTGAGGAAATGGCTTCGAATGTGAACAAGCGCCTAAAAGCTCCTGACCTCACGTCACTGCTTCTTTAGATTTTTTCTATCACTGTTTGCTACCTACTGCCTGTCCCATATTGTTGTTTCAATTCAGAGGATCAATCAGCTTCTGATAGGTTTCGTTGAATTATAGGATAGTCGGAAAATACAAATACAAAAATTATTATTGTGAGGTTCTAGTTCGGACCCACTATTATCCTTGTTTTACACCTTCGATTCGTTTTCCAAGCTAACATGCCGCTCTGTCCACGGATGTGCCGATTAAATTAAACTTCATTTTGACTTCAATTCATTATGAATGTTTTCTCGGAAGTAATATCATAAGGGCATCTAATTTTTTCGAAAAAATCGAAAAAACTTGATGCTAACTAATATTTTAACATGAAGCATGAGTGCTGGTGGCGTGCTCCTGCACGAATGCTTTTGGTTAGAAAATATTACTTCGCAATGTGTTTTTTCGATTTTTTTCACATAAAATATTAGATGGCCGAATGGTATTTGACGAGACTATTTCATGGGTAACAGATTATTCTGCATGCAGTTTTTCCACCTAGAAACCATTTGTAATTCAAAATTGTGCGCTTCTGATTGGTAGAAATTACGACGAGGGAAATAGTCGGTAGTATATAACTTACAAATGAATGCTTACAAGTCAAAATTGTCATTATTTGGAAACTCCATGATATGACTCGAATATAGTGGACATAATTTTTGTCCAATGATAAGCAATGAACAAATTCCCCATGTACCACCTGAAAACTAGAAAATCTGAAGCTTGATTTTTGACAACTGCCGTCGATTTGGAGAGTATGTTTGTTTTTTTCCGCTGAGCGTATTCCAATTAGAAATTCTTATATAGGCAAACAAAATAATATTGGTTACAATTCGGAGAAGAGGATATGCCAGTCACAAGTATTTTCAATATGTAATTATTGTTGCAGAGTCTATGGCTCATGATTGGTTGGTTTACAAGACGTACAGAAAACTTAAAGCAGCTTTGTGTTTGGCATAAGGAAAATCGACCCTGCCTAAAAAGAGTTAATTTCTTCGGTGGTTACCCACATCGAAGCTCTGTGATGCAGCTTCTCACTTTCACGAATTGATTAGTTTGACGGCTATTTCACAATATTTGAGATCTGAGTTACCTTCAGGTCAGAAGATATGCATGGGGTTCATTCGGGTTCCAACAATTACTGTTCTAGAAACGCCAGGATTTCGCGCAGTAGAATTGGTCAGGTTCGGGTTTTGTGGACCTGTTCCACGACATACTTGATCTGCTTTAAGGTTTTCTCAGAATTATCCTCGGATTGTCCTAGAGCTATCCGGAAACTGAACCTTTTCGAGTGGGTACTGTTCTGGGATTTCTTCATACGCATGTGTGTATGCTGTAACAACGTTTGAAATTAATTATCTTCACATAAAGTGACTTAGCATTTGCATGTAACCAAATCTTGCTTAATTCTTCCTCGTTCGCAAAAACATGGATGAAGAGTTCTATGTATTAAATTAATTTATATAATTTCGAAGCTAATGTACCTATTCGAGGATGCAATTCACTTGCGATCTCAAATGGCAAGCTCATGTTTTCTACGCGCTTGTTCTAGGGAACAGCTCGTTATTATTTCGTCACGATGTCTGTAATTTTCGGATTTTGAGCCGAAAATATTCTTAAACGATTGGGTTGAAGTCCCGGAAAAAGAATCCGCAGTAAAATTTAATTCTGTCTGTCTGACCGACCGTCCGGTTGTGTGTGCTGCAACTTCCGAAAGGAAAATCCTAGAGTCTTGAAATTTTCAGGTTACGTTTTTATCCTGAATATCTCAGTCAAGTTCGTTAATGGGCCAAATCTGCCGAATGATTTTTGTGTTGCAGCCATTTGAAATTTTGAGTTTTCAATAATTCGAAAAATATTTATCTGATCGAAATGAAACTTGTTTGGAAGATGAACAGTATCAATAAGAAGAATTATTCATGGGAAAATTTGAGAAAAAAATTATTTTTCTGAAAATTTTCACATTTCATTGAAATTTCCAAGTCGCCATTTCGCAATGTGAACAAGCGCGTAAAAGTTGCTGACTTCAGTGCTTTTCTAGGTTTTCAGAAGGTGCTTCTGATATAAAGAGGCGGTAGTCCAGTGATAATGACTTCGCCCTATGATCGTGAGGTCTGGGGTTCAAGCACTTGGCTGGGAAAGAATTTTTACTGTTTCAGGGGACCATGCAACTATTCGCTGTCGGGTAAACAATTAACAGTACTGTACCTCTCGTGGCATGAAGAGTGAACAAGCAAGTCTACCCAGAATACACACTTATCAATATGTTGATTTCAAATTGCAAAACTTTATTCACGGTTCATTTGGAACATCTTCATTCTCTTATTTCGAAAAGGGAGTTAAACCAGAATTCAGGGTTTTTGTCGTCTTGGTTTTGGGGAATTGATGCTTCGAATAAGATTCTCTAGAATTTTTTCTTTTTGAATGTGATCGGTTCATCTTCCTTGATGAGGATAATTTTGAAAGAGGGTTGCGGTGTTGAGGAATTTTTGGTCATGTTTTCATTTCCTTTTATTTTATATTATTAATTCTTCACTTCCATTCTAATTTTTATGGAATATGATTCTTTATGTTGTTAGTTCATTCGTTGCATAAGGTAAGGATATCTCTGACACCGAATTGTGTCTGATTCTGTTTTTCCCAATGAGAACGGATGTTTTTTCATCAAAGACATTATTTTGAGGGCATTTGGCATTTATCTCAAAACAGGATGTCTAGTGACTAGAGGGAAAGCTCTCAGATTTATAAATAGGACGTCTGAATTAGAAAATGGTATTTGAAATTGACCACGACTCTTACTTAGTTTTGGAATTTATGAATTGATGGATATTTCGATTTTGCACGAATTTCGGGGTTTTTGTTGTGTTTTAGCTTTTAATATCTGAAGAGGATAATTCAAAATTAAATCGAAATAATTATCCATCGAAATCTTCCTATCGGATTATTGGATTCGAACTATTTGTTAAGCGCAGTTTCTCGAAAAACTATTTCTTGATGAACAATATCTGAACAATCTGTATCTGACTCCATCATCGCACAATGAGATTAAAAACATTCAGAATAAAGTCCTTGCCATACTATTGTAGGTACCTACTATATCGAAAACTCTTGTCAAATTGACACATTAATATTGGAATACGAGAACACGAAAATAACCTCAAGAATAGACTTATGAAGATCTCAAATAGTGAAACATCCATATTGGAACCGTAGCAATAACATAATAGATTGAGGAAGAATAAAAAAAATTCTGATGATTGACGGCCGGTTCCACAAAGCTTCGATCACCGTTGATCGTGCTCTACTGGTCGATCAACACCGTATTCAATGCTCAATAATCTAATTTAATCGGCGATCGAGGATTTGACAGCTCGATCCCCAAATGGTGGATCAAAGGCCGTTGATTTCCAATCAAGCACTACTTGGCTTTCAAAGAACATTTTTGAGTACTGATTCACATAAAAACTTCACTTGACGGTCGATCAAGTTGATTGGACAAATTTGGGTAATCAAGCCAGTTAGTCACAGTATTGAAGTGTAATTTATTGTATGTTATAATGTTTCGCAAAATAGTTTCTTTTTTTTCATCAGAAGGAAATGATAAGGAATACAAAATCATCAGAGTAATGGAATGATATTGATTTCCATCTGTAATTCCTGATTGATTGGTTTATTACTTCTACATTATGGGTTGCTTAAATTCGGATTTCATTTCGTGAAAATCTTGAACATAATAACCAGATGCAATTGGATCAACATCCACATGAAATAAAAACAAACTTCAATATATATAGCAGTTTTAATTCTTCAATACTTTCATTCCGATTATCTGATAGTTCACCATCTTCGCTACCACCAAATTTCATATCGAAACAAGTCGTGGACGTTTTTCAAACTTCCACCCAATACTGCCTTTGAAATGTTCCCAACAATTTCACATTATATTGTATTATGTGATAATGAATATCTTCCAATTTATTTTCTCCTTTTTATCTTCGAATTCGTTAAACAATCACTTTACCTTGAATTCATTATGAAATGATACATCCACCGTCAACAAAAACAAAGCAATTTTCATGTTCACGCACGGAAATGTAACACAACCCAATGTTCATCCCATTTCTGTAGTTTCATTAAACGGAGCCGCAGAAATGCAAGATTGTCAGACTGTATTCCTCGGTCAACGATCGATGTATTTGAGGGAGTGATGAAGTTTTGTGAAAGCCAAATTCGTTGATCGGACGATCAAATTTGACAGAGCAATCTGTTGATCGAGCGATAACCGTATCTTTGTGAAACCCAGAGTGAGCCTGATACAATAGCGTTGATTATCCGTACTAATCGGGGAACATGGATGTTTGGAAATTCAATCTGCTCAGTGTATCGTTCTGAATGCGTAAAAAAGGACCGACTTCGTGTAAGAAATTTTCCAATATAAAAACTTTCATTAAATGAATATCCAGTGTTTCGTCTGAATTAGAGAAATGAATAGTTATGGTTCCATCAAATTCAATAAAAAAATTTCAGTTCCAGTTAAAATACTGTATGTAACCAAAGACACACCATATAGAAAAAACATCAGTCAGGATGCCACATTCAAAATTGTATGTATATTTATTACGAATGATAATCATCAGCGGTAATAAACTCATAAACCCTTAAGCCGAATCCAGATGAGTGTAATCCGAACAACTAATGCAATAAAATGTGATAAACGACAGCATATCGAATCCTTTTGGCTTCCGACGTAGCAGAAATAGCGCTGCCTTGAACCATTAACTCCCTGTCAACTTGCCGCTAACTGTGGTGTTCGGTGTTCGAATTAAGCCGGATCCAGATGGGTGCAATTCGAACGGCGAATGCAATTAAATTTGATCAACGACTCGGCGAATAGTGTGGAAGACACTCGAGCTCAGCCTCGAATTATACATTCAAAAGCATCGTTCGAGTTGAAAACCAAGTCCTGACGGAGCAGAAAGAACGATGCCTAGAACCATAAAACTGTGATTTATGGTTCTAGGCAGGGTCCTCTCTATTTCGTCAGGACTCGGTTTTCAACTAGAACGATGCATTTGAATTTGTATTATTCGAGGTTGAGCTCGAGTGCCGTCCACACTATTCGCCGAATCGTTCATCAAATTTTATTGCATTCGCTGCTCGGATTAAGCCGGGTCCAGATGGGTGTGATCCGAACAGCAAATGCAATAAAATTTGATTAACGATTCGGCGAATAGTGTGGACGGCACTCGAGCCCAGCCTCGAATAATACATTCAAATGCATTGTTCGAGTTGAAAACCGAGTCCTGATGGAGCAGAAAGAACGCTCTCTCGAACCATAAAACACCCTGTGATTCGAGGCATTCGCTGTTCGCATTACACTCGTCTGGACCCGGCTTTACACCCATCTGGACCCGGCTTTACACTCATCTGGACCCGGCTTTACACACATCTGCACGCGGCTTAAAAGGGTCCGATTTCTACTGCAGGTCGATTTCAAAGAAAAATAAAATGATAAGTAGTTCATTTTTATGGAAAAATTTTCGTTCTTCGTCTTGGCGAGAAATAGATACTGAGAAATAATTATGATCGCTCTGATATTTTTCATATTTATAAATCTTTGGCGTGCATGAATTAAATAAATGTTAATTCTCCCATGCTCAAAAAGTCAAGCCGGGCCCTGGCGCATGGCACCCTTTGCCCCCCCCTGTCAATCTCCCGTTCCGTAATTACTGCTTTTACGCGCTTATTCTGGGGAACTGTGCGTTATCATTTTGCCACAATGGCTGTAATTTTCAAATTTACAGCCGAAAATGGTCTTCAACGATTGAGTTGAACTACCGGAAGAATAACCCGGGAAGAATTTAATTGTGTCCGTCCGTCCGTATGTGCTCCAACTCTCGAAGGAAAGAACCTAGCGACTTGAAATGGACAGATTAGGTTGGAGTCCAAATATCTCGATTAAGTTCGTTAGTGGGTGAAATCATTCGAATAGTTTCGTAGTTAGACCCATTTGGAATTTTCGAGGTTAATACCTCGATATCTCTGGAGGAACTGATCCGATCAAATCAAAACTTTGCAGATAGTTCGAGAATACCAACGCGCAACTAAGTGCATTTTTTGAATTTTTGTTGGAAAATTTTTTCCTCGGAAAGTGTTTATCAGATTACAGAAGAATTTGTCAGAGACCTTAACGTTGGTATTAAACAACTATGTCCAAGATTTCAATGCGATCCGATATTTACTTTCGGAGATATAGGGAAAAAAATATGCCAAATTCAGATGTTTTGAATCTTAAGGTTATTTCCGCCATATCTCAAGAAATACAGTTCCAACCAGATTGAACGGCGTGTTTAATATGGCGCATAAAGTGCAGAATTTAGTAGTTAGAATATGAGAAAAAAAAATTTCTTCATTTGTTGAAATATTTTTTTCTCGGGGACTATCGAACAGATTTTTATGACATTTGACATTTAGTTTTCACTCACTACTCACTATTTGTCAGGGGCAGTTTCTTGCAAAACAGATTGCCTAATGAACAATACAGAAACAATAAAAAGGATAAAGAAAGCGAACTGTGACGTTTCAGAGTACAAATTTGAATCCTTCATCAGACAAAGCAGAAAATTTCGAGAATTATTTTCTTTCGATTTTTCGTTTCTGCTTTGTCTGATGAAATAGTCAGATTTGTACTCTGTTCGCTTTCTTTACCATTTGTATTGTTCCTGTATTGTTCATTAGGCAATCTGTTCTGCAAGACACTGCCCTTGACAAATAGCTTGATGCTGCAATCCGCAAGGGCTTTTTCATGAAAAGAACCATTCTATTAAATTTGCAATAGTTCTGTTTCAGATATTGAGAGTGAAAACCCATACAAAACCTAAAAGATGAGGTCAATATCGAACAACAAAATTTCAATGTAATCCGATATTTATTATCGAAGATATCGAAAAGGAATATGTTAAATATCGGTGTCAATTGAAATGTCGAGGTTGAAGATTTAAACCTCTTAGTAAATTTGAAAATTTTTAGATGCCACATGATATAAAATTCCTTATGGATATAGTCGTGAGATATTCTTTTTCAATCATTATTCGAAAATCTTCCTCTCAATGAAATTCAGTACAGAACTTGAAGTCGATATTCACAAACAATATTTCTGATTCCAATTTAATCCGATACCCATTCAAGGGTATTTTAAATATGAAAACACTAGTCGTGTGATCGAAATCTTTCAATAGAAATACTATTCACTCTTCGAGCGACGTTTCGCAACTTTATTGTTGCTTTTTCGATCTCTACAAAAAAAACATACAAACAGCCGTTCACGCATAAAATAAAATTTCAAAGTTTGACCTAGAATTCAATTATGTTCTTCTAGTCCATCGCGAACTGATTGCAACAACAATACATAATCGGCAAACAGCGACGCACTCCTCTCCTTCGCCAAATGCTTACTGAATGAGGTACAAATGGATGAATAATTTTTTAGGGTTTTTCTAGGTTTTCACTCCCAATATCTGAAACAGGACTATTAAACATTGAATATTTATATTTATTATTGACGCATATGTAAACTGGAAAGAAATACGCCCTGCTATCCTTCAATTAAACAGAAAAAAGGAACACAGATCGTTAATAACACCGGTAGAACAACCAACAAAAGAGCACCATTTAAGAATTATTTGAATAATGGACATATATAATTTTTCCAACAATCATTCTATCAGAATCGCCTTACTTATTATCTGAAACCACCTTGTCAGGCGTATACAGGGTCTTTCACGAGGAACCTCACCCATATTTATACGGGAAACTACTGAACGTATTTTCATGAAATTCAGCACTTATAAGTATTTCACGATGCTGATGAAATCTGAAATATTTTCAAGGCATGAGCACCTCCGGTTTTTCCGGAAATAACGTCAACTTCCGTTTTTCAAATTAGAACACCATTTTTTTATTGCAGAAATAGATTCCTTAGAAAATTTCAATTTATTTTGATGTAACATTTTTCAGTTTTGGTTGGAAAATTCTCTCTGAGCGGGAAAATTCGAAAAAAAAATCGAAAATAGAGCTCCGCTGAAACAAGAATAACTTCGAGGTTTTTGGATGGAAAATTTTCATTTTTGGGATTTTTCAAGGGGAAACAAAATCGTGAAAAATCAATTTTTTCAAATTAGAACCCCATTTTTTCATGGCAGATATTGAATCTACGTTAAAAAATAATGTGAGTGCATGCATCACACCCTTGCCCTAAAGTGGATATTTTCTGAGTTATTCACAAAAAACTGTTTTTCGTCTTGAATTTTCAGCTATTTCTTTTCCCTTCACGCCAAAAAGATGACATTTTCAGGAACTGTTACTTAAACCATGTTTTAGATTTTACTACCCTAATATGCAAGAGAAAAAAGTTACAGGTTGTTCCTAAATAGATGGCGAATTTGGATTCGAATTTGTATCGGAAACCTCTTTATTTCAACTAATCGGCCATCGGTTTTCTCTCCAGTGATAAATAAATAATTCCTTATGAACCATATGCAAAAATTTACCATGTTTTACATTATTTTTTTTTAATGATAGATATCATTAATTACATCTGCCAAATTCCTCTTTATTCAGTAGCATTTTGTGTTTACTATAAATTTGGTGATAATTCGTATTAAGTTATAAAATCGATCACTATGCCTAATTTTACCAATGAAGATTATTTAAATCTCATTCTACTTCATGGAGAATGTAATAAAGTTGTAGATAGAACGATTCGACTGTTCATTGAGAGGTTTCCTGACCGACCCAGACCAACGAGAGATACCATTAACAGAACCATGTCAAACTTGAGAAATGTCGGATCTTTCGTTAAGAAAACTACACACAGAGAAAAAAGTGTAGTAGAAGATGAGAACAACGAAATTACAGTTCTTGCATATTTTCGTGTGAATCCTCAAAATTCTCTCAAAGATGCCGAGATTGATCTGGGATTATCCCAATCGAGTGTTTGGAGAATATTAAAAAAACATAAAATGCACCCATATAAATTCAATAGGGTACAGCATTTGAAGGAAACTGATTTCGTCAGGAGAACAGAGTTTTGCGAAGCTATGATATTCGATTTCAATAGAATGAAAACTTTTTAGACTGTATAATTTGGACAGATGAATCTAAATTCACAAAGAATGGTTCTTTCAATAGGCATAACGGTCATTATTGGGATGAAGAGAACAACCACCACTTCAGACAATGGAACTTTCAAGAGACCTGGAGTTTCAATGTTTTTTGCGCCATCAAAAATAATGCAATTCTCGATGTTCACATTTATGATGGGACTTTAACTGGTAAGATAGAACACTACACATGTTTACATTATTTAAAGAATGTTCTCCCTTAGGAGATAGATATTCTGACATATTGACTCAAATAATTGAGCCGCTAGTACATAACCATAATGACTTATGGTATCAACAAGATGGCGCGCCTCCACACAATTCACTCAATGTGTCAAATATCCTCTACAGGCTATTTGAAGATCGATGGTTGGCGAACAATGGTCCACATCTTTGGCCACCACGTTCTCCCGATTTAACTCCTTTAGACTATTATGTTTGGGGTAGGATAAAAAATATTGTCTACTCAACTCCCCTGACTGATAAAGAGGACTGCATAGAACGAGTCAGAAATGCGTTCAGGTTTGTTTAGATTTTTAGATTCATAGTTTTGAAACTCAATTTGGTTTTTAAACACTTTTGCAGATCTCTTCCTCCCGATGAAATAAGAAGAGCAACGCACGAAGCATTCCTGAGACGTATAAATAAATGTCTAGAAATTAACGGTCAAAACTTTGAGCATCTTCTCTAGTTATAACTCAACTTCAAGAAGGGGTGAAAAATCTACAGCATGGTTCAAATAACAGTTCCTGAAAATTTCATCTTTTTGGCGTGAAGGGAAAAGAAATAGCTGAAAATTCAAGACGAAAAACAGTTTTTTGTGAATAACTCAGAAAATATCCATATTAGGGCAAGGGTGTGATGCATACACTCACATTATTTTTTAACGTAGATTCAATACCTGCCATAAAAAAATAGAGTTCTAATTAGAAAAAATTGATTTTTCACGATTTTGTCATCCCTAACTTTGAAAGCGATTTTTTCACCCCCTGTATCATGAATCGCGATTTCGATTTTTAAAGTGGATACATCAATCTTACATCTTGAAAAATCTCAAAAATGAAAATTTTCCATCCAAAAACCTCGAAGTTATTCTTGTTTCAGCGGAGCTGTATTTTCGATTTTTTTTTTCGAATTTTCCCGCTCAGAGAGAATTTTCCAACAAAAACTGAAAAATGTTACATCAAAATAAATTGAAATTTTCTAAGGAATCTATTTCTGCAATAAAAAAATGGTGTTCTAATTTGAAAAACGGAAGTTGACGTTATTTCCGGAAAAACCGGAGGTGCTCATGCCTTGAAAATATTTTAGATTTCATCAGCATCGTGAAATACTTATAAGTGCTGAATTTCATGAAAATACGTTCAGTAGTTTCCCGTATAAATATGGGTGAGGTTCCTCGTGAAAGACCCTGTATATCTAGTATACCACTGTATATGATACTGAGATTCGAGCCGTATGTTCTCAGGTTGACAGTGTCGGCTTATTTGAATCATTTCGCCCACGTTATGTGTGATGCTAAGCCTGTTCTGTTAGATTTGTACTAGTTGTGGTTTTCACAATCATTGATATATGTTGGCTTATTCGTGACTTCAAATATTGTTTGGTCTGGCCAATATAAGGTATTTTATATACTATATTAGAAAGGGATGGCAACGGTGTAGGGTCTTATAAATGCGTGTATAAACACTTGGTCCACTTGATGTTGTAAAAAACCCACTTGGTATTATCATAAAAAACTCCATTCACTTTCTGTTATCCGATCCCACGACTAGTGTTTTCATATTTAATTGAAGGAATACCATCATCAAATTGCTGTATTTTGTATATTGCTGTTGTTTGAAATGTTATTTCCTCAATATCTCAAGAAGTACTGACGTGATCAGATTGACATTTCGTTGCTAGTTGTAACATATTGCCACTAAACATCATGAAAATTGTCTTGAAGATTATAATGGTGGCTGTATTATATTTTGAGGCAATTTCGTTAATAACTCAAGAACAATTGACGCGATTAGATTCAAACTCCGTAGATAGTTGTAGAATACCAATGCGCAATTTCTAGAAAAATTGCTTGAGATTCGTATAGGCAGAGAATTAAAAAAATCATTTCTTTCCGAAAATTTCCCAATTTCATCCAAAAAATCAATTTTTTCACGAACTCTTTATCAGACTTCAGAGAAATTGAGCGCAAACTTGGTCACTATTCAGCAACAATGTTTAAAATGTCAGTTTGATTGTATATTAATTTTCGGAAAGATATGAATATTTCCTGAATATCGTTGTTATTTTCGAAATACCTCAAGAAATTCTGATCTGATGATAATGAAACTCGGTAACTAGTTGTCGATTGCAGATCAGCGAATTTGTGCGAAATTTCGTGATCATAGTTCAATTAGATAAATAACCTAATCTTTTCGATATTTTTTTCAAATATTTCATAGATGGCGGTCTACTAATCGTATGATCCTCACGAAATTCCGGAGGGATCTTCACGCTGTCATTTCAATTGAGGTGCATGGGTATTAATGCGATACGATTTTTAGTTCTGGAAAATTTGGGGACATTAAATGTGGAACCATAAGGAAATTCTTTTTGTATCCATAATTTTGAAATAATGTAACACTTCGTCAAGTGGAGAGTGATTTTGTTGACTTTTTATTTTGTGAAAAATGAAAACGGATTCAGTTCTCATGTGAAAATGAAAATTTCACAACAGTTACCTGTTCCTATTTTATTCTGAGCGAATGAGAAATCATGGGAACTAAATAAAATTCATTCTAATCCCAATATGAACCATAATAGAATCAGTAAATTGTATTATGGATATTGTGAAAAAAAAATTAATTTTGTCCAATTTCTTCAACTTTCCTTCACAAAAATGAAATGGTTATCATGGTGATATGAATGTTTTATAAACATTCTACGAATATTGTATAAACAGAAGGAAAACCTCAGTGGAATATTTGAAAGAATATGCATAATGCAGAATATGCTCAGAAAGTTCTGGGATATTCTGAGCAACATTCATAGCATCTATAGAATCAGGGTTCCTCTCTCATTTCATAGTTTGAAGAGCATTCTTAGAACATGACATGTCTCTGGTTGAAATGTTCTGAGAATATATGAGCATTCTGGTGATACCTTCTATGAAATTTCTTTGTGTGCTTTCCGATATCTTGCATATTAGTGAGAATCCAACGAAGGGGCGGTCTACTGATTGGATCAACACGACAGATCCATCATTTCACATATAGGGGAAAGTGGCGTAATACCTCGCACCCCAGCGGAATCATCAGCAAAATTAAAATTTTTCATTATGAATGGTTGGTTTTTTGGGAAATACTTTACTCATGTTTTAGTACATTATGGTACATAGAGTATCAAAATACACTGCTAGAGCTCTCAAAAAAAAATTAATTCTTATGAAACTGCACCTTGGGGCAATATTGCGCAACCATATGGGCAATACTGTGCAAGTTGTTCGAGGGTCATCAAAAACTGTTAGAAAAATCTTCTAAGTAACTATGATATAATTAACTGAATTAATTATAATATGAATACTTGAACGAAAAAGGCCTCTAAAAACTCTTGGACGGAGAGTTTTTGCAGATTCCTCTTCAAAAACACCTCCATCGGTCTTTTCCAGCTATTTTTCTCTTTGCTCAATGGAATATCGATATTGGTAGCATCCGCGAAGTCGAATGCAATACACTGGAATAAAAAGTAGACACCTGAGTATATTTTTAAGAGCATTTTCTAGGGAACAGGGTGCTATCGTTTTATCCAAATGTCGGTAATTTCCGAATTATAATCCGAAAATGGTCTCAAACGACTAGGTTGGACTCACTGATGACGAATCCGGTGCCAAAATTGATTCTGTCTTGCCGGACGGCTGGCGGTCCGCATACATGATTACGGACGTACAAAAGACTCTATCGATTTGAAAATTTCAGGATTAGTTGTATTTCAAACTGCGAAGGCTGAGTTTGTTATTGCTTTTTCGGTCGAACGGTTTCGTAGTTATAGCCATTTGAAGTTTTGAGGTTATTTCCCTGATATTTCGGGAACTACTGAAACGATTGGATTCAAACTTGACAGTTAGTTGGAGCAGAAGTGCTTGCAACTATTTACAACATCAATATTCCTCTCATGACTTGAACCTCATATTTAACAGCAGTGTACCAACTTTCAGTTCGATAGGATAATGATTTTTAGAAATATTGTGAAAAAATATGTCAAATTTCGTGTTTTTTTTCTTGATATCGTTGTTTTTCTCGGGTGAAGTCCAAAAATACTACCTGAATCATGATGAAATTTGACATTAGTTCGGAAATGCTGATGGAAAACTTTGTGCAGAATTTTCTGATGATCGTGTCATCAGAACAATCTGAAAAAAATTTCTAATTTTTGCGCGCATGTTCTAGTGGAACAGCGTGCTATCGTTTTGTCCAAATGTCTGTAATTTTGGATGATTGAGCCGAAAATGGTCTCAATCGACTAGGTTGGACTCACTGATGACGAATCCGGTGTCAAAATCGATTCTGTCCGGCCGGCCGGCCGGCCGGCCGTAGACACGATAACTGTCGAACGAAGTGAGCTAGCGACTTGAAACTTTCAGGGTAGGTCGCGCATTGGAATGCCGCGGTTAAGTTCGTTAATGGGCCAAATCGATCGAATAGTTTCGGAGTTATAGGCATTTGAAGTTTTGAAGTTATTTATTTTTTATTTCAGAAACTACTTGAGCGATTGGATTCAAACTTGGCAGTTTGGTGGAGTATAACGACGCGCAACTTTGAGCTGAATTTCGTCAAGATCATATTGTCAGTAAATTTTTTTTTCGGAAACCATTCATCATATCCAAAAAAAATTATACTCACACTTTGACCTTCTAATTTCACAGCAGTGTACTAAATTTCAGCTCGATACGATCATAAGTTTTGGAGATATCGGGAAAAAATATGTCAAATTTCGAGGTTTTCTTCTCGATATCGTTGGTTTTTTTGGTATTACTCGAGAAATACTGATTCAGTCCTGATTAAACTTCACAGCTAGTTTTAAGATGCTGAAAGACAACTTTGTGCAAAATTTCGTGATAATCGTGTTATTAGAACAATTTGAAAAAAAAAATTTATATAATTTTTTCATCATATCATCCTCATTAAATTCTGTATGAAACTTCGAACTGTTATTTTCGATGAAGTACTGGATTTCACTTCGATCTGGTCTGTATTTTTGGAAATATTGGAAAAATAAAATTTTGATTGGGTATATCTACGGAATCATTGGGTGGATTTTACCCATTCACGAATTCGGCCTTCGTAATTAAGGTCCAAACCTTCTCTACAAATATCGAGTTTCTAAGTTGTTTCTTTCGGAAGTTATTGTGTTTACGCAGTCGGCCGTTAGGCTGACCGTAAACACAATAACTCCCGGAAGAAACGACTTAGAAACTCCATATTTGTAGAGTAGGTTTGGGGCTTAATTACGAAGGTCGAATTCGTGAATGGGTAAAATCCGCCCAATGATTCCGTAGATATACCCAATCAAAATTTTATTTTTCCAATGTTTCCAAAAATACAGATCAGATCGAATTGAAATTCAGTACTTCATCGAAAATAACAGTTCGAAGTTTCATACAGAATTTAATGAGGATGATATGATGAGAAAATCATATAAATTTTTTTTTCAAATTGTTCTAATAACACGATTATCACGAAATTTTGCATAAAGTTGTCTTTCAGCATCTTGAAACTAGCTGTGAAGTTTGATCAGGACTGAATCAGTATTTCTCGAGTAATACCGAAAAAATCAACGATATCGAGAAGAAAACCTCGAAATTTGACATATTTTTTCCCGATATTTCCAGAACTTATGATCGTATCGAACTGAAATTTGGTACTCGCGCACGTTCAAATTCGTTGCTGAAGCGGTCATCTACATTGAACATGCGCGCAAAAGTTGCTGCCTTCACGGCAGTGCTTTTTTGTTTATTTTTTCAACTTTTCAATATTCTGCGATCTTCTTCCATATGAAATTCTGTACGAACCTTCGAACTTTCATTTTTCGATGGAGTACTGGATTCAGTTCTTTCATCGAAAAAACCTAGGAAAGCACTGACGTGAAGTCAGCAGCTTTTGCAAGCATGTTCAAAGGATATCACCAAAAGTGAACATGCGCGCAAATGCCTTTCTAGATTTTTTTATGTACTATGATGGTCACTGTTTAACCTCAAGAGCAAACAATACCCCGAATATAACGGGGTGACTTCTGGAGGACAGAGTACGTTTTTTTCAATAAATGTTTTTGGTGCAAATGGTTGAAAAAAATTATAAAAATGCACAATGTTGTCACTTTTTTATATTCGAGAATTTTCGGGAAAATGAAACTGAAATGGAGTAAAAAATGGAAAAATAACTAACATTGCGCATTCTCGTTTAAGAAAAATTTCAAATAATCGTGACTGAAGCCTGCAGAACGACACGCCGTTTTTTCCTATAAATGACGAAATTTCTTCGAATTCTAATATTTTTCGCGCCTATAGGCAACGTTCAAGCATGAAGACCGGCTCCAGCGGCCTGACCTTGAGATATAAGTGAGGTTTGATGACATTTCAATGTGGCTCTGTTGCCTAGCAGTTATTTACTACCACGTGGTATTGTTCCCTTTTAATGAGGACTAGTGATTATAAACGCATTATTTTCTTTTTTTCTATTTCAAACTCTCACAAAGTATCGGACTACCTTATCCAATATTTGCACCAATATTTCGCAGAGTACGATCCTTGTTGTAGGTAATAAAACTTTTTCTACAATTATTGTTATCAATGGACAATAAATTTCAAACGAAAATGGGATAAATGTGCAGTTTGAAATGTTTTCACACTCGATATTCTGGTTTTGTGTGGAAGAGTTATTTGAATTCGTGAGGCTTCACAAAGCTTGTGAGGAATGGCACAACTCAAGAAAAAACTATCGATGGCGTATTTGAAGTGTGGTTTATCGCTCGAAAGCAAAGGTCGATTTCCTCGTTCAGAAAAAATACCTTATATAGATACATATAATATCTATCCACAAGTTATTCGTTTCTGATATAGTGAGTGACATACTCGAATAATTATTTTGATTCTTTGTTGATATTGATTATTACATCGAACTAACTGTTTTAGTATTGAATTTTCCTCCGTAGTCGTCATCATTATTACTATCAAATTGTGATAATGGCCGATTCCTATTCGGAAATGAAATTATAGGATGAAATGTCTCCACCAACTGAGCACTGCAAACTGAATATATATGAATAACTCAAATAATAAATTGAGACGAGACCTTTGGGAGACTCTCGTTCAAGACTCGAGACAAGACGAGACTGGGTACTGCGAGACGGGACTCGAGACGAGACTTCGATTCCAAAAACGAGACTAGACGAGACTTTAGGAGAGTCTCGTCCCGATGGTCTCGTGAGCATGATTAAAGGCACAACTCTCTCCTGTGAGCAGTGCTTCTGATCAGCCAATCATATGCCAATACATTTTAATTCATTCCAACGCGTAATTTATATCTCATGATTTTTTTTTCAGATCCACGAGTGAAAGATTGGTTCATGATGAGTTCTCCGTTCCCAACAATGTTGATTTGTATGACATACGCTTATACAATGAAGGTAGTAGGCCCGAAATTGATGGAGAACAGAAAACCATTCCAACTACGAAGGGTTCTAATTTTTTATAATTTTCTACAAGTTTGCGTCAGCACATGGTTGTTTTACGAGGTAAGCTATTTTTTTATGTGTTAGTTCGTGCAATGCTCAAATTATAACAAAACAAGCTTCTGGCGTTTGGATTAAATCATATTTTCAATCCTCATCTAAGAAATGCGGTTTTTACGGCCCTCTGATGTCTCGATACTCGAGCGCATCAGATTAAATTATGTACGATTCATATACATTTTATGAACGAGCTAACCAATAGACTGATCATTACTTTTGAAAGAATTTTCCTGATCTGAGAATTTTAAAACAATCATTGAAGATCACATAAATAGCACGGAAATGAAATAGAGGTTCTTTTCAGTTGAATTTATATTCACAGCGGAATAATCAAAAGAGATTTTTATGTAATTTTGACTGTTTTCTGTACAGCGGTCTCAACACAAAATACACACTCCATACTCATATCACTCATAGTAGTTCATGAAATTTTAAGTCACATAGCTTAATCATAATTATTATAGTTTTGTAATTTCTTCGTTTTTACTAACAATTGGATATTACAATTTAAGGGTTACATTGTGTAACCACGCAGTTTCGAACTTATTTCAAGTTCATCATCAGACACTGAAGATTCTACAAATGTTACAGAGTATTTATGTGAACACAGGTTTAAAAGGTGGTAGAAATCGTCATAAAATTGGGCCAAAACGGAAAAAACATTTTTAACCGTTATGCAAATGAATACAATTTCGGGTGTTAGTTGAACGCGTCGAATATTTTGGAATAACACAGTTCTGTTTTTTCGTTCATAATTTCAAAATTATTCTTGTCAACCAACTCATAAATTTCGATGGATTCTAAATAGTTTAGTCCCCTGACTTTTGATTCTACATGTATAATTTTCATGTTGTCAATTGTAGGGAAGAGGTAGTTATTATCGATGTAATGTGTTGCTAAGGTGGAGCATCGCTTATTTTTACGAAATCAATTCGATGTTCGTTAAATCTAGATTTGAATTAACGTCCTATGTATTTCATATTGAAGGTTGAACATGCAAACTCATGAACTCCTGATTTACTTGTACACAAGTAACCTGCAATATAAAATACATAGGACAGACAGGACCTTCATTCATTTAACGAACATCGAATAGATTTCGTCAAAAATAAGAGATACTCCACTTTCGCAACACATTGCATTTTCAATAACCACCCTTTCCCTACAATTGACAACATGAAAATTATACATGTGGAATCAAAAGACAGGAGACTACACTATTTAGAATTCATCGAAATTTATAAGTTGGTAAACAAGAATCATTTCGAAATTATGAATGAACAAACAGAACTGTGTTATTCCAAAATATTCTACGCGTTCAACTAACACCTGAAATTGTATTCATTTGCATAACGGTCAAAAATGTTTTTTCCGTTTTGGCCCAATTTTATGACCATTCCTACCACCTTTTGTACCTGTGTTCGCATAAATACTCTGTTACATTTGAAGAATCTTCAGTGTCTGATGATGAACTTGAAATAGGTTCGAAATTGCGCGATTACACAATGTAACCCTTAAATTGTTATATCCAATAGGATTATTATCATATTTTGATGATTTTCTCATTCTATATCAATACGTAATTATAATGTATGTTATCACACACTCCGACAATTCGCGAATTTTGAATAATTCGTTATTAAAAATGATCGACTCGGGACTCAAGGTCGAAGCGGGAGAAACGCGTCAGATCGCCTTCTACGTCACTCGATATTACAAGATTCATCTATCGATACAGCCGACGCTAGCTATTGGCTTGCTGGAGAGAAAGGTACACGAGAAGAGGGAGAGAGTGGATATATCTCGGTACGTCACGGAAGCCGTGAAGTTTCGTCCGTTTGAACAGTCGATATGTGGAGCCAAATTCAAAAGATCATTTTCCCCTTGAAAATTGAAATTTTTGACGGCGGTTGAAGTTTTTCAGTAGTCTCAAGGCTAGAATATTTGATTCCAATTATAAAAAAATTCATGCAAGAGATCTATTGGTAGTAAGAACAAACAAATTACAAAACTTGTTTTAATTATGACTAAAACCAACTACCAAATAGTAACGGTTCAATATCACCATTGAGTTTTCAAATATTGTATTTGACAACTCAATGATATCACATAGCTTACATGAGAATAACAGAGGAAGCCAGAACGTTGTCAATACGTTACAAACAATACAATGCCAAGTGTGATTCTATGGTCACCTGAACCTAGGAGAATCAGCCACAATACAATACAATATAATGGTTAACTAGCATGTCATGGCAACAAAAAGCAGTATGAGCACCTTTTACGTTACAACAATATTCCAGAATGAACATGGGAATTCTGATTTTTTGCTCGAAAAAATTCTATGCAAGTTGAAAAAGTAGAGAACAAATTTCATCCTAAACCTAATAGTATACGAGCTGAACGTCTTGCAGTTACATGGAGGTTTTTATTATGATGCACAATAAATATACAATTTCTTATTTCGAGCAAAATGAAATTGACGATCCAAATCATAACAAGAATGAAATATTGTTAACCTTTCTTCTCCATAATCGAGTCCCATATATTATCCAGAATAAGCCAAAATATCAGTTTCATTTGTATGTATGATGTATTAAAAAAAAAGTCCTAAAAAAATGCATCGATCATATTCATGACAGTGTAATAAATGAAAAGTAATTATACTTCTTGAATCAAAAAATTGAAAAATTTATATGAATGAATGATTATGTTCGAAGACACAGCTATCGTCACCTTAGAGTCACAGTGATGTATGTACATTAGTGATAGTTTGGAGTTAAAGCAAAATGAAAATTTGCACATTGCCACACATTTTCCATTACAAGAAATACTAAGTGAAATTATTCACTCTTGAAGTTGACCAACTTGTTCACCAGATTTTATAAAATATATAAAAATCGATTTATTGTATGTATTTTGTAGGACTGAAAAACACACATACAATTTTGTTACCCCACAAAAAATTAAATTGAGAGAAGATGATTTCATACAATTCTGTTGAAATAATACCTTTTTTTGAATGATACATTAGAATTAATAAAAAATATGTGGGTAAGTATATGATATTAATTCAAACCAGTAGTACCAAAACGAGTTACAATTTCGGCAAAATGACTTCGAAGTATGCATTATCTACCTGCGGCATCCATAGGTACATAGTTTTGATCGCTTCGATTTTTTTCCGGATATACTTTTTTTTTCGTTTGAAATTTTCGGAGATTCCGTTGCAAGTGATCTGGTTTTTTGTAACGGCCGTATCGATACTTTTTCCTATTAAGATTGGTGTATTCCTTATATTTTACTTCCGTGAAACAAACTGTAAATTTGAGAGCTTTCACATCTGGAAAAGGTAGGACATTATAATTAAAAGCACTAGTACATGGCTTATAATCTTTGAAGCTATCTGCGTGCATCTGTATAATCTTGTGAGGCCGGCCAGAATCAACTCTCGGAAGAATTCTCAGGAGTGATACTGGTGAAAAATTTTCGACTTTGCCTAGAACTCTCTCAATGAAGATTTGCACGGAATCTATCTCCTGAATACATGAATGTCCTGTAGTTGGGAATTTCATGGTTATACCTTCAATTGAAGGGTTCAGTTATAAAAAATATGCTTTTACATATGGCATAAGAGAATTGCAATTTTGTGGTATGCTTCAAATAATCGAGTTGGTTGAAGTTTTATTGTCAGCAACAACAGCTTCCAGAATTTTAATCAGAGCACTTTATGCTTCAGCTGGTCTACCTGAATCATTTACAGCTCTACCCATTAACATTTCATGCTATATATACTTGCTTTGCAGTTGAGAATATAGCCGTTATATTATATAAATTGAGTTTGCTTGTATAAAGTACTGTTTTAACAATGTCGAAATTGCATCTTGTGTCCTAAACATACCTATAATTTATTTTTTGCTGTAACGAAGTGGTATGTTTCACATAAAATTTGTTTTTATGATATTTTCCAATACAACTTTGTCTGGTTGTATACAATTCAGGATAGGAGATATTACCTTAAGACTCCGTAGATTCACGATTCCATGCACATACAACAATGTTATACCAAAAACGCAAAATCTAGAAAAATGCGACATGCAACAGTGTAACTCTAACGTGAGGCACTAGGTTTGTTTTGGTTCCGGAATTGAGAACTGTCTTAGAACAGTTCTAGAACTGCGCAGAATCGATGCGCTGTGGAAGTCCGATTCTGAACTATCCTAGAACAGTTCTAAGAGCGATGAAACCAAAACACGAATTAAGTTCGGGTTCTCATCGGGATCGTAGAGAAAAAAAACTTCCATTTGAGTTGGCAGAAACGGGGAATGTTAATCATGTCTTATATATTATGTGTGGTTTAATTAAAAAAATTCGATAGTCCTTGTCGCACCATGTTATATAAAAATATTTTTGGGAATAATTGCTTCCACTTAATTTTTTTTCTGAATTTTCTTCCTAACTTCAATTATATTTCGAAATGAACCAACAAATTATTGGTTTATATAATAATGAATTTAATGACGAACGTATTTCAGATACGTGCATTTCAGAGGAAAATCAATTCGATTATTATTCAATAGAGGAGGTGGACTCTTGTATTCATAGATTTATTCAAGAGGTATGCATCCCAGGTGTGAGCAATGGAAATAAAATCCATTAGGTTATCGTGGTCGGTCGTAGCGAAGGAATTATCCTCAATAACGAAAGTTTAAATTTAACAGTTAACCGTTTCCTCAACAAATGAAACAAGCAAAAACCAAATCAACACGACGTCGAAAAAGTCAGGTGAACCATTTAAATCGTTGACAGCCACTCTACGCTCTGCGAACTATCCAATTCTGATATAGTTCGAACTCTCACGTCTGAACTCCTTTCACAGTTCTAGAACAGTTCGGAATCTCTTCTGAAAGTAACCAAAACAGGATTACACAAATCCTGAACTGGTTCTGAAAAGAACCAAAACACAAAATCGCAATCGCGCATGCGGAACCGTTCCAGAACAGTTCTGAACTCGGAACCGAAACAAACCTTATATATTCAACGCATTGCTGTAAGGAAAAGGTTCATCTTGTGATTCTTGTATATCGGTCGAAACAACCGAATGAAGAAATTCTGCCCAATTAAAAATCGCGTTTGGTTGAACCCCTACTTTTTTCGATACCACAGCGACAGTTTTTTCAATATTTCACATAATAATAATAATAATAATTTATTCAATCCATTGAGACACCACATAGTGTATAGGACAAGTCAAGATTACGATTACTTCACAAAATATTCCAATTACATGACTAAGTTGTCCGTATAGTACTCATTCACACTGTAAAAACACTTCTTTAGCAACATTTTTTTAATTTCTTTTTTGAACATATTTGCATTTAAAGATTTCATAGAAGATGGTAAGTGATTATACATTTTAATACCCTGATATAAAGGCGAACATTCAAATTTATGTGTTCTATGCCTGGGTATTAGATAAGTTCGCGAATTTCTAGTCTCATATTCACGATGATTTGATAACTTTGTCCATTCTTTTTCATTTTCCCTCGCATATAACAAACATTTAAAAATATAGATACTTGGCAGTGACAAAATGCCATTTTCAATGAAAACTGACCTACACGATGTTCTAGGACTTAAATTAAAAATTGCTCTTATAATTCTTTTCTGTGCAACAAAGACCCTTGAACTATCAGTGGAGTTACCCCAGAGCAAGACATTATACGATAAGTGACTATAGACTATGCTATAGTAAACACTGATCACAGAACTGATAGGCATTGAGTTCCTGATTCTACTTATCGCATAAAACGAGTTACTCAATTTTTTGCACACATGGTCTATGAATTAATCCAAGTTCTTTCTTCGGAGGAAAAATGAGAGGAGAAAACAAAAATTCAACTATATTGCAGTAGACACGGATGGGTTTATGGGAGCGTACGAGCGTATAAAAAACAAACATGTTTTGTTTCCCGCAGTAAATACGCTAATTCTGGCGTTAACGTGCCATAAAATAACGAATATTTGAAACGTGGGTATTTCTCGGCTACGGCCTCAGCAATATGAGTAACTAAAACCAGACGATTATAAGAAAACTGTAAATACGCTAATTCTGGCGTTAACACCCGCTTTGCCTTCTGCTCTATCATCGGTATACGCTGCACCCTGTGTGATGAAATGAATATATGTATTTTGTGCTCTGTGTGCGCATAAGGTAAATATATGTGTTCTCTGTGTGTAGCTGCCTTCGTAGAACAGTGTTTGATTTCGCCTCTTGGCTCTCTGCCTGTTTCTCTTTGCCCCCTTATTTTCACTCTCCGCTCAATTCTGTTCTGTACCTACCCTTAAGCCGTGTACAGACAGGTTGGCTCGCATGTGTAGATAGAGTTGAACGTCTCGCGTACCGTTCAGAACAACGTCACCATTAAAATTAAAAATTAAAATGGCTCAGCTCGCAGTCTTTATGCGGCTTTAAACTGAATTGGAATATTTGGAAAGTCATTTTTGCCTTGAGACATACAGCGATATACAGGGTGTTCGATGTAAACTTTGCGCAATATTCTGATATGTGTGGTAACTTATTCGTGAACTTTGAAATGGCGGTTTTTGGTAACATCTCAGTATTTTTCGGCGGTCAATTCAATGGCGGTTGGAATTCTTAATTTTTGACTGCCAAATTGTAAACCATCACCTATTTCAGTGTACTCGAATTAAGATTTTCACTGAAAAAATGTTTCCAAAATTCAAATTCAACTCTTTTTTAAATGTCCACAGTGAATAAAATTTTACAAGATTGTTGGAGTCTTTCCACTCGAAGAACTTACATAAGTTTAATTCGAAAAACTGGTGGCCTTACGGAAACCAAAATTGTGCTAATGGATCTCCAGAATGACCCGTAAAGAAATATGATTTTTTCTGAAAAAAAGTTTCTTTCTTGATAAATTCATATTTGAATGCAGAACATTCTGGAGGCCCATTAGCACCATCCTGGTCTACGTAAATCCTCCAGTTCTTTAAAGAAAAATTATGTAAGTAGTCCAAGCGGAATCTTTGGAAGGCTACAAAACTGCAACCAATAAACATTTTTTCATTCGGTTTTTGCACCAGTGTTTAGATTGAGGAAAACTTCAAACTTGAACGATGATAATATTTTTGGTTGAATATGTTTTTTCGCTGCAGACATGTGAAATAAAGTTGAGCTCTAATTTCAGGATCATTTTTCACGGAAAATCTTATAGGAAGTTTAGTAGATTGAAATATAGCTATCTAATATGGCAATAAAAAAGGAAAAATTCCAACTCTGCAGGTTGTCCGCAGTTTTGATTTTTTCCCCAGAATTCGACACTACAATTCTATTATCCACCGAAAAATACGAAGATGATACCAAAAAACCCTTTTTTCAAATGTCACGCATAACTCTCTACTATTATCAAAATATTGCTCAAGGTTCTTTATCTCACTTATGTTTCGAAAACGGGGTATGTCATAAGTCAAAACTTACTTTCCCAATGTCATCTACACGGCTTTATATGTTGGTCCAGTTTATCTAACCCAAGTAACACAAACTTCCCGGCGAGATATCTGAGAAGTCCTAATCCGGCTTTCACGCGAACTCCTTAAGTGATTTCCTAAAGTGATCACAAGCCCTACATGATTTGGGAATTCGCAATGCGAGCTCCTAAAGTTATCGCATAAGTAACCAGAATTAGATAGGCACAATGCGAGTTCCTGAAGTCATCTCAGGTGTAACCAGAATAGGAAATTCGCAATGCGAGTTCCTAAACTCATCACAGACATAACAAGAAAGGGAAATTCGCAATGCGAGTTCCTTAAGACTTCCCAGACGTAACCAGAATAAGAAATTCGCAATGCGAGTTCCTAAAGTTATCACAGACATAATCAGAATAAAAAATTCGCAATGCGAGCTCCAAAGATCATTCCGAGTGTAACAACAATGGAATATTGTCTGAAGTTCCTGAAGTTATCCCGAACATGAGGCAGAATTTTTTACGATATCCCTCGTGCGTAGTTTGAACAAAGAGAAATTGTAGATAATTTCATTTCGTTGTCCACTATTTATACATAGACAAAATATGTGTTTGATTCATAAGAACGAAATAAACAACTTCGGGGAGGCTTCCCAGAAACCAATAGGATAATCGGCAAACATACCAAAAACAAATCACACATAATTCACATTGTCTGTATCGTATTTTCTTACTGGCTTTTAAGGTGCCGGATTTTCCGGAAGGTTATGATAAAAAATTTTGTGGTACAAAATCACGGCGTTTTTATACATTCGGTGAAGGAGTAAATGCATTTCAGGTTGAAACCTGTATTAACAAGTAAGAGGTGTCAAACAAATTTATAGTTCTGGCATTGAATGAAGACCTTCCTTATACCATTGTATAAAGTTTACTAGTTGATAACGAAACGAACCTAATTAAGATTCATGACTTCATTAATCGCAAAGAAAGCTCTCTTTTTCACATTATCATATTTCTGGATTGAAACTCACTACCAGTATCGGTTAGACAACGGTAAACTTGTACAACATTATGTGAGTGAAAATGACGTTCTCAAATCTGAAGAATTTCGAGAATTCTCGGAAGAAAAGAGATTATCCAAAATGTAATCGACCAATCTGAGATCCGTTGTTTTTTCAAGAAATCATCAACACATTTCTCATTCAAATACTGACAGGGATTCCAAATCAATATTTTGTTTCCATATACCCATCATAGTAATATGGATATATTTTTCCAAGAACCGATAATTAATCTCCATTCATTTCTGAAATACAAATCAATATTCATCAAAGCCATCTAACCTCCAGACTTAAGAACCGACTATCTAAACGCTCATATTACGATTTCGTCTGGTATATCTTATTCACGGATCTCGCCATCTCGCGGATCTCATTCATATCCGAAATACGAATGAAGAATGAATATAAATTCCGACCGCGCTAAACAACACTCGAAGTCATCTAACCACCAGACGTAAGAACCGACTATCCTAGCGCTCGCCGCTCATATGATATGATTTCGCATTGATGTATGGATCACGGATCTCGCCATCTCGCGGATTCCTGGTAAAGTTGATCTGTAAATCCCTTACCTTGGGTATATTCCCTGAGACTATTCGTTAGGATTTATGATCTGTGTAGGTAAAGTGTTGTATGTTAAATCTGCTATTTTCACATAGCAAGTCACCACAAATTCATTAAAATTGTCATCGGGAAAATTTCCAGAAATTCAATCCACATGTTAATATATATGATATCTGTACTTCCGGATATTTTCGCTAGGGGCATTTCTTGAAAATATCGCATGTCGTACTCCCAGAAATCTCGCGATGGGAAGTATTTGAGAATTTCTTAAACTCTTCGCCATGAGACTATGTAAGCGTATTTCCCATAGACCTCCCATTGTGGGAAGTTTGAGAATTTCCGCGTGCGATATCTTCAGGATCTCTTCGAGAATATCGCTGTGGTGGACATTTGGAGTAAATATAGCACTCCCTGTGACTTCTTAGAGAAGTAGAAAAAGTACTCTCAATGTTCTGAGAAGGTATCGCCCAGATATCTTTAAAACCTCTCTGTGTTGCTTGGGAAGTATTCCCTTATCCTTGAATGATTTCTTTCAAGTTGGAAAAAAATGTAGCCACACTCAAGAATTTCGAGATGGAATTTTTTTACAAATTTCTAACCTTCCCAATTCCTTACCCCATTCGGAAATCGTCAGATTATTGGAATCTGCACGTATCCCTGAAAGTTATTGAACTGAAACACAAGGAGATAAAGTTCTCGGATAAGGTCATTTGACTGTCAATTTTTTGTCACCTGGGTTTTTTCAAAAAGTCCTGGAGCGTCATTTGAATCCGCTCATTTGGCCACTTCGATACATTTCACTTGTCCTCTATATAGAACTTGATATTTTGAGCAGTAGGTATAACACTCCTAGTGAACAATGCTAGCTAATTCCAATATGGAAGTTAAAATTGAAAGAAGATTGGGAATTTTGTCGATTTTTTCTTGGTTTTCACTTCAAATATCTGAAACAGAACTATTAAAAATCAAATAAAATTGTGTCTTAATGAAAAACGCCCTTGCGGATTCAGGATTGAACTATTAATCCAGGGCAGTTTCTTGGAAAACAGGTTTCCTTATGAACAATAACGGAACAAAAGTTTCAGGAAGAGTCAGATTTGTACGTCACAGTTCGCTTTGTTTATCATTTGTTTGTTGTTCCGGCATTGTCCATAAGGCAATCTGTTTTCCAAGAAACTGCCCTTGACAAATAACTCAATCCTGCAATCCGAAAGGGTGTTTTTTATAGACGAAACAATCTTCATGAAAAATAAAACACTTCACACATATCTTTACCTTAAAAATATAAACGGTTTTCGAGATATGTCTTTTTTTCCAATATTTGTCACCCAGAGTAAATATAACAATAATATAAGAATGTTCATTGAAGTCAAATGAAAACCAAATCTTGGGTTCTTCTAACGGTTGAGCATCGGCGGCAACGATTACAGTGGGCAGAGAACGTACAACATTGGAATGTAGAATTGCAACAGGTCGTCTTTTCTGATGAATCTCGATTTTCCTTGGGTACACACGATGGCCGAAGAAGGAGTAGATTACGTCGGGAAGAAAGACGTGACACTCCTTTTGATGTTGAGCGTCATGTACACCGGACAGTAGGCGTTATGGTATGAGGTGCTATTGCACAAGGAAGTAGATCACCTTTAGTCTTTATTCATGGTAACATGACAGAGCTGCGTTACCTTCAAGAAATAGTGGAGCCATATGTTCTACCTTACCTTAACCGGCTGGAAAATCCAATATTTCAGCAAGATAATGCTCGACTTCATGTTGCCAGAGTTAGTTTGAACTTTTTTGAAGCGACCCATGCAAATCTTTTGCCATGGTCGCCCAGATCCCCCGATCTTTCGCCCACAGAGCTTGTTTGGGACATCATAGGTAAAAGGCTTAGAAATTTACCACAGCCCCCTTGGACGTGTTGGGGAGTGTATGGATAACCGCGGTGGACAAACAAATTATTAACAAATTTCATAAAAAAATTGGAAACCCTTCGTTTTTCTTCTTCAAATTCAATCATTTTCTTCTTGCTATACTATCTATATTTTACCAAAAAAATTCAAAATTCAAACAGCTCCATCTGGGTGCTGCAGTTTCTTTGTCAGTTAGTGTATATTCAATGCCATCTGCTTTAAATAATTCAGTATTGCCCACAGTCGGACTGTCAAAGTTCGAGAAGTTTTTTTTCCATTTGTGAAAAGCATATACTTGTTTTTTTCATAATTTAGAGTTAGTTTTTCCGAAGTAAAATAGTCTGAAATGATTGCAAAATTTCTTTGAGACTTGGCCTTCAATGCTCCCCAAGTTTGTGCTTCAATCAGAATGGCCGTGTCATCAGCAGAACCTATTATCTCACCCTCTATTTGCACATCGAAAAACCCTTCGTTCTATCAGAAATAAAATGAGACCCAGCATTGTACCTTGGGGCACCCCACCTCTTACTATTTTTTTCTTCACTAACCACACTATCTATCATGACTACTTGTTTCCTATCTGAAAAATAACTCCCTAGCAAATCGCTTGCCACTCCTCTGCATCCCACATCCTCCTATTTTTGCAATAGCAGTTTGCGATCAACTGTTTCAAAGGCTTTCTTATATCTACAGAAATACACAAGACAGAAATATTCCTATCAAATGCCTTAGTAATTTTAGGAACCAACTTAGCTATAGCATCTTGAGCAGATCTTCCCTTTTGGAATCCGAATCGGTTTTTCGAGAGTAGTTGTTATTTATTTTTAAATACTATATTTTGAATATTTATATATGAGAATATGAAGTTGTGCCAAGTCCCATTAGAATTTATTTCTGGTCAAATATTGAACATTGGTTACTCTCTCGTACGGTATATCTGAAATAGAACTGGAATATAAAGGATATGAAAAACAGCCTGCCACATATAAGAAATAAAAAATTTGCAGAATCTTCCTTATTTCATATGAAACACCCTATATTTTATCTATCCATGAGGAGCGCCTGCGAGTCAAAGTTTCGAGAATAAAAAAAGGTAGAATTGAAATCTCTCATTTCAGGCTGGTCGTCCACTGCAAGCGATTTCGAGAGGCGCTATAGGAGCGTAAATGAATGAACTTGCGCGACATTTCCGAATGAATGGAATTCTAGGTACCCTCGTCGACTGGCAGCGAGTTTATACGGGCTTTTTCGAGAGAATTCGAGCGGCACAACCGTATCCCGATCAGTTTTGGATCTGCCGCGTCTATACGTTCGAAAGGAAGAGCTATCCGACGGCAAGTGGACTGTATGGTTTGCGAACGGAATATTTGTTGAAGCTCGTTGTTTATTGTTGGTGAATTTAAGATGGATCAGGTTGAAAGGTTAATGAATGTTGTCTTTTTTCTCACATTTAACTCACCAGAAGTTCTGAAGGTGTAGTAGTGTGTATCTGAAATTGGACTCTCTGGAAATAATTGGCTGTATACCTAGCATTCCAAAAATAATTAATCCAGCGCGTTTCTCCATTATCTCGGTTCATAGCTCTTATTATCTCAATATCTTTTATCAATTTGTTTTGTAGTCTGTGACCAATTTTATTCCGAACATTTTTCTATATTCTGAAGTGCTTTTCGTCTATACGTACTGTTATGATTCAACTATGTTTCAATCAATCTCATATGCGGAACGATCCTTTCGATCACAAAATAAAAATAGTTTTTCCTTTATCAAACGCTACGGATTTTTTACTGGTTACCTGTTTTCTAAAATACGCATGCACTTCTGCAAAATTTTGAGAATTTCTGAATATTTGTGTCACCATCATTTTTTTCGATGTTGGCAGTTTTTAAAGTTTCGAAGTCACGTTCTAGATACATTAATAACATAAACCTGAAGGTGACTTTTCATAAATAAAACTCAAATCAGCCATAATTTCCATAAGTTTCACATCCTTTGTTTCCGAAGTACCCAGGGCATCAACATTCACACTTCAACTTCCATTGCAGTATTATAAATGAGTATACGATAATAATCTCTTTGGCGTTCTTCTGGCAACTCAGTTGAACTACGCGGCTTGCATCTGTAAAGTTTTGAAAGTTTTTCCGATTCATTATCAAGATGGTGAATTTTTCCCGATAATTTCATTTTTTCTAAATTTGAATCTACCTTAGCTCAAAAATTTTCCCTATTCAGTAGCTAACATACGCCTGATCAAGTAAGATTTATCCAAGAAATCAATTATTAATTCTGAATCCATCCCGAATCACAATCTCTTCAATGAACATGGAAATCCGGAGTACAAATCCTCTGCTACACAATAACAAGAACGAACCGAAACCTCGCGAACTATCTGCCAGTGGACGACCCCGAAGCCTGAGACCGCTTGGATCGTAAACGCTCATCGGCGCTCGTAGAACGCGTGGATCATAAAAGCCCCAATTCGCTTCCAGTGAACGGCCAGACTCATTCCCATTTTCCACAGAATTAAATAAATTTTTGAAAAATTGTTTGAAACATCCAAGAAGCAGCACTGATCAGAAGTGTTCAGTAAAATATCGAGGAAAGTTAGCTGTTTTCACGAATTTCTCAAATGCCCATTACCTTGAAAACAGTGGAAATTTTAGCTCAAGATTTTTCGATATTCTGGGTGACCTAGTCTTTCCCCAATTCGAATATTTTCCAAGGTTCGCAGGACTGTATAGAGAAGGACTCAATATTCACAATATCTTGTGAATAAATTGAATACATTGACATGAAGCAGATCCTACTGATACCGTGAGCCTAATTTATCATTTGTAGCTTCTATTTCATCGGCAGAAACACTTTATATGAAGAGCTTTCATAACCAGATGTTTTTTTATTGAGACCACTTTGTTTCAATCGTTCGGTTCTAACACTGCAATATTTTCGGTGTTCCATATTATGATCAATTAGTTTAACAGAAAGATTTCTGAAAGGCACATAATTCTTCTGAAGTAACTTTCTCCTTGGATTAGGTGCCTGATAGATGCATTGAATATATCAGGTGTCGACACTTTCCTACTATTACCCACTAAAATTTTGGGTCCAAAACGCGGTCCTAGAATTGTCAAATCTTGGGGTACTTGGCTCTGTAAACGATGATGGCGCTTACGTCGCTTTGGCAAGTGCATACATTTAATTCCGCTGAATAAAAATGAATTGAGCCCTAATCTGATGGAACTATTTCCCAAAAAATGAATCAGATATTTAATTCTCACTAATACATAAGACGAGTTCAACAAATGTGGAACACCTACTCATATATAATATGAAATATGTGTAAGGGAATAAGGAGCAATATGAGGTTTATTGTGAGAACACTTTCATGGATGGATACAAGAAGTTATTTCGAAGTCAAAACAATGGTGAAACCGAAATGGGAGATTGATATTACTAATGGATTCTATTGGATAGTTTAGATCTCTTTCAAATTTTTATGTACCTATTAATACATTTTCAATTCAAAAGTTATGAATTATGTTACATACATACTTATGCAAATATTTGGAGGAAATGTTAATGTTTATTATTATTGAAATTTATTTATGAATTTTCACTTTGCCGTTCATGTCTATACGCATTTATCAGACGAATTTCAAACCAGTCAAATTAATTGTAGTATCTATCGTTCCAAATGATTTCTTGTGGTATTTTTGAAAACACAACTCTGGAATACTTCCTTTCCATGAACTGAATATTGAGATAATAAATACCTCTCGTTATAAGCAGGTATTCAAAAATATCAAGTTTCAGACTTGTGTATTCAGAAGCAAAGGATATTACCGTCATTCTGACTGAATGAAATGAATAATCATAATTTAATTTCGTCGAAATGAATTCATTATCGGAAATTCTTGAAAATAATGTATGATCCAACTCAGAAAATCAGAAAGAAGTTCTGATTCGACTAGTTTCAATATGACAGGTCGGCAACTTCCGTAAATATTTCAGATTTTAAATAGCAGATTTTCATATGCCGGCATCTATCGGCGAAAACTGAAGTAGGCCAACAAAGCCGTATTTTGACAACGTTGGGACCTCATTTCGGACCCAAAATATGTCAGAGTGTCCGCACCTTATGTATTCTATGCTTCTATGGTGCCTGCAAACAATTGTCTCCAAGAATGTTATCGAATAATTCATGGGCAATTCGTGCTTACCTCTATAAAAATGATCGTCATCGGTAAAATGCATGTAACAGACTGTTATTCCATCCTGTGTGTTAGCTTACCAATTTTGGGTTCCAAGATGCCAAGCTTTTTATCGATTCTTCAATACTTTCAAGCCCGACTTCTTAAGACCATACGGTATCTTGACTATAATGGTGTGACTTTTGCGACCAGAGTAAAATGTTTTGAAGAAATTTCTTTGGTGCAAATGGGTGGAGAAAATAGTAAGAATGTGCAATGTTGCTACTTTTTCATATTCAAGAATTTTCGGGAAAATAAAATTGAAATGGGGTATAAAATGAGAAAATGGATTACATTGGGCATTCTCACAAAAAATTAGGAACATCCCTGAAAAATTTCAAAAAAATAGTCACCGAAGCCTGCAGGACGTTGATATTTCCCGCACTTCGATATTTCTTGCTGCTTTTGGCATATAGACCGTGGGTAGGTGCCTGACCTTAAAATATGGTAACGAGGTGTCATGAAACTTGAATGTGGCAGTGTTGCCGAATTTCACGAAGCCGAAATTAGCCAGCCCGCGTAAAACTTTGCTCTTATAGGAAGTTCCTCCTACCCAAAATCTAAATTATTCATGATGGTGGAAATCTATCGGAAGGGAGTTTTCCTTTTTTCATTAAATCACTCGTAAGCTACCCTGAATGCCAAAAAAATGCAGCAACTGTCTCTATTTTCTTGATATTTTTTCTAATCCATCACCGATAATCTAACTATATCGGACTACTCTGATAGCCATCAGTGGCACTAGCTTACCTTCGTTCGCCAATGAAGGTGCGAACCAATGATTTTTGCTCTATATTCTTTATTACATCATCTTTTTTCCGATTCTTTGAGGATTGTTGTGTCGGTTCTCACATAATATTTACATCACACTATTCAGTGGAGGTAATACATTTCATTCGCTTGTTTTCATGAACGAGAGCTTCTTCATTTCGTCGGAATGAAATGTTCAACCGGAAGTGATCTGATGATGGAGAATTCATAGCCGAATTAAATTTTGCCTTTTTAGAACACCTTACCTTCCGATATAAAACGCGCTTAATGAATTCGAAGTTCAACCATCTGAAAATTAGTTTCCCTAGAAACTATAAAAATACTGAGCCCATCGAATTGAAAATTGGTAATTAGTTGTGATCATTGATCATTTGTCGAGAACCATGCACCGTTAGCTCTCATAGTAACCTCTTTGACTAAGCGTTCAAAGGAGAGCTCACAAAGTATTGACTTCACATCAGTGCTTTTCCTGTATTTTGTATTATATATTTACCTTTTCTAAGAGTATCTAATAAGGTCTGGTGTACACATACGGTTTTTTCGGCGCCGTTGCGGTTCCATACTTATGTGTGCATTCTTGCACTGATGCTGTGTACTTCAGACCGTAAGTCCTGGAGCTGTAAAAACCGGATGTGTACACCGGACCACTCCGTCACCGCAACGGCGCCGGAGCTGGAAAAACAGTATGTGTACACCGGACCTAAGACGAAATATTCCGCTCTATCAACTAATCAAGGCAACATAACTTCTCACTAGTCAATAAATGTCCTGAAAGCAAGTAGTGCTTGGAAGCACCAAGTATTTTTGGGAGCACCCTCGGTGCTCGGAAGCACTCTGCAATGCTCGGAAGCACTTTTTTGGAATATTAAGCTAAATGTTCTTAATGAGCTCCAAAAGCATAGGCCTCTGGGACAGCTCTGGATATCTTGCATATCGTTTCAATGAAAAACTGTTTGTCTTTATATCTTTATGCATACCTCTCCCAAGCAACTGACCGACCTGGTTATCAGACTCCCCACAAGCATGTTGAATCCATAAATGTTATACATATTATATGACATTGGCCACAAATGATTTTCATCAGTCACTCTGCTTAAAGCCATGGGATCCACTACTGGTTTAAATTTCTTGAAACTAAGATATTATGAAAATATTAACCCTCTGATTCATGGAATAAAGGCACAACAGCCAAACATTCAGAACTTGCATGTAATGCCAACAGCAATATTGCCATGAAACACATATTGCTTTCATGAAAAGATGAGAAATATTGGTATTCTGATCATCGATTTTGAGCCTTATGATGTGTCATTTCAACAAAATTTTGCTATTAATAATGCCATTTCAGCAACCTCAAAAAAGCTGAATATGTTCGATAATAAGATAGGTTCGACAAAGACTATGGCTGAGAACCCATTGTTTCATTATTATGTGTTCTAAGAATACAAGAAAATGTGTAAATAGGAGAGTATGTGGTCAGGAAAATGTGTTCAAGGTTCCCTAGAATATTCAGTTTTGAGGACTATTTTTGGACTAAGATAATGGAATAGTAGACACCATCAATCTTTTCGAAATGCCAACAGAAAATTTCATCAAATTATTCCGCCTGACTGAAATTGCTGCATTTGATTTCTGGTTACCAATATTCTATTTGCGTTCAGGTATTTCGTCAATTTGATCTTTATTGGTTTTTGTTTTATAACATTTTTGAATGAGTTATAGTAATCAATGTTCACATGAAAAACGAAAGCCGTAGATATAGGTTATGTATGCGAAATCATAGAAAACTGGACAAGATGTTTAAGAAATGGCGTTACTTTCTTCTTCCTTGTGGGTCCTAAGTAATAAAACATAGTGTTGTCAGCTCTGAAGTCACAGATTATGGAGGTACAGAATAGCAACATTGCTATGACACTCGGAATATTTATAAAGGCATTTTCAATTCTTATAGATTCATTATGAGTTTTGAGTTTCCCCTTTGAAACACTTCAGGTTCGGGTATTCTCAAAATTATTTCTGAATTCAAGCAGGAATAAAAACAGATGTTGCTGACGCACCATTCTGTATATTCGTATAATTTAACTTTGAATGGAAAATGATAAACACTTAATTATCGAGGTCATTACGTAGTACGGAAAACAGCATCCTTGTACGCATACATGAACAAATTTCAATTATAAGTGAATAATTGATACTTTTCAGCTATCAATAAATAAATTGGCATGGAAACTTTTGATTGTGTAAAAAAAAGGCTCTGGAAACTTGAAGTCCATACTCATCTTCAATAAAACTACTTTTCATTGAATTGCAGTAGCTTCATTAACTTATTCTAGCGGTTTCTCATTCTGGAAAAAATATAATTTCATATAAGCCTAAGTGGATAAAAAAGTTATCAAAACACTCCAAAAATATCAAGTGTTTCAAAGATCTGTTATCCGATAAAATCAAAAAAATTTTATCCAGTTGTTCTGTCGGTTGTCATTTCGTTCCGATATTTAATTTTTTTGAATTTCGGTTTGTTTTGAAGCTCTTGTAGGATATAATTTATTGATCTTTCGAGACATTTGAACAATTTATAAGATACATGACACGAGTAAGCCATCTACACAAGCAAATACTAGAGCAAACAGCAATTTTGCCAGAGGTGGACTCATCAGATAGGCTGAATCCTCTGGCACCTGCCTATGACAACCCCAGAAGCGGCGAAGTGAGAGATCGTGATCGACGCGCTTATGCTGCGTTGGAATGTGAAGTAGCTAGCGTGCGTCAATCAGTGTTGCCACCTTCTGGCAACTCAGTTAATCTACGCCACCTACACACTCTCCCACCAGTGGCGATGGTGACGAATGAAGGAAGAAAAAGTGCGATGTCATGCAGAGAACCGCCATGTTCAAAGATAGAAGAGCACATAGATGAGTAATCTCATTGAGATTAGCTTATATTTGGCATCACGTCGGGGTCACCACTTTGGCGGTTTTCGTGAGTTCGCGCCATGTGAAGGACGGCGCACTTTAAGGGAAAGTTGTTTCGTCCTAGTGCCAGAGGTGGACTCATCAGATAGGCTGAATCCACTGGCACTTGCCTATGACAACCGCAGAAGCGGCGTAATGAGAGACCATGACCGACGCGTTAATGCTTGTTAGAAGGATGTAGCTGGCGTGCGTCGGTCAGTGGTGCCATAGTTTGGCAACTCAGTTGATCTATGCCGCCTACAAATTCATAATTTCAAGCCTTCTGGGCAGATTATTATAGATTTTGATTTCAATGTATATGAACGATTGAGTATACTTACTGGTGTTGTGCCCTGGAATACAGAAAATATCAGTATATCGGGTTCTGTAGTTGTGAAAGTGTGGACATGTTTCTAAAAGATGGATATCTTCGGATACACATCAGACAATTCAGGGAAAAAATACTGGAAAAAGTTAGTATTTTGTTCTCTTTATATATTGGTCTCCATGATTCACGAGGCCCCAATCTGCATATGAGGCGAATAAGTCTTTTTGAGAAATGAATGCTTGGCCAGCAGCTGCTGAGGAGCTCCATAAAAATTCAATGTAGTAAAGGTGACTATAGACACCTTCCAAGTAAGTTGTACGATTGGTAGTATGCTCTCGAGATGCGAAGTTGCGTAGTACGATTTGATGAGCTTTGTGCAGAGGTAGTCAACACGATGTTGCTACCTCAAGGAATCATTCGTGCTGTCTACTGGTCAGAATCGGATACGTACTCAGATAATTAAACATTCTTTGGATTATAATTTCGTCAAAAATCTTGCTATCTGACTATAGAAATAGAAATTCGGCGTTAGTTGGCGATATTGTCTGTTTCATCTTTTTTGTGAATTGGTATGACTCTTGCTAATTCGAAAATCAACGGAGAATAACTAGATGACACCGATATATTCAGAAAATGTGTCATATGTTCGGTAATAAGGGGAGCAATTGATTCAAACACTTGGGCTGAAATGGTATCTGGACCGGTGCTGCTGTTATTTTTCGAACCAGCTATAGCAGACAATATCTCATCTGGCAGCACAGGAAATAATAGCAAATTGTTGTCCATCAAGGGATGTGTTGTAAAAAGTTTTTCAACAAAAAGTTTAAAACAAAATAAAACAAAGAATTTAGTGGAAAATGAATAAAATTTTTATTGTATTACAAAGAGAAAAGTTCGGCAATTATGAATGAAAAATGATATCTGACAAATGTCCACCACGACCACGCTGACAGACGTTGATTCTTTCATCAAAATTTTTAATCACTTTTTGGCAAGATGGAGGGTCTATTTCGTTAATGACATCACGGATTTTGAGTTTTAAGGCTGCAATCGATTCGATTGGCTCCGTATAAACTCTGTCTTTAACATAGCCCCACAAAAAATAATTCAGTGGTGTTAAATCACACGATCTGGCCGGCCACTTAACAGCTGAATTTCCTGAAATTATGCGATCGGGAAATTTGGTTTGCAATAAATTGATCGTTTCATTGGCTGTGTGACATGTGGCACCGTCTTGTTGAAACCACATTTCAGTGACATCCATGTCATCAATAAAAGGCCAAAATTCAGTTGTTAACATCTCGCGATAGCGTGATCCATTGACTGTTACCGTATTTCCAGCCTCATCTTCGAAAAAAAAACGGCCCAATCACACCTCCAGACCACATAGCACACCACACAGTGACACGTTGAGCATGCAAAGGCTTCTCAATAATTGCTTTAGGATTTTAAGAAGCCCAAATGCGGCAATTTTGCTTGTTGACGTACCCTGACAAATGAAAATATGCTTCGTCTGAAAAAATGATTTTTTGAGAAAAACCAGCAGGTTGTTCCTGAATGAACTGAGCGAATCTACGGCGATTTGAATGGTCGTTCAGCTTCAATTCCTGCACCAGTTGAATCTTGTAAGGCTTCAAAGCCAAATCCTTTCGCAAAATTCGCCATGTTGTGCTTTTGGATAACCCCAATTGTTGAGAACGTCGTGAAATTGATAAATTTTGATCTTCTTCAACACTGTGGCTCACGGCAGCGATGTTTTCTGTTGAACGACCCGGTCGAACACGTGTTGGTGTTGGCACATTTTGTACCGAGCCTGTCGACTCAAATTTCGCCACCAAATTCTTGATAGCGGTCTCAGAAGGACGTTTATGTGGTCCGAAAATATCACGAATTTTACGAAATGTAACTTTAACAGAACGACCATTTTCATAGTGGATTTGAATTATTTTAATGCGATTTTCGAGCGAAATTGAATTCATTGTAACAATTGCCAAAGCATATACTGCGAATACGTCAAAAAACTAAATGTCAAAACTGTCATGTGGCGCCGGTGTTACCACATTGAAAAACAAAGTTCTTGTTGAAAAACCCGGTACATACCACCGACAGTGAGTCTCCATATAAAAATTGCGTAATGATATTTAACTTACTTCAGCAAAATATCCACCAAAAACCTTGACGATATTCTGAGGGCATGATATATGCTCACCGTCAACTGTCAGCGAAACACATCCTTAACTTCGTTTTTATTTCCTAGTTCGTTATTTAACTAATTTTCAGACAGTTCCATATTACTCAAGTATCCATATTACTGGATCTAAAAAGGACATTTCATTGAACTTTTGGTATAATAATTTCCTGTACTTACATTCAGCAATTCTCTATTGATCTTGTATTCCTTTGAATCTTGAATTCTGGAATAGCCAGTTGACATTTTTCATGTGATCTCTGGCCTGTAATATTTCGAAATTTATCCATCCAGGTCTTTGCCCAAAATGAGGTCGACAGACTCTGGGGAAAAAAGCAGTTTCAAATGAATATTTGATAATACGACAAAATCTTGGAACTTTTCATCGATGTAACCTTCGCGTATGAAAAAATTTGAACATCAGTATTTTTTCAGTTGTATTCAAGTTCGATCATGATCAGATCAATATTTTTGAGTTATGTCGACACAGACAGGGAGAAAAGACAGAAGGAAGGATATTGACGAGATTGATACTCGCCAAATTTCATTAGAGTCTGATGAATATTTCCCGAAAAAAATTTAAATCTCCGCGAATAAACATCATATAAAACTGAAATTTGGAGTACCCTCATGAAATACTAAATCACGATCTGAGCCCAATTTCATTCAGATAAATCGTTTTCGTAAAAAAAGTTTCACAAGAAGAATTTTGAATTTTTTGTAAAGCTACTATTATCACGGAATTTCAGATAACCTTACCAGTTGTTTTCAACGAGCCGTACAGAAGTTTTAATCTGATCGCGTCAGTACTTCCCGAGGTATACGGGAACATAAAAATTTAAAATCAACACGAAATTTTACATTTTTTTCCAATATGCCTGAAATTAACTACCGTACCGAAATGAAGTTTGGACCATAATTGAAAAATACTGAAATATTGAGGTTTAATAAATCGTTTACGAAAAAAAGTTTCGCAAGAATAATTTCGATAATTTTGGAAATTTTTTCAACAGATGCCATTCTCAAGAAATCTCACATAAAATTGCGAGTTGCTTATTTCAAGCACTCACGAAGTTCCAATCGCGTCAGTTCTTCTCGAGTTATTAGGTAACTAACTAACCCTAAAATTTCAAGTAGCCATGAAATTCAATTACTTTTTCCAAATATCGCCGAAGTGAATACCGTTGTTTAAATTTGATTTTGCCCATTAACGAAATCGTTATATTGAGGCTTGAAATCTACCCTGGAAATTTCAAGATAAGTAGTCGGTTTTCCTTCGAAATTTAAAGCTTACGGCGGGTCGACAGATTTAAATTTAACTACGGATTCCAACCTTCTCATTCAAGGCAATTTTTGGCTCAAAATTCGAAAATTACAGCACTAATGAAAAAAATAGTTTTAAATATCGGTGTCTTTAAACCCAGGAAATTGGGGAAATCTATGGGCACTATTCGTACAAAACTCAGTTTACAAATATATTCATTTTCGATCAATACCTTCATTAGTTGTAGCAATATACTAACTGACAAAGAAACTGCAACACCCGAAAGGAGCTTTTTAAAATTTAAATTTTTTTGGTAAAAAGTAGATAGTAGAGCAAGAAGTGAATGATTAAACTTTGAAGAAAAAAGTCGTGGAGGTTTTTTCATGTAAACATTTTTTGTTACTTAAATATTGTAGTCATTTTTTGCAAATCTTTCAAATTTTACAATAAACCAGTTGTTCGAAAATATCCAAAGTCGGTGTTTAGTTGTTGTTGATATGCCTAGAGCACGTGTACGCGGAATTTATCGCCAGCTAAGTGAATTCGAAAGAGGTCGAATCATTGGTCTACGGAAGGCGGGGTTGTCATTTCGAGAAACCGCTAACTGTACGAACAGAAATCCAACTGCTGTTATGAGATGTTGTCAAGTGTGGTTCGATAATGCCCAAAATCGAAGAAGAGTATGCACCGGACGGCGAAGGGGCACAAATGAAGTTCAAGATCGACGTCTTAGACTTATGGCCATTAGAGACCGATTTGCGACAACTCGATCTTTGGCTAATGAGTGGTTAGGTGTAACAAGGCCATCCTGAAACTGTCCCAATGGCTTACCGCCGTATGAGGTCTTTTGGACTGCAGCATTATCGACCCCATCTTATGTTTCCTATTACGGTTGAGCATCGCCGTCAGCGATTACAGTGGTGCAGAGAACGACAGCATTGGAATGTGGAATGGCTTCAGGTCGTCTTTCTTGATGAATCTCGATTCTCTTTGGGTGCACATGATGGCCGAAAAAGGGTTAGACGACTTCGGGGAGGAAGACGTGACACACATTTTGATGTTGAGCGTCATGTACACCGGACAGTAGGCGTTATATCTATATAATTATTTCTACTAGCGGTTTCGAGAGGCAAGCGTAATCAAATCTGACCACAACATGATTTCGGCAGCATATTGGTTAGTGCTATGGCCTGTCACGCAGAAGTTTTGAATTTCGATTCCCAACCAGAGTGGTTACCAATCCACATATTGACCCCTTCCAATGAAGATTGTCTTGCTGATTGGAATATTCTCATGAACTTTTGCATGAGTTTTCAAACCGATGGCTGAAATATAAATGTTCCTGCAAAATTTTATAAGAACCATTACTATTCGGAGATAGCGAAATCTTTTTATCAGAAATTCAAGCTTTTGCAGACGAGAGAAATATATATGGCCGATCTGAATAAAAAAATTGAACATCCGTGCAATAGCTCCTTATTTCATCTCACTGTTTTTTAATTCATTTGTCTTTTGGAGAACCTCCCCTTGGCTACAGCACTTATCATGCGACCTTCGAATCTGCGACCTTTTTTTTATGCAAGCTGTATCGATAATCGTTTTGAGTCACTTCATGTACTTGAGTCCATACAATATTCATTATATTGATGTATGCGTACATGGTTCAATGAAATTGAGTCATAGAAATTTGATGAAGTTTTTTCATTGAAACAATGAATACGATCTTCAACCAATGAAACAAGAATGATGTATTTATTCATTAATAACATGAAAAGTTCATTGATATAATGAACAACTATTTTTTGAGTGCAAATGTGTTTGCCGGACAGGCACGACAATTAACTAGCTAACCTGTCGTTATGTTCACTAAGCGCTGCTTAAAGTAGGGGTTCGTTCATTACCTCGGACTGCTCGGATTGTCGTTCGTTATTTACATCCAGATAGAGGGGAGTACACATGTCAACCGTTCGGCAAACAGATTTGATGGAGCGAATCGATCACGATCTTTCTGTCGGGGTACTTTAATGGAGCAGAGCGATTCTATCTCACAGACACAGAATACAGTTATATTGAATTTGACAACTTGTTGATATCTATTACACAGAAATCTTTCCCATTCAATCTTCATATCATGTTATACTAGGTCGCTAGCATAATTCGGACAAAGTATGTTTTGATTCGGAATATACATTAGTAACTTTCAAATGACAGTTTGTTAGTTCATTTTGAGGAGCAAAACACATCTGAAATGCGAACCAGCGAAAATAATTATGTTCAGAATTCCGTTCGTTACACCTAGGCAAAACCATCTATATCTGAAGTATGATAAGTTTGAAATTGATGAAACTTGTCCTGTCTACATTCATGCACTTTTTTTTTTAAACCAATTTTCTGTTCTATTCAGAACTATTTCTGCCTTGATGGTTATTTCAGGAATGTTAATTCAGGGTTGGGATTTCATCCTCAAAAATTATTTCTTCTGCCAATGTTTCCGAAACTTCGTTTCCAGTTGCCTTCGTAGATGTTTCTGGTTCACGAGTCTCGGAGATCACTAGGGGAAGTGTCTCTTTCTCCATGCATGAAACTTCTGGATCTTTAACATTTTCTGGAATGCTTGTTTAGCCGATGTGAAAATCATTTATGTGAAGAATAAAGATGACTGACCCGAGTATACTCCCCTGTGGTATACCTAACATATAAAGATAGGTTCTGATAGGTACTCATTCATACCATCGTCTATATATGTTCTTTCTGATATTTCTTTCAGATATGAAAGTAGTTGTATTTCTATTGTGATCTCATAAATAGCCTGTTCAAATTAATCTTCCTTTGATGTATTCATGTTGATTGTCAGAATAAAGATTGCAGTTGGTCGAAAAGGGGCATAGTTGTTTGAAAACTACCACTTCAAAAATCTCTGAAAATGCTGGTAAACTGCTTATTGGCCTGTAGTTCTGATGCTCATTGGGATAACCTTTCCTAAAGATTTGTTTAACTATTGCTTTCTTCAGTTTTTCAGGAAAGATTCTATACTTTGAAGAATTGATGATAATTAAGATAGATGGTCGTAAAATCTCTGTAATTTGGCCAAGAAGATCAGGTGATTTGATCTCTTTAGATTTTTGTGTGAAGTGACATCTGAACACAAAACCCTTTGAAGTGTGAATCAATAATTTGAAAAATTTTATTGAGAGAATTTTCGGGAATTGTAATATTTTGATGCAAAATCCAAATATTATTAGAAGGTTAAATGAAATTTTAATGAAAAGGGCACGAATATGTATTCAAAAAAGAGTAAACCATTTCGGAAATTGTAAGTTTTCTATTGATCCCTATATAGTTTCGCCTTCCGTAGGTTTTCTATGTTTTTATTTAGAATTTATTGTAATTCCTGCAGTTTTGTTGGTTTTTGTGCATTTAAGCTCAATATCTGAATAACGTTATTCTATACAGAATATAAGCGATTAAATATGAATTTCAGATTCGAAAAAACTATAATGGAACTCAGGAACAACTTCGCCTTTTTGGACAATACAGCTTCACCACCTAGTTCAGAATATTCTCAATGCGGAATCGTTGGGTGGATGTTGCCATTTCGCTAAATTTCATTGAGAGGTAAAGTTGCGTTTAGCGGTTTCAATACGATAATAGGTGACAGCTCCAGAAACGCATTTGAACAAGCGTGAAAAAGCTTCTGATTCACGTCAATGCTTTTGTAGTTTCTCAGTGGAAGTTACGGTAAAAACTTGTTTACTATCGACTAAAAGGCTTCTGTCGTTTATCGACTAATATAAAATTTTAGGATTCAGTGTCCACGACAGGAATATTATGCATCTTGAGATACCTTATCTTTAAGAAAAAACGCTGCAAATTTTACACGAGGGTTTATTATTTTCTCAGTTAAGTAACCCAAAACCATTGATACCTTAAATAAAACTTATACAGCGTGCCAAAAAAGTAAAATCACTCGTCAATAATGAGTGTACGAAGAACTATTAAGGAATTCCTCGCACCCGTCGATTTTTGACTTCAAAACCAATTTATCCTGTGCTTTTTTGAGTTTGATATTTCTCAGTTCACTACTTAATTTTTTCATCCGGAAATATATGGATTGTGACTCATCAAATGAAAGGTAATTTGATTACCTTTTCAGCGATGTGGCTTGATGTAGAATTTTTTCATTGAAATATTAGGAAATAATTTAGAATATTCATTTAGGAGGGTACTGTAATCAGACCATTATTCTTTTATTGATTAATAATGATAATAATGATGATAATTATATATTTATTCAATCAGAGGCTCATTAAAATACAATAAGATTGGTTTCGTAAAAACAGAATACGTAACTCAAAACAATTCACTTTTACGAAAATCAAAAGATAAACTCTAAGGATATGGTTCATAGTAAACAATTGCATTATACAAAGTAGTTTTGAAAACTTTCAGGTTGGATGTCCCCCTAAACCCTTGGGGTAGAGCACTAAATAGCCTTAGGCTCATGTACAAGCGCGACTTTTCTATTAAGGTTAAAGAGTGACGTGGGTACAAGTATGTGTATATGTGCGCCTAGTGTTGTTACAGTTTAAATTTTGTTGGAAGTACCTTCATGAAAACGAGTACCCTATATGCGTTTAGACCACATGCAGTTAAAAATGTGTTATCTTCAGAAGGCCCTCTACAAGATTCTCTAAAACCTAACTTTAGTATAATTCTAAAATGAATTTTTGCCTCAGAAACACTTACCTTATTACTATAAGGGAAATTCTCGAACCCATGGATTTGTAATTCAAATTGAATTAAACTTAACTTTCATTGTCGTTCACAAAACTGAATTGGTCATCAAATGACCTTTGATGCGATATATCACATGCAATATTTTTCAAAAAAAAACTGTTGAGGTTTGAGGGTATAAATAAATCCCCAACAATGCATTTCTCAAACTTCGAAAATGGAAATAGAAATGAATATAGGGAAATTATCGAACCCATGGATTTGTAATTTATATTGAATTAATAATTAACTTTCATTTTCGTTCACATTACTGAATTGGTCATCGAATGACCTTTTATGCGATATATCACATGCAATATTTTTCCGAAAAAAAACTATTTTAACGTTTAAGGTTATAAACCCTCAATTCTTAAACTACATACATTTTTCAAATTCGAAAATAGAAATCGGCGGGTAGGAGGATATTTTTCAATATTTATTATTTTAAGAATAAGAATCTGACACCAATCAAAAATTGTTAATTTTCTAATGAAAAAATTGCCTTACAAATTCTTTTTCAGTAACGCCACTCAATATGCAATGGAATGTTCTTCCATTTGATATATCACAATCCATATATAACTATTTGAAAAAACAATAGTATGGGGGTGTGGAACGTAAAGGGTGGGAGATTTCGAATTCAAAAAAGCATAGGGATACCTGCTTTCGGAATTACAAATTCTAGGATCCGTGGATTTTCCTAAATAATAATTATTAAAAGAATAATGGTCTGATTGCAGTACTCTCCAATCACAATTTCTATATTGATTTGTGATTTTTTATTGAAAAACGGCACGACAAATCCTTTTTTTAGTCGAATCGCTGAGTAGGTGATCAAATTATCTTTCATTTGATGTATCACAACCCATATATTCCAATTTGAAAAAATAAAGTAGTGGGGTGCTGTTGGGGATGAGAAATATAGAATTCGAAGAAACACAGGATAAATTGCTTTCGGAATTCAAAATCAACAGGTGCAAGGATTTTCCTCGATAATTCTTCATTCAAAAGTTATTGACGAGTTACGTTACTTTTTTGGCACGCTGTATACTATTCATATCCCATTGGATTTTCACCCCAAAATTGGCTGCGTTTTTCATTATACCTCAGGAACCACTGGTCGGAAATCATTCGGGTATAATTTTTTTGGTTGAGTTATGCAACAATAATAAATGTTGAAAGTTTCATGAAAATTCGGTAGTAAGTTCCTGAAAAATATTTTTTTTCCCTCCAACCCCCAATTTTGAGCCCTCAGGGTTCACCGATCCTGCTGAAAAGCTTGGAGGATCAATTCCGAGTGACACACAATCTTTCTACCAAGTTTCGCGGATTTCGGTCCAGTACTTTCTGAGAAAAGCCCTGGACAACGGACGGCGGACGGCGTACGGCGGACGACGGACGGACGGATTTTTTTTTATTCGTTTATTCAAATCTACATACTCCACAACGTAAACTGTGAAATTTTCAGGGGGGGTTTGAAATTTTTTTTTCTTGGTCGATCACTAAGGTTTATTAGTTGATTTTATCAAATAATAAACCAAAAGCATTGTCCATTACTCATAACAATGGAGAACAATGAAATGTAATCAATTCATGCTAGGTAACGGTTCGAATTAATTTATTCTTTGATTTTACAGAGTTGTGTGGCGGGCTGGATGACTCATTACAGTTTTAGATGTCAAACTGTCGATTATTCAAATGACCCCATGGCTCTGAGAGTGAGTTTTTTCAAACCTCATATTCACGATTGGTTATCACATTGATTTTATTTGTTTTTCAGATGGCCAGAGGATGCTGGTGGTACTATATGTCAAAGTTCTTCGAATTTTTCGATACGGTAAGCTTAACTAAGATAATAACTATGTGAACGATAAATTAAATTATGATTGTGTCCTCCACGAATAAGCCAAAAATGATGGAATTTGTGCGATGAGTACTGGAAAGAAACTGATAATTTCTAAGCTATAAGAGGTTTGTCCGTATGAAAGTGTAAGAATCAATTATTTTCACTCCTTCAAAGTACTCTCTCAGAGACAAGATGGACTTCTGCCAACGCCGTTTACACTGCTGATACGATCGCTGAAAGTCTTCAATTGTGAGGCTCTGCATTTGCCGTGTCGTTTCATCCTTGATGGCTTCCACATTCCCCAAGTGCCCATTTTGCATTTCGGGAAAAGGAAGAAGTCGCAAGGAGCTACATCAGGTGAATAAGGCGGGTGTTCTGTTACGGTGATTGAGCTTTGGGTCAAAAACTCTGTTCTGGACTCAAGAGCTTCAGAATGATTTTCGCGCACAATTTTTTCATCTCAAGTTTTCCTCAGAATTTCGTGGACGATTGTTTTGGGAATTGACGGTTCCTCAGCTATCATTCTGTCAATCGACGGTCTTTAAGGACACAACCGCGTTCAATATTTTCCTCAGAACTCGATGTGGAGGGGCGTCCTGTGCGTTGGTCATCTTTCACATCTTCTCGGCCTTCCCGAAACCTTTTCAACCACTTGTTGACGGTTGGTTCCTTTAGAAAATTGTCTCCGTAAACTTGTTGCAAACACTCAAAAATCTCACGACCATTCTCACCTAGCTTTGCAAGAAATTTGATGTTGATGCACTGTTCCTCAATCAGAAAGAGCTACATGCCGACGGCAGGTAAAAAAGAGGTTACTTTCAACAAGCACAGGTAAATCTCACTTACTCACAAAGTGCTACGGCTCGAACTGAGCTTTGAGGGGATTGCCGAGAGAGGAGGGACCACCAGTTGACATGTTGCCCCAAATTTTTTATTCGTATTTTCCGGACAAACCTCGTATATTTGGCGACGTTTCGAGGACTTTCGTCTGCTTCTTAAGGCCTGAAAAGATTTAAAAAAATTCAAACACTCAACCACCAACTACAAACAATACAATAAATCACCTTCATAGAATTTATAAATACCAGAGAACAAACAGAGATGGAGCATCCAACTATTTAAACTCCTAAACATCAAAATTTTCAGAGCACGTGCAAATTCTCAAAACAACTGATCATGGATCAATGGAAAACCTAACTCATCAAACGTTATATTATACAAAGCTAATTGATACTATATATATTTCACAACTTTATTCATAAATTATTTCTAACGTGTCTCTTAAGCAGGACATCTTTTCAAGCTCTAAGTATATTCTGGAATCATCTCATAATTTCACTGACCAATGTCTCTTTATTTCATACTTTTCATTCATACTCTACTAAAGACGGTTTTCATTTTTAAGACACACGAAAATATACCCCAAGACCTCATCAGGATTCGAACCCGGTACCTTCAGTATCCTAGACAATGTCTCCATCATCTAGGCTACCGAGATAGCCTAGAATTGTCCGTTATATTTATCCTACTATGACTCATGCCTAATTAAAAAACTTTCGAAGTTGACTAATGAGACCTGTTATGTTCACCCTGTTATGGAACACCGTGGTAATGTTTGGAGTGCCGAACTGATTTGCGACCTGAGCTTGAAAGTTTACAACGTAAAGCTACACGTTTATGGGTCAGCCGTGCAAGTCCTAACAATACAACTATGAAGAGAGATTGAGGCTGGCGGGTCTGACGTCATTTGAAATATTTGAAAAATTTTTTTTCTACTTTTTCCACTTTTGTCTCTCAGTATTACTGTGTGCTCCAAATAGAAATCTTGTTTATTTTAGGGTTCATGAGTCCTAAGACCCCTACCTTCAGTTGGTTTTTAATAATAATAATATTAATAACAGTTCGGTCGTTCTTAGCATATGATCGCCTTAATCATTCTTGATTATGCCTTATTCTTGGTTCATCATAGAAGATATTTCAGTCGTCATACTATCATTACCATAATAAGTGATGGATTAATTAAACTAGCACGTATAACGAGTGATTTATTTAAGCTTCCATATAACCTTGTTACTACAACATGGCGACATTACAAGTAGTAAGTGAATTGTCAAAATGATCAAGAACAGAATATCACACAGAAAGTAGAACATAGAAAACTAAAAGTGCATTCTACATCATATAGCCATAGGCCTTAGTATTAATTGCATTCTAACACCCTGCCACAATTAATACAAATCTTACATCTACTCTCTAAGACCTAAATGAAATCTATGTTTTGAAAACAATGGATATTTTAAATTTTTAGTTAAGATATCTGCAGTTTGTTCATTGCTGTTAATGTATTTAATAGACATTGATTTATTTTCTACTAAGTCTCTAACAAAGTTATATTTCACATCGATATGCTTCAATCTCTTATGTTCCCATTTTCGTGTAAGTTCAATACAAGATTGATTATCTTCATAAATTGTAAAAGTTGTTTTTGCAAAACCAAATGATTTTAATAAATTAGAAAGCCAAATACCCTCACGTGCTGCTTCTGCAAGAGCAACATATTCAGCCTCGGTTGAAGAGATTGCTACAGTTGACTGCTTTTTTGTTGTCCAACAGACTGTACTTCCGAACACTTTAAACAAAAACCCGGTTGTCGATTTTCTATCAGTCTCATCTCCTGCCCAATCTGAGTCGGCATATCCTTCCAACACAGTTGACACTTTATTGTCAAAAAACAACTCAAAGTTCATAGTTTGTTTCAAGTACCTTAATATTCCCTTCAATAGAATCCACAATTCTTCAGTAGGGTTGTTTTGAATTCTGCTACAAAAATTTATAGACGCACTAAGATCAGGACGTGTTGCTAGATTTATGTACATCAAAGACCCTATTAATTCACGAATCGGTTTCTTCACAGAATTAGTAGTCTTTTTCACATCATGAATTACTTTATTAATGTTCATGGGAATTTTTGATCCATTACAGTCTTGCATTCTGAATTTTTCCAATATACTTTTTATATAATCCTTTTGACTTAAATAAATTCCATTTTCAGTTCTTCTCAAGTTTATTCCCAAAAATTGCTTCAAGTCACCCATATCTTGCATTTCAAAAGTCTGCGTCAGTTTTTCTTTCAAATTGTTCACTTCGATTTTGCTATTGCTAGCTATAATTATGTCATCAACATATAGTAGTAAATATATTTCTATATTACCTACATGCTTGTAGTATAGACAGGGGTCATTTTCTGATCTAACTAGTTCTTGTTTGACTGCAAATTGATTGAATTTCTTGTTCCAACAGTAAGGGGCCTGTTTTAATCCATACAGAGCTTTATTTAACTTGCATACCTTGTTTCCATAATTCAGACCTTCTGGTACTGTCATATAAATATTCTCGGTAATTGTTCCATGGAGAAATGCTGATTTTACATCCATTTGCTGAACGGTTAAATTTTTATGATTTATTATTGCAATTAGTGTTCGAACTGTTGATAATCTGGCAACAGGTGCCCACGTTTCTTCATAATCAAAACCTCCTCGTTGCATAAATCCTCTTGCTACTAGTCTAGCCTTATATTTACAAATATTCCCTTTGTCATCTTTCTTTAAACGAAATACCCATTTGCTGTCAATTAGTGAAATATTTGGTGGTTTATTAACGAGAGTCCAGGTATTATTATTCTTTAGAGAAGTTATTTCTTCTGAAATGGCTTGTCTCCATAAATGGAAATCATCTCTAGACTTGGCTTCTTCCAGACTCTGTGGTACATCATTTATAAAGGATTCAACACTCATTGCTAAGTGATCAATTTCCATATTGAAATCTTGATATCTTGAAGGTACTTTCTTCGCTCTAGTACTTCTTCTTAGTTCTTGTGTTTCCTCCGTTTCATCAATTTCATTCTCTGAAGATTCCTGTTCATCTACTTCCTGTTGGTTTTCAATCTTAGTTGTATCACAGTTTGATTCAATCTCAGTAATTCCAGTTGTTAGCAAATCTTCCAATCTTCGATTTTCACAAAATATTACATCCCTAGCTGTCACTATCTTATTCGTTTTAGGATTCCACAACCTATATCCATTATGGGTATAGCCCATCATAATGCTTGCTTCTGCTCTAGAATCAAATTTACTTTCAAGTTTTCCTTTATGTATGCGAATATAAGCGAGACAACCAAAAACTCTTAGATGACCTATGCTAGGCTTTTTATTATAAAACATTTCTGCTGGTGTAATATTCTCTAGTGCTACAGTGGGACTTCGGTTTAAAAGATATGTTGCACATAGAATAGCCTCACCCCAAAACTTTTTATCCAACTTTGAATGTAGAATCATAGCTCGAGACCTTTCCAATAGAGTCCGATTCAACCTTTCGGCAACACCATTTAGTTCAGGAGTATAAGGTATCGTGTTACAAATTTGAATACCTTTGGTTGTGCAAAAACTTACAAAAAGATTGGATAAATATTCTCCACCATTATCACATACCAAATTTGCAATTTTAACCGAAAATTTTGCAGATACAAATGCCTCATATTTTTTAAAACATTCAAAAACTTCAGATTTATTTTCTATTAAATATACAACTGTGAAATGTGTAAAGTCATCAAGAAACGTAACAAAATATTTTTTATTGTCATAAGTTGATGGAGTGACTGGTCCACAAACATCACTATGAATAACTTCTAGTGGTCTAGTTGTACTCCTACTAGAATGCTTGTTGAATGGTAACTTTGTCATTTTACTTTGTATACAAATTTCACACTTGCTTTCATTCAATTTTGTATCTGACTTTTGCTTACAGTCTATATCCTTAACCATATCAGATCTTGCCAAATTTAAAACATTACTGTAACCCAAATGACCTAATCTCACATGCCAAATATTAATATCAGAACAGGCATTATTTGCTTCATGTTTTTTAAACACCTCAAATTCAATCTGATAAAGACTATTTATTTTACTTCCAACTGCTAATAAAACAGAATTTCTTTCTATAATTGCCTTACTTTCTACGAACGTGACCTTTAATCCTTCTTTAACTAAACATTGAACAGAGAGCAAATTATGACGAAGGTCTTTTACATATAAGACATTCTTAATCTCAGCTATTTTATGTTTTTTACAATCTTTCAGGATAACATATATACTACCTACCTTTGTAGCCAATAAATACTCATTCGACTTAGCAACAAATATCTTGATGGGTTTTTCCAAATCCCTGACTGAACTAAATATGTAGAGATCATTTACAAGATGATCTGTCGCTGCAGAGTCGATATACCATCTTACAGTTACTTCTTCATCTTGCACACTACCAGGTCTATCTTTCATAACAGGAAATGCCACATGCTTTTCTTCAGGTTCGTTTTCTACCTCATTTGCTTGTTTACGGAACCAACATCGACTTCTTGTGTGTCCTTTCTTCCCACAATTATGGCATTTGAATGATTGATGATTACTGCTATTACCTCCATTTTTACTTGCCTCTACACGCCATGGGCTCTTTGTTGATTTTGTCCCAAACATCTGCTTACGATTTAAAAAGGCTGCAGAATTTGCAGGTGAATCTGAACTATTTTTATTTTCATTTCATGGTCCAACAACTTTCCCTTGACAAATTCCAATGTCAATTTTTCAGGATCCAAAGTTTCTAGAGCAGTAACAATATTGTCAAAACTTTTTGGTAGCGTTAACAACAAGTGACAAACTACATCAGTTTCTTCTAGTTTTGCTCCAACAGACTTCAGTTCTCTGATTATTTCATCAAACTTCACATAGTATTTTTCAAGTGAATCATCACTGAACTTCATTGTCAAAAGCTTCTTACGCAGGTATAACTGTGAAGCAACACCTTTCCTCTGAAATACTTTTTCTAATGCATTCCACATCTGATAGGCAGTGGATTTATCTTTTACATATTGTAGTTGGGAATTAGAAATGCATTGTATTATGAGAGACTTGCATTGTTTGTCCAGCTTCAGGAACGTTTCGTCGGGATTACTGCGTTCACCTTTAATACAGACTTTCACATTATGTTGATCCAATAGTATTTCCATGCGAAATCGCCAGTGATCGTATCCAGTTCCATCGAATTGCATTATACCATATTTTTCGACAACGAACTTGTCCAGCGCTTCAGCCATTTTAAGGTTAGATATGATATTTTCCAAACTTTCAGAATTATATTGAAAATAAGTAATTTGCTATATTCCTCGTTATTTTAAACGTACCATCTGGGCCCATAACCTGATGGATTAATTAAACTAGCACGTATAACGAGTGATTTATTTAAGCTTCCATATAACCTTGTTACTACAACATGGCGACATTACAAGTAGTAAGTGAATTGTCAAAATGATCAAGAACAGAATATCACACAGAAAGTAGAACATAGAAAACTAAAAGTGCATTCTACATCATATAGCCATAGGCCTTAGTATTAATTGCATTCTAACAATAAGTACACCATAATCAACACATGAATGCCATAACCATACATAAGGGAAAAACTAACATAATTTTCATAATTGTTGCATAAAGTACACATCAAAATCAATACATAATGGTTATAAGGAGTGTGAGCTGCTTCATTATTATCATACATAACATACATCAGAATACATGAAGGTCATAACTCACATATCATTCATAATTTGTCGTAATCTATTCATAATTTGTCATGATTAGTAATCTCGATATATATTAAGATAAATCTTCGTTAATTCAATTGGGTTTATTCGTGTGTTATATTATTAGGACATCTAATTTTCCCGAAAAAAATCGAATAAACACATTGCTAAGTAATATTTCAACAAAAAGCATGAGTGCTGGTGGCAACAAAAATCCGAGTCGAAAACGAGGATTTTCGCACCTGCACGAATGCTTTTTGTTAAAAAATATATCTTTGCAATGTGTTTTTTCGAATTTTTTTACAGGAAAAATTAGATGCCCGAATGTTATTTGACAAGACCATTTCATGAGTAACAGATTTTTCTGCATGCATTATTTGTGGGTTTTCAAACGTAATGTAATTTTGGTGATAACAACTGTCAAGTTTTACCGCGGGTAAACTCGAATAAACTGCTGACAGCTCCTGTCAAACAGTTTTTCCGCCTAGAAACCATTTGTAATTCAAAATTGCGCGTTTCTGATTGATGGAAATTACGACGGGCCAAATAGTCATAAGTGATATCATAAGGGCATCTAATTTTTCCAAAAAAAATCGAAAAAACACGTTGCTAAGTAATATTTCAACAAGAAGCATGAGTGCTGGTGGCAACAAAAATCCGAGTCGAAAACGAGGATTTTCGCACCTGCACGAATGCTTTTTGTTAAAAAATATATCTTTGCAATGTGTTTTTTCGAATTTTTTTACAGGAAAAATTAGATGCCCGAATGTTATTTGACAAGACCATTTCATGAGTAACAGATTTTTCTGCATGCATTATTTGTGGGTTTTCAAACGTAATGTAATTTTGGTGATAACAACTGTCAAGTTTTACCGCGGGAAAACTCGAATAAACTGCTGACAGCTCCTGTCAAACAGTTTTTCCGCCTAGAAACCATTTGTAATTCAAAATTGCGCGTTTCTGATTGATGGAAATTACGACGGGCCAAATAGTCATAAGTGATATCATAAGGGCATCTAATTTTTCCAAAAAAAATCGAAAAAACACGTTGCTAAGTAATATTTCAACAAGAAGCATGAGTGCTGGTGGCAACAAAAATCCGAGTCGAATACGAGAATTTTTGCACCTGTACGAATGCTTTTTGTTGAAAAATATTACTCTGCAATGTTTTCTCGATTTTTTTTACAGAAAAAATTAGATGCCCGAATGGTATTTGACAAGACTATTTCATGGGTAACAGATTATAATTACGTTTGTTTTCAAAGGTATTGTAATTTTCGGTGACAACAACTGTCAATATTTTCCACCTAGAAACCATTTGTAATTCAAAATTGCGCGTTTCTGATTGGTGGAAATTACGACGAGGCAAATAGTCGTAAGTAATATCATAAGATAATCTAATTTTTCCGAAAAAAATCTAAAAAACACGTTGCTAAGTAATATTTCAACATTTAACATTAACGAGAAGCATGAGTGCTGGAGGCAACAAAAGTCCGAGTCGAAGACAAGGATTTTTGCACCTGCACGAATGCTTTTTGTTAAAAAATATTACTTTGCAATGTGTTTTCTCGATTTTTTTTACAGGAAAAATTAGATCCCCGAATGGTATTTGACAAGACTACTTCATGAGTAACAGATTATAATTACGTTTGTTTTCAAAGGTATTGTAATTTTTGATGACAACAACTCTGAAGTTATGGCGCGGGTAAACTCGAAAAAACTGCTGACAGCTCCTGCCAAACAGTTTTTTCACCTAGAAACCATATGTTATTCAAAATTGCGCGTTTCTGATTGGTGGAAGTTACGACGAGGGAAATAGTTGGTAAAATCTGCTTCTTCCGAGTTATGCAAAGAATCATGTCGAACTCAGAGCCTTCACAATGATTATCTCATATGAGATACTTTAATAGTACCATGATATGAGATTCGAGTTACTTGAAAACCGTCAACATCCTTTGAGATATACCTATCATGAGGTAATACTTTTTCCACTTCGTAAGGACCTTTGAATCATGGTAAGAGTTTCTTATTCACTTTGTCTCCTATACTTTGTATTTTCTTGGCTTCTTATGCCTTCTATAATAGCGCTATTTACTGTACTCTTCAGATTTGTTAAAATTTCATGCACAATTTGCCGAATTACATCAGGGTCTACATCATAATATGCTTCTGGATTCAAGTATTGATCTTTCAGAATCATCTGAAAATCCTCTCTGTTGGACCCCGAATAACAGTTTAGCAGGCGATTCGCCTATACTTTTCCATACTATGTTATAGATCGTGAATTCTACATCTACTAATATTTTATTCCATCTATCTGAACGTTCCGCTTATTTAGCAATCATTGGATCCATGGTCCTATTCAATCTTTTCACTTGTAGGTTGGCCGACAGTGCTCCGGTACCAATTAGAATATGTTTCATATTATTTTCTGATAAAAATTCTTCAAAACCATTGGAGCTGAAGCTGGTATCTGTATCTGATAGTAACTAACTGTCTTAGTCTACTGTTATTCAAGAAATAAGATTTCATATTCTTTCAATAGATTCTTCAGAGTCGACTGTAGACAGGGTTGAAGTTTACAACATTTTGTGGAAGCATCAATTACTGTTAGAATATATCTGTCACCATTTTAACATTTTTCAAGAGGTCCAAATGATCAATGTGGATTGTTTCAAATGAAGCCTCACTCTTAGAGATGTTATGCAAATCGCCTTCTACTTTTTCATAATTTGGAGAGTAATGGATACACTTCAAACAATTCGCAATGTATATTTTCACAGTATGTCTTAAATTTGGAAAGCAATAAATTCTTAGAATTGAATTACACGATTTATTAACTCTCACGTGAGCCGTGTTGTCTTGATACATTCTACATCTACATCTATAAGAACGCTTTTCCATCAGTTACAAAGTGTATAGTGTGCACATTAGTTAGGTACTTCAGGAGTAGTTTTTGTGAGAATATCCAGGGTAAGCGATTTATGAGTCATCATGCCACTCACACGAGAACAACAGACAGAGATTAAAATTCTGGCTGAAGAAATGGTCAAGCAGATTTGTATGAATGATGATTTCATAAATAAGATGGCTAATAAAGTTTCGATCAATATTCAGAATTCAATAGACGTAAAACTAGGTCAATTCGAATCAAAACTCGACGAAGTTAAAAAAGGCATCGAGATATTGGACCACAAATATGCGGAAGAGATTACTAAATTGTCAGAACATGTTGACGAACTCCACAAAAAAGTGCATGATTTCAGGAGGGAATCCCCAAACATCGCACAGATTGTGTCTGAAGTGAACGATATAAGAAGAAGGGAAAATAACATTTTGATTTTCGGTATTTCTGATGATATTTCTAACGAATTCAACTATGTTCTTGACATATGTAAAAAAGTTATTCCTAACGTAAATGTAGGGGATATTAAGGTAAATCGCTTAGGACGCTCCCAGCCAAATAAATCGCGTCCAATTAAAGTTCATTTTCCGGATGTTAATAACGTTTCTCTTGTATTGAAGAACAAAAAGAAACTTGCGAACTATGATGTGTACAAAGATGTCAATATTCGAGCAGACCTAACACCAAATCAGAGAGAATATCATCATCAAGTTTGGAATGATCTTAAGGCACGTCAAAACAATGGAGAGCAAGATATTTTTGTGGGCTATATAAATGGTGTTCCAGTAATACGTAAAAAAAACTAGTCAAATCATCCAGCAAGCGGAGTGTAACTCTCAGTGATAGTCTTTCTGTATATTATCAGAACTGCAGAGGACTAAATACCAAAACTCATGTATTTTTAAAGAATGTATTGGCTAGTGATTATAAAATTTTTGCATTATCCGAAACCTGGTTAAGAGACGGCTTATTGAGTTCAGAACTATTTCCAGATAACTTTGTTGTATATCGTAAAGATAGATCATACGGATGTCGCGGGGGTGGTGTTATAATTGCCATTGACAGTAATTATTATAAATCAGAATTATGCGACGTTGAATGTCCTCTGCAATCTGTTGATGTTATTTGTGTTAAGTTGGTTATTTCGCCAAGTATGTCAGTTCATTTACTTTTATTGTATATTCCTCCTGAAACTAATTATATGAAATATGATGAACTGTTTGAATTTTTAGAAGGCTTCGAACACATCGACAATACCGTTGTTATGGGTGATTTCAATATTCCTGAATTGCAAAACTTTTACGAAACTAACGAGTCATCTAACCTAGTACTCAGATATGAATCATTTGTAAACTTCTGTAATTTCGCCCAAAAAAATTTCATAAAAAACTGTAATGGCAGGCTGCTGGATCTGATGCTTGCACCTGAAAATTTGAAATGTGAGGTAGTACAAGACTTCGAACCATTAATCAAGGATGACTCGCATCACCCGAGTCTTACTGTGAATTTGGGCATCGACTATCGATCCGAGGTGAAATTTTTCTCTTGTGTTGAACGTTTCAATTTCCGCAAAATCGATGACCGAAAGTTTGAGGAACTATTTCATAAAACGGACTGGGACTTTTTGACAACAACTTCTAATAGTGACTTAGCTTGTGAACAGTTTAATGCGAAAATTCAGGGTATTTTCTGTGAATGCTGTCCGCTCAGAACTCGTAACAGCCGCAAGTATCCATCCTGGTACACAAAAAATCTTATCATTAATATAAAAAAAAAAAATCATTACCGTCGAATGTATAATCAAAGAAGATCCTTATTTTATCTTGAACGTTTTAGAAATATGAGACGGGTTGTTAAGAGAGAAATATGTTCTGCATACTCGGAGTTCATAAAAAAATCTGAAGATAGTTTGGTGACAAAGCCGCACGATTTCTGGTCATATTTTAATTCTGAAAATAATAAAACCCGTATTCCTGGAGTAATGTTTGATGGGGATAAAAGGTTCGATACCCCAAAAGCAATTCTCGATGCTTTTGCAGATTATTTCAATGGTGTATATAAGAGTTCGGGGGATGAGGGATCGGATGTCGGTGTTGATGATCAGGAAGATCATTTGATGGATCCCTCTAAATATCTGCATGTATATTCAACATAATATTGAGAACCAAACTGTTTCCTACAGTGTGGAAAACCTCACGTGTTTGTCCCATATTCAAATCGGGCAAGGTTGCAGATGTCAGAAACTACAGGCCCATCACACTTATATCCGTGTTTTCAAAGTTATTTGAGATTGTGCTCTTCGATCTGATCTATTCACATGTGCACAGCAGTTTATCAGAGTCCCAACATGGCTTTATGCGGTCGAGGAGCGCGGTCACGAATCTTTGCACCTTCACTCAGTACATTTCGGGCTCACTGGATAATCACAGGCAAATTGATGTAGTTTACGCTGATTTCAGCAAAGCGTTCGACAAAGTGTCCCATAAACAGCTCTTGAGAAAGTTGGCGAGGTTCGGTATTTCTGTCGACCTTCGGTTGCTCTTGAAGTATTATTTGGAAGGCAGGCGGTTGTATGTTGAATATGAGGGAGTGAAATCTTATTATTTTATAGCTTGTTCTGGAGTTCCACAGGGTTCCAACCTGGGGCCGCTACTGTTCCTCGTATTCATCAACGACGTTTGTAATATTTTAGTATCGTTAAGACTTCTTTTCGCAGATGATCTTAAATTTTTTAGGGAAATTGTCAGTATAGCTGATTGTGTCATCCTGCAGGACGATATCCGGCGCTTGTCTGAATGGTGTTCATCTAACAAATTACCTTTAAATATAGAGAAATGTCAAGTAATGAGTTACTCCAGAAAGCTTTCACCTATTGAGTTCGATTATACCATTGAGGGTAAAACTTTGAAAAGGGTTGTTGAAACTAGAGACTTGGGAGTCTTGTTCGACCGCAGGCTGTCTTTCAGTCCTCATATCGAAAATGTCATTTGCGGTGCCTTTAAGTCTTTGGGTTTTCTATTGCGCAACTGCAGGGAATTCTCAAATCTAAGAGCTATCCAATCAGTGTATTACTGCTTAGTGCGTAGCAAGCTTGAATACTGCAGTGTGGTGTGGAATCCATATCACAATAAATACATTACTGCGTTGGAGTCTATTCAGAGAAGGTTTTTGAAGTTTTTGTATTTTAAGAAGCATAATGTCTATCCTGTTCATCCGGACCATCAGTCTTTGTTAAAGGAGTTTAGTGTTACCAGTTTGAGGAAGAGAAGAGAAATTGCTGATGCTACTTTTGCATATAAATTGATCAATAATCATATTGACTCAACATCGTTACTTTCTCTTCTGGATTTCAACGTGCCTAGACTTGCATCGAGATCTAATTTAATGTTTAGGATTAGTGTCCCAAGTTCACAGCACCATTTTCACAGTCCTGTTTTGTCGATGTGTAGAAGCCTGAACAATGTCCCTTCAGTAGATGTTTTTTTTCTGTCCTTAAATCAGTTTAGAAGAAAATTGTACTACCTGATAGAAAATTGAAGTTGATTTTTTTTTTTTGCTGTTTATTTTTTTTTTCTGCCGACGGCGATTCCGTTATTTATCATTTTTGATAATTTTTTCATGTAACTTACACCTGTAATTGGGCATGTGCCTGTTGGATGTAATATATTTAAATAAATGAATAAATAAATAAATAATATTATCATTTTTGACATAGAATAACGGACTACCGTTCTTTCTGTTTTTCCTGTACACAAAGCCACTACGCAACTCAAAAAATGGCAATTTTTTATTCTAACTTTTTGCTCAAATCGATAATAGTAGGACCAGAATACTGTTTGATTGATAGAAGTTTATCGAATGAGTTTTCTTCCCAAAATAAAATATTGTGGCACTGACTAAGAAGATGTGTCCAATTGTATAGTTGTATGATTCAAGAAATATTCTCGGTGAAATATCCCATTCGCTCAATGATAATCTAAAACTATCACAATCAGTAATTTTTATCTTCAATTGAAATACTTCCAAATATACCTGAAAACGCTTGACAGCTTGCTCTACATATTCCTAAGCATTCTTATTAATAGCTATGATATTTCGATTCCACTTCTGCGTTACTTCTACTGAAATACGTAACTGGGTGAAATTTATTATCGGATAGTTTTTGGAGTAATATGGATCCATGACCTAAAGAGCTACTATCACAATGTAGTTGAGTTTAAGCTTGTGGTGAATACAAACTGACAACAGGATTACTCGCCAAAATTTTTTAATATCTTCAAGAAATTTCCAGTTCATTCTGGCAAAATCTAAACTCAACATTATGTACAAGAAGATCATGTGAAGCTTTTGCTTGCAATAAAAAATTCGGGATGTGTTTACGAAAATGAGTGTAATCTGTATGTTTCGACAAGTGGAAATTAAAATAAGATGTACGCATGCATCAAGAGTGCCATTTAGGGATAATCGTTGCCAGATTATGCGCAGATGGTCAATTCTGACTCGACAATAATCTACATGAAAAAATAATGATCAAAAAATATAATGAATTCTGTCGGGGGTTAGGTTAGTTCAGTTCAATTTAGGACATTGTCAGTCAAAATCAGAAGGAATGAAACTTGTGATAGTGCATTTGAATTTTGTCTCTGAATCGTTAAAGTCCTAGGTAAGGTTAGTTTGATTTGGGACAGTATCAATCCAAATCGAAAAGTAAAAATAAGGACGTTTCATCATGAAAACCATTGAAAAACATTCTATATCTCTGTTTCGAAAAAATGAAAGTTCAGAATCTCCGTTATTTTCTTATTTAAACATATTTCTCCCATATCGAATTTCCTTCTCACTGTATATTTCATACAACTTATATGGAAAATCTGAATTTTAAATGACATGATTTTCTTATGGCATCGGATTTATTTTACAGTAAGTTAGCGATGTTCCCCGAATAATACTGTTGGAGCATGCGTACATCTCCAACTTTTTATTTCCACTTTTCGAAACCCAAATATCACCAAAATAAGATATTAGTCCAATAAAGCTATGTTATTCCTTTGTTTTTTTGGTACTAAAAATGATCGAACTAAAATTATGTGATCTTTACAGGGATGAATCCCATTAATATTTATAGAATATCCCAAGTTATCAATCCAATTATTCAAGAAGGAACATTTATTTAGTCTAAATTCTTATAGGTTGTCAGTTAGGAGCATAAATACTTGTTTCAAAAGTTCGAATTATTCATAAAAATTTTAGGTTGTTATTGGCGTCTGAATTTAAGATTGCAGTGCCATGGTGGCCAGTTTTAGAACATTACATACAGACATGGATTTTGTTTTGATAGTCGATTTTGTACTGTCTGTTAGTGTTTGGTTTGATAATTTTTGATTTCAAGATTTATTCAAAGACTTTTTAGACTTCTATAGTTGACGAGGGTATTACTGGGAGTATATATTCCATTCTTATAAAGTAGGTATGTATCATCCTTCAGTCTAATTGAGTTTAGCAATTCTAAAATTACGGGGATATCTCCAAGGTTAGACAGTATTTTAATATTATTTAATTTCAGATCAAAATGGAAAGATTGACTTTGGTGGATTTCTTAGGCTGTCTTGAAAGTTGAAAAACAGATAGTATTGTAAAACATAAAATACAATAATAGATAACTCATAATTGAACTAAATACTCAATATATTGTGAATAAAATGAATACATTCACATGAAACTAATGCTACTTCTACCGTGAGCCTTATTCATTATGGATTGACAAATAAATTTTCCAACACTCATATGATTGGTCTTGAAAAAGCTGTAATAAATAAGCCTTGTTCAACTTTGCTTTCATCGGCAGAAGCACTTTGAGCAAAGAGTATTCATCACCAGATATTTCCTTGTTGAGACTCTTTTTTTTCAATAGTCAGTTCTATCACTAGAACATGTACGTTGTTCCTTAATGATCTGGAACGGATAGCATTCCTCTTAAGTGAAAATCTCTGCTTGGATTATGGGCCTAGAAAAAAATTGTCTTCGTGAATGTGATATAATATTTCATGAGCAATTCGTGCTTACCTCTATAAAAATGATCATCATCGGTAAAATGCAGGTAACAGACTCTCATAAATCTTGTTTGTTGGTTTTTATCGATTCTTCAACACTTTCAGGCCCGACTTGTTAAAAGAAGTTTCTTTCACCCTAACTCCAATAATGTCTGTTCCTCGGGTTACTCGGATAGCCACCAGAGGGAGTAGCGCTTATCTTCATTCGCCAATAAGAAAATCATCCATGTACCATCCAGAATCAAATCGTTTGATATTAGTTCCTTAAAAATCGAGTTCATAAGTCGATTGAAAGCTGCTGGGCTGTAACGAAATCCGAATGGTGCTCTTAAAAATGTATATCGACCTGTTGGTGTGACAAAGCTTAGATATTCGGAATCTGACTCCCTCAATTAAACGTTAAAAAAGAATTTTTTGAATCTAGCTAGAAGAAATAATTCTTGTCCCTCAATTTCTCTATTGGAGTTTCAATAATCGGTAGTGGGAAATTATCGTCTGAAATATAACGATTAAGTTCCCTCAGATCTGTACAAAGACTGGTTAATTTATCCTCCTATTTGACTAGAAAGATTCTAGACGCATAATTAGATTCTGATTCTTTGATTATACCTCTAGCTGAAAGATCTCTGACATGCTCATCTACCTCAGTTTGTTCATAATGTCAAATCGTCTAGGTTTTAAAAATATCACTATCTGGTTTCGAATTAATCTTCATTTCAAAATCAATATTCCGATCTCTCATATATTTTTTGTTTCTGATGACCTCGAGCCATTCAGTCCTAAAAAATTCTGAGATCCTTCTGGTAAAATGTCTATTGCGTATATATTTTTTCTACCAACAAGACTAATGGGACTACCTGAATCTAAGATTGTTTTTAAGTTATTGTCTGGTTACCTCTGAAATGTACAGTTCAAAACATAGGTGGGAACAAGTTCATCTGCAGTCTCAGAAGGTTGTTCGTAGCGGTCTGGAGCCAGGGTTGAGTCTGCTGGTGCTCGTTCTGAATTTCTCCCTTCCCGTCTCTTATTGCTTCGCTTCGGATAGTCCTTAGTTTGATGGTCGGTGGCATAACACGACAAACAAGATTCCTTTTCTCGCTTCGGCGTACATTGATCTGCAAGAAGTCATTTTTCGTTGCAGTTAAAACAACATTATTAGGCTTAGCATTCTCTGTATGTGGTGACTGGTATGTCTTCCGAGGGGCAACACCTGACTTATTGTTGTTAAATCCGCGTCTTTTTATCTGGGTTTTTGTATTCGTAACCTCTTAAAGGTGTGATAGTGTTCTGAATTCTTCGAATTTGGCTTGAGCTTGTGAATGGGCATCATCAAAGCCTCCGATGACAAAATGATTCAGGTCTGCTTTTTATAGTTGTATCTTTTTCCCTAATAATACTTTGGTCGAAGTAGAAGTCGCTGAACTTTCCATTCTTACGCCAATATCTGGATTCGAATTTCCTCATCAAAGTGATTTAATCCTCCTCACAATTCTGATCTCTGATCTGATGCGCCATATATAGGTTAGCTTCGCCATTTCAACTGTGGAAAACCACGTGACAACATGTTCATTTCTCGAAAACTTAGGGACAAGCGAGCTGACTTCGAAAATATTCACCGGTTCATGTTCTTTTAGTTGAAAGGCATTTAGTGCAATGGTAACTATATCTTTAACTGTGACCTAACTCCTTCTGGCCGCGTCTCCAGAGTTATCGTTGTCTTCCATTTTTTTTTCGGAGTATGGTAGCGTTGTACTTTCCACTCTTGTTTGTGTTTGCACCGCGTTCTACACCACACATGAGGACTTCTTTTCAAACTTAATGTAAATTCTGGAATCATCTCATAATCTCACTAACTAATGTCTCTGCGTACCGCGCCACTCTTTCGCGCCATCTTGAACTAAGAATTGTACGTTACATTTAACCTACTACGACTTATGCCTAACAAACAATTTTGTTCATTTCTTCTTCTGAAATATTAGTTTTTATTGTCCTTACTTCGATTGATGAAGCAGAAAAAAGTCTTGGAAAACGTTGCCAAGTAAAAAGCGCAGAACTCAACGGTACTTTTACTAGCTTGTTCTGGGGAACAGCGCGTTCTCATTTCGTCAGGATATCTATAATTTTCGAATTTTGAGCCGAAATTGGTTTCAAAAGACTAGGTTGGACTCACTGATGAAGAATCTATGGTTAAAATTGATTCTGTCGAATTGTTTTGTGCTACAGCCATTTGAAGTTTTGATTTTTCAATAACTTGAAAAATATTTATCTGATTGGAATGAAACTTGGTTGGTAGATGAACAGTAGCAATATGAAGAATTCTCTGTAAAAAAATTCAATAAAATTTTTTTTGAAGGTTATCCTATTCCATTTAAATTCCACTGAAATCTCCAAACCGCCACTACATAACCGAGTTCCTTGTTTCAGCCCAATCAGATTGCCTGATTTTCCTGAGGACCAAATCAAGAGAAGAATTCAGAGAATTTATTTCAGAAATTTATATATTTCGAAAGGCATATCCCCGAATCTGTTTGAATTTAATTCTAATCGACACAGGAAACTCGAAGACTCTGTTTCAGTCCAATCTGATATGTATTCTTTGAATTTTCCTAATAATAAGTTCAAAATATTTGTTCGCAACGACCTTTCACGGGATCTACTGGGAAATAGTAGAAGCTTTTACTGGATCCTACAGTGACAATGTGCAGGAAAGCAGCGTCAGTAGATCGTCAATCGACATATTACAGTAGTCTGTTTATACTCTACACTTCATGAGGTGATTCCCTGGAAGGTTTATCGGTACTTCCCCGTAGCGCATGAGCAGTGTATCGGAATCGTAATTACTTAGTAACAGTATTTCAAATTTCAGCTTGATCGGATATTCGTCTTGGGAAATGTTTGAAAAAAATATGTCGGATTTCGTGCTAATTTTCTGAGAACAATTGCTATTTCTGAAATAACTCAAAAAATATTGATCCGATCATGACGAAACTTGGAACTTGAGCACAATCTTGCAAAATTTCTCGATAATTTCTGTGGAACAATTCAAAGAGTTAGTTTATAATATCTTATATCTTCTAAGCATATGTTTCTGTGCAACAACGTGATATCATTTCATCACAATATCTGTTATTGTCGAATTTTAAACCGAAATTGGTTTTAAACGATTAGGTTGAATTTCCTGAGGAAGAATCCGTGATTAAATTCAAATCTGTTCTGCCGACCGTGTGTGCCCTAAATTTCTAAGAAAAAGACATATAGCGGGTTTCACAAAGCTCTGATTAACGTGATTGTTCTGATCAAGACAATTCTATGCTCAATTTCAGTTCATTTTTGACAACACCACAGAATATCAGAGCGTTAATCGGACGATCAAGCTTTGTGAAACCCACGGATAGAGTCTTAAAATTTTTAGTTTATGCTCGGAGTCTGAAAATCTCTATTGAGTTCGTTATTGGGCGAAATTGTCCGATAGGTTTCGGAGTTAAAACCATTTGAAATTTTGAGTGGTTGTTCCAAAATCAATTGATGAGATCAAATTAGCGCTCCGTAACAAGTGGAAGAATACGAACTCGCAACCTGTTCACAATTTTGTGATGATCTGATCGTTAAAAAACCTAGAAAACCACTGACGGGAGGTCCGGAGCTTTTACGCGCTTGTTTCGTTGCCAAAGCGGTCATCTATACAAGTATTGACCCTGCCAAATACAGATTTTTTCTTATGGTTCTCACGAAATTCTGCATGAACCTCAAGCTATAATTCTCGGTCAAGTACTAGATTGCAATTCGATCCAATATTTTGAATGGGTATCGCGATCCAAAAAATAATTGGCGAGTCCAACCCATTTAAGCATTCGACCTTCTTAATTAGACTGAGAACCTACTCTACAGATATATATATTCCCAATGTCGGTTCTTCCCAAAACTGATGTGTTGCTAGCCGGCCTAACCACTGATGAACAAAAATAACTTCCGGAAGAATCCATTCAGAAGCTTGATAATTGTAGAGTAAGTTTGGCGTTTAATTACGAATGCCGAATTGACGAATTAGTAAAAACTATCGAATGATTCTGCAGATATACCCTTTCAAAATTTCAGTTCCCCGATATTTCCAGAACATAGATCGAATCGCCCTTCAATTAAGAATGCCACCTTGAAGTTTCAGCCGATTAGGGCTACAGAATAATGGGCAAAATAACTCTCTCTATATAACAAAATGAATGAGGACTTTCCATTTTTTTTGCTCATTGTTCTGTAGACCCTATTTGGCTGAAACTTCAAGGTGGCATTATTCACTGAGGGGTGGTTCGTTCTATGTTCTCGAAATTATCAGGAAACTGAAATTTCGAAAGGGTATATCTGCGGAATCATTCGACAGTTTTCACTTATTCGCCAATTCGGCCAACTCCAAACATTCTCTACAGTTATCAAGCTACTGAGTATATTCTCCCGGAAATTCTTTTGTTCACTATCAGTGGTTAGGCCGACCGTAAACACATCAACTTTAGGAAGTATCGACATTGGGAATATATTTTTAGAGTGGGTTTTCAGTTTAATTCAGAAGGTCGAATGCTTAAATTGGTTGAATTCGCCAATTTTGAGGTTCATGCAGAATTTTTTGAGGACCATATAAAAAAATCTGCGTTTGGCAGGGTCAATACTTGTATGTATAGATGACCACTTTGGCAACGGAACAAGCGCTTAAAAGCTCCTGACATCACGTCAGTGCTTTTCTAGGTTTTTCTGTCCTAATCCCACAAATTTTATTCTGCGCGCTTGTTCAATGGAACAGCGCGTTATCGTTTTGTCACCCTGTCTGTAATTTTCCAAAGTTGAGCCGTTTAGGGTTGTACAACCTGAAGCAGAATCCGTGGTCAAATTCAATTATATCCGTCCGTCCGTATGTGCTCCAACTTTCGAATGAGAAGACCTAGCGACTAGAAATTGTCAGATTAGGTTTGGAGTCCAAATATTTCGGTTAAATCAGTTAATAGGTGAAATCGGTCGAATAGTTTCGGAGTCAGGCCTATTTGAAATTTTGAGGTTAATTCCTCGATAACTCATGAAGAACTGAATCGATAGGATCCGATTGTTAGAAGATTTCAAGAACTCTGTGAAGAAACTGAAAAGTTTTGGTTGTCACTGTTCGATACCAACATGTCGGGCGCATGACAGATTGGTAATTGTCAATTTGAACTGATTGATGTGAAATGTTCATTCTTCAGTTTCAATTAAATTTTAGATACTCAAGTTATCTATGTAAAGTACTATGTAATGGGCAACAGACAGACATTGATACAACAAAGTCTCTGGTGTGAACATACTAGCATTGACCGAACATTAGCGGGACAGAAAACAAATTGGAAGCTATTATTATCCGAATATAAGTCTGGTATCTTGTTTTTGCAAGGAACAAGGCAAACGTTTTCGCTGTATGCTTCTTCGGATTGAATTGTAGAAGAAGAATTGATATTGAAGAACCAAAAATTATAAATGAATTTGAGTACGATTCCTTGTAATTTGCGACGACCACTGAAATAATGGTAGATGTATGGGCTCCTCTTTACTTTAGGGACGGTGCTCGATTTTGAACCTGATTTTTTCATAGATGCAGTTTTTCATGAAACATCGATTGGTACCAGTCTCAACTCCGGCGAACTCGTAATTTCGGAGTTATTAATTTTTGAAAATTGCAATTTTGTGTCATATTTTGACAACACATATGCATTTTTATTTGGTAATGTCTATCAGAAATATAGATTGTTGATTTTTTCTATGGTTTGTATGAGTTCCACTACAGAATACGAACATAAATCCTCCCAAAATGTTTAGAATTCTATGCATCTAAATCCTACTCGACACTCGATTGCGTTTAGATCCTGTCGTCTTTTAATTTTCACATTTTTGGATTGACGGTTATTTAACTTTCAAATTTTTGATTCGGAAGGCAGTAGCAACAATACGAGATTGTGGGCTTGTTCCGATTTACTAGAAGAGACATGACAAAATATAACGAAGGCACCAGTGGTGAGACTATGTGCAATTAGTACACAAAAATATGCAACAGACCTCTTGTGATTCGTTTTTCTCGTCGAATTTCGATATTGTATGGTAGAAATAATAAAATATTCTATAACTACGGCTTAACGTATTTGTTTACGGAGGAAGGTAGAGTTATGCTCTTTATTGGCGTTTTAAAAGATGATGATATTGATCAAAGTTCATGCTCAAATACGATAGCAAAAGTTTATGCTCAAATACGATAGCAGCATGATGAGATTTCGATGAATCCTGTCAATAATTTGATGTTTTATGTCGAATTCAGTACAAAAAATCAATTTCCAAAAAATATCTCCTAAACTACGATTCTACCGGATTCGAGACTGATACCGATCGATACACCTAGAAAAACTGAATATATTTAAAAACCGATCAAAAATCGAACACCGTCAATAAAATAGAGTATGGTTAAGTTTGATTTTGTTGTCTGGTTAGGTAAGGTTGGTTTAATTTAGGACAGTGCCAGAATCAGAAACGGAAATTTAATTCAGGATTGTGCCTTGAATTTCGTGTTCTGAGTTGTTAAGGTACTTGGTTAGGTCAGTTTAGTTTTGGACAGTGCCAGTACAAATCTGAAGAGTAAATTAAACATAGAATAATGCCCTTGAATTTGGTCCTCTGAGTTGTTGAGATTTTTGGTAAGGTTAGGTTAGTTTAATTTATTACAGTGCCAAGTCCGAAGAGGGCGGTGCCCTTCAATCTCATCTTCATGTTGTTAAGGTTCTTTGCTAGGTTAGGTTAGTTTAGTCCCAGAAAAGGAAATTGAATTCAGGAGAAATCAAAATCTTTGGTTGATTGAGGTTAGTTGGTTTTGGGACAGTTACAGTCAAAATCAGAAGTTGAAGTTAAGCGGCACTATCTAATAATGAAATCATAATGGTTTAGGAATTTTGCAAGTTTACCTGTGGAAAATATTAAAATATGTGAGTTTTCGTTACTGTGAGTTTTCCGAGATTGATACGTTATAGTTCTCATAATCTCAATACATAAATATGAGACTAAATACTAGGTATGCGGATTTCAATATTGACTTGAAGCTCCAGGAGATTTCAGACGTTGTAATCTGTGATTTCGGAAAAGCCACAAGTGGGTGGCCGCCCTAATGCTCAAAATATTCTTCTATGAGTTATCTCCGAATATTTCATGGTCCTGCTAGACAAATATACGCAATCTATTGAAAATATTGTCTTAATGTAACAAATACGTCAAATTCAGTACCAAAAAATGTTATTTCAATAATTAATATTTTCTAAACTAAGAGTTTGACGGGGTCGAGACTGGTATCAATCGATTTGCTACGAAAAACTGCATCTATAAAAAATCAGGATCAAAATCGAGCACCGTCCCTAAAGTAAACCTACTGCTTATATGGAAAATAACCCTTGCAATAATGCTAAGCTGGAGTTTCTCATTTAAAAATCAGATCTGCTGTTCAAACTCACTAAAAGTGAATCTAGGTTTAATGCTGACTAAGATAAAAATAATGGGGGTGAACGATTCGGCGAATAGTGTGGCACCCGAGCTCAGCCTCGAATAATACATTCAAATGCATCGTTCTAGTTGGAAACCGAGTCCTGACGGAGGAGACAGAGCGCGCTGCCTCGAACCATAAAGCTCCCTGTGTTTTATTGCAATCACTGTTCGCATTAAGCCGAATCCAGATGACTGTAATGCGAAAAGCAAATGCCATAAATCAAAGGGAGTTTTCTGGTTCGAGGCAGCGGTCTTTCTGCTCCGTCAGGACTCGGTTTCCATATCGAACGATGCATTTGAATGTATTATTCGAGGCTGAGCTTGAGTGCCGTCCATACCATTCGCCGAATCGTTTATGAGATTTTATTGCATTCGCTGTTCGGATTACACTCATCTGGACCCGGCTTTACACTCATCTGAACCCAGCTCAACGTACTGTTTCCCAGAACAAGCGCGTAAAAACATGAAGCACCTGCGAGTTGAATTATATACAGGGTGTAACAGCCAAATGGAATAAATTAGATAACGAATAAATGGGGGGGTGTTGGGAAAAAGGCTCGGACACGTCAATTTGTAATTTTAAATGCGCATAGTTTTCAAGAAAATAAAATTATATAGGGTGTTCCATGCGACCGTGGCCAATACCAACTTTCTTATTTCACATGTAACCCCTGTATATTATTTATTTTTTGGATTGTTCAGAAAATTTTAGACATAATTCATGTACAATGTCCTATACCTATCTTCAACTTTTTCGGAAATATTAGTGTTTTCAGATTATCGGTCACGCCTGAAATGTTGCATGTTGCAGATTAGCATGTTGCCAAGACGTTCGTGGCGAGCATTTTGAACATTTCCTGCATTGATATTAATGTTTTTTTTTGTTTTTTTTATTATCAAGAAATAATCAGTATTACTTATTAGGTTGTAAGTGTAATGTACCGAATTCGTAAAATAAAATAATTTTCATTTAAAACGTTGATTTTTGCACTAAATCTGAAAACACTTAATATTTCCGAAATAGTTAAAGATAGGTATAGGACATTGTGCATGAATTATGTCTAGAATTCTCTGAAGAATCCAAAAAATAAATAATATGCAGGGAGTTGTGTTTGAAATAAGAAAGTTGGTATTGGCTACGGTCACATGGAACACCCTATATAATATAATTTTCTTGAAAAATATGCGCATTTAAAATTACAAATCGACGTTTCTGAGCGTTTTTCCCAACACGCCCTCATTTATTCGTAATCGAATTTATTCCATTTGGCTGTTACACTCTGTATATTATATCGTCATCATTATTTTTGATATGTTGAAATAAGATTCGGTACAGTTACCACCATACCCATAATTCAATAATGCTGATAAGAATTTCGATGGACAAAATCAGGAATATTGAAATTGAAAAATGCTCCTAAGACCAGTTATCGTATTCCTAGAAGTTTGGTATTCGTACTTACGCATATTCGAGCACTCAAAAAATTACACACATATCAAGTCACATTAGCGGAATACCCGGTACGCTTAAACCGGGTCCAGATGAGTGTGATCCGAACAGCGAATACAATAAAATTTGATAAATGATCCGACGAATAGTGTGGACGGCACTGATGGATATCAGCCTCGAATAAATACATTCGAATGCATCGTTCGAGTTGAAAACAGAGTCCCGAAGGAACATAAAGGGCTCTGCCCCGAAACATCAAACTCCCTGTGATTTATTGAATTCGCTGTTCGCATTACTCTCATCTGGACCTTGTTTTGGGCGAACGACCCTGAGGTCCACAGGGGCTCCCGATCGAATAACCATTTTTTTAGTATGAAAATGCAGGTGAAAATGAACAATTCAATTCAATTTTCAAGCGTAGGGTCCAGAAATCGTCGATCCGCCACTGAATCCGCCAACAGATTCACCACAGTAGTTCTCAAATGTGACTGAAACTAAAATGCTCTTTCACTTATCGTTATAATGTTAGATATTAGGACTACGTCATTCTGCAGATGAACGTTTTTTTGCGCGTCATCGGATGCAACGCTCTTATTGTATACTTTTTTCATGTTATACCACATAATTCGCCGTAGAGTTATAGTTTCATGTTGAAATTTCCACAGAAATATGTTAATCTACATAACAATATTGAATTACTGTACTTATACATGAAATATGGTAAATTTAATTCGTACATTTCATGTAAATATAATACGTGATCTGAAAGGAAGGGTAGTTTTACATAGAATTAAGTGTGAAATTCAGATCCTTCACCTATCACAGCAAAATAACTTTGAATTCACATAGATATCGACTTTCGGTATCATTTTTAGTCGCTGAATCTTGATCGGTTGAATAATTAGTTGTCGTGTTATGTTCAAGTTTCTGAAGAGAGCAGTAAAAAAGCGTATTTTATTCCGTCTCCAACATCACCATATATGGACTCGTTTATATGCTATGTAGTTGAACATGTAGTTATATAAGCTTTAGAATTTAGTCAATAAATCATCACTCTACCAAATTCCATCAATTAACCTCAACTATCTCGGCGAACTGTAGACTACAGACCAGCTTAGTCTGGCGGTTCAGTTTGCCCATAATATCTACAGCGAAATCTTCAAGTGTTGTTTTTAACCTAAAAAACAACAAAGGGTTATTTTTCGCACTAATTAACTGGGTCGTCTATACTATCCATTTTTTTTCCGAATCCGTATAATATTAACTAGGATATATTTCATTATGGTTAGCTATAATCAATTATATCTCTTACTTTTTTCAGCTCTTCTTTGTACTCCGCAAGAAAAATCGTCAAATCTCAACTCTCCACATCATACATCATGGAATTATGCCGTTGTCAGTATGGTTTGGAGTCAAATTCACTCCTGGAGGTCATTCTTCATTTTTTGGCTTTTTAAACACTTTCGTTCATATCATCATGTATAGTTACTACCTTTTGGCTGCTATGGGAGATAAAATGCAGAAATACCTCTGGTGGAAGAGGTATCTCACTACCATCCAAATGGTGAGTAGTAAAGTTTCAACAGAACACTAAACCATTTTTAGTACGAAATCCGGCCGCAGAATTAGTTTCCTCATCGAGTATGTGCTTGAAACGAATCTTTTACATACATTTGTTAATAGGAGAATATGTATCCACAGGGTTGCTTATCAAAATGGGGCCGCAAGTATTTCTGAATGAAAAAATATTAAGTGGTTTTTTGGCAGAAATTGCATCCACTTGTTATTTCAAATGAGATATTATCCACCTCATAGCAATATATGTGAAGACTTCGAAAAATCACCATTGCGCACATTGCCGCATCTCTTCGCAGTCAGGAATGGACAGATATGATTTCGTTACTTTTTACGTTCATAACGTTCATCTTTCATTTGTATATCCAATCAAAGCTAATTTTTTTCTGTGTTCGGCGACGTAGGGTTGCCTGAGTAAATCTAGCAAAATAAGGGTTGCTGCCTGTTGAATATGATGCGGCCACATTTTGATGAGCCACCCCTTAGATATTAATTCTCCTATTGACGAATGTTTGTAAAAAAATAGTTTTAATGAAATGTTCTGGTTTCTCAGGAAATTTGTCAGATTCGGCAACACTGTATTAGTAAATTGATATTTCAGGTATGTTTTTCGTATCATTATTGACTGATATTGGGTTGTTTCTCTTAAATCTTCAATTACCCGAGATGAACAATTTTCGTTTCAATGCTGAATAATGGAAATATTCCATTCTCACGGATATACATCGAACTAAATATGTGATACGAGAAAGTTAATTAGATGACCGTTTTTTCTTCCGGAAATGAGCGGAAAGATTGAAGGACGACCAAAACATATTTGTCGTGAAAGAAAAAAATTTATCGCGCTCTTCGTTTTTTTTTTAAAGGGGTGGCTCTGCTAACTCAATATTAAGTTAGCAGAGCCATTCTAAAATATGTATCGAATTCGATCAAAAATGTTATGAGTAATTGTCGAGTATTTGTCGTAGACCATCTAGCCTGAAAAAACCAGAAAAAATAATTTTTTTATAGCTATTATATCTGGATTCTTGGGAAATTTGTCATATTCGGCAACACTGCATTGCAGTGTTGCAGTGTTATCGGATTCGTCATCAACCTAGTCCAGCCTAGTCGTTTAAGACTATTTTCGGCCCAATCATCGAAAATTACAGACATTCGGACAAAACGATAGCACGCTGTTCCCATAGATAGAACATGCGCGCAAAAAAACACTGAAATCTTCGAGAATACCAGAAGGGAGTCGGTTCCGTCGAGGGGTGTGTGGCAACCTGCCGACGAAGACAGTACGCCTTTGTCGGCGTAATAAAGTGCGGTAATAAAACTAACAGTGACACGTGTGGCTTCCGCATATTTCATGGAATCTGAATAAGGATGATGAGATAGACTTTCATTACGGTTAGGGTGAATGTTTACACATTTTCAAACTGCAGCATTAGCAGAACCGAGACAGGCTGTATGTTCAATAATCTGGGATTTAAATAAAATATGAAAATATGGCCCTCCGATATTGCCCGAAATGCCGCCCCTACCAGAGTGGCGCCTGAAACGACTGCCTCGCTGCCTCACTCCTAACGCCGGCCCTGTCCGTGAAAATGTCAATATATACAACCCAATATCAGTCAATAATGTTACGGAAAACATACCTGAAATATCAATTTACCGATGCAGTGTTGCCGAATATGACAAATTTCCTAAGAAACCAGAACATTTCATTAAAACCTATAAAAAAGCTAAAAAAAATATTTTTTCTGGTTTTTTCAGCCTAGATGGTCTACGACAAATACTCGACAATTACTCATAACATTTTTGATCGAATTCGACGCATATTTTAGAATGGCTCTGCTAACTTAATATTAAGTAAGCAGAGCCACCCCCTTCAAAAAAAAAGAAGTGGGCGACAAATTTTTTTCTTTCACGACAAATATGTTTTGGTCGTCCTTCAATCGTTCAGCTCATTTCCGGAAGAAAAAGCGGTCATTTAATTAACTTTCTTGTATAACGAAGTTACGTCGATGTATATCCGTTAGAATGGAATATTTCCTTTATTCAGCATTGAAACGAAAATTGTTCATCTCGGGAAATAGAAGATTTAACATAAACAACCCAATATCAGTCAATAATGATACGGAAAACATACCTGAAATATCAATTTACCTATGCAGTGTTGCCGAGTCTGACAAATTTCCTGAGAAACCAGAAATTTCATTAAAACCTTTAAAAAAGATATAAAATTTATTTTTTCTGTTTTTTTCAGGTTATGTGGTCTATGACAAATACTCTGCAATTAGTCATAACATTTTTGATCGAATTCGATGCATATTTTAGAATGGCTCTGCTAACTTAATATTAAGTTAGCAGAGCCACCCCTAAAAAAAAACTAGAAGCGCGACAAATTTTTTTCTTTCACGAAAAATTCTCGACAAATATACGACAATTAATATGTTGGTTTTCATTGACTTCCGTGCAAGTGGCTTTGCTAACTTTATGGACATGCACCTTAAACTGGGAAAATATTGAGAGAGTGGTTAGGTATCTTTGCGCTTGTTCGAATTCTTGTTCATATTATTATTATTATATATTATTATTAGTTAGCGAATGGCTATAATAATATTTTTATTAACGGTGTTTCTTACCGGAACTGATTCTACCTCGGGCGCCAATCGCCAATTATTCGAGGCTGAGCTCGAGTGTCGTCCACACTATTCGCCGAATCGTTTATCAAATTTGATTGCATTCGCTGTTCGGATTACACTGGACCCGGCTTAAGGAACAAGACGCCATATAACGATGGGACAACGTGCTCTTTCAGGCGCATTCATATGTAGGATCTCGATCGCAGGAAGGCAAGACACGGGAACGGGTGGTGCGATAGAGGATACTGCGTTATTCACTTCTTTTCGCTACACCGTGACTGAAATCATTGAGTTTTCAAATACTCAATAAAAATACAAGTATTTGAAAACTCAATGCTGAAATTAAATATATTACTGGATCTCAGTTTAGTAGAGGGCGGACGGAGACTTGAGGGAAAGGGTAAAAATTACTGCTTAATTACCTCTCTATCCTGCTCTAAGGGTATCCACGCCATGACTGACAAACACTACAGGATCTCGGATATATAGGCACCTCTGCTCCTACACGCCCGGGAAAATAATGAATGCATATAGCCCCCTCTCTTTCCTGAAGTACTAGAATTTAGGCGCCCTTAATGACGCTTCCCAAAAAAACGAAAGAGATTGAATGAAAAAAATTTCGAAATGGAAAGTTGAAAAAAACTCTCTAATAAAATCACAAATTGAAATTCAACCCACGAATACGAACTAAAAGGAATTATTTTGAAAATACACTTATGACTACTGACGACTAATAAAACGCAATTGATTCTTTCGAGGGGGACATTTTCCTTTGCGATGGGAACGGAAATGAAAATATCACATATGAAAAAACCTTCGAATTCGCGAACGTTTCCGGCGGTGATGGGAGCTGTCCGGGCCCGATCTTATTGCTTGTCGACATCCAAAAACGTGTTTATCTACTATCGTACGCGCTGTTTTTCTTCGGTCCTTGCATTGACTTCACGGCAAAAAAACAGAAATGCATCTCGGTCGGGTACTTTTTCATTGTTGTGATGTACAAAGGATTTCGTGATTTAAATCATTTATATTAGGAAAAATATATTTCCATTCTGCAAAATGATCTTATTATTACGGTACATTTTAGGTATATCACAACTCTTAAGTAATGCTCTGAATTAAAAAAACTTGAAGAGTGAAGTCTGATCTTTGCTTTGAAATATCGGACTTCATTTCACGTTCGTTGAAGAAAATAATCGAAATTGATTCACTAACTTTCAAGATGTTTTGCTATTTAAAAAAAAGAAAGAGACTACAATCTCGGTCTTGAACCTATATTATGTTATTATGTTTCCGCTTCTGACGTAGCTGTCATGGGTAGGTTCATGGATTGCCTATACAGGGTCTTTCACGAGGAACCTCACCCATATTTATACGGGAAACTACTGAACGTATTTTCATGAAATTCAGCACTCATAAGTATTTCACGATGCTGATGAAATCTAAAATATTTTCAAGGCATGAGCACCTTCGGTTTTTCCGGAAATGACGTCAACTTCCGTTTTTCAAATTAGAACACCATTTTTTTATTGCAGAAATAGATTTCTTAGAAAATTTCAATTTATTTCGATGTAACATTTTTCAGTTTTGGTTGGAAAATTCTCTCTGAGCGGGAAAATTCGAAAAAAAAATCGAAAATAGAGCTCCGCTGAAACAAGAATAACTTCGAGGTTCTTGGATGGAAAATTTTCATTTTGGGGATTTTTCAAGATGTAAGATTGATGTATCCACTTTGAAAATCGAAATCGCGATTCATGATACTGGGGGTGAAAAAATCGCTTTCAAAGTTAGGGATGACAAAATCGTGAAAAATCAATTTTTTCAAATTAGAACCCCATTTTTTTATGGCAGATATTGAATCTACGTTAAAAAATAATGTGAGTGTATGCATCACACCCTTGCCCTAAAGTGGATATTTTCTGAGTTATTCACAAAAAACTGTTTTTCGTCTTGAATTTTCAGCTTTTTCTTTTCCCTTCACGCCAAAAAGATGACATTTTCAGGAACTGTTACTTAAACCATGATTTAGATTTTACTACCCTAATATGCAAGAGAAAAAAGTTACAGGTTGTTCCTAAATAGATGGCGAATTTGGATTCGAATTTGAATCGGAAACCTCTTTATTTCAACCAATCGGCAATCGGTTTTCTCTCCAGTGATAAATAAATAATTCCTTATGAACCATATGCAAAAACTTACCATGTTTTACATTATTTTTTTTTAATGATAGATATCATTAATTACATCTGCCAAATTCCTCTTTATCAGTAGCATTTTGTGTTTACTATTAATTTGGTGATAATTCGTATTAAGTTATAAAATCGATCACTATGCCTAATTTTACCAATGAAGATTATTTAAATCTCATTCTACTTCATGGAGAATGTAATGAAGTTGAAGATAGAACGATTCGACTGTTCATTGAGAGGTTTCCTGACCGACCCAGACCAACGAGAGATACCATTAACAGAACCATGACAAACTTGAGAAATGTCGGATCTTTCGTTAAGAAAACTACACACAGAGAAAAAAGTGTAGTAGAAGATGAGAACAACGAAATTACAGTTCTTGCATATTTTCGTGTGAATCCTCAAAATTCTCTCAAAGATGCCGAGATTGATCTGGGATTATCTCAATCGAGTGTTTGGAGAATATTAAAAAAACATAAAATGCACCCATATAAATTCAATAGGGTACAGCATTTGAAGGAAACTGATTTCGTCAGGAGAACAGAGTTTTGCGAAGCTATGATGATTCGATTTCAAGAGAATGAAAACTTTTTGGACTGTATAATTTGGACAGATGAATCTAAACTCACAAAGAATGGTTCTTTCAATAGGCATAACAGTCATTATTGGGATGAAGAGAACAACCACCACTTCAGACAATGGAACTTTCAAGAGACCTGGAGTTTCAATGTTTTTTGCGCCATCAAAAATAATGCAATTCTCGATGTTCACATTTATGATGGGACTTTAACTGGTAAGATAGAACACTACACATGTTTGCATTATTTAAAGAATGTTCTCCCTTAGGAGATAGATATTCTGACATATTGACTCAAATAATTGAGCCGCTAGTACAGAACCATAATGACTTATGGTATCAACAAGATGGCGCGCCTCCACACAATTCACTCAATGTGTCGAATATCCTCTACAGGCTATTTGAAGATCGATGGTTGGCGAACAATGGTCCACATCTTTGGCCACCACGTTCTCCCGATTTAACTCCTTTAGACTATTATGTTTGGGGTAGGATAAAAAATATTGTCTACTCAACTCCCCTGACTGATAAAGAGGACATAGAACGAGTCAGAAATGCGTTCAGGTTTGTTTAGATTTTTAGATTCATAGTTTTGAAACCCAATTTGGTTTTTAAACACTTTTGCAGATCTCTTCCTCCCGATGAAATAAGAAGAGCAACGCACGAAGCATTCCTGAGACGTATAAATAAATGTCTAGAAATTAACGGTCAAAACTTTGAGCATCTTCTCTAGTTATAACTGCGAGAGTTTGCCATGGTTCTCCTAATAGTAACTTGAAGTCGGTTTCAAGAAGGGGTGAAAAATCTACAGCATGGTTCAAATAACAGTTCCTGAAAATTTCATCTTTTTGGCGTGAAGGGAAAAGAAATAGCTGAAAATTCAAGACGAAAAACCGTTTTTTGTGAATAACTCAGAAAATATCCATTTTAGGGCAAGGGTGTGATGCATACACTCACATTATTTTTTAACGTAGATTCAATATCTACCATAAAAAAATGGGGTTCTAATTTGAAAAAATTGATTTTTCACGATTTTGTCATCCCTAACTTTGAAAGCGATTTTTTCACCCCCTGTATCATGAATCGCGATTTCGATTTTTAAAGTGGATACATCAATCTTACATCTTGAAAAATCCCAGAAATGAAAATTTTCCATCCAAAAACCTCGAAGTTATTCTTGTTTCAGCGGAGCTCTATTTTCGATTTTTTTTTCGAATTTTCCCGCTCAGAGAGAATTTTCCAACCAAAACTGAAAAATGTTACATCAAAATAAATTGAAATTTTCTAAGGAATCTATTTCAGCAATAAAAAAATGGTGTTCTAATTTGAAAAACGGAAGTTGACGTCATTTCCGGAAAAACCGGAGATGCTCATGCCTTGAAAATATTTTAGATTTCATCAGCATCGTGAAATACTTATAAGTGCTGAATTTCATGAAAATACGTTCAGTAGTTTCCCGTATAAATATGGGTGAGGTTCCTCGTGAAAGACCCTGTATATTCTTATGATATTGCGACGGGTTCCCGCACGTTCAAACAGGAGGCTGATTGTTCTTTCGGTAATTTTTCCTCTGTTTCTTTGATCGATGATATTGATCTTTTTTTTAGCTTGAGATTATTGAAATAATGGTGTGATTACTTTTTTGTTTTCTAGTAAATCCTAACCTAAAAACCTAATTGAATTCATTAGTGGAAATTCACACTGTCACCACCTGCACTATCATCAATATTACGAGCGCATGACAATAATTATTTTTGATGGCAATTGTCATTTTTAATTCATTCATGTGAATGTGCGTTTTTTGTTTCCTCAGTTTATATATTATGAATATAAATTAGTGCGTAAAAACTTTTGGTCCAAGCTTTGAAGATCCTCAAATACTTTCTAATGGGTCACTTCTGTATTCTGTGTGGACAGTCTTTAGCAGCAGATGTGAATATTCGTTGGTTCCAAGTAGGGTTGCTATCTCTAAATTCGATTTAATCTGCGAACTAGGACCAAAAAACATATGTCATGAACTTGCTTGAAAATATCATAATAAATCAATTTTTTCAATTTCTTTCCGACAGAATCTTATGTGACAGAATAGACTCTGATTACAGCTGTAGGAGAGTTATCATTCATTTAGTTTTTGAACTATAACTAAGATTGGTATACACTTTCACATGTATCGAAAGGGTAGAAAAAACCCTGAATTTTTTCGAACTTAATGAAAAGTATACTATTTGGAATTCATTTCTCCTATGTTTGCATAGATACAGATCCGATCAAATTCAAATCTCGTACTGTTTCATGCAAAATTTCTGGAGAAGCTGAGGAATCTTTGGCCTTCTCACCTATACCATTTTGAAATCTCCTTATCATATTATCTACGCCAAGCTATCCAGAATCCTTAGCACCTTGGTTTTTCGAGCATTTACTTGATTCCAATTCGATAGTATCAGTATATCGAGTACATAAATATCAATTCTTTCGGTTTTTGGTTTATTATTCGATAAAATCAAATAAAAGACCTTAGTGATTGAACAAAAATTTACCCACTGTGAAAATACACAGTTTACATTTCGAAGCATGTAGATTTGAATGACCACTACTACAATTCTACTTTTATTGATAACTTTGGTATGGCTCATCCGCAATCAATAACCGCAATAATCTCTCAAAATACAGGATTTTAATTGTGATAATTTCAGAATTTCAGATTGATTGTGCAGTTGAAAAAAAAACACCCTGTACCTTGCTTTTCCAAAACATTCCTATTCGTTTCAGATTCTACAATAATATGTCATTATTCAGAGGTTTTTGATTTCTTTGGCACACTTCCGGTTTTCCGGGAAAAATGTTCTAGGAAGAGCATCATCGAAATTTGCGCAAAAGCAGTGAGGATATTTTGCACTAGGTAGTAAAGCTCTATATTTCAAGGATGCGAAGCAGTTCTTAAGTTCTAAAATATTCTTTTCAAATTCCAAATTCATATTTAATTGCTCATATTCTGTATGAAATCATTCAATTCAGAATATTACTTTATATGCACAGAAACCAAACAAATCTACACACATGAAAACAAATATTGTACAAAAATACGATACAAATGACAAGTGGACTTTAGGATCAACAGAAAATTAACATTGAACTTTCGAAATGGTTTCCTCTTTTTCGAATACTTATTTGCGTCTTTTTTTTAAGTTCCAATCGACATTATTGAACGAAATCACATACGTCACTGCTTCATAGAAATAACCATCCTATTGAAAAGCAGAGGTTTGCAAAAAAATTAAATTATGTAATTTTCTGAATGGAATGATTTTATACAGAAAATGAGCAATCGAAAATAGATTTCTAATTCGAAAAGAATATTTCAGAAGTGAAGAACAACTTTGCATCCTTGGACAGTACAGCTTTCCTACCTAGTGCAGAATACTCTCACTACTTATGAGCCAAATTTCAATTATGCTCTCCTTCAAAATGTTTTCTAGGGAAACCGAAAGTGTGCCACTGAAATTAAAAACCTCTCAATAATTCCGCAAAGCAATGTACAGGGTGTTTTTTTTCAACTGCACAATTAATCTGAAATTCGCAATCACAACCCTGTTTTGTGGGAGCTTGTTGCAATGATTTAATGTACTCATTCAGATTGTTATACACTGCAAATTTCATCAAAATTGGATGAGCCATACCAAAGTTATCAATAAAATTAGAATCGATTGGAGCGAAATTTCGAGATTGTCTTTATTTGATAAAATTTTCTCGGAATACTAGAAGTGTGCCAAAAACTTAGAAACTCTCAAATAATGCCTTATTATAGTAGAAACTCAAAAAGATAGCGTAGTTCTGGAAACGCGATGTACCTACAGGGTGTTTTTTCAACCTGCACAATTGATCTGAAATTATCACAATAACAACCGCTCGTTTTGAAAAAATTTTTGGAATTAATAAATGTGCGCATCAATATTGTACTTCATTGAAAATTTCATCAAAATTGAATGAGCCCTACCAAATTTATCAATGAAAGTAAAATCGGTCGAATCGGACAAATCACCCTGTCTATTCTCAATAGAGACCGCCAACCATAAACCAAACATTTTTTCGAGACTGTCTTGACTAGTGTAAACTTATCCTAAAATCTAACGGTCTCCGCCGGAGGTATTGATATCTATTTAACTGAAAAAATAATAAACCCTTGTGTGAAATTTGCAGTGTTTTTTCACGAGGAATTGTATTCATGATTGGACGCTAGGCTTTGGAGTGAGTATGTGCGAGGCATCAAACTACAAAGAAACACTTACGCCAAACTCCTGACTTCACATCAATTATTCCAAAATTCTCTTCCTTCTGAATAATCAAATATTTCGAATAAAAATCATCTCTTATGCTTAGTATTTCACTTTCTTTTCAGATACAATTTGTCCTTGTCATCATACATGCCTTCCAATTAGTCTTCATAGAATGTGACTATCCCAAAGCCTTCGTGTGGTGGATTGGAGGACATGCTCTGATGTTTTACGTCCTGTTCTCTCGATTCTACAAAGAAACCTACAAAGATGATGAGGATAAGAAACAAAAAGTGAAAGTTGAGGTAAGAATGCATTCCGTTTCAACCACAATTTGTATATCATACATGATCGGTTGCAATCGAGCAAATTTTGGTAGTAGATTCTTCGATAGTTTTTGGTTCGGGAGAATCTATATTATATCCCTCTCTACGAGGACATTGCTAGGGAAGATACAGGAAAAAATCTTTTTCCGAAGTAAATCCCATCGACATTCTTGAATGAAAAAATCGTATGTCAGTCATTGTGAGAAAATTCAATTTAGACAGGACACGAGTGACGTGCAATGCAATAAAATCTCACTGATCGCTATTTTTCATTCATTATTTGAAATTCAGTGTCGCACATTGTTCTTTCAAGTAATTGATTATCATCGGATTGCTGCCGGAAATATATGCCAACAAAATGGATTGAATTTTTATGAAATTTCAAAGAGGACAAGGGTAGTAGATTTGCAACGTTCCAATGAAATCCAAGTTTTTCACAGTTGAAAGGCCAAAAAATATTTCCTTTGTGAACCTTGCTAATGCAATATATGCCAACAAAATGGATTGAATCTTTATGAAATTTCAAAGAGGACAAGGGTAGTAGATTTGCAACGTTCCAATGAAATCCAAGTTTTTCACAGTTGAAAGGCCAAAAAATATTTCCTTTGTGAACCTTGCCAATGCATAATTATGTATAATGTGTCCCGATAGCTGGTTAGTAATAATAATAATAATAATTATTATTTATTGGTCCTTCAAGACAACATATTTAATGTGTATAGGACAAGTCAGAAATACAGAAAATTCAAATCTCACAATCAACCAAACAATCACAGTAAAAATCCTTAACAGAATAGTTACATTTTCTCAACTATAAACTCTTGATTTTTTCTTATATGGTAATATATCGAGGGACTTCACATGTTTGCGCAAAGAGTTGTATATCTTTATAGCTTGATACATTGGAGAACATTCGAACTTTTGTGTCCTATGTCTGGGTATGGGTAAAAAAACATGATAGCATATACCAGAGGATCTCAAACTGCACCCAGGGAAGCCGTCGGACAATGTTGAAGTACAATAATTAATTTCATTGATTTCGATTGATCGTACACTCGCTCAGGAATGGGTGCCGTGGACGTAGGTGCGAAATCAGGAGTGTACACTCGATTCTTTATAATTCGAAGCCATAAAAGTCACACGACCAACGCAGTTTCCAGGTCGTTATTTTTCTACCAAGTTATATATTTTGATTCGATCCAATTTGTATTTTCGGACTTTAAATGAAAAATTGAATTTATAAAGGATATATTTGTGGGCCCTTTGGGTGACTTCCACCCATTTATCTCGAAAAAAACCAAATATTGAGTCTCTTTGTTTCCGAAGTCTAATATTTTCTGGAAGGAATCAAAAAGATACTCATTTGTAACTCAGAGCTTTGTTACGCAATTCGAAATGAGGGAGGGTTTGAATCTGCCGATGATTTCGAAAATATAATTTCGACCAAGTAATAGGAATAATAAATACTCAAAAATTTGCCTCATGGGAGCTGGGACTGAGATGGAAACAATCTCACAAGTTTCTCACATCAGTTGCAACGTTTCGCAATAGCGGACTTGCTTCTTCAGGCCGGAAATTTAGAATTTCGTTAGAAATTGAGAGAGATTGTAGGCATGGAGCTAAATAACAAGGTAGGAATTCATAAATGGGTCAAATCTACTCAAGAATTCCGCCGTGCGAGAAATATTATTTTTCTAATATTATCTTCCTCAAAACATTGAACTGGAATTCCGTATAGGTTCTTTAAAACTCATCTGGAAAGCTTGTGCTGATTGCCAGCTCAAACTCAAAGAAAATTTCCGAAAAGTACAGGGTGTTATATGAGTTCGAGGTCAAACTCGAAATGTTGAGTAATTTCAAGACTATAAATGTTATAATTAAAGCTTCAGAAGTGCTTAGGTTTCAAGATACAGGGTATAAAAGTTGAAAAAAAATAGATTTTTCGTAAATATTCCGTAAAAATCTATATAATCCTTCAGCCGATTTTTTTTGTAATTTGGCAGTGTTGTTTGGGGTAATAGGAGGCTAGGGTAGCCTAAACTGTATTGAAATCATCATATATACAGTGGCGCATCGGAAAGCACCTTAACCAATATTTTCGATGAAAAAAAGTTCGCCACTGATTTTTTTTCGTATATTTTTTCGCATGGGGTACCTTAAACTACAACTCTTTCATTTCGAGCATTGTTTTCGTATCTTGCTTTGCTTTCAGGCAAAAAAATGTATTAAAGGTAATCAATATTTCACATTTTTGGACAACATACTGAAAGGTGTTGTTGCGTTCCGGGAAGCCACTGAACATGATCATTTTATTTTTGTAAGGGCTAAACTAGCCCCTCACTACCCCGAATGACACTTCCAAATTGCAACAAAATTTGCTGAAGGATTATTAAGATATTCACAAAAAACTATTTCTTTCAAAAATTTCGACGCCCTGTTCCTTGAAAACGAAGCATTCGGACCATTTTTTTCATGAATTTTTCGACTTAGAATCACTCAGAGAATAACTCCTTTGAGTTCAGCTCCATACCTACATAACCTCCTGTATACTTTTAATTAATGGAACAAAGTGACCCCCGCACAGTTATTATCCTGGTTTATATGTATGTATCTACAAATCAAGTTCCATTACAATGGGATACGTACATTTCGACGTATTGAGACACAAAAATTCAGATGGCATTAACGCAGCAGCCGTTTGGAAAAAAAATTGTCCATGATCGAACTCAACCGGGATATTTAGGTTCCAAATCTACCTACAAAATATTGAGATTCTATTTGATGGATTCGGTCTTAACTTGTTGTAAATTAATTTTTCAATGAGTAGTAAATCGAAATAATTTACTTTTCTTTGGAGATTTCCTCCAAAAATAAGAACATATCCGGTGAGACGGATGACCGGACGGACAATTTTTATTCGTCAGTAAATTCTATATAAGTTCGTCCAACCTAAACGTCTGTGAAATAGACCATTGGGCAAAATGTCATATTTCCTATTCCCTCGAAGATGCACGTAAAGAGACCACTGCTCGGAAAAGTCTAGAAACCTCTGGTGTTCACATTATTCTCAAACCCTCTGGCGTATACGATATTGTTGAGATTCTCGGCGAACGCCACCAAAATTTGAGGCTCGTACTAATGGACGCGACGAGAAAATGAAATCAAGCGATTTTTAGACAACCGTTGCATCTTCGTCCCCTGATTAAGTCGTAAACTTCTGATACTTGCCTATAGTTTTTAACAACTGAATAAACAAACAATAATTTTCAGGATAAAAAGGAAGAAGAAATATTAGAAGATGAATTTGCAGGAATGCACGAAGATGATGAAAGAAGATTCAATATAGGTATATGTTTTACTACTCAAACCTCGCTCTACGACGATGATGAAAGCTTCAAGAAGATAAAGAAAGGTTACAAAGCCGGCGATGATAATACTCTGAGAAACAGAGCTTTCATCAATACAATCACCACGGCTGATTCCTAGTATAATTCAGAAATATTATATAATAAGTTACCCATGTTTCCTTCTTATTGTCGTGGAAGTTATATCACGGTCAAGGACTTTATGGATTCAACGAAAGGAAGAAACGGAAAAACCAAAGAATCATACAATAATGCAATCCACATCTAGCGATATGGAGAGAGTTACGCGGGAGGCTCAGTTAAGTGCTCAAGAATTATATATTTTGTAGGAAAACTTCAACAGTTTTAACGAAATCAGAAACTTTTATAGTAATCTACTAGACCTGCCATGTTGAAAAAAATGGATGTTATTATTATTCTGTAAATAATATCCATGCTTATTAATTGGGAATTCGAATTCTTGTAATCAAATATTGTCGAAAAAATGCCCCCCAAAATTGTTGATGCAGGATATTGAAAAATATTACGTCATTTAATTGATCGGACATCACAGAAGTGAATATGTATGAAATGTCTTTTGAATATTTATAAACATAAGAGGTGATAATGTATTCAAACTTTGTTCATATAATAAGTTTTATATTTGAATTAGTTCATGTAGACTGAATAAATTGGATCCCAATAACACACCTGATTTTTTTACCCTCCAGATTATTGAGCTTATCGGTGAACTGAGCAACCGATTCTCACATTTTCATCTCAATCGATTTTTGATATTTTAACCTCATATTAGGCAGTTGAATAGATATCGTAGAGTTTATATCCGGAAGCTTTTTAGGAATAACAATTGGATCTTCTTTCACGAAGGAAACTGCAAATAGTTTAAAATTCAGAAAAAATATATCTCTTTAGCTGATGTTCATAGTCCTGTAATTAAAGTAACAACAGCATTTATAGGACTCAAAAAAACATTGCGCATAACTTTTCATTCATTTGTTTCAAATTTGACCCCCAAAAGATTTTTTTTCAGCTTCTGTAATTGCTAATTTGAATTTGGTTGAATATAATTCGGATTTTTCTGAACACTACTAGAGTTATTTTAAAAATTGATTATTTTGTCTTAAAATAAATGGATTTTGAGGTCTATCAGAATGGTTTGATCGGCAATTATTGATTTTATGGTAACTTTAATAATTGGCCCTTTGATTATTTTAACTAAATTTTTGATTCTGAGGTGCCCTGATATTTCGAAACGAGTGCGATTTTTGAATATATGATATGATTGATATTATCGTCTTCTATGATGAATTGCTTAGCTCGAGCTAATGAGTCAGGCCTCGTGGCCTTTATAATAGGTCCTAATAGGTCTTCAATCCTGCTTAAAAGGTTAAAAGGTTTTCACAGCTTCTTTATGAGATAACAATCTTTTGATAATTTTTTCATTTTCATCTCAATCTTAGTCAATATTGCATATAGTGTGAAGTAAATTAATAACCCGCTCATGAAATTCTTGGGGTGAAATTTTTGTCGCAAATTCACAAGATCTCACCATCAAGTTAAATGACAATTGGTGCATTATTTGCATCAGATACAGGAACAGTTGCAATTTTATTTCGATCTATTCGATGGATAATTTATTGAATGAATCTAAAAATTCTGACTCTAAATCGCTGTTTTTTCCACAATAGGAATCGAAGGAGTATCAAGTTGAGGACACTCACATAGAGAAATAAAGGGTTTTTCAACAAGAACTTTGTTTTTTAAAACAAAATAAAACAAAGAATTTAGTGGATCATTAATAAAATTTTTATTGTATCACAAAGAGAAAAGTTCGGCAATTATGAATGAAAAATGATATCTGACGAATGTCCACCACGACCACGCTGACAGACGTTGATTCTTTCATCAAAATTTTTAATAACTTTTTGGTAAGATGGAGGGTCTATTTCGTTAATGACATCACGGATTTTGAGTTTTAAGGCTGCAATCGATTCGATTGGCTCCGTATAAACTCTGTCTTTAACATAGCCCCACAAAAAATAATCCAGTGGTGTTAAATCACACGATCTGGCCGGCCACTTAACAGCTGAATTTCCTGAAATTATGCGATCGGGAAATTTGGTTTGCAATAAATTGATCGTTTCATTGGCTGTGTGACATGTGGCACCGTCTTGTTGAAACCACATTTCAGTGACATCCATGTCATCAATAAAAGGCCAAAATTCAGTTGTTAACATCTCGCGATAGCGTGATCCATTGACTGTTACCGCATTTCCAGCCTCATCTTCGAAAAAAAAACGGCCCAATCACACCTCCAGACCACATAGCACACCACACAGTGACACGTTGAGCATGCAAAGGCTTCTCAATAATTGCTTTAGGATTTTCGGAAGCCCAAATGCGGCAATTTTGCTTGTTGACGTACCCTGACAAATGAAAATGTGCTTCGTCTGAAAAAATGATTTTTTGAGAAAAACCAGCAGGTTGTTCCTGAATGAACTGAGCGAATCTACGGCGATTTGAATGGTCGGTCATCTTCAATTCCTGCACCAGTTGAATCTTGTAAGGCTTCAAAGCCAAATCCTTTCGCAAAATTCGCCATGTTGTGCTTTTGGATAACCCCAATTGTTGAGAACGTCGTGAAATTGATAACTTTTGATCTTCTTCAACACTGTGGCTCACGGCAGCGATGTTTTCTGTTGAACGACCCGGTCGAACACGTGTTGGTGTTGGCACATTTTGTACCGAGCCTGTCGACTAAAATTTCGCGACCAAATTCTTGATAGCGGTCTCAGAAGGACGTTTATGTTGTCCGAAAATATCACGAATTTTACGAAATGTAACTTTAACAGAACGACCATTTTCATAGTGGATTTGAATTATTTTAATGGGATTTTCGAGCGAAATTGAATTCATTGTAACAATTGCCATAGCATATACTGCGAATACGTCAAAAAACTAAATGTCAAAACTGTCATGTGGTGCCGGTGTTACCACATTGAAAAACAAAGTTCTTGTTGAAAAACCCTGTATTTCAGAGTATCAGTACAACTTATTACCCAGATAAAAATGCTAATGCCATTCGGGAATTCTTGATAAACTCCTAGTGGGTTGAAGGTGGTTCTGTCTTTCGTCGTTTTCTCACAAACAACGGCACAGAAACACTACATCCACTGCGCCAATTATGATTATTCTACTCAAATATCAAGACTGAAAAGGTGAATAGTTCGTTATGAGATTTATTATAAATGAAAAGAACTAACGAGCATGAACATCCAGGAACTCGATCTCCAGGAAATGGCCGGCTCAGCGTCTTCAATGTTCTAGGGATATGTTACAACCGCAAAAATAAGGAATTATACGCATGGTATATGAAAAAAGAATGAAAGAATTATGAAAGAAAATTGGCAGAATTCGTCGATTTTTTTCTTTTTCGATATTTATTACAGTATCCCACATCATTCGAATACCAACCTTAGATGCAAATGAAATATTTCGACAAAAAATATGAGGAATTATAGACTTGGTATATGTAAAAAGTCAAAATTTATTATAGTAGTCCTAAAAATTCAAACAAATTCCTCAAAATGCAAACTAACTCTTTCGACATGAAAAAACTCGAAGTATTAGGAAATTTATAACATTCTAACAAATGTCTTTGTTTGCATTAAATGAACTATTTCAAACAGAAAAATAAGCATAAGAGAAGTGGCATTTAGAAATAAATACCCAGTTTTTTGATGGGACATTGCGACATTAATCGATATTCCTCACATTTCTTTGACACATATTTTAGGGAGCGAGTGAACTTTTTCAATCAGAACTTCGAGGAATTAGTGTCGTGGAATACAAAACAAAAAAGTATGATGGTAAATTGCGATATTCACCGATTGTTTCGTTTTCGATTCCTTAGAATGCAAACGAACTATTTCAACAAGTGAAATGAGGAATTGGATACGTCGTATATGAAAAAAATATTCGATATAAAATGATGGGTAAACGCGATGATATTCATCGATGCTTAACAAAAATTCATAGCAGTAGCCCACAATACAGGGTCCTGCAATAGTGCGTTAGGCTTCCATAGCTGCCAAACTAGACATTTCAGGAATTTAGTCGGAAAGCATTCCCTTTGTACTTATTTTATAATATACAGGGTGTTCCCAAATAAAATTATTCAACAAAGTGAGTGATTTTTTGAATGGAACACCCCTTATATTTTCGCATATTTTGAATGCTCTTCAATACCTCCATCATGGCGCAAAATATTAGGGATATTTTTTCAACGGTACGGATCTTATTCAGAAAAAAACTGCAAAATTTCTACGAAACAGTAGTTCGGTAAAAGCCCTCTACCGATTTCCAGAAGCGATAGAAACATGGATTTGATCAGAATTTCTTTTAACTTAAGAATTTGCCTAGTCACCGTTCCTAAATGATCAACCTTTTTTATACAGGGTGTCCGTTATCAATGTCCAAATATGAAGTATTTCAAATTGTTTTTTCTCGATTTTTTGTACACAGTTTAAAACCTTACATTTTTCCAGAAGTAACCTTAAGATTATTTTCACTCCTGCGTCCAGCAGATACGAAAAAATTACATTTCAACCAAAATTTCAGGATTAATGAACATAATAACTAACGGATATTTTGAATGAGTCACACAATGAAACCAAACTGAATGACCAATTTTCGAAAAACTTTAAAACCCTTCCAAAATTATTATCCTTGAAGTTCAACATGAAAATCATAATGTTTGACCGAATAACTAACACATACATCGGTATTATTGGTAACTTGTGTATTCTAACGATTACAGAGTTTTATCGGAATCCAAAAAAAATATAATTCATGAAATGCTTCAAATGATTTTCATGTCGGAGCAGTGCTACAGAAACTGTTATCAATTACATCGATTATTTTTGTTGATCAATATATTGTTATTCAGAGCTCAAAGTTATTTTCGAATTCAATAAATTGAGATGAATTTTGGTAAAGATGAAATGGTTGATATGATCGTTATGTTGGGGCAGTGACGCCAGTGTCACAAAAACTGTTTATTAGCCAGTAGACATGCTGTCGAATATCCTGAAAGAAGACTTCCACATGAGTCGAGTTTTCGGGGGCTTTTGAACAGATTTGTAGAGACAGGAGATGCCAAGTATAAAAGATAAGACAGGATAAAATCGACCACTAACGAAGACAAGGAGCTCGAGGCTTTACTGCATGTAACTGAAAATCCACACACAAGCCAAAGGGAGCTTGGTGTAGCCTGTAGTATAAGTGAGCGTTCAGTTCGAAGAATCCTCAAAAAGGATAAGTATCATGCCTACCACATTCAGATGCACCAGGCGCTTACCGATAGCGATTTTGAAAACCGTCTGAATTTCTGTAACTGGGCAAGTTTTCAAATTGAACAGAACCCTACATTTTTTGAATTTGTTTTATTCAGTGATGGAGCAACCTTCCACAATTCCAGAGCCGTCAATATGCACAATTTTCATTATAACTCTGTAGAAAATCGAAGAATCATAAGGGAAATAGACAATCAACAAAGGTGGTCATTGAATGTCTGGGGAGCAGTAATCGGCAATCATGTGATGTGATAGGCCCTCATTTTTTCGAAGGAAATTTAGATGGAGCTGCATATTTGAATTTCATTCAGAACATTCTTCCCGGAATGTTAGCAGTGTTACCTACGGAAATACGAAATGAAATATGGTTTCAGCATGATGGAGCACCCGCTCATTACTCTCGTCCTGTAAGGGATTAACTGGAACGACAGTTTCCAAATAGATGGATTGGTTAGGGGCGGAGCGGCAAAATGGCCTGTTAGATCACCGAATCTCACCAAATAGATTTTTTTTCTGGGGATACATAAAGGAAATCGTGTATGATGAAGTTATAACAACAGCTTCTAATATGCGAAAGAGGATTGTGACTGCTTTCGGAAGCATTACTCCAGCCATGCTGATGAGGGTTAGTGGGTCATTCAATGATCGGATCGCTTTGTGTTCCAGAGAAGGCGGACGACACTTTGAACATCTCTTGGATCATTAACACAATTTTTCTTTGTCTTTTTCAACGCCCGTTTTTTTTATATCCAATAGTTGAATAAAATTTTCCGTTTCGATTTAATTTTGCGTGCCTGCTGGACGCAAAAAGTGAAAATAGCCCTTTGGATACTTCTTAAGAAATTTAAGGTTTTAAACTGTGTACATCATCATGGAAAAAAATACAAGGTGTAACATTCGAAAAAATCGAGAAAAAACAATTTGAAATTCTTCATATTTGGATACTGGTAACGGCCACCCTGTATAAGAGAGGTTGATTATTCAGAAACGATGACTAGGCAAATTCTTGAGATAGAAGAAATCTTGATCAAATTCACGTTTTTATCGCTTCTGGAAATCGGTAAAGGGCTTTTACCAAACTACTGGTTCGTCGAAATTTAGCAGTTTTTTCTGATTAAGATCCGTACCTTTGGAAAAATATCCCTAATTATATAATCACAAGGACGAATATCTGTCGATAAATCAGCAAACATTCTCCCTTGATCAGAGCTAATCATCCAATCAACCAAAAAACCTACACGAAGAAGCGGATCCAAGGAGAATAACTTCAGCTGTTTCACATTTGTTATTGATCGTCAGGCCAACTTACCTTGGATAAACCGCAGAGGCATCTCTCGATACTCGTCACCTTTCAGATGGACCGCTGCAGTATAACAACGTACAGTGCGCCCTCTGCCAGGAGCATTTTGCGAGTCCCACCTTCGAGTGCAGAATACTTTGATCGCATTCAAGTACTACGGATGTTTTTGTCTCAAATTTATACCCCTTCTTGTTGAAATACTCCATGAGTGTCTCAGGACATGTGTGAAAATGTTGTGGGCTACAGTAATGAATTTTGAGAACTTATTGAATCGGTGCTCCGTAGTTTTCTTGTCGGAATAATTTTTTGCATTTTAGGGCATAAGGGAATTGAAAATTAAAATATCGCTGAGTATTTCCTTCACAGTAAGTACTTCGAACAGTGCCCTCCCTAAAAAATATATTGTAGTACAATTGATTCTTTTCAAAATAATTAATATTTTATTGAGAAAAAGCAACCGTTAGTTAATATTCCAACAAAAATCACAAACATCAATTCTTTCTATAGATCCATCAATCCGCCCCCAACAGAATACATATTTATTGACCGTGGGAATATGAAAAATGTATCTCGGGCGCGCGAAATACTAGACCGTATTGCCAGGCTGGCTGGGAACCCTCATATAGGAACGAACAACCACAGCGAATGCTGTCGAATGACTCCGATCAACAAACACCGCACTATAAGTACACGAGGGCCGCGAAATTTCAGCGGCCTCAATTCGAGTTCAGCTGCGGTCTAATTGATTACTGCTGTTCATTGGGTCAAAGAACGTCTTTTTGCGTATTTACGTGTATTATTTCATCGGGTTGATGTTATAGACTTCACCTTGTCTAACTCACTAACTATGGTCTATGGATCATAAGGTGAATATAGATTGTTCTCTGCCATGGATATGTTACCTTCCATGTGAGTAAAACATGGTGTGTCCATCTGCTCATCTGTGATCGTACGTACACATGATGACGTATTAAAACTATAAGAGATTCAAAGCACAGAATTTATATCTCCTGGAATATTCAATTTGCTGACGTCACTTTCGTTGCACATGACCTCACCATGTTTTTGACAACATGGTTATCATCGAAAATTGACTGCCGAAAAAACCAAGTTCATTTCCGGTGCTTATCTTATGTAAACTTGACACTATTGAGAAGAGATCAGGAATCCCAACTTAAATTCCAACCAAGCAGAGATTATCTTAACAAAAACCGATGAGAAAACATTAACCGTTTATGTATCGTTCATATGGAAGACAGTATCCGAAGAAAAAATCTATTCAGAATCAGATGATAGTTACGACAGATTTATATTTAATGTATATTTTGTTTTATTATGCCTTGAACTAGAAATTGAAATTTTCTGGTCCTGATTTTGTAGGTTTTTTTGGCTTTTCACTCGCAGAACAAAAACTACAGAATGATGAAAAATCCTCCCAAAATAAGCTTCAATCGATATTTCTAGTCCTGGTCTGCACTATTTCGATATGGTTCATATGAGCAGATGGCCTGGGATGACAATACTCGCCAAATTTAAAGCGAATACGTTGGGAGGTTCACGAGTTATAGCCATCTAAATGTTTTCCCAAAATCAATTAATCACCCTGTGTCTCTGAAACGAATAGCCTCAGTCCATATTTAATTGTTGTTTTCGGGCTTTACAGGGAACCATCTATTCACCATCAAACGATGTACTGTAACTCGCGGACCATCCTGTATATTATTATGTAATATAGGCTTAAGCTTTCCTTTTTACAATGTTATTGCACTCCAGCGAGTCTCAAGGATTTCCTGGAAGTATCTAGGCAGGGCATTTCTTTCATATCAGCATTATTAATAGTGAGGGCATAATCGAATGATTTCAATAATCGAAATATCGGCATTCGAGAGATTTCAATAATCGAATGATCATTCGAATGATCATTCGAGAGGTCCACCTCTCAAATAGTCCAACTCGATTCTCGCCTCTCGGGGTTGGGTTTTCTGTTACAAGTTACGTGTTATTTAACTAGTACCACAGACCAACTGGTCTGTCCTAGTACCGGCGTTCTGATGATGCTTCAACGACAAAGATTTCTGAAATCTGAAATGAATAATGCCATTCGAACTTTGAAGGCTGTCACGATTCATTCTTAAATTGAATAACGAGAAAATGAAGAACTTATAAACAAATTTTATTACATGCATCTAATTGATGATTTTTAAACCCGAACATTTCAAGGTTTCGAGGAATTAACTGTGACTTCACAAAAGGTGTAGACGAAAAATTCTTTGTATTGTTGGGAATTTATATTTTGGGCTGAATGATTGGGGCCAATTTTTTAATGACAATTTCGGCAATTTCGATTTACTTTTATATACAGGGTCTTTCACGAGGAACCTCACCCATATTTATACGGAAAACGACTGAACGTATTTTCATGAAATTCAGCACTCATAAGTATTTCACGATGCTGATGAAATCTAAAATATTTTCAAGGCATGAGCACCTCCGGTTTTTCCGGAAATAACGTCAACTTCCGTTTTTCAAATTAGAACATCATTTTTTTATTGCAGAAATAGATTCCTTAGAAAATTTCAATTTATTTTGATGTAACAATTTTCAGTTTTGGTTGGAAAATTCTCTCTGAGCGGGAAAATTCGAAAAAAAAATCGAAAATAGAGCTCCGCTGAAACACGAATAACTTCGAGGTTTTTGGATGGAAAATTTTCATTTTTGAGATTTTTCAAGATGTAAGATTGATGTATCCACTTTAAAAATCGAAATCGCGATTCATGATACAGGGGGTGAAAAAATCGCTTTCAAAGTTAGGGATGACAAAATCGTGAAAAATCAATTTTTTCAAATCAGAACCCAATTTTTTTATGGCAGATATTGAATCTACGTTAAAAAATAATGTGAGTGCATGCATCACACCCTTGCCCTAAAGTGGATATTTTCTGAGTTATTGACAAAAAACTGTTTTTCGTCTTGAATTTTCAGCTATTTCTTTTCCCTTCACGCCAAAAAGGTGACATTTTCAGGAACTGTTACTTAAACCATGTTTTAGATTTTACTACCCTAATATGCAAGAGAAAAAAGTTACAGGTTGTTCCTAAATAGATGGCGAATTTGGATTCGAATTTGTATCGGAAACCTCTTTATTTCAACTAATCGGCCATCGGTTTTCTCTCCAGTGATAAATAAATAATTCCTTATGAACCATATGCAAAAACTTACCATGTTTTACATTATTTTTTTTTAATGATAGATATCATTAATTACATCTGCCAAATTCCTCTTTATTCAGTAGCATTTTGTGTTTACTATTAATTTGGTGATAATTCGTATTAAGTTATAAAATCGATCACTATGCCTAATTTTACCAATGAAGATTATTTAAATCTCATTCTACTTCATGGAGAATGTAATAAAGTTGTAGATAGAACGATTCGACTGTTCATTGAGAGGTTTCCTGACCGACCCAGACCAACGAGAGATACCATTAACAGAACCATGACAAACTTGAGAAATGTCGGATCTTTCGTTAAGAAAACTACACACAGAGAAAAAAGTGTAGTAGAAGTTGAGAACAACGAAATTACAGTTCTTGCATATTTTCGTGTGAATCCTCAAAATTCTCTCAAAGATGCCGAGATTGATCTGGGATTATCTCAATCGAGTGTTTGGAGAATATTAAAAAAACATAAAATGCACCCATATAAATTCAATAGGGTACAGCATTTGAAGGAAACTGATTTCGTCAGGAGAACAGAGTTTTGCGAAGCTATGATGATTCGATTTCAAGAGAATGAAAACTTTTTGGACTGTATAATTTGGACAGATGAATCTAAATTCACAAAAAATGGTTCTTTCAATAGGCATAACAGTCATTATTGGGATGAAGAGAACAACCACCACTTCACACAATGGAACTTTCAAGAGACCTGGAGTTTCAATGTTTTTTGCGCCATCAAAAATAATGCAATTCTCGATGTTCACATTTATGATGGGACTTTAACTGGTAAGATAGAACACTACACATGTTTGCATTATTTAAAGAATGTTCTCCCTTAGGAGATAGATACTCTGACATATTGACTCAAATAATTGAGCCGCTGGTACAGAACCATAATGACTTATGGTATCAACAAGATGGCGCGCCTCCACACAATTCACTCAATGTGTCAAATATCCTCTACAGGCTATTTGAAGATCGATGGTTGGCGAACAATGGTCCACATCTTTGGCCACCACGTTCTCCCGATTTAACTCCTTTAGACTATTATGTTTGGGGTAGGATAAAAAATATTGTCTACTCAACTCCCCTGACTGATAAAGAGGACTGCATAGAACGAGTCAGAAATGCGTTCAGGTTTGTTTAGATTTTTAGATTCATAGTTTTGAAACTCAATTTGGTTTTTAAACACTTTTGCAGATCTCTTCCTCCTGATGAAATAAGAAGAGCAACGCACGAAGCATTCCTGAGACGTATAAATAAATGTCTAGAAATTAACGATCAAAACTTTGAGCATCTTCTCTAGTTATAACTGCGAGAGTTTGCCATGGTTCTCCTAATAGTAACATGAAGTCGGTTTCAAGAAGGGGTGAAAAATCTACAGCATGGTTCAAATAACAGTTCCTGAAAATTTCATCTTTTTGGCGTGAAGGGAAAAGAAATAGCTGAAAATTCAAGACGAAAAACAGTTTTTTGTGAATAACTCAGAAAATATCCATTTTAGGGCAAGGGTGCGATGCATACACTCACATTATTTTTTAACGTAGATTCAATATCTGCCATAAAAAAATGGGGTTCTGATTTGAAAAAATTGATTTTGCTTGATTTTGTCATCCCTAACTTTGAAAGCGATTTTTTCACCCCCTGTATCATGAATCGCGATTTCGATTTTTAAAGTGGATACATCAATCTTACATCTTGAAAAATCTCAAAAATGAAAATTTTCCATCCAAAAACCTCGAAGTTATTCTTGTTTCAGCGGAGCTCTATTTTCGATTTTTTTTTCGAATTTTCCCGCTCAGAGAGAATTTTCCAACCAAAACTGAAAAATGTTACATCAAAATAAATTGAAATTTTCTAAGGAATCTATTTCTGCAATAAAAAAATGGTGTTCTAATTTGAAAAACGGAAGTTGACGTCATTTCCGGAAAAACCGGAGGTGCTCATGCCTTGAAAATATTTTAGATTTCATCAGCATCGTGAAATACTTATAAGTGCTGAATTTCATGAAAATACGTTCAGTAGTTTCCCGTATAAATATGGCTGAGGTACCTCGTGAAAGACCCTGTATAGGACCTATATGCAATACCAATTTGAAAAACTTTAACCCTGTTTAGTCGGAAATTTGAAAAAGGTGCATAATATACAATAATGTCAATAATACACCTGAACTCGGGTTTTTCAGTCTCAATTCTCAGGTAGGGTAGACTATATCTTGTACTCGCTCTCGAAATACTAAAATTGAAATCAACATGAATATTTAACGACTTAATTTGAACAAATTGCTTACGCATTGCACTCTTGATGAAAAGCATTGAATGTTAAACCTTTAAAGCTACTCATAATAACCAGTCAAATAAAATAATTACTAAACGTAAACAGAAATGCATATGAGATGCGAGACAACCGCATGCAACTCAACACCGAGAGGTTTCATTCATTCATTCGAGAGATCAAAAACAGTTATCCGAGATGCGAGAGAATCGCTAGCCTCGATTATTATTTCGAATAAATCATCGACCAATAATCGACGCAACACCGAGAGGTTTCATTCATTCGAGAGATCTATCCGAGATGCGAGAGAATCGCTAGCGTCGATTATTATTTCGACTGAATCATCGACCAATAATCGACGCAACACCGAGAGGTTTCATTCATTCGAGAGATCTATCCGAGATGCGAGAGAATCGCTACCGTCGATTATTATTTCGACTGAATCATCGACCAATAATCGACGCAACACCGAGAGGTTTCATTCATTCGAGAGATCTATCCGAGATGCGAGAGAATCGCTAGCGTCGATTATTATTTCGAATGAATCATAGACCAATAATCGACGCAACACCGAGAGGTTTCATTCATTCTAATGATCATTCGAGAGATCACAACACAATCTTTGCGTAGATTGTTGGTTCGGCAATATTCCGACTCCTCGGCAGTCACGTACCGATCCCACCCGAAGGGAGAGAATCATTCGAATGATATCATTCGGATGTTTGAAAATATCTCGAGATAATCGAGAGGTTTCAATAATGGAATTAATCGATTATGATCATTCGATTAAGCCTATCACTAATTATTAACCGAATTAGTTTTCTTTCCGTATAAACGGAACTATGTATTTCATTATTATATCAACCAGCTTCGAATAAACTTGCTTTAGAATAAATTGCGTTTTTTTAAAAAAGTGATCTCAGAGAGAAAAATTATAATTGGCAACGAGGATGGAATTGTTGCTAGTATAACGAAAGAAAGTGTACGTGAATTTTAATTCTTTGAGCAACTTCCAAAAAGAATCCGAGTTTTCTAAAGTGCAACGATAAGTCCAAAGTGAAGTTCCGACCACGCAATGAAGCTCAAACAGTGCAGTCGAGATAAGCCAGAAGGTGTGCTGAATCCCTGAAGAAACAGTAAGGAGACCCAACCAGGACTTGATCTCAACTGCAGCCCTTGACGATCACCCTTTGGAGTTTGGAGGTAGCAGCCCAACCACAAGGTTTAAAACAGAAGTAGGTGAGGCTGTATAATAATCCCAGTTTTTTTCCTATCCCTGGACCAAAAGATAAGGAGCCAATTTTTTTTCTCATTTTTTCTTTTCCAAATTTTTTTTTCTTCTCTCATAACTACTTGAGACATAAGTGAATAGAGATCTTTTAATCATTGATTCCTTAATAAATCAGTTCAATTCACTTCAACTTAAAACCAAAATTAAACAAAAAATGGCGACATCTAACGAGAACCGTGTAGTCATAGATCTTAGTACCGTTAAATATTTTGGAGAATTACTTCCTAAATTTAATGGAAACTCAAATGAATCGCAAACATTCTTAATTGAAGCAGATAATTTCGTAAGCCAATTTGGAACCACAACTAATGAATTAATAAATCAATATTGCTTTGCTACAATTAAATCAAAATTGATAGAAGAAGCTGGAACAATAGTATATTCGGGATCATGCTGCAATACTTGGCCAGAATTAAAACAATTATTGAACAGCAAGTTCGGTTTCAAAATCAATTTCGATGTTCTTCAAAGCGAATATTAATACATGAAAAAGAAATCGAAAGAAGCATTGCCGGAATTGATCGATAGAGTTGAAAACATCAAACTACAATATGATTACCAAATTCAATTATTAGGTTTAAGCCCCTTGGAAATTAATGTTTACAGAAATTTGTCGGATAAGATTGGAAATACTGTACTATATAATAACGTAGATGAAAATTCTAGGAATTTACGAGATCTCAAACCAAAACCTTTCGATGATACGTGTAAATTGCTGGAAAATAGAGAAATAAAGAGACAACAACACTATTTGCAACCTGTTTCAAAATCACCTTTCACGCAAAATCCATTGCCAAATTCAAACATCGTTAGAACTAATCGAAATCATTATCAGTGCGCTACACCCAGTCGAGAATTCACGTCCCAACCAATTCAATTGAAATTTAACAAAACACCCGATTACAAATTCGCAACCAGTAGTCAAGTATTTGGAAAGCCCCGTGATGTATTTAAACCAAATCCGAATCAGAGATTAAATCTGCCGAAACAGGAGCCAATGTTTATTAGAACAAGAAATTACCCCATGAAAAGACCAGCCAGTAGTCAGGTACGACAAGAACCCCCGAATAATCGACAAATTTTCCGAAAAACTGGACCCCCAGAATTTTTAACTGACGAACTTACAAATACGGAAAACGTAGAATATCAAAAGTTCGAGCACAATCAAGATCTAGAATATCCGAATGAAATATTTTCCGGAAACGAAATTGAGACTAACGAACAAGAAGACGAAAATTTTCAAACATTAGCCTTGCAAAATCAAATAACCTAAATTTTACGAAAGAGCATTTGGCATCATAACCATTTATCAAATTAGATAATCCACCCTGTAAGTTATTAATCGTTAGTGGAAGTTCGATGAGTATAATTGACCCAGCTTAAGCGTATAGTCTATTACCGGAAAACATTTATGATGAACACACATATTTCAAAACAGCTGTTGGTAAAGACCATAGTAAATACAAAGTTGCTTTTCCACTTCACTCATTTGGCCTAGAAAATACTTATCCCTTTGTTATTTATAAATTCCACACACAATATGATGGTGTTATAGGTGCTAACCTATTGAAGGACCTAAAATTAAAATTTGATTGGCAAAAATTTTTCTTGCAAAAAACCAGTTATAATGAACCTCTTCCCATTAAATTAGATCATTTAGACAATAATTTTCGAAATCAATTGACATAAGATATTCGAGGTCACAAACAAGCTTTCCACTTGAAAAATCAACCTTTAAATGCCTCAAATAGAATCAAACATAATATCAGAACAATTGACGAAAATCCAGTTTATGTGAGACGATATCGATACCCAGAGGTACATAAACAAGAAGTGAAAAATCAGATCCAAGATTTATGGATTTATTTAAAACTGACCAATCAGGCAACAGAAAATGGCGAATGGCTATTGACCATCAGAAACTTAACGAAAAAACAATTGACGATAAATTTCCTATCCCCAATATCGATGAACTTTTGGATACGATTTTGGACGATGTGTCAATCGAAAAAACTGCGTTCGCTACAGACGAAGGACGTTTCGAATTTTTGAGAATGCCCTTTGGATTGAAAAACGCCCCTTCAAGCTTTCAACGTTTCATTAATCACGTTTTAAAACCAATTATTGATAAAATATGCATAGTATACATAGATGATATTCTCATATATTCTGAGACACCAGAAAAACATTTGGCAGACATTCAAACAGTCCTGCGACTTCTAGAAAAAGAAAATCTTAAAATTCAGTTGGACAAATAATATTTTTTTCAGACCGAAATTGTATTTTTAGGTTACAAAATATCTGAAAAAGGCGTAGAACCAAATCCTGAAAAAATTAAAGTTGTAAAAAATTTTCCTCTTCCCAGAACGATTAAAGAAATCGAATCATACCTTGGAATGATTGGTTACTACAGAAAGTTCATTCCAAATTTTTCTAAATTAACAAAACCCATGACTAAGTACTTGAAAAAAGATATAAAATTGAATATTCATGATAAAGAATATATTGATGCTTTTCATGCTAGCAGAAATATGATCATTAATTATCCAGATTTTATTAGACGATTTGTCCTTACAACTGATGCATCCCAATATGCAATAGGCGCTATTTTATCGCAAGGAAAGCCCCCAAACGATCTTCCTATCGCTTACGCAAGCCGGACACTAAATGAAGCTGAAATCAAATATTCCACAATTGAAAAAGAACTTTTAGCCGTTGTGTGGTCCACGAAATATTTCAGACCCTACTTATTTGACCGAAAATTTACTATCTACACAGATCACAGACCCTTGACTTGGTTATTCTCTTTAAAAGACGCATCATCACGACTATTGAGATGGCGAATTAAATTAGAAGATTTCAATTTTGAGATCGAATACAGAAAAGGATCCAACAATAATGCAGACGCAATTTCGCGCATAAAATTATATAGATGAATTAAATTTGAATGAAAATTCAGATGATGATTTAGATTCAATTATTCCCCAGGTTACTCATGAAGATCTAGAAATATCTCAAAAAGCAATGGAAGAGATTACGAAATCGTGCACGGAAGACCCAATAAATCCCTCTTCCTCTCAAACCATTCATAGTAATGCGGAAAACCCAATATTAGAGATACCTTACACAGAACGATCTTTGAATACCTCGATTAATCAAATAGTTTTTCAGAAAGCCAATGCATTCAAAGTAGAAAAATTTAAATTACATAAGAACAGTCGCGTTAGACTTATAGTTTCTATATATATATATATTCTTTTGAGAACGAGCATTACAATTCTAAGATATATCACAGTGTTAGCAGAGGAAATGTAAACGGGGTACCATACATATTTGCATATGATACAAGAGCACAGATAAAAAACCTCAGGAAAAATTCTGTCTCCCCGCATAAGTGTAGTAATTTGTTTATAGAAGATGGATGGCATCTTTTCCATTTGAAAATAATTTTTTCGTCATCTTGAATTCATTTCGACAAAATATCTTGACATAATATCTGAAACAGAAAGAGGGACAGAAAACCAGAAGGAAGCAGTAAATAATATTACCTACATTTGCACATGACCGAGAGGGTCTTTCGACCAGGTTCAGTCCTCCAAGCGATGATTTTCAGATCCTCAGATGAACGAAGAACGCTACAGGCCCCTTTATTGGGGAATCATCTCCCATAGATCCATAATTGTTCATTTAGAACTAGAAATCTAATAAAATATCGGGAATAAAGTGGAAAACTTGTGACATGTATTATGTCAGGATGACATAAATGTGTCAGACGATTTCATTAAATTTTTAAAAGAATATATTAAACCAAATAGTCATTATGGCATATATTTCAAGCAAAAAGAATTGGAAAAATCATTTTTGAATTTATCACAGAATCTTTTCAAAGCAAATGCTTTTTCTTTCAAAATGTCTAACTCTCTTTTAGAAGATATCGAAACAGAAGAAGACCAACAAGAGAAAATAAAATTATTTCATGAAACTGAAACTAAGCACAGAGATTTTCAAGAAAATTTATAAAGCATTAAAAGACGTTTTTATTGGCCCAACATGAATAAATATATTCATTCTTATATTAACTCTTGCGAAATTTGTCAGTGTCAAAAGTATGAACGACAACAAACAAAATCAATTTTCAAAAGTAATCCAATAGGTGAAAAACTATTCTCGCATTTATACATTGACACAATTGTAATGAATAGAACACCGTGTTTAACTAAAGTAGACTCTTTCTCGCGACATGGTCAATGTTATATTCTAAACAGCAAAATTACAACAGAAATAGCCAATCAGCTCATTAGTTATTTCTCCAATGATGGCATTCCAGAAAAAATAACTTTTGATAACCGAACAGAATTCAAAAATCAAATTATACAAGATTTGGGCGAAACTCACAAAATATCACTCCATTATATAACGAATTATAACCCTAGTTCAAACGCTTTAGTCAAAAGATTTCACTCCACCCTGATCGAACAATTAAGAGTATTAGATGACAAAAATATGTCATTAACTGAGAAAATGAATAGAGCGCTTCTGAGCTACAATAATTCGATACTTTCTTCGACTTCGTATACACCGCTACAAATCATCAAGTCAGATTTGAATTATAACACACCTGTTGAGCAATCAACGCACGAAAAAATCTCCCAATATATTAAGCAATATCGCGAAAATATGAAGGAAATTTCAGACCATTTGAAGTCATGAACCGATAAACAAAATCTAAATTAGAACAAACCAATCAAAGTAGACATAAGGAGAAACAATTAGATGAAGCGAAACCAGCTTATTTAGCCATACCAAAAAAGGCGAAGCTTGACCCCAAATTCAAAAAAACTAATATAAAAATTTTAGACAATGTCCTGATAAAAAAACCCGGATTCCCAAAAAATATATCATAAAAATAAAATAAAACAGAGAAAGTAATAATTTCTTTTTTTTTCCTCTCTTTTCAGAAAAACAAAATGAAAACCCTTTATCTAATTTTCACCCTGTTTTTCTTCCCTACTTTTCAATCACTCAAAATACAGGAAATTAAACAAAACGTTCTCCCATTTTTCGTAGGCAAAACCTATACCAGTGAATCTAAGCACATTTTGATGTATCATTATAATTTAACGGAAATAAGTAAATCCATAAAAAACCAATTAAAGCAAAATGAAATCCTGCCTAATAACTTATATTCTACCCGTCATAAACGAGGTTTAGTAAATGTAGGTGGTCACATAGCAAAGGTATTATTTGGCAAACTTGACAACAGACTCCACAGAACTGAAAGAGATAGTGGACATAGTATATACAGGAGCGGTGACTGTCTGCGAGGAGGTCGGTCTAAATATAGAAATCAACACATCTACGCACCGAAAAGAAAGGACACCTCCCTGGAAGTACCGCCTGGAAAAAAAAATAACTGAAATCAGAAAGAAAATTGGGGTGCTTCATACTTACCTGCACACAGAAAATCCAACGAAGAAACATCTCAAGAAGACCCTGAATGTTGCATCTGAGTTCCGGATGAAAAAGCGGAGCAACCAGTGGAGAGAAGAACTGATTGCAATCTGCGATAGGCTGAAACAGAAGGTTAAAGCTTTAGGAAACCGACTGCAGCGCTATAATAAAAGAGTTAAAAGGTACAAGAACAATCAACTCTATTACAAGAACCCACAACTGTTTTTTAGATCGCTCGATGGGGAAGAGGAAGCCAGAGGAATCGAACCACCATCGATTGAAGCAATGTTTGAGGAATGGAATAAAATATGGGGGGATGAGAGACCACATGATGACAAGGCATATTGGATAAGGGAAGCTGAGGAGAAGGCTGACATGTACAGTATGGAAGAGCCGGACATAAAGGAGCAGGATGTACGAGGGGTGCTGAGGAAAGCGAGAAATTGGTCTGCTCCAGGTTCCGATGGATTGCATAACTATTGGTGGAAGAACTTCCAATCAACACATAAAAATCTGGCAAGATTGTTCCAGGATGCACTAAAAAATCCTTCGCTAATACCCGAATCTTTTACCCTCGGCGTGACCCACATGATACCCAAGGGAGAAAACACCAACGACCCAAAAAATTACAGACCTATCACATGCTTGCCCTCAATATACTAGCTACTAACAGGCATACTCACGACGAACATCTGGAGGCACGTAAACAACAATGAAATAATGGCGCGTGAGCAGAATGGGTGCAGAAAGAACATAAGAGGATGCAAGGAGACTCTCACCATTGATCATCTGGTGACCAGACAAGCGAGAAAGAAGCTAAGTAACATATCAGTAGCATGGATCGACTACAAGAAGGCCTTCGATTCCATGCCGCACACTTGGCTGCTAAAAACCTTACGCCTATACGGAGTGACCGAGTCTATAGTGAAGCTTCTAGAACATATGATGACGACATGGCGAACGCAATTACTAGTAAGAACTGAAGGAAAACATGCCGTAACACCTGAAATTAAGATCAGAAGAGGAATATTCCAAGGTGATAAACTCAGCCCACTATGATTCTGTCTGGCACTGAATTTCTTGAGTGAATTGCTGAGAGATAACAGATATGGATACGTCATAGAGAAGCAAAGAAACACGAAAATCAACCAGCAGCTCTACATAGACGATCTGAAGCTTCACGCATCCCATGAAGAGGAAATGAAGAAAATGCTTAAGATTGTGGCTTCCTTTTCTGACAACGTGAGGAAGGAAATGGGGTTGAATAAGTGCGCGGTGATTCATGTGCGAAGAGGAAGATTGGTGGAGGGGGATGAAATGCAGGTGCAGGACAAAGTGGCAATCCGGAGAATGGGAACCGACGACGTATATAAATACCTGGGAGTCCAACAGGGACTAGAGATAAATGTTTCTGAATCAAAGGCCACCTTCAAAAACAAATTCTTTGGAAGACTTAGAAAGATCCTGGCAAGCAAACTGAACGCAAAATCTATGTTCACTGCAATAAACACTTGGGCCGTGCATGACCTATTCATTCGGAATTGTAAAATGGTCTACCACGGACCTGAAATCAATGGATACAAAAGTGAGGGCCCTCTTGACCAAATACGGAATTCATCACTCTCATGCTTCGGTCAACAGACTATATGTACCCAGGAGGGAAGGGGGTAGAGGCCTTCAGAGTTTAGAAATAACCCATAATAAGATAGTTGAAGATATGCGAGATTATTTTCGAAGTAAAAACTCACCATTTTTCAAGGTCATTTGTCAGGAGGACGACAATATCACGGCACTTAACTTGGCATCCAGGAGCATTCCAACTGAAGCAATAACAACCGAGTTGCTATGTGAGCAATGGCACGGGAAGACATTACATGGTAGATACCCAGAAGCACTGAAAAGTAATAAAGTCAACAAAGAACAGTCTCTTAAATACATAACAGCTGGTTACCTTTATCCTGAAACCGAAGGTAGACTTGTGGCAATCCAGGATCAAGTGGTTCCGACAAGAGCTTATATCAAACACATCACTAGAAGATACTTACCATCGGATAGATGCCGGAAATGCTGTCAGGCTCTGGAGTCGGTACAGCATATCACGTCTGCTTGTCCCATCTTGGCACCTAGAGAATATACAGCACGCCATAACGCTATGGCCAAGATCTACTATCAAGCTATCGCCGTAAAAGCAGGGTTGATACTTACCTCAATGAATCCATTTAAATACGTACCGAAAACCGTGTTGGAAAACGAGAAATACAGGCTCTACTGGGACACATTCATGGAGACAGACAGACCGGTTGCACATAATAGGCCGGATATCGTTATCTTCGACAAAGACAAGAAGGTAGCTAATATAATCGACGTCACTGTGCCTGCAGATGATAACATTTCTAGAGCGTATACTGAGAAGCTCACTAAGTATGAAGACATCGCTTTTGAGCTGAAAGAGCTATACAGTTTGAAATCGGTGTATATTGTCCCGCTGATAATATCAACGAACGGTCTGCTGGAAACTCATTTGCAGGAGAACACTGCATTATTGGGACTGGATGTGGACATCATAAGTGCTGCACAGAAGGAAGTGGTGCTGTGGACAACAAGAATAGTCCGAAAGTTTCTTGTGAGTAGCTGAGGTCGCCTTGATCATGTGAACTGATCCGACGACTTTGGTTAGCCAAACCCCAACAGGGTGAAAACCAAAAAAAAAAAAAAAAAATAAAAAAAAATATATATATATATATATATACATCCGGGTTCATAGCGTTAGTCGCCTTCCGGTTCCTAGTTTCCATCTTCGTCTATCCAACCAATCTCCAGGTCTCAAGTTTCTCTCTGACATAGCTTTTTGTATTCCCTGCATCCAAGTGGTCTTCGGTCTGCCTCGCTTAAGTCTTTCGGGGGGTGTCCAGTCCAGCATTCTCCTTGGAATTCTATCATCTATCATCCTCTGCACATGTCCATACCAGCTGAGTTGTGCTTTTTTAATGTCCTCTATTATTGTTGTTTCTACACCTATAATTTCTCTTATTTCTTCGTTTCTCACTTTTTGCAATCTCGAGATTCCTGCTGATCTCCGCCAGAAGTCCATCTCCAACGCCAAAAGGCGGTTTTGTTGAACCTTGTTCAACTGCTAAGATTCACATCCATACAAGACAATATAATATCATATTCTGATATTACGAATCGAATTTTTAAAAATTATAACCAGTATCGATTAGTTCAAAATGACATTAATCGACTAATTCTCCTGCAATTTGAAGGAATATCTATTAATAGAATTCTAACCGAAATAAATACAGCAGTTAGCTTTGCAAGACTCCAGCTATTACATGAAAGTATTCTACCCCAAGACCTATTTTATAAATTCATAAATTCAACTGATTTCATGAGACATCTGTATTATTTAAAAGATTTGTATTCTATCTGCTTTACCTCCGTAAGATTCAGAAATGAAAATGTGATCTTTATCATCGAAGTACCTTTGACCTCTCCAAATCTCTTGGACACCTATAACCTTCACTATGTCCCATACAAAAATGTTACCCTCACCGAACAGCCGAAGTACCTATTGGCCAAAGAAGAACACATTTTATGGTCAATTGATCAAGAATGCCCTAAAGTGGAAGATTGGTGGATCTGCCCTCAAAATTTGCTGCGACCAGTACCCCATTGCATGGAAGAACTAATTTCTCACAAAAGAGAAAATTGCAGAAGACAAAGTGTTCAGTGCAGTGACGATTCATTGAAACTATCACCGAAAAAATTCTTATCGATCGGTAGTGCGCAGATCGGCGAATTGTGTACCTAGTGAACACACGGAATACCATAAACTGAACGGTATCTTCCTAATTGAAACTCCATGTAATATAACAAATAGCTTTAAGTATTTTTCTAATGATGAAATTTCAACAATATTTCACATTGTGCCTCTTCCAAATGTTAAAACTGAAACCATTGAAAACCTAACCCTACCAAATCTAATGTCTGATAATTTTACCATTCAAGAAACAATTTTTAAATCGAAAATCCATCCAAATCATATATCTTCGATATACAGGGTCTTTCACGAGGAACCTCACCCATATTTATACGGGAAACTACTGAACGTATTTTCATGAAATTCAGCACTTATAAGTATTTCACGATGCTGATGAAATCTAAAATATTTTCAAGGCATGAGCACCTCCGGTTTTTCCGGAAATGACGTCAACTTCCGTTTTTCAAATTAGAACACCATTTTTTTATTGCAGAAATAGATTTCTTAGAAAATTTAAATTTATTTTGATGTAACATTTTTCAGTTTTGGTTGGAAAATTCTCTCTGAGCGGGAACATTCGAAAAAAAAATCGAAAATAGAGCTCCGCTGAAACAAGAATAACGTCGAGGTTTTTGGATGGAAAATTTTCATTTTTGGGATTTTTCAAGATGTAAGATTGATGTATCCACTTTGAAAATCGAAATCGCGATTCATGATACAGGGGGTGAAAAAATCGCTTTCAAAGTTAGGGATGACAAAATCGTGAAAAATCAATTTTTTCAAATTAGAACCCCATTTTTTTATGGCAGATATTGAATCTACGTTAAAAAATAATATGAGTGTCTGCATCACACCCTTGCCCTTAAGTGGATATTTTCTGAGTTATTCACAAAAAACTGTTTTTCGTCTTGAATTTTCAGCTATTTCTTTTCCCTTCACGCCAAAAAAATGTCATTTTCAGGAACTGTTACTTAAACCATGTTTTAGATTTTTATACCCTAATATGCAAGAGAAAAAAGTTACAGGTTGTTCCTAAATAGATGGCGAATTTGGATTCGAATTTGTATCGGAAACCTCTTTATTTCAACTAATCGGCCATCGGTTTTCTCTCCAGTGATAAATAAATAATTCCTTATGAACCATATGCAAAAACTTACCATGTTTTACATTATTTTTTTTTAATGATAGATATCATTAATTACATCTGCCAAATTCCTCTTTATTCAGTAGCATTTTGTGTTTACTATTAATTTGGTGATAATTCGTATTAAGTTATAAAATCGATCACTATGCCTAATTTTACCAATGAAGATTATTCAAATCTCATTCTACTTCATGGAGAATGTAATAAAGTTGTAGATAGAACGATTCGACTGTTCATTGAGAGGTTTCCTGACCGACCCAGACCAACGAGAGATACCATTAACAGAACCATGACAAACTTGAGAAATGTCGGATCTTTCGTTAAGAAAACTACACACAGAGAAAAAAGTGTAGTAGAAGATGAGAACAACGAAATTACAGTTCTTGCATATTTTCGTGTGAATCCTCAAAATTCTCTCAAAGATGCCAAGATTGATCTGGGATTATCTCAATCGAGTGTTTGGAGAATATTAAAAAAACATAAAATGCACCCATATAAATTCAATAGGGTACAGCATTTGAAGGAAACTGATTTCGTCAGGAGAACAGAGTTTTGCGAAGCTATGATGATTCGATTTCAAGAGAATGAAAACTTTTTGGACTGCATAATTTGGACAGATGAATCTAAATTCACAAAGAATGGTTCTTTCAATAGGCATAACAGTCATTATTGGGATGAAGAGAACAACCACCACTTCAGACAATGGAACTTTCAAGAGACCTGGAGTTTCAATGTTTTTTGCGCCATCAAAAATAATGCAATTCTCGATGTTCACATTTATGATGGGACTTTAACTGGTTAGATAGAACACTACACATGTTTGCATTATTTAAAGAATGTTCTCCCTTAGGAGATAGATATTCTGAGATATTGACTCAAATAATTGAGCCGCTGGTACAGAACCATAATGACTTATGGTATCAACAAGATGGCGCGCCTCCACACAATTCACTCAATGTGTCAAATATCCTCTACCGGCTATTTGAAGATCGATGGTTGGCGAACAATGGTCCACAACTTTGGCCACCACGTTCTCCCGATTTAACTCCTTTAGACTATTATGTTTGGGGTAGGATAAAAAATATTATCTACTCAACTCCCCTGACTGATAAAGAAGACTGCATAGAACGAGTCAGAAATGCGTTCAGGTTTGTTTAGATTTTTAGATTCATAGTTTTGAAACTCAATTTGGTTTTTAAACACTTTTGCAGATCTCTTCCTCCCGATGAAATAAGAAGAGCAACGAACGAAGCATTCCTGAGACGTATAAATAAATGTCTAGAAATTAACGGACAAAACTTTGAGCATCTTCTCTAGTTATAACTGCGAGAGTTTGCCATGGTTCTCCTAATAGTAACTTGAAGTCGGTTTCAAGAAGAGGTGAAAAATCTACAGCATGGTTCAAATAACAGTTCCTGAAAATTTCATCTTTTTGGCGTGAAGGGAAAAGAAATAGCTGAAAATTCAAGACGAAAAACAGTTTTTTGTGAATAACTCAGAAAATATCCATTTTAGGGCAAGGGTGTGATGCATACACTCACATTATTTTTTAACGTAGATTCAATATCTGCCATAAAAAAATTGGGTTCTGATTTGAAAAAATTGATTTTTCACGATTTTATCATCCCTAACTTTGAAAGCGATTTTGTCACCCCCTGTATCATGAATCGCGATTTCGATTTTTAAAGTGGATACATCAATTTTACATCTTGAAAAATCCCAAAAATGAAAATTTTCCATCCAAAAACCTCGAAGTTATTCTTGTTTCAGCGGAGCTCTATTTTCGATTTTTTTTTCGAATTTTCCCGCTCAGAGAGAATTTTTCAACCAAAACTGAAAAATGTTACATCAAAATAAATTGAAATTTTCTAAGGAATCTATTTCTGCAATAAAAAAATGGTGTTCTAATTTGAAAAACGGAAATTGACGTCATTTCCGGAAAAACCGGAGGTGCTCATCCCTTGAAAATATTTTAGATTTCATCAGCATCGTGAAATACTTATAAGTGCTGAATTTCATGAAAAAACGTTCAGTAGTTTCCCGTATAAATATGGGTGAGGTTCCTCGTGAAAGACCCTGTATTTTATTTTTAACCTGACCATAATGGTAACGATAACGTATGTTTTGTATAAGATTTTTATTGCACAATTTACGAACATTGTAAAAACTCACAAAAATAATTCAGCCAGTGACGCTGAAGTTATTTCTTAAAATGAGGGAGGTATTATGTAATATAGGCTTAAGCTTTCCTTTTGGTATATTATTTGATGAAATCAAATAATAGTGATCGACCAACAAAAAAAAAATTTTAACCCCCCCTGAAAATTTCATAGTTCACGTTTTGGAGTATGTAGATTTGAATGAACGAATAAAAAAAAATCCGTCCGTCCGGCGACCGCCGTCCGTTGTCCAGAGCTTTTCTCGGAAAGTACTGAACCGAAATCCGTGAAACTTGGCAGAAAAATCATGTGTCGCTCGGAATTGATCCTCCAAGCTTTTCAGCAGGATTGGTGTACCCTAAGGGCTTAAAATTGGGGGTTGGAGGGAAAAAAAATTATTTCTCGGAAACTTACCACCGAATTTTTGTGAAATTCTCAACGTTGATTACTGTTGCATAACTGAACCTAGAAATTTTTACCCGGATGATATCCGACCAGTAGTCTCTGAGTTATAAAGAAAAATGCTGCAAATTTCCAATAATCCCGAGAATGAATCATCGCATTCGGTTCTAAGATTGGAATTCAGTGAAATAATCGGTTAACTTTTCATCCAGAATCATATATCTGAATGTAGATGAAACGATTGTTACCAAATTTTCAACATATATTGAGAAATTTCGAACGGATTCGTTAATTATTTTATAAACACAATGTGCAAATGCCCTATCGATGTTCTCGACAATTTCCTAATCGTTAGTAGTTCAAATTAAATATTTTTGGGGTTTCTCTCCTAATATCTGAAACATAACTACAAAAACTCGGATAACAATTGTTATTTATAGATATCACCCTGCGAATTACGGGATGAAACATTAAATTTCTTCATGGAGCTCAATTATATCTTGAATAAAACTTATATATAATATTATTCATAAATCATTGGTTTTTCACAACCCGAAAACTGATTCCATGAAAAAATTCATTTGAAACATTGAAATCTCAATAATTACTCTGGTGTAACTGAATAACCCATTCACATGCAGAACGCGAATTAAGAAGCGTTATTTAAAATAATGAATATTTCCAAAATATTCGGTCGATCGGAGGTTTCCATCAATTTTGGATTGCTTAGTACAATTATCGTCAACATGTGGATATCGGCTACTGGTTTCAATCGAAATCCAATATTTTTCGTACTGAGACTTTGAAATAGGGGTGAATATAAAAGATAATGAGCATGTATATGATAAAACAAATTGGAGGATATATGCAAACAAATCAATTAACAAACCGGAAATCTCATCAATTGTCGAGAATCTAATACTAAGGGTACTGGGGACCGTAGACAAGAATACTCCGCATGTTTCAACATCCGGTGATCCGCAAACTACTTGTTTGAATTGAAGGCTTTTACATTAAACAGACGTTGGGATTTGACACCCTCTTAGTTGAGTGTATCTGACAACTATACGGAACGAAATTTCTCTTTTAGAATTATTCAGTCGAATTCAACCTTGAGAGGTTCACGATATATTTGATTTTTACAGAAAAGTTATTGAAAATAACTTTAGGTCTTCAGTTTGTGTATTGGATATTTTGTGAATCAAGTGAACTCTTATCGGATATATGCACTGTGGAAAAATTTTTTTCAGATAAGTTGCACAGGACGGGTGAGTTTTTTTCCATTCCATTGATATTTTTCAGAACAAAGTTGAATCCTAGTAGAAATAACATCCACACATTTAATATTAGCTGAAAATCTTGAATTTTGTTTTACGTATTTGTTGTTAATTTGAGAGTTTAAGTTAATTTTCCCGAAAGTTTCTCAAGAAATACTAACGCGATCAAATTGAAACATCATAACTAGTTGTGAAATATCGACGCTCAATTTAATGCATGATTTCGTGAGAATTGTATTGGAAAAAAATTGAATTTTTTCTAAACATTTTTTTCGGAAGCTATTCATTAAAGTTCAATATAATTTGGTACAGGTCTTAGTCAACATTTTGAAACCATTTTTATTTGCAGAGATATTGGCGGAAAATTTTGTGGCCATTTTAAATTTTGAGGTTATTTCCCTTATATGTCAAAAGGCGCAAACTCTTTCTGATTTGAATTTCATTTCTATTTGTGTAATACCGACACGCAATTTAATAAGTAATATCGTGAAGATCGTACTGTGGAAATGTGATTTGGAATGAAAAATATTTAAGATTTTTATGAATAACATCCTCTAGGCTTAATTATAAAGTGATTCTTTCAATTCTTTCCAGCAAAATTTTCGTTATATGTTGATACCTTAGTGAATAGGTTTATCTACCATATTTCGGGAATATATTTAGATGAGACGGACAACATGGATACGGTAATTGATTATATCGGTGACAGGACTGATAATTCTGATGATCAGTCGGACATAAAAACTCCATCTCATTGTCGTAACTCCACAGATTTGTCCCCAGATAATTAGGGAATACGGCCCTGTGCGGCCACCTGCATTGGTCTCACTTTTCGTGCGAGCTAAGGCGGTTCGCGCTTCAAGTGATTTTGTGCGTTATTATAAACATAGACATATTTAGGCATGTGAGATTTATCCTTGGGGATATTTGAAAATTCCAGACATAAGTCAGTCGGGATCGGAATTGGAAGCGATAAGCTTGAGATCGAAAACGCCGAGGCTCGGCTGAAATATTTAAAATTGGTTTTTTTACGTTTTTGTTCATATTTTCACACGAATGATTATCGATTAAATATTTCACATGAATTTCTTCATGGAATTGATTTTCGTTTGGTGAAAAACCAATGAGTTATAAATAATATATACGATTGATTTGAGATATCAATGGTATTGGGTTATTAAACTGAGAAAATAATGAACCCTTGTGTAAAATTTGCAGCGTTTTTTTTTAACCGTTTAGTTTGATTTTGAAAACTTTCGAACCTCCTAGCCGCCAGATCCTAACGGTGTGTAGGACTTCGGCGGGGAATTCGCAACACTCATAGTAATACTACGGAATCACAAAAAACACGAAGAAAGTTGCTAAAAATCTTCTTCAGGTATGTACATTTTACTGACTGATGGTATGTAGTACAACAAGGTTTAAATATAGTCCGGAACGTGCCTAAATAATTATACAAAAGCGTAAAAGTGAGAGTAGGTATAAATTGGGGTTTGCCACAGAGTTTTTAGGTTACAGAAAAATATTCAGTAGTGGAGAGCTATTCACATCTGTTTGTTCATTCAATAGGATTTTGCGGGTGTTGTACATATTGATTTCTAACGACTCTAGGAGTTATGTAGGTACTTTTGGTTTCGACGTGGATAATTTTGTAGTTACTATTGAATTTAAATATTTCACATGAATTTCTTCGTGGAATTGATTTTCGTTTGGTGAAAAACCAATGAGTTATAAATAATATATACGATTGATTTGAGATATCAATGGTACTGGGTTATTAAACTGAGAAAATAATAAACCCTTGTGTAAAATTTGCAGCGTTTTTACAATGTTATTGCACTCCAGCGAGTCTCAAGGATTTCCTGGAAGTATCTAGGCAGAGCATTTCTTTCATATCAGCATTATTAACCGAATTAGTTTTCTTTCCGTATAAACGGAACTATGTATTTAATTATTATATCAACCAGCTTCGAATAAACTTGCTTTAGAATAAATTGCGTTTTTTTAAAAAAGTGATCTTCGAGAGAAAAATTATAATTATATGCAGAATATTGGATTGAGAAAATTTCAGACAAAAATCACATACTTATTAGTCTTATTTATGGAATACATGTCTGAAACGCATAAACTATAGAAATCTTTCATTTAACATTTCTCATCAATTGGATATTGTTGCTGGTTATAATATTCTGAGATTTTTTTTTCGAGTTTTGCCTCGTTTATGAAACGTTTAGTTTTACGATATGTTACTAGTTTATGGTACGAATGGACGAGCCTCAGTGAGAGACTATTCTATGAGGTATTCTGATGAAACAGTTCAAAACCCCTATACACATTATTATTATAGCCCGTTCCCAGCTCTCAATAATAACGTGCGTTAAATTATTCTCGAGAAAAATAAATATAATTGTTGTTGTGTCGGTCACTTGAACAACAGTTTTCGAAAAAAAATTCATGCAATGATAAAGTCTTGGGATAAATATCATTCCTTTCCGGATTTATTCCCAATCATGTCTGATATTCCGGATTCTAAAATTGCGTAAATCGTAAATCTTTATGGATTAACGATTTTCTTTACACCAATAAAAGTGACAAAGAAATTTTGCGTTCGGAATGGAATTCGTGTAATGTTGTCAACAAAGGTTTGATCAGTGATCATTCAGAAAAATTTCATGGTTTTAATCTTTCTAGGAAAATTTGGTGCATTTTGAATCGACTCAGAACCGGTCATGGTCGCTGTAATAGTTTCCTCTTCAAATGGAATTCGGTGAAAGTCCGAGGTGCGAGTGTGGAGATGAAGAGGAAACAATAGAACATTTAGTTAATAGTTGTCCGATATATAAATTTGACGATGGTTTCGAGGCAATTCATTCGGTGTCTGATTCTTTCTTGAGATGGATCGTGAACTTCAAATTAATTTAATTGAGTACTAAATCATTAACTAGTTCGGATTGGTTTTTTCGTCTCTTTTTTTGTTTTCAGGTGTGATTCCAAGATTTTAACCTGCATCGAATAGGAAAGAAAAAATGTTGTCAATGAAAAAGAAGCCCCTCAATAACAAACAACAATTTCATTACACTTATACGGGGAGACAGAGTTTTTCCTGAGGTTATTTCTCTATGCTCTTGTATCATATACGTAAAAATGTATGGTACCCCGTTTACATTTCTTCTGCTAATTCTATTATGACACATATTGTTTGATATAAAAAAATGTACTGCTCATCTCAAAAGAATGCAGAATCAGATGGTATTAACGACAAATCGATTTTCCTAGTTTACAGGGTGTTTGATTAGCCCTGACGATAAAAATTTTAGAGTCCTGGTTTCTGATATTTCGGTATGGTTCATATGGATAGTTCAATAGCCTAAGATCAAAATACTTGCCGAAAATTTGAAGGGGATTGGTTGAAAGGCATACAGAAGTTATAGCCATTCAAATGTTTCGGCAAAGTTAATGAATCTAGAAAATCTGTATCTTCGTATTTAGTTAGTTTCGTTATAAAAAATAACGGATGGTGTACCGTTCATGTCAAAAACAGTATTGGGAAGAATATTCCATGCAGAATCAGATAATAGTTATGACAAATAGATATTCCATGTTCAGAGTGTTTCATAACACATGGAAGTTCGTATTCTGTACTGTTTCAGTATAGTTCCTATGAACAGTAAGTTGGTCTGAGATGGCAATATCTGCCAATTTTGAAACGAATAAGTTGAATGGTTCACAAGTTATATCCATCTGAATATTCTGCCACAATCAATGAATCACCCTGTTTCTCAAAAGCCCTAGCCCATATTCAATTGTTGTTTTTTGGCTTCCCAAGGTACCATCTACCCGCCATCAAACGATGTACAGTTACTTACGGATCACCCTGTATTTAAATTTGAAAAATTATTTTCCGGATATCTTCAAACTTCATACTTGATAGAGCTGAAATCTTGTATTCGGTTGCAAGATGTTGCTGGGAATATTATTTTAACGGAATCTCACGAACATTTCATGAAATATGATATTTTCCATTCAGATTGTTATTGCTGGAACGCTTTCGTATAACTTCAGCAATATCTTACGAATATTTTTCGAAACTTTCGTTTTTGCGAGCATGTACTGAGAATAAGGTGCAACCATTTTCTCTTGTATATAATTTTCATATCTTTTCTCGAACATAATCTCAAACAATAAGTAGTAGAGTCTTGGCTATATTGGACTTATTTGTGGAAAAGGTGAATCAAACCTAATTGATTTTCGTCGACGTTTCGGACTTTTATTGTTCGATATTCACATATAAAACAACGGGGTTGCCCTTAATCATGACCAAAAAACAGCAGGTGGCAATACGATATCCTTTAATCTCTCATGAATAGTTACCTCAATTCATTTAAGACATTTAAAAATTATTGCATATATATAAAAACATTAACATGAGTCAATGCTGGAAACGCACCAATAAATAACTATCAACCCCTGGATCATCAGCAAAACATTAATAAAATTAAATTCGAAACTTTCCTCGGAAACATTAAAACATACAGAACATACATCATTTGACGTCTGTCATAATCTCAAACTACTAGAATGGACTCACTGATGAGGAATCTAATGTGAAATTCTATCCGGCCTAGCATGAACAGAATAACAGTTGGAAGAAACGAGCTAGCGATTCTGAAGCTTCAGAATAGGTTGATCATGTGAACGCCTAAGTTCACTGATAAGTCGAAAGTGCCAAACGGTTTCGACGTTATTGTTATTGAATTTTTCAGATTATTTAATTTATATCTCAGGAGCTGCTGAAGCGATCGAATTGAAACTTGATAGTTTGTTGAAACACACCTCAGAGCAATCGCTTGTGAATTTTGTTGAGATTATATAATAAGTGAACTCGTTAAAAAATTTTTTTTGGAATTTTTCTTGAGGAATAGTTATTTATTATACAAGGGAAAAAAGTATTAGACTTTAGCTCGAGGTTATGTTGTCTCCCGACGCGAAGCGGAGGGAGACAAAAAACCGAGAGCTAAAATCTTATATTTTTCCCGAGTATAATACACTATTTTTTTCTGTGACAGAAAAAACGACAATTTAATAGTGAAAGAACATATTATTACAATTTATTAAAGTCAGAATGTTATCGATATGAAATTTGAATTTTTAAACTAGTAAGCTGTTGTAGTTATAGCGAAAATTAGACCTGCGTTGCTAAGGAAAACTTCAAAGTAATCAAATATTTGTCCATTTAATTTTGTAATTTGATTCGAAAATTGCGAACTCAGTAATCGTTTAGTAGTTATTTTGAATAATATAAAGTTAAAAATGTCTGATTCCGAGTTTTCTCTGACTCCACTGGAGTTGATAGAAGCAGCGCAAGTAAGCGTCACGAAAATTATCCGAGAAAAAGTACTCACTTCTTTCCCGAGGAAAAAAGTAGTTTCGTGAAAAGTTATATTTTGTTACCGGTCAACAGAGATGAAATGTCAAATTTATTTCCCGTCACAGAAAAAACTTTTATTTTTAAACTATTTGCCAAATTTCGACCAATTTTGGCACATAACCAAGGTTGTTCCACCCTAAGCAAGGACAAGCGTATTCCTAGATGACACTGCATGAAACTCGTTCCAAATCTAAAATTTATTGCATCTTGAATCGCCATTTTAGATAATTATTACCTGTTGGATAATTTTTCTGTAGCATGAAATGAGATAGCGCCATATCAGAAGCATACTTCGAACCCTAACCTTCGAGTGCGGAGAATTAAAGATTAAAAATATAATATTAATCATAAAACTCTTGATTTATTTTACAACGACTTCTTAAGAATGGAAGAAAATTCACTAATGTAAATCAAAATCAGATCATTTTCGAGAATAAAATAAGATTTTGCCCTATATCTTCGGAAATCAGAATTTTAGAGCAGTAGTATGTATGACAATTACACACTATTTTTCGAGGGGAATCCCACCTGCCCAATACAAAATTCCCATTCAAAAAAAATTAGTTCTGGAGTTTTTGTCAGGGCTAACTCCATTGAAATTCGAATCGAAACATTCTGTATGTTGAATTGAGTTTTTAATTAATATAGTTATGCATTCTGATAGAAACTAAAATAAGAAATGTTAGTGCGAAAACATTGGAATGATGCTTCATCTGAGAAATTTTTTCAGATTTTTTCAGATTTAAGACAAGTTTTCTCAAAATAATATTGTGTCTGATCCTAAACACAACGACTGAGACACTCGATATCTGTAGAGTAGGTGATATGGAGCTTACAACAAACGAAGGTCGAATCCGCCTAATAATTCTGTAGATATACCCATTCAAAATTTTAGTTTTGCCAATATTTCCAAGAATACAGATTGGTTTGATTTGATATCAAGTTCTCGATTGTGAATTGACAGCTACATGCAGAATTTCGTTTGGACCGTATGAAACGAAGATTGTCAAATCTTTCTGTCATGAATTGAAAGTGCGTTCGGTGGAGTCAATAGGTGAAAAGATGGCCGCATTGGCAACGAATTTGATCATGCTCACAAAAGATCCTGACTTCAGGTTTGTGCTTCTCTAGAATATACCCTAGAATCTACAATCTACCCTTCGCGAATAGTTTGAATTCAGAAATCCGCAAGGGCATTCATTCAAATAATGAATTTTATTTAATTCTCAGAAAAAAATCAGATCTTACTATTTGTAGTTATGTGATTATCATATTAAATTATTTTCTTATGCATTTGGAGCTTTTCAGAAGAAGATCCACCAAACTGAACTGAATATTTATTTTATTTGTTCATTTGAAGTACATATTAGGAGGGTCTAGCTGTTCGAAAAGCTATATTAAATACTGATAATTCTTTATAATTTAGTTTAACATTAATATCGTCACATTTCACCATTTCAACTTTTACACATCATCTCATTTGACCAAAATAACATGCTTTTGATTCGGAGAGTAAAAGCTTCTTTGAAAATTCGAAACAATATCGAGAAGCAGAAAAATAGAATTATGAGTGAAAAGGAAATCATAGTAATAAAATAATTATTATTTATAAGGATAACCTGTTCGTTTCACTCAGACTGTTCGTTTTTCAATGAATGTACAAGATCACGTGTAAAAACATTAATGGGAAAGATATTCAGCAGGTTCGAAATTCTATAGAAAATAATCTCAATATGGAATCATCTCGTAAAATACAGTAGAAATTTTTTTTTATTATGTATCATGTGTAAAATTGGCATTTTATCCCTGTATATGTCGGAAAGTGAAGAACTAAGTCTTGAGATTCTTTGAGCTGGATCGAACAGTTTGAGGCTTTGGATAATGGAATATTTCAATGGAAACTCTGATCTGTTTCGAATCTTTCGAATTTCACTCATTTTTGAGTGAGATTCTTTGAAAATGAAACACTAATTTAATGAACAGCTGCCTTATTCGAAGTGATTCTATTCAAAAATATATAGAAGTACCGTAATCATTCAACATACCAAAAAAAATCATTCAGTTTTCGATCATTTGATATTCAATTTCTGAAATTTTCAACTTTATCTATTCTAACGCAACAAAAGATTTTCAAAATTTCTGATTCATAGAAACTATATGGGATAGAAAATATTTTTCATCATCTGATTTTGGTTTTTTTGTATCTCGATATAAAAGCATGGGCCTTGACCCTACAAAAATTATTCTAAATATTCCAACCTCTTTTATATAACTCCACTGAATTATTCTAGAATATCTCTTGCTTCCATTGCCTCTACTTTCAATTAGTTTCATGAATTTTACGAATGAATCCATAAGTATTTTGGAGATTGAGATGACATTGACATATAATATGATCGACTTAAGTCTTCAAGTTTCGGTTATTAAATATTTCTTTAGTTATCAAATTAAAAGGTAGGAAAGTATAAATACTATCATGATATGTGCATGCATACCCTCTTTTCCCAAAAATTTTCTACTTCTTAAATCAATGTGATATTTTGATACTCTAGTCATGAACCTCAATAAGACATAATTCTGAGCATTGTCAGGATTACAACAGAAGGCAAGTTCCAGATCAATGTTACCGTGATAAATTACTATTAATTCGAAATACCCTAGAATAACCTAGATGCGGATTGCTGGATATGATTTGGGGAAATCAACTTTAATGAATCGATTCAGAAATAGACCGATATATAATTCAGTAACTATATTGTATAATAAAGGTAAATAAAATATACTCAATTGAGATATACTATAAACTTCAGTGGTGAATGCAGGTCGTCCAGGCCTTTCAGAGAAGTTACTTGTTTTGAATCATAAGGCAATTAGTTTTGGCAATACAGGGTGATTCATAACTTGACTTGAATTTGCGTTAGGTATTCATAATGTGGGAATCAGAGGATCGATTTTGATTTGATTTGCAACCCTTGGAAAGGGGTCATGTAATTTCAATATTCACAGGGCACTAGTCAAAATATTAAGAAGTTGCCATTAAAATCTCGAAATCTATATTTTTTATATGGATCAAAAAAATGTCACTATATCTATAAAAATACATAATACAGTAAAACTGATTCAATTATAACTTCAACTGGCAAACTTGATTTTAAAGCAAGGCATATCCGACAAATCCATTTTTTCTACGATTTTTTGAAATACTGTCCATTTTTTTTATTAATTCTTGATAATTTTCGATCTCTTCTGCTGAAATTTTATATTTTCAAAGGCTTCTGTTTAACTCTTTCTTATTCTACACTATAAAAACTCCACTGAGTGTTCTAACAAGCTGCGAGATAAAATAATCACAAGTAAGCATCAACAAACTGTGAATTCTTCGGAAGTAATATATTGAATTTAGGGCGCAAAATCGTGTAAGATCTCGAAAATATTATATGTAGATTACAGGCTTCTCAACAACTAACAAGCACTGAACTTTCAGAAAATCTATTAAAAAGGAAACCATCAAACCTATTCACTCAATTTCATAACACATTGTTGAGCAAAAGTATAATGTGAGATGTTCGAAATTAAGTCCTTTTATTTCTACCAATTTCCTAGTTCTCATAGAGATTATTTATTACCCCCCTTGTCATATCTGAATTGAATCTTAGTTCCCCGCAATAATTCTTTATCCTCTGCCCCAAATGCTGCCAAGAATCGATTTCAGTGGCATTTCCTTTTCTTCAAATATTCAAAGAGTAAGTGTTTTATAGAAGTTTAATCTGGTAACAAATAAGGAGACCAAGTCACGAGCCACCGACTAAAAGTGAATCGAACGAAATTAAAATTAGTTTCTTCTGTTACGTATGTAAGTTTATAAGGCCCTAGTAGTGTATGATCAATTACAGAGCACGAATCATTTGGGAAGTAAATATACTGTGGATTTGTCGATAGTTTTCTTGCTTTCAAAACCAAACATCAGCTCGAGATATCGAATACCTGCCATCACGGGGGAACTAAAAACAGCACGGAATACCAAAAAATCTCTTTAAACTTGGATTAATCAGAAGAAATTCTGTTTTTTTTTTCATGGGAAGAAAATTTTCAATACTCTAAGTACATGTGAAATTGAAGCAGTATGACCCATTTCGAAGGATTGCTTAAAGTGAAGACACTCATAAAGCCAGACAGACCGCTAATTCCCAAGTTATGGACATTGGGAATTCTGGCCAAAATTTATAAATGATCCTATATCACCGTAACTATTAGCTTACGGATACGAAACAACCTACTCATCTGGAAAGCCTGACTGACAATCCGGAATACTTTGTATTGAAGTTCGTTTTTCAGAGATGAATTTTTAGTTCAGATATTGTCGGATCGTTACTACGTACTAAGTACATAAAAGGAGCGATATTACTAAGAACTGTGTAAATTAGTAACGGAATGAAACCAAGGGACTAATCCATGTATTTCTATGTTTTCAGAACTCCCCGTACATGAAAGTCTGTGCAGTGAACAAGTGTGAAAATCAGACAAAAACAATCACACTGATCATCCAGTTCTTTAGAAATAAAATCCGGAAATTCTCCAACCTGGTTGGCCTTAATGGTTGATCAGAAATAATTGCAGAAAATGACATGACATGACAAACTTCAACGAAATAATTAGTAATTTTGAGAATTCATTTCATTGGGATTTTTCGTGAAACATATTGATTGTGTTGAGAAAATTTTGGAGAATATGAGTCAAGAAGAATTTTCTTCAAAAGTCAAGGATAAAAATTCTTTGAAATCATTGAAATGTGAATGCATCAATCGAAAACAATTGAAATAATTCAGTTTTTTCTTTTGAGCCTCGCAAACAATTGTGCTATCATAATTGAAGGTTCATGACTTACTCAGCATGGTCAAATGTTTGAAAATCTATAAAAGGTTCCCTTTAAATAGTTTAAGCTTCAAATGATCTTCCATGAAAATTCAAATCGATGTTTCTGAAAACTGTACTAGTAGTTATTATATTTGCCTTCAGTTTTTTCTGTTCGCCGTTTAGCAGAAAATATGAAGCTTATCTTAGAATCCAGTGCTTTCATTATATAACATTCTAATAATTTGATCACTAATTACCTAAAATTGACAAAAATTAAAATTGACTACAGTAATCGTCCCACAGCACACAATTTCTAACATATTTTAGTATGATACATAATTTAGCCACATTCATAAATGCTACTTAGGCGTTTCGACAATGGTCTCTCTCTGATATAAGCCAATGCCCGATATATTATTTTATTACATTGGGGTGCAAACATCGAAAACTAAGGGGTTAATATCGGAATAGTTTTACATCATTTGAAGAAACCAGAACCTTTGAGACCATTCAGAAGCCTTAATTTGATTTTGCATACATTCAGCTTCATGGAAATAGAAAAGATCGAAATTAATATTCGATTTCGTAGTATTTATTCAATCGAACATTGAATTTTAACTGATTTTAATAATAAGCAGCTGTGAATTCGAAAAATTTCTGTTTTAATTATTCAATGAGTGAATTATTCCCAAAAGTATCTTGTTTCTCCAAAGATTCAGACAATATAGCTTCATATACGAACAAAAAATGAATTAAAAATGGCAAAAAGTATACGTTTATCGAAGCGATTGATTTGAATATCAGCGAAACTAACAATTCGTGTTACCATGAGAAAATAGAGAAAACATGTGAAACAATTATACAGTCAACACCACAATATTTACATAAAACTATGTTCACGATAAACATTTTCAATATTCAACAGAATGAGCTATTCATATTATACAAAAAACAAAGTCCTCACAGTAACACATCGATATAAAACTAAAAAAGGAAAACACTGTACAGATGCGTAAGTTACTCGAAAGAAAACTTTCAAAAAGAATATTATGTATTATTCATAACTACCTTTATTATTTTATTATACAGGTCTGAGGAATTTTATACAAACCATTCAAAACTCCATGATAAATCAATTGTTGTTGATTGATTTATCGAATAACTCACTGGAAATCTATTTGTACAAGAATTTCAGAATGTCATTTAAACCCATATGAATATCTAGTTCAAAAATCTACTGAGGAAATCGAATTCAATAGATCTGAATATTTTCAACAGAATATGATTCATTCTCACTCTTAAGGCTGAGGTGAGTTGGGTTGAATTAGATCACAATTAATTTTTCCCCAAATTTGGCCGTTCTTTACTGAACGACATGTCTAGTGTATCATGTTCACCCTCATTACGTTAACATTCCAAAAATGCTTGCATACAAATGATTTCCTGAAAAACTTCATGAACGTTGGAAAACTGCCTAGATATTACTCTTTATATAGCATTGTCATATTGTAGTATATATTAGATGGCAGTGTAATCATTTTTCACCTAAGTTTTAGTATCATTTTATTAGGTATTTGTGCATTTATTATCGTTATCATTATTATCTAGAGTTCTTCTTTGTCGAAACAACGTATATCTCAATATTCAATGTGAATATCAAAAATTTCAAACAAAAAATATTGTGCAACACACAACAATCAGTTCTTGAATAGTTCATAGATACGAGCGACATATTTTTGAGTACCAGGAAACGTCAAATCTTCCTTATTGTATTCAATTCCAAGACCATGGATTTTTCAATGTCACAGTAGGTAAATTAGTTTTATGTGCTACGTATAGCATTTGGAACTTAAATAATATATATATTTCTTCAATGAGTATGGGTTAACATTACTTCTTTGATATCATCTCGACCTTTTTATGAAACTGATGAATGAAACTAAAGAGCAAACAATATCTCGAATATAACACCACGTGGTATTGTTTGCTCTCAATAAGCCAATCATTTGTTTCCCAAGAATGGTCCTCTAACTTTTTCAAAGTACTTATAGTCATCTGATTCCTGCAATGAAATACAATTTCTGTAGTTTGGATGACATAAACTGGACATCCTATTAACAACTTACAATCAACCTCATCAAACTGTTTACACTCCAAGGTTTTTTTTAACAGAGTTTTGTTATTTGAATTGTATATGATAGTCTTAAGAATTAGACATAGGTAACATACGATAAATATTTATTGTGTTCATTTTCAATACTACGCCACCAGTTAGAATAATTCAAAGTCATTAATATTAATAGACGACAAAAATTAGGAAAATGATATTGCGTTACAAAAATAGTACCGAAGAATATTTCTAGATAGGTAAATCAGTGTGATTAATTCCTCATAACATACGAACTGCTCATTATAGTATTTTAAGTGGGGGCGAAGAATGGGTATCTAGTGCATCTTCCAATTTGCGTATATTTTCACATGATGTGACGGAGTATGGTTCGAAAAGTCCAAATCATTATCTCAACATTCACTTCGAAGATTCGATTCTGAGTTAATTTTCATGTCTAAGAGTTGACCAATGAAATCAGATAATATGACAGAATGATTCTTGTGTAAGCATCAATTTTTTTCTGAGTTGCGTGAATTTTTTTCACCAGTTTCGGAGAAATGCTCGGAATGATTTCAGAATGTGCGATCCCACTAGCATATAGGAAATGCTAGATATATAAACTTTAATGAGCGTATTATTCCTTTCAAAACCTCGAACAGCTCTTGAATAACTAGTTTTTTTCTGGAAAAATCTATGTTGTAATATTTAATTTCATTTCTGTGTGATTTGAATCGGTTGATCTATTTTTTTTATTTACTTCCTCAGAAAATTTTTAGTCATTCTTCCGATGAAGATAATCCTACAGTCCTATTCATTAGATAGAACTCAAAACTTCTGATTATATTCGGTTTTTATTTCCATATGGATCTTAAACTAGTCCAATAAGTCCGATAATGCAAAAATATGTCATCCAGCTCTACGAACTTATTGTTTCTTCAAGGTAATTCAATGGAAAATGAATTATCCTCGTATTTTTTTATAACGGTAACACTAGGTCCCTAATAAATTAGTTAACAATGATCCTAAGATACTCAATTGGAATTACTACTAAGCATAAACATTTACATTTACCCTAGTAGAAATAGACGTATGACGCTTCATTTCATTCGCATTATATATTAAAAACAAATCGAAAATCAATTTGAGTAATCAGAGATTCGGAACGATACATCAGATATGATACAAATGGCAGATTTGCGTTATATAACGATATATATTATTGTGATACACGATGTATTAACTACCTAAAAGTTTGTCTTTTTTGAACAATGCTGCCACATCTCTTAAAATTGTGCCCGAACCATTGAATTGAAATATTTAATCACTCTGCTCTCCATCCCCCTCAATATCTTTTTCTCCAACATCTCTAGTGGCACTGTCCTCAGTTTCAATACTGCTCGTAGGTGTTGGAGTATCCTCTACGTTCAGAAGACCAGAGGAACTTCCTTGAGTGATATTTGGACTCACATCGCCACTACCAGATTTATTAGAGTCTCTTGGGCTTGATGGACTGTATTTGAGATCTGTCATAGGGGTGTGTGTCGAAGAAAGGTATGTTGATTTTTCGTTATTATATTTTCCTCCGATTGTATTATACTTTGAATTAGTATTATAAGTTGAAATTTCAGGCGACTCATAAGAAGGTCTTGTGGTCTGTATTGAGTACCTTGAAGAGTCAGTGTAGCTTTCAGCAAATGATTTTGAATCTTTGACTGATCCAATTGTGTTATACTTATCCGGGTAGAAAGATCCAGAATCTCCTGGTTGATAGTTCAAGTAAGCACCAGAAAGAAAGGGATTCGTACTAGCGTATGTTGGAGGCTGGGTATAGGTACTACTACCAAACATGCTACTTGTTGGCATTGAGGAGCTGCTCAGATGATATCCCCCAAGTGTGCTATAGCTACTAGTGGTAGAAATGAAACTTATTGCTGGGCCAAGTGTAACATTCAATCCAGCAGAGCTTGCTTGCATAGCTGGTGAGCTTGATCTTGAAACAGTATCACCAAGCACTGACGGGGATGTCCTACTCAAACTTGTCACAGATGGAGAGCTTCTGGGACCTACAGGAGAATGAACTGCTCCTCCTGCTGACGCTGTGAAGAAGCTGGAAGTTGTTGAAGGTGATTGCCTTACCGATGGAGAGCTTAGAGTTATCGAGGGAGAGTTTCTGAGTGAACTCTGGGCGGATGCTGAGGTTACCCTGAAAGCGTTAAATGGATTGAGTAACCAAATCTGATTCGCATGGATATCAAAGTGTTCACCTGATGGCTGGCGAGGTGACTCGGCTAGGTAGGAAGTGCTTAACAGTGTCTGAACCGGATTGCGAGTCACTGCTGCTGCTTGGAGAGCCTGGCGAAGATACTATCACTTGTCGCGGTCGCAGCGTGGGAACCTGACCCGCTGATTGGGGCACCGTAGACTGGGTTGCTGCTGGTGGGCCTACCCGAGGAGATAGCGGACGGTAGGGACCTTTGTTTGCTGATGATTGGCCCTGTTAAAAAAATATTGGCATGTATATAGGAAAGAGGTCATATAATCCATTGATAATTCATTAGATTTCCAAAATTCTTATTGATGAATATTTTGCTCAATTACATATATCCAATTTTCTAAGCATGAGTGCAATTAAAGGTTTTCAATATCAACCATAAGTTATATATTTCTGAGTGTGATGAGCTGTAAGCAAAAAAGTGGGTATTAATTCGAGCGAATCTCCGCGTACACACTGCAAATTTTGCAATTTTCGTTTCTAATGACCGAATAAGATTTTATAACTTCAATTTACTTGATCTTTTCGAATTCCCATGGAACTCTTTCATTTAAAATTGAACAGAATTCGCTTTGCATGTCTTGTAATTGAAGTCTTTCGCGGCTGAATAATATGTCACTTCAAACAACGATATGAGAACCACTATCGATTGGTTATATCCACTTCTCTGGGGGAACACCGCGTTATCGGTACGCCGAAATTGTTTGTCCAAATGTCTGTAATTCTCGAATTCCTTCCCGAAAATAGTCTCAAACTTCTAGGTTGACTTGAAACTTCCAGGGTAGTTTACGCATCGGAATTACGCGATTAAGTTCGTTTTTGGGTCAAATCGACCAAACGGTTTCCGAGTTAAAGCTATATGAAATTTCAATTTCATTCCTTCATATTGGAAAAAATATGTCTAATTTCGTGATTTTTTCCTCGGTATCTCTATTTTTTCCGGAAAAAACCTAGAAAAGAACTGACGTGAGGTCAGCTGCTGCAATGCTCATGTTCAAAGGAGTCAGTGTCAGTGCTTTTCTAGGTTTTCGCGCGCATGTTCTAGGGGAACACCGTGCTATATAGTTTTGTGCAAATGTCTGTAATTTTCGAATTTTTTCCCGAAAATGGTCTCAAATGATTAGGTTGACTCACTGAGGACGAATTCGGTGTCAAAATCGATTCTGTTCGACCAGCCGGCTAACGACACGATTACTATCGAAAGAAGCAAGTAAGCAACTTGAACTTTTCAGGTTAGGTCACACATTGGAATGCGCCGGTTAAGTTCGTTAATGTGACGAATCCGTCGAATGGATTCGGAGTTATGGTCATTTGAAATTTTGAAATTAATTTCCTGATATTTCTACCAATGCGATCGGATTGAAACTTGACAGTTAGTTGAAGCATAACAACGCACAACTTTTCACGAAATTTCGTTTCGGAAATTTTTTAACATATGTTACAATAGATAGGACATCTTGAACCAATTCTGAGGCCGAACACCGCAATATTTGATAGAACAAGTAGCAGCTACAACTACAACCGACCTGTGTTGCAGATTCTTCAGGGTGATTTTGTAAACGTTCTCTAAAGAGCCAAGGATCAGGGAGCTGTCCAAATGAGCGCTCGTCGACGAGCAATATCGCCAAATGTTCCAATCAATCCGAAATTATTTTTCTAAAGATAACTAGGAGTTATCTATGGCCTGGCGTGGGAGGCATTCACCACGGCCGCAAGCTTACAAGGGGTGCAAAACTATGAATTTTTTTTTCGCAGACATGTTTGCTTCAATCCCATTTGTATATTATGTGAAATACGACTTATCGCGCCTGGAAAATATTCGTGTTGAGAAAAAGTTTTCAAATTACAATCGAATCTGTACAACTATACCAGCCAATTTTCTTCGCCTTGATATAATATTCTTGAGGATTTCTGCACCCTTGACGCTCGTCCAGGGAAATATCATACCATTCAGACTGAGTTCAAATGCCTGGAATCTTGAAGTTTCAGTGGATAATGGTCTTGCACCACTGATTTCATTTTACTGATCGAGAATTGCAGTCAAATTATTTTCTTTCCTTTAGTTATCCATCCGTAAACACGATGATAATTTTCGAAAGATTCCACTTGAATACTTCCAATTTATAAGGTAGGTGTGGAGTGCATATGTCGCCTAAGCTCGTTAATAGATAGAATGGTTTCGGAGATATCATCGTTGGAAGTATTTTCCCGATATTTGAAATTAGTACTGATCCGATTGAATTGAAATTTTATATTTAGTAGGATGTTTATATGTTTGGAAGTTAAAGCTGAAATCAATATCTTAAAAAAAAATACGTTAGATTCATCTGTAGTTAAAAAAAACAGCTTCATAACTATACGACAAGAAGGGAATATGACTTTTTTATGGGAATCCTTATAGATCAATTAAATCCTAGGATAATCTATGATTTTCTAGGACATTTTCATTCATTTCATGTTTTAAATGTTTATATATCTCGAAAAATATCGTTTTGAGAACAAATTCCTATTTTTCTATTCGCTAAAACTTATTATTGTCTCATTTCAATACGCCTGTTTATTCATTACTATATATAAAATATAGGAGATTATAGGAAATATTAAAAAATTCTGCCAAATATAAGGCATAACAGATTAATTATGAAAATTGTGTGGCTATTGAAAAATGAATTCCTTCAAAGGCGCATTTCGATAACTCGCCACGGGCGGTAAAATCCTACATCGGGCTCTGAGGATTTTAATCAATCGTCTAGGGTCTGATTGATACTGATCCTTCTATCTCTCTCTCATTTGTGTAGGCAAGAAAACACTTATTCTATGTACTCTATACCAACTATTTACACTTTACAAAACTGATCAGATTTACGAGGGGAAGCATAGTTGCTGATATTCAAAACTCGCCGAAAAATTATCTGAGGATTTAGAACCTCTGAAGTTAATAACTCGCGTCTAGAATTGTGACTTAATTTCTAAGTCTTTCGTCTTGATTCTACAGGTCTTCAAAAATCCAGGTGTAAGTTCTTCTGGTTAGTCTTTACTTCTAACTGTGACTCATTTCCACGAACCTTCGTCTATAACATTATTTTGGTAACTCAGAATGACAAAGTCTTAGATCTTATCTCTGGCGTATTTCTCGAATTATTCCTACTCCAACTTAAATCGAGGGCTTACTCCCCAACTTTTTATCCACTAGTACACAGCGCCTGATTGGACAGACATCAAAGGCTCTGATTTATTGGAGGAAAATTAAGATCAATCAGCTGGGGTACATGCAGACACCAGATGAAGTATTTCAAGAACGTTTTTTACCGTTTCCTGAAACGTCGCTTTCCTCGCAAGTTCCTGAAGTCAAAGAAGATCTTCAGTGAAGACAGATACAAATTCTTAACAATATTTTGTCCAATGTCCTATATCATGTTTCGTTTACGAAACAGGATGTCCGGGGTTCAATGGCATCTACCTACTTTGAAACCTGCTTTGCAGGCCACCACTTGTGCCGCCAAACTGACGCCTCCAATTAAGTACTTCACAAAGAAACACCGTATTACCAACAATATACTTCATAGTTGAACTGTCTCAGCCGCTACTCTTTTGTTCGTTGATCAAAATTGAAACATATTTTTGATTTCTTTGTTTTACTACCAACAATTATGAGATGTTAAGCAACATGTGAGGTTTGAACTTTTGTTCGTAGTTCAAACTTTCGTTCGTCTTCAGGCAATGAATCTCTGAGCACATGGTTCAGGTTAGTTATGCATATTCAGATGGAAAGATGAACGAAAGTTCGAAACTATTCACAAAAGAACCTAGAAAAGCACTGACGTGAGGTCAGGGCTTTTACGCGCTTGTTTCGTTACCAAAGCCATTTATACAAATATTGACCCTGCTAAACGCAGATTTTTCCATATGGACTCCACGAAATTCTGCATCAACCTCAAGCTATAATTTTCGTTCAAGTACTAGATTGCAATTCGATCCAAAATTTTGAATGGGTATAAATATCCAAAGAATAATTGGCGAATTCAACCCATTTAAGCATTCAACCTTTTTAATTGAACTGAAAACCTACCCTACAAATATATTTCCTATGTCGATTCTTCACAAACTTAATGTGTATACGGACGGCCTAACCACTGATAGTGGACAAAATAACTTCCGGAAGAATCAACTCAGTAGCTTGATAATTGTAGAGTACGTTTGGAATTTCATTACGAAGGCCGAATTGGCGAATTTGTAAAAACTATCGAATGATTCCGCAGATATACCCTTTCAAAATTTCAGTTTCCAAAAACAGATCGAATCGCCCTTCAGTGAAATATGCCACCTTGAAGTTGCAGCTCAATGGGGTTTACAGAACAATGAGCAAAAAAAATTAAAGAGTTCTCCTACATTATGTTAGATGGGTAGAGTTATTTTGCTCATTGTTCTGTAGACCCCATTTGGCTGAAACTTCAAGGTGTTATTTTTCATTGAAGGGCGATTCGATCTATGCTTTTGGAAATATCAGGAAACTGAAATTTCGAAAGGATATATCTGTAGAATCATTCGATAATATTTACTAATTCGCCAATTCGGTCTTCGTAATTAAACTCCAAACTTACTCTACAATTATCAAGTTACTGAGTAAATTCTTCTGGAAGTTATTTTTGATCACTATCAGCCGTAAACACATTAAATTTGTGAAGAATCGACATAAGGAATATATTTGTAGAGTAGGTTTTCAGTTCAATTAAAAAGGTTGAATGCTCAAATGGGTTGCCAATTATTCTAAAGAAAGTTATACCCATTCAAAAAATTGGATCGAATTGCAATCTAGTACTTGATCCAAAAGTACAGCTTCAGGTGCATGCAGAATTTTGTGAGGAGCCAATATTTGTATAGATGATCGTTTTGGCAACGGAACAAGCCCTGACCTTACGTCCATACGTCCTTAGATCCATAAAGACCATGTTGGGCTCAAAACTTGAAAATCACAGACACTGGGCAAAACGATAACTCTTTCTTTCCTAGAACAAGCGCGAAATTAAAGAAAATAACTTTTGCTCAATATGTTTCATTGAATGAAATGAATATCTGATCTAGAGGAGAAGTTGATTATTGACTTCAATATCTCCCAGAATCAATATCCGATCAAGCTGAAATTTGAAACACTATTGTTAAGAAGTGACGATTCCGATAAACTACGGGAAGTACCGATAAAACTTCCAGGGGATCACCTCGTTAAGCAGAGAGTGTGAACAGGCGCCTGTACATCTATCAACCAAGTTTCATTTCGATCAGATGAATATTTTTCGAGTAATTGAGAAATCAAATGGCTGTATCACGAATACCATTCAGCAGATTTGATCAATTAACGAACTTGACCGAGATATTCAGGATCAAAACCTAACCTGAAAATTTCAATACTCTAGGTCCTTTCTCTCGAAAGTTATCGCACATACAGACCGCCGACCGGCCGGCCGGACAGAATCAATTTTGACCACGGATTCTTCATCAGTGAGTCCAACCTAGTCGTTTGAGATCATTTTCGGCTCGAAATTCGAAAATTACAGACATCGTGACGAAATGAAAACGCGCTCTTCCTCAGAACAAGCGCTTAAAAAGATAACCTTACATATTATATTATCTGTCTGGTACATATTGCTAAACATCTATCAATTGTTGGTAGTAGAATATGGTGACTGAAAATTTACTTTAACTCCATACTCATTATACAGATTATTTACAGGGTGTTTCAAAAAAAGGGACCATGTCTTTAGAATAGGAAGAAAACTGAAAAATAGGTGGGGTTTGTTCAGTAAAAAATTTTCGTGACGCCATCCGTATGCAAGATGGAGGGCGTTGAAAAGAGAAAAATTATACACATTTTCTAAGGTTTTGCCGAAACAACTGCCACCATGTCATTAAATTTTATACGAATATGTTTTGGAAGCTCATACGTCCCATGAATTTGTTTTTATACATGACTCTCTTAGATACCGCTAGGTTCACGGTTCATATTGAGTAGTATTGAAGATAACTTTCTTGAGATATTTTTAGGTTTTTCTGGGCTTTTACTTCCAAAATCTGAAACATTACTTTCAACAATTAAACAAACTAAGAAAAAATTAACTGAGAAAACAATTTTTATTCAAATTTTAACAGATCTGTTTCAAATATTGGGAGTGAAAACTGAGAAAAAAAAAATGCAAAATCCTACCGAAATAAGCTCTAATCCATAACTTTCTTGAAGTTGAATTTATTGATCGAAATTTCAAGTAAACTCACCATCATTCAATTTTATACTGAAAAGGTACTCCTGGTGAAAGTCTATACTGCGTACCGATACTGGTATAAAGTTGTCGATTCAACAAAAAATCCCAAAAATAAATACAAAATGAAGTTTCCGAACATAAAATAAAATTCACAAAAATTTCATTAGGATAATGCATACTTATTAATATTAATAACTTCATACCACCATCTGTTCTTACTTCATAATTTTCAAATCAAAGGTAAACCTGCAAGATTTTCCATCGCGAAGCTATAAGCATTGTATAAAGAGGGATACAATGCTATAAGTAAGATATTCACATCATTGTAAGCAGTGTGAGTTCCTGAACAGCTAATATGAAGTCCAATATAGGCGGTCTCTCTTTTTTTGGAAGATACGGCCCCCAAAGTTCCAAATTGTTGCATTTTCAGATCCTTTTTTCCGCCATAAAAATGATCTCTCACTTCTTAAATCTAATTCATAAATCATCTTGAACCTTCAACTAACGAATAGCGACACTTTCTTTCAAGAATATTCATTATTTAAAGGAAGAAAAGTGAAAATATGAGACAACCACTTAACCTATATTTCTACGAAATACTTCTGAATGTTAAAGCGGAGCTTGGCAACAGCGTCTTTTCATCGCTGGCCAACGTATTATGACCGAAGAGTAGTTGCTGGCGGGAAATATAAAATGATGGACAGTTGGAGGATATGATTGTAAGGAAAATGCTTCTGAAGAACAGGTGCTTATTCTAACATCAAAACAAAATCATTGAGAATATTCGTTTAAGGTTTTACTCATCTCAATATTATCGTTTGAACTTCCTTTCTATCCCCTTCAAAATAGGGAGGTTGTTATCTACTTCGTTTTTTGTTGTGTCTTCGAGATGGTCCCAGTTTAGAATGAGATTCAGGATATTCCAATAAAATGGGATATGTAATAACCTAGATTTCATTGGAAATCTGGGAAGAGCGCGACCTATCACATATGAAAAAAATGTACGTTAAAATATATATCAGGGTGTATTCTCATTCCATTTCTATGTGTTTCAACCTTGTAGATTTCATTATAAACGAATCCTTCTATTGGAAGATTTAGAGTATCACAGTAAACAATGAGAACTTAGAACATATTTCATCTTTCTCGCCAGCAATAATCTGTTATTCAAGAATACGCACGAGGGCACGATTCCGACCGATGAAATTCGCGCCATTGCCAAACTTCACTTTTAGACTGAGTCGAAATCAGAAGGAAGGTTAAGTGGTTGTCCAGTATTTCATTGTTTTTTCATTAAATATTGATTATTCTTGAAAAAAGGTTTTTCCTATTGTTGGTTGAAGGTTCAAAGGTGGTTTGTGAACTATACAGATGAAGTGAGAGATCGTTTTTATGGTGGAAAAAGGGACCTGAAAACGACTCATTTTGGAACTTTGGGCGCCCATATCTTCCAAATTGAGGGAGACCGCCTATGTTCGATTAAAAATTTTTTATTCAGAAAAACACACTGCGTACAACGATGTAAGTATCTTTTCAATATCACGGCGACGGGAAATCTTGCGGGTTTACCTGTTTGAGTTTCCTTGAAATTCTGATGAATAAATCTACATTAAAAAAGTTATGTTCAATACTAGTCGTTACAAAACATATAACTAGCGCTCTCTATGAAGGTCAGATATTAAAACAAATTCATGGGATGGATCGACTTTAAAAACATATTCGTATAAAAGTTCATAATTATGTTGCCAATAGTTTCGGCAATACCTTAAAAGGTGATTATACTTTTTTTTCTTTGGCGCTCTTCAACTTGCATACGGTTTACGTTATGATTTGTTTACTGAGCCAACCCTGTTTATTTTTCGTTTTTTTAGGTAACCTAGAGACTCACCTTTTATGAAACAGCCTGTATATGTGATATGTACACAGTTTCATTCTCTTTATGGTTTTAGCGTTTTGTTAGAGGGTAAATGAGACTAATTAAGAGAAGAGAAACAGAAACATTCAGCACAAGAATGAAAGGAGCTATTAAGGTTGATTCTCACTATTCGTCCCGTAACCTTCCAGTATCCCTTCCGTATGATTTAGGTCGAAACTTAGTAGGTAAAAATGTCTTGTTGACGAAACGAAAACGGGAAGTATATTGTGCATATATCAATTCATTAACACCTTAAAATATTTTACGGGAAGGATACTGGAAGGTCACGGAGCGTGTTTTTCAAGTACTTGCAGCTTTCCAACTATCCCAAAATGCCCAATTTCTTACTGTTTGGTACCAGCTGTAGCTTTTCGAGATTATTCAGGTCTGAGGACGTATGCTATGATTCCAAGAAATGGCGTGCGAAATTCGAGTTACCTTTCCGGTATTTGATTGATGTCTGGTGCTCCTTGAACCTTATTTTGCGATGGTTCAATCTGTCCGACCTATGTAAATGCTATTTCATTCTTGATAATCAAATTTATGAACTCCTGAATAAACGGATTTGTTGTGTTTATCTTGGCATCAAAAATTAATTGGAATTCTTAACGGACGGACTTCTGTTGTAATTCATCAACTTTCAGCTAATGAAAATGAAGCATAAGGACATTTTGATTGGAATGAAATGACACCTTACGAGACTTACCAAACCTGCGGATCTCTCGTACGAGACTCCATAAAAGTCTCGGTCTCGTCTCGAGTCCCGTCTCGTTTTCAAGACGAGACGGGACAAGACTCTCGAAAACGAGACTCTCGTGGGCATCACTAGTTCACAAATGAAAATTGAAAATATGCATGAGTACACTCACTAGTGTCTGGAGTGATTGGGCCGGTAGCTGTTGGCCTCGTAGCTGGACCGAGGCTGCTGAGCGAGGAGGAGGAAGAGACGGAGCCGCTGAGGGCCGAGACTGCCCTGATGCCTGCTGGACCGATTGTTGCTGGACCTGGGGGCGCTGCTGAGTCGCTGGATATGCACCTCGAGTGTCTCCACGCGGCCCGACTAGCCTGCCGCGACGACCTGTCTGGAAATGCCCCCTCTAAATACCAACGACACCCGGAGACACACTTAGCCTAGCTCTACTCAAATTTCAAACAACTACTAACTACAGTAAATGTTCAAATTCAAGGAGTCACATTTCAGGAGGTATCAACAAAGAATGAATTGAGAAATGCTCATAGGAAGTGTTCACGATATAACCAACTTGAGGGTATTGGTTGAGCTTACTTAGGTGATAAACTATTACTTATTGAACGAAAGAGAAGCAGAATATGTGTATATGGTCGTTCTAGTCACAAGCGTCAGCCTACTGCATTTTCCAAAATATTGAGAAAATAACATTTGGAATGGATATAACTATGCAATGATTAGGCAGAATATACCCATAAGACTCTCCAAATCAGGAAAATTCATTATTCACGTGAAACTGCAGTGGAGCTGCGTTTTCACGTATCACATTTTATAGATTCTCGTCATACAAGGACACAGCTGCGACTTCATTATGAGGTCGAGTGTAATTAGCTCACTGTGACATCTAACTGATGAGATCTACTATAATTCCTCAATTCCTGTCACATGCGAACAGGTTGTTGCTGCTGCAACGTGGGAGTTTGAATTCTTTTGGTTTCCCAGGAATATACTCGAAATTCAATATTTTTGTTTTAAATCAATTGACACCGGCTTTAAGAGCATTTTATCTCAAGCCAACAATAAAGTATGATTTAGCGTGACAGAAAACACGGAGATGTATTTCAAGCTCTTAGTATTCCAGGAATCGTAGCTTATGGGTGGTACTCAAAGAATCCAGACATCACATATGACATTTTATAGAATTTATCGTCCCAGACCATTAGGGAAATTTCCTTCACACTTTTATGCTCTCTCTTTCGCACCAGCCAATCCGAGGTGTTTTTTCGGATCTTAGAAGGGCGTCGCTTAATTCAAAAATCCAATCAAAATTTATATTCTCCCTCTAAAATGTGAAGAAGGGAATTTTCTTAATTTGGGTTTTAGTTAGTTTTAAACACTATTCATTTGACCGCTGTACAGTAAATAACTATTCGCTCTCGACTTTATGAACGAGAATTCTACGTTAATTTTTTTGTTGTAAAATCGTCACATCTCATTTGAATGTCGCTTCAACCTTGCTATCGTAAGATATAGAAGGAAGATTCTATTGTATAAATTGTATACCATTTTGGTCTTGTTATCTTTTACAGATACAAGAAAATACATTTGTGTTGAGTGTTAAAAGTGCGTTTTTTAATACACCTTAACAACATCTTCGTGTCATAAGTGCAACGATATTGACCAGTTCTCCAATTATCTGCTTGTTTTAGAAGCATCAACATTTTCTGATAAAGATCAGAAAATATTCGTCGGTCGTATCTTTATCTGGACAACTACAGAATTAATCAAGTGCGATTAATTCATCCAAGCGGGGTCTCTACTATTGAAACCCCCCAATACACCTGAATAAACCAATTCAGGTCAAAACATTGGTCCTATCGAGCCGGATATCGCTCAGGTCAAATCATTGGTCCTAGCGAGCCGGATTATATCCACAAAAACTTTAGGCCCATCGAATAATATCCAAGAAGCAACTGATCTCATCGAATCACGGATATTATTCATATACAATCATACAGTCCATTCTTGAAGATCCTTGACAACCCAGATTCAACAGATTCCAGAACAACCATTGGAGTGAAAGTTCGTTGATAAGTGTTGTGTCGCGAAATCCGAAAAGTTCGCGAATTGTGTTTAGTGCGAAAAAATTGTGCTTCTGCATATTGCCAGGAATTCAAGTAGTAAGTCATTGAACCACCTATTTAGTTCCTTTTATTGGAATTCCTCCTTCTTGTATTGCTTCTATAATTAATTGCTTATAAACATTTCCAATTGAGAAAAATGTCGGCCACCGAAATCAAATCATTGAAAATCAAACGCGGGAATGCCAAGAGTAAGCTCACGCGTTTTGAAAAATTCTTGAACGAGTTCGATGCCACTAATCAGTACCCTGTCTTAGAAAAATATTCTGCCGAATTAGATGCGGCACGAACTAGCTTCGAAAAAATTCACTTTGAATTACAATTGTTGTCAGATGATACCGATGAATTAGAAAGTTATCAAACTGAATTTGAAGAAAAGTATATGGAATTATATGCAATAAGTAGCAACCTTTTGAATAAACGCGCTTCAATTAGTTCTCAATCTGACACACCGCGAGATATAGACTCATTGACCAGCAATGGCTCAACAAATGTGATTAGTCATGCTGCTAACCTTCCAAAAATTACCCTTCCGACATTCACGGGATCCTTCGAGTCATGGTTAGGCTTTCACGATTTATTCAACTCGCTCGTAAATGAAGATTCGCGGATTCCGCCTATTCAAAAATTATTTTATTTACGGGGTTGCCTTGCCGGTGAGGCTGCCGAAGTGATTGCTGCGATAGAACTGTCCGCCGATAATTATCAAGTCGCGTGGAATTTGTTGAAGGAACGATACGATAATCGAAAATTTATTCGCCAGAGCCACACCAAAGCCCTTCTCAATATGCCTTGCATATCAAAGGAATTCACCGTTCGCGTATTTCTAGATTGCTTTCAAAAGCATTTTCGAGCTCTCAAGAGTTTGGGAGAACCGGTCGAATCTTGGGATACGCTATTAATAACAATCATTTTGGAAAAATTCAACTATTACCTTCGAGAAAAGTGGGAGGATTTCAGCAACGATTTTCTCAAGCCCACGATTGATCAGATGATATCGTTTTTACAGCGTCGGTCTCAGTTAGAGGACAACAAGTCTTATCAAGGTGCGAACAAACGTCAACAATCAGTTGAAAAAAGGATTTCACAGAATCCTCGTCAAAATATTCGCCACCAACAGTCTTATTCTGCAGCTACCACGGTCATTTGTTGTCCCCATTGTGGAAGCGATCATAGTATAAAGAATTGTGAAAAATTTACTTCCTTAGCGCCAGCAGCACGTTATGAGTCAGCCAAACGGGCCTCATTGTGTATTAATTGTCTGCGAAAGGGTCACCGAGCGACCGAGTGCTCCGCCGGCAAGTGTCGGAAATGTAACCAAAAACACAATACCCTTCTTCACTTCAACAACACGCAAGCTAACCAACGAACTCAGGTAAATTCGGATGGAGCCGCAGTTCATTTGGGAAATCCATCCAGCCTAAATTTACATGCGTCGGTTAAATCGGAAACTTTATTAGCCACAGCCATAGTTGACATTGTTAACCAAAAGGGCAAAACAAAGGCATGTCGTGTGTTTTTGGATGCAGGATCCCAAGCGCATTTCATCACCGAAGCTACAGCCAAATTCTTAGATCTAGATCGCAAATCGGTTAATATTTCGGTCACAGGTGTGGATGACATATCCACTCACGTACGTCATTCTAGCTCAGCTACGATAAGATCTAAATTCAGCAAATTCGAGAAAAATATAGAATTTCTTATTGTTCCGCAAATAACGAAGGCTATGCCCTCGATTCATATAAATCGTGGCAATCTAGAGATACCGAAGAATATACAATTAGCCGACCCAAAATTCGAACAGCCGTCAAATATTGACGCATTAATCGGTGTCAAATTATTTTACAAATTGCTGTGTATCGGTCAAATATCGCTTAAAAATCATCCTAATGCGATTCTTCAGAAGACACAACTGGGATGGATCATAGCCGGTGAAATAAACCATGCCGTCCGAGCAAACAATATTTATTGTCATATCAGCGTTACTTCCAATCCTTCAGATACCAATTTAACAAGGTTTTGGGAAATCGAAGAATTACCTGACGAAAGGGTCTATTCCGCCGAAGAATCGTTAGCAGAAGATCATTTTGTGGCTAACACACAAAGAGACACAGAAGGCAGGTACATTGTACGTCTACCCTTCAACCATAATAAATCTAAGTTGGGTACTTCGCACCATCTGGCGGTCAAGAGATTCCATTGTTTGGAACATCGACTGGCCAAAGACAGTATTCTGAAACGGGAATATTCCGAATTTCTTGAAGAATACCGTAATTTAAAACACATGTCGAAATGTGTCAAACATGATACACGTTCCGGCTTTTACCTCCCTCATCATGCGGTTGTAAAACAACAAAGTTTAACAACAAAGTTGAGGGTGGTTTTTGATGGGTCGGCTAAATCTACCTCGGGAATTTCTTTGAATGATGCGCTTATGGTGGGTCCTAAAATACAAGAAGATCTATTTTCGATTCTTACTCGCTTCCGTTCTCACAAATACGCCTTGACCGCGGACATTGAGAAAATGTATCGTCAAGTTCGTGTGCACCCTGATGACGTTTGTTATCAAAAAATTCTCTACCGTGACGGTCCCGGAGATGACATCGATGAATACAAGTTGGATACTGTTACGTACGGCACAGCATGCGCGTCATTTCTAGCCATTCGGGCCCTTCAGCAATTAGCGAAAGACGAAGGTGACAGGTACCCTATCGCGGCAGCCGTTTTGAAAAGGGATTTTTACGTAGACGATCTCTTGACCGGTGCCTCTAGTAGAAACGAAGCCAAAATTCTCCGGGATGATCTACTTGCCCTATTGAAAATGGGCAATTTCCACCTTCGAAAGTGGGCTTCGAATGACCCTACTTTAATTCCTGATCCTCTAAAAATGCAAAACAGTACACATCTAGCACTAGATCTCGATTCCACCGTGAAAACACTAGGGCTTCAATGGAATTCCCGAAAGGACAAGATATTCTATTCGGTAAACATATCCGGGTATCCCAAGGTCTATACGAAACGCACGATATTGTCGCAGATTGCAAAATTATTCGATCCTTTGGGATTATTAGGGCCTGTTATTTTGTACGCGAAAATAATTATTCAACTCCTGTGGAAGGCTGGCGTAGCTTGGGACGAGTCCATTCCCCTTGAAATCCATACATTGTGGTCAACATATCAGGAGCAATTACATTTGATCGAAAGCATCCAGTTCGAACGTTTTATTTTGGCTCCTAGAGCAACTAATATTCAACTGCACGGGTTTTGCGACGCTAGTGAGAAAGCTTATGGTGCGTGTATATATATTCGATCTGTGGATGACATCGGAAAGATCACGGTGCAACTAGTTTGTTCGAAATCACGTGTAGCGCCCGTAAAATCGTTAAGTTTACCACGCTTAGAATTATGCGGTACCCTATTGTTGTCTCGCTTATTTACAGTTGTAAATAAAGCGCTGTCCTTATCGTTCGATTCCATTTACTTGTGGTCGGACTCCACGATTGCTCTTTCGTGGATAAATACCGAGCCTCATTTGCTCAAAACATTTGTAGCCAATCGTGTGTCAGAAATTAGGCTATTGACCGCATCTTGTCATTGGAGTCATGTAGCTTCCGGGGAAAATCCCGCCGATCTTGTTTCGCGGGGCCAAACGCCCTATAATTTCACCCAAACACGCATTTGGCAAAATGGTCCAATATGGTTAGGACTAGAGTCAGATACTTGGCCCAAAGGCAAGTTCACGATATCTGAATTACCTGAGATGAAGCCACTTTTTATATCGAAGGTTTGCATGAAAATAGAATTGTCCAACAATGAAGCGCTCTTGGAAAAATACAGTTCTCTGCCGAAATTACGACGTATCATTGCCTATATTTTTCGCTTTATCTTCAATTCAAAAAATCCATCAAATAGAAATATCGGTCAGCTGAGCAAGCCAGAGTTGGATAAGGCTCACAAAACTATTTTGAGAGCAACTCAAGCTGCAGGATTCATGAAGGAAATCACCTTGTTAACAAATAACGAAAATATAGATGAAAAAAGTCGTCTTGTACCCTTGAACCCATTCATAGATGATTAAGGGATTTTGAGAGTCGGTGGGAGACTATCTCACGCATCGATACCAGCGGAACAACGGCACCCTATTTTATTGCCTTCTGACCATGCCATAACGCGTCTAATCATTCGCGAAGAGCACTTGCGCCTTAAGCATGCAGGCGCTCAGTCAACTCTTTATTCGGTCCGGCAGCGATACTGGCCGTTAAATGGTCGCAACATTACTAGGAAAATTATACATCAATGTATTCCTTGCTTCAGAGTCAAACCGCGACATACTGATCATTCCATGGGATTGCTTCCTGGACATCGTGTCACTGCTTCAAGACCCTTTCTGAATGTCGGAGTAGATTATTGCGGGCCATTTTACATAAAGGAAAGGCGGTTCAGGAACCGGAACAAATTGAAGGTATACGTAGCCGTGTACGTATGCCTGTCTACCAAGGCCGTTCACTTGGAATTAGTCAGTGATCTTACAACCGATGCCTTCATAGCGAGCCTCAAACGTCTATTTTCCAGGAGAGGCAAATCTGCCGCGATCTACTCAGACAATGCCTCAAACTTTGTAGGTGCCAAGAACGAGTTGAACGCTCTGCACAACTTGTTCACCTCTGATAAGCACAATAAGGCACTACAGCGATATTGTGAGGACGAGCAAATCTCTTGGCATTTTATACCCCCCAAATCTCCTCATTTTGGCGGGATTTGGGAGGCCGCAGTGAAATCATTTAAATATCACCTTCTACGAACGGTTGGTAATACATTGCCTACTTATGAACAACTAGAGACGTTCATAATTGAAATTGAAGCGATACTGAACTCCCGACCACTATCGCCCATGTCTTCCGATCCCAATGACCTCATTCCTTTGACACCTGGGCACCTCCTAATAGGTAGTTCTTTGACAAGTTTTCCTCAGGAAGACTTGACCAGTGTATCGTCTAATCGCCTGTCGGCTTGGCAGCATGCACAGCATTTGAAACAACATTTCTGGCAAAGGTGGTATAAGGAATACCTGAATCACCTGATATGTTTTAATAAACGTCTGCCTGATGGCAATTGTATCCAGGTTGGCACCTTGGTACTAATAAAGGAAGATCATCTTCCACCTTTACATTGGTCACTGGGGAGAGTAATCGCTACTCACCCAGGCGAGGATAACGTCATTCGAGTGGTCACCTTGAGGACAAAAACAGGGGAATATAAACGTTGTGTGAAAAAACTGTGTCCCCTCCCTTTAGAAAATTAGTAAACTACTTGAAAATTGTATATATTGTAGACATATAATTTTTAGTTTGTTGTTAGTTATGAACATTTCATATTTATTTTCTTTGTTTTGAACTTTGATAGTTCAAGGCCGGCAGTATGTTGCTGCTGCAACGTGGGAGTTTGAATTCTTTTGGTTTCCCAGGAATATACTCGAAATTCAATATTTTTGTTTTAAATCAATTGACACCGGCTTTAAGAGCATTTTATCTCAAGCCAACAATAAAGTATGATTTAGCGTGACAGAAAACACGGAGATGTATTTCAAGCTCTTAGTATTCCAGGAATCGTAGCTTATGGGTGGTACTCAAAGAATCCAGACATCACATATGACATTTTATAGAATTTATCGTCCCAGACCATTAGGGAAATTTCCTTCACACTTTTATGCTCTCTCTTTCGCACCAGCCAATCCGAGGTGTTTTTTCGGATCTTAGAAGGGCGTCGCTTAATTCAAAAATCCAATCAAAATTTATATTCTCCCTCTAAAATGTGAAGAAGGGAATTTTCTTAATTTGGGTTTTAGTTAGTTTTAAACACTATTCATTTGACCGCTGTACAGTAAATAACTATTCGCTCTCGACTTTATGAACGAGAATTCTACGTTAATTTTTTTGTTGTAAAATCGTCACATCTCATTTGAATGTCGCTTCAACCTTGCTATCGTAAGATATAGAAGGAAGATTCTATTGTATAAATTGTATACCATTTTGGTCTTGTTATCTTTTACAGATACAAGAAAATACATTTGTGTTGAGTGTTAAAAGTGCGTTTTTTAATACACCTTAACAACATCTTCGTGTCATAAGTGCAACGATATTGACCAGTTCTCCAATTATCTGCTTGTTTTAGAAGCATCAACATTTTCTGATAAAGATCAGAAAATATTCGTCGGTCGTATCTTTATCTGGACAACTACAGAATTAATCAAGTGCGATTAATTCATCCAAGCGGGGTCTCTACTATTGAAACCCCCCAATACACCTGAATAAACCAATTCAGGTCAAAACACAGGTGTCCGTTCTTTCGTAGTGTTATGTATGACAAGACCTGCTCAGGTCTCCAGTCGAGCACACATGATATGCGAAATTTAATTCTTTCTCGTTTCACTGGTGAAATCAATACACATTTCGTTGTTTCATTGAACGGCGCCAAAATTACATGACAGTTGATACCGACTCTATAAATCATTACTTTTATTTCAAATATTAAATTCAAACGAGTCTACTTGATAAAGGCTAAAACTACAATCATTGAAAACACAGGTTTTTCTGTGATACCTTTACATAATATCTTCCGATATTGATATCTTACGATATACTTTCATGGTCTTCGACGTACCACGTCTTGAATAACAAATTTAATTATCATTATATCCACTGGCATGTAATGATTGAAGTCAAAAATTAAGGAAAACAGTAACATAATAAAATACAATTCAGAAATAATACTGGGCACTAAGTTCCATCTCGTATAATTCGATTCAGAATCATCAGTAGCATCTATTCTATAATATATATCAACATCTTACCACGTGTATTCACGAACACTCGATAACAAACGAATTAAGATGGCATAGACCTCGTGGTAAGCTTGTTAAATTGTGCATAGAACAATACTGTCAACAAGTTCTACATCATCTTTTTACTTTAATAAATGGATTGCGGTTAAATATTAACGCCATGAGTAGCCTTCATCAAGTAGATTACAGAGGAATAAGATGGTGTAAGAGTGATTGACAAAATTGTTCCGTGCTAATTTTAACAAGCTTGCCAAAAGGTCTATGCCACCTTAGTTCGTTTGTAATCGAGTGTTCGTGACTAAAAGTGGTAAGATTTTGACACATAATATCTTAGAATATATGATGATTTTAAATTGAAAAATAAAAGATGAAGCACAGTTTCTAGTTTTATTTTGTATTGTATGCTATTATGTTGCCCTTTTTCTAAGTTTTTGCCATATGCCAGTTGAAATAATGATTAAATTTGTCATTCAAGACGTGGTACGTCGAAAACAATAAAAGTTTATCGAGATATATATTATGTTGAGGTATCACAGAAAAAGTTTATTTTTAATGATTGTTTTCATAGCCTATATCCATTAGACTCGTTTGAGTTTGATTAGTTACAAAGATTTTTGGAAGTGTTTTTTACCGCATTTCATTTATCAGAGAAAAAAGATTGTGTAGAACTTATTGACAATACCGTTCTATGCACAATTTAACAAGCTTTCCAGAAGGTCCATGCGTCATAATATAGAAAAGATGTCACTGATGATTCCACATCGAAAGATAAAAGATGAAACACCGTGTCCAGTATCATTTTTGTATTAAGAGCAACCGATACCACGTGGTACTAATTACGACAAGGCAACAGAGCCACATTCAAGTTTCATTAAACCTCGTGAATATCTCAAGGTCAAGCAGCTGAAACGGGCTGAACATGTTCAAACGTTGCCAATAGCCGCGTGAAATCTTAGAATTCGGAGATATTTCGACCTTTATAAGAGAAAACGGGGTGTCGTTCTGCAGGCGTCAGTGAGTATATTTTGATATTTTTTTTTCGAGATGTACTTAATTCTTGAATATAAAAAGTAGCAACATTGCTCATTCCCACAATTTTTTTCAACCATTTGCACCAAAAAAATTTTTTTGGAAAGAGCGAACTGCGGTCTTCAGTAGTCACCCCGTTATATTAGAGGTATTGTTTGCTCTTTCATTATGTTGCCAATTTCCTTAGGTTTTGACTTCAATCATTTTATGTGCTGATATAATAATTAAATTTGTCATTCGACACGTGGTACGTCGAAGACAATAAAAGTGTATAGTCAGATATCAATATCGAAGATATTATGTGAAGGTATTACAAAAAAATCTATATTTTTAACGATTTTATTATAAGCTTTTATCAAGTAGACTCGTTCGAATTTACTTTTTGGAATATGGAGGTACTAGTCTCTTAGAAAAGGGGGCATTCCTGTTCTGTGAATAGGGGGAGCGAAAAATGGCACTAAACCTGCGTTTTTCGATGCCCTGGCGGAATCTATGGAGATCGGTGAGCGCAGGTATAGTAGGTGGAAGACCAGGATAAAGCTCCGCACCATATAATATACAGATCATTCCTCATCTGCTAGCTGACGCGACAGTCGGCTTATTGAGGATACCATCAGTCCTAATGGCTGCTGGCACATATTATCACCCAAATAAATTGCCACCATTGCATAGCGGCCACCGGTAATGTAAGGTTGCCATATATACTGATTTTCAAAGAATTTACTGATTGATTTTAATTTCCACCGTTTGAAAACTGAGCTAAAAGTTTTTCTGAGGATTTAATAGGTACAAGTCAGCCTTTGGAATATTGAAAGAATTTCTCTGAAAATTTCAACGCAAAGAATAAAATCACGTATGGAACATTCTCCTTCATATGTTTCAATTGCGAATACTTAAATGAGAATGCTGAGCTTATTTTCTTGCTAATTTTTGACTTCCTGAAAATACAATTAATTTTTTTTCCGTTCAAACCAACTTTTTCGAAAATTTCCGGATTTCCCTATTTTATACATCTATGAAATATCTCAAGAACCGTATGGAATAAAAAAAATCTCAACGGCATAAAACAGCATGGATCTAGCATATTCAGGAGAAGTTTTTTTTTCGAAAATCAAATAGTGCTGGACCAACTCCACATCTATCTGAGTAGTCCATTTCGTTCATTTTGTCGAAAATCATGGGAACCGTCTACAATTTGAGAAGAATTTCAATGGCACAAGCCCAAACATATACCTGGCAGAAGTCCACCCGAAACAACAAATTCGAAAATCGAGAAATATTGAACTAGTTTTTTTTTTAATCTTTTTTTTCGGAAAAGTAGCAGGAATTTCGTGAAAATTTCTGCGGCACAAGCTAGCCAAGGATGAGTTTTCGCATATATTCTCATCACAAAGGAACGAATGAGTTGGGCAAACTTCTTTTTTCAACTTCTCGAATTGTCTTTAAATCCAATGATATTTCGTGAACATTTTTACGCCACAAGTCAACACAAATGTAGCAACAACTTTTCCTGAGAAGGAAAAACGGAAGTGTTCGGCTTTTCCTACTTTTTGATTTTTCGAAAACTGAAAAGGACTTTCGGGAAAATTCGAACAGCACAAATCCGAATAATCGCACAATCTAAACAGTCATTGAAATTGACTTTCTCAGAAAGTGCTGGTCTGATCGATTTTGTACTTTTCGTGCAATATCTTCGGAACCTAACGGAATGAAGAAACTTCAATGGCAAGAAGTAGCATAAACCTAGCACAATTCGGGACAAATTTTCACGCGCTTGTTTTTTCGAAAATCGAAAAGTACTTGTCCAACTTCACACATGAGGGCACCAGGCCTTTCAGTTGAAAAATGTTAACCATTTTGAATTACCCTTGCTTGGTAACAAAAAATGATGAGGTAATAGTAATGCTAATTTTGATCCCACCGGTAAAAAGCTCGCTGTAGAATACGTCCAACAAGTACGCAGGAATCCGATAACGCGAGTATGCTTCTCACTTGTGAGAAACTTGTATCGACTTGTATCGAAAATTTTAGAGAGCTCGTGACCCATGTTTCCTCAAGTGTTTGATGAAAGTTGAAATTTTACAGTATGGTATATAGGACTAGATGATTATGACCTACCTGGGTATATCAAGTAATACGCATAAAAAAGTTGCGAAAGAATGTAATTCGATGATTCAATTCCTGTGGACTTATGAAATCGATGAGGAAGAACATTTCAAAGGAGATGAGATTGAACAGAATACGAGGCTCTTGACTCCTTCGATTTTCCTATTCAATGGCAAATAAAATGTCGATTAGTTTTGTTTGGTCCTGAATGAAACACTTATTCTCATTCCCCCAAAAGATTGCAACTCTGGCATCATTTTGTTCAGTAATATCTCCTCCAGAATGGTTATTCTCAATGATTCTTCCAATCTACGGCAAGATAGTTGTCGAATTATGCTTGTTGTGCCCAACATTTTTTCGAAACTTCTTCGTATGCGCAGTACCTGTTGTATATAGGTAGGTCAAAAATAGACTCGATTATAGACTTACCCAGTTTTTATTCACTATCTTGTAAAATTCCAACTCGAATCAAATACTTTATGAAAAATGTGTCATCAGGTCTAGGCCTATTGATTCGTGTCCCAGTGAACAGATGAAGATGAGCTATAGAAATTTCATGTTTATGTATGTTATTCAGCAAATGCATCTTATCAATCTTATAAATATTAAAATGCAGTACACTTCCAGAAGAGAGCACCTAGGTATTTCCTATCTTCATTCTTTATTGATCGCTGATTCAATAGAAAAAATGGTGTCACATCTACACAGTACCTGAGAGATGCTTTGGAGTAGGCCATATCTGTAGCAAATACTTGAGAAGTGAAATCGGTTGTTGATAATCCAATTCACCAGGACGTGTCAGTTTCTGTGGTGCGGTCGGTGTCATCGATTCAGTCGACTGAAGCATCAGCGGTGGGGCCAAAGCTGTTGCCAAATTTTGAGCTGACATCTTATTTCTATCTGACGCTGATACTACAAGTGCTAAGTGGTCCATCAGGAAAATAAGTGTAGCCTGTAATGAATCATTCAAAGTGAATAACAATCAAAGTAATGATTAAGGTCCGGTGCACACATACGGTTTTTTCAGCTCCGGCGCCGGACTTACGGTCTGAAGCACCTAGCATCAGTGCTAGAATGCACACATAAGTACGGCGCCGGAGTTTGAAAAACCGTATGTATGCACCGGACCTAACGGAGATAACTGAGCTCCAGTCAAAAAAATTTACATGCATAAAAACAAGGACGCGTTTATATTGTTCTATAACAATATATTCATGGAATGTGTAATTTTTAAAATAAAAATTGTTAACTTTTTTTCATATTGAAATTTATTTTTATGTCATGTGGATGTTGATCCAATTTCATCTTACTGTTATGTTCAAAATTCTTCACAAATTGGAATCCGATTTTACACAACCCATGTAGTAAAACTAATCAGTCAATCCAACAGAAATGGGTGTAGGATATTGACGGGTCAATATCTGATTTTGATCATCTTTGTTTTTTCGAATATCAATAAAGGATCGTAACACAGCACTTTCGTAAACGAAAGTGCTGTGTTCCGAATAGTCAAAAAAGGGTTGTTTCAATCTCACAAGTTCACAAGTGTTGGTTTTTCAAGTCCCTGTTGAAGGTTCAAAAATTAAGTCGCATTAGTTTATCATTGATACTGTGACGTGTACGGTCCTGTCCGTGCTAGTACATTCCAGAAAGCTCCAGACGTCTATGAGTAACCCGCCTCTCTCTAGAGCGTTCTAGCAATAGCTAGAAGTTCCACGATTGATAAAAGGGCGGCGCGGAACAGCACAGGGACCAATACAGCAGAGTGATTCGTAGCGGAAAGTGTTCAGTGAATATAAATTAGTGTGGAAATAAATTGTGCACAGACTTTGATAGAATACGTTGTTAAGTTATTGGAACAGTAGTGTGTAAATAAGTGTAAATAAATAGTTTAATCATTCTGAACGTTTTGACAAATTAAGAAAACGTTACAATACGTTTATTTGAAGTTTATGGAAAAGTCGAAGAAAAATTTGACGAAGTTTATAGAGAAGTTAACGGAAAATTTGAGGAAATAACAGGAATATTTGAACAGCATTCTAAAATAATAGAGTTCCTAAGAAGAATGTCAATTGGAAAAGATTATTCCGCTTCATCGCCCCATAGCATCACGAAAATGAAAAATAACGGCGAAAAAGGAAAAATAAAGATCAAGCCTCCGACATTTGATGGAAAAGTCCCATGGTCGACATATCAAAAACAATTTGAAGCTGCTGCGCTGGCAAACAGTTGGAGCGATAACGAAAAAGCCACAGCATTGATAATAGCTCTACGTGGACAGGCACTCAACATTCTGCAAACGATTCCGGAGAGCCAACAAGCCTGTTATGAAGTTCTAACATCGAAACTTCAGATGAGATATGGTGATGCTCATCTACAACAAGTTTCTCATGCCCAAATCAAGAACCTGGTGCAGAAAACAGGAGAAAATCTCCAGGAGTTTGAAGCCGATGTGGCTAGGTTAGTTAGGCTGGCTTACCCAACTGCTCCAGACAGCTTCCTTAAACAGCTATCAATCCAAACCTTTGTAGATGGAATCAAGGACAGTGGAATACAAGAAGCCCTGTGACTTGCACGCCCTTAAACCATGGATGATGCCTTAGCTCATGCTTTAGATTTCGAGGCAGCGAAACAGGCGTCTCACAGAGGACACGTTCGTGTGAGACAAGTCCAAGAAATAGACAGACCTGTTGAAGAGATCATCAAAGAACAAGTCAGCAGATTATTGAGTACTGAGAAAAAAATGCTGTCTGTAGGTACTGCAATCAAGGTGGGCATATTAAGCGAAATGGCTCAAAAAATAGAAAAAGAGCCACAGCAGGTAGACGGAAAAGGGCCGGTGATAGGAGGCATAAATCTACTCAAGCTGTAGATAGCTGAAGTGATAATCCGAGGAATCATGTCCACAGGTTTATCCAGCATAGTTGTTCCCGGAAAAATAAATGATCGAAATGTGAAAATCCTGGTAGACACTGGATCAACCAGAACCATTGTGCGTCCAGAAATAGCTAAAGGATTTAAGATTCGTCCCGTCATGATCAAACTTCGAACTGCGTCTGGACAGGAAATACCAACTTATGGATCGATCCTCTCCACTATTGAATTGGGAAATACAGCAGCAAGGCACGAAGTTCTAGTGGCTGAAATCACGAAAGAAGTTATCCTGGGATTGGACCTCGTTAAGAAACTTGGATGCCAACTGGATATGAAGAGTGATGTGCTCCGACTGGGAAATGAAGAGATCCCGTTCGATGATGTGGATGATAATGAATATCGGATTTGATTGGCCGAGAACATCACGTTGCCAGGTCGAACTGAAGGCATAGTGAGTGGTATATGTGATGACGTTACGAAAAAAGGCTTGAGCAATCACGAAAAGTGATTGAGCCCTGTGACGATGCAATTCTAGCTAAAGGAATGTTACTGGGAAAGGCATTGGTACGAATAACAGACAGTTTTCCCATACGATTACTCAATGTCAACAGGTTTTCAGTCACCCTGAAGAAGAACACCTTGATTGGACAAGGAGTACCAGTATACCATATTTCTGGTGGGATAGGTACTGCAGGAGTCTCGCAGAGCCAGAAGAATACTGAAGAGCTGGTGACCCTTCTCACCTCAAAATGTCAGGATCTTGACCGTAATGAACTGGTCGAAGTGAGAAAACTGATTCAGAAATTCTCCGACGTGTTTGCCACTGACGTAAGAACAGGGAAGACCAATATTGTGCAGCATAAAATAAATACTGGTGATGCACAACCTACCCGACAGCACCCTAGACGTCTTCCTCTAGCAAAAAGAGAAGCGCTTAGGCTTATGCACCTATTCTAGAAGATTCGTATCTGGATTCGCCAACGTTGCCAAACCTCTCACAAAATTAACAGAGGATGGACAGGAGTACATATGGTCCTATGATTGCGCTGAAACTTTCGCACAGTTGAAGAAGGCTCTGGTCACAGCTCCAATTTTAAGCTACGCAAGAGCTGAAGGGAAGTTTGTGCTCGACACGGATGCTAGTAATTCGGCCATCGGGGGTGTTCTATCACAAGTACAGGATGGACAAGAAAGAGTCATAGGGTATTTCAGCAAAGTCTTGTCAAAGCCAGAACGGAATTACTGCGTGACCAAAAGAGAACTTTTAGCAGTCATCAAGTCCGTAGAATACTTCTACAAATATTTGTACGGAAGGAAATTCCTGTTGAGAACGGACCATGCTGCTTTGAAATGGCTTCTGAACTTTAAAAACCCGGAAGCACAAGTAGCCAGATGGATCGAAAGACTGCAAGAATATGACTTCGATACCGAACATAGAACGGGAGCGTTATCAAGAATTGCAGTCATTGCTCTCGCATGGAAGACAAAGCCGGTTTGAGAAGGACCACACTAATTGAAGATGACTGGCTACCCCAAGAAATCCAACGAGCACAAGAAGAAGATTCAGACTTGAAAGTAATCCTGAGTTGGAAGAAGAGTGGTAGACGACCTACTTGGGAAGAAGTATCCAGAATGAGTCAAAATGTAAAGTCGTACTGGGCGTAATGGGAAACGTTGAAGATCGATAGAGGTCTTCTGAAACGTTGTTGGGAGAATGAAGATGGATCTGAACCGAGGCTCCAGTTGATTGTGACGAAGAGTCCAGTGACAGACGTTTTGACCAGACTACATAATGGAACTTCAGGTGGACATTTCGGGATTACTAAGACGCTGGAGAAAGTCAGGCAGCGGTTTTATTGGATTAACTGTAAGAAAGACGTTAAAGACTGGTGTAGAACATGTAAAGCTTGTGCTGCAGCTAACGGTCCTTATGGCAAAGGGAAGGCTCCAATGAAGCAATATAACGTCGGCTCTCCCATGGAACGAGTAGCTATCGACATCGTGGGCCCCTTTCCCGAAACAGATCAAGGAAACAAGTACATATTGGTAGCCATGGTCTATTTCACCAAATGGGTGGAAGCGTACGGTATTCCTTATCAAGAGGCAGGTACGGTTGCTGATAAATTGGTCAAAGAATTCTTCTGCAGATTTGGAATACCTCTACAGCTGCATTGTGATCAAGGCCGAAATTTCGAATCGACGTTATCCCAAGAAGTTTGTAGAAAATTGGGGATTAATAAAACGAGGACAACAGCTCTACATCCCTAATCAGATGGCATGGTAGAACAAATGAATAGGACCATGGGAAAACATCTTGCTAAGGTAGTCTCCGATCACCAGCGGTACTGGGACGAATATATGCATCTATTCACCATGGCATATAGATCTTCGGTTCAAGAGTCTACCAAGGAAACTCCAGCCAATATAATGTTCGGCCGAGAAATTAGACTACCTTGTGACCTAGAATTTGGTTGTAAGCCTGGAGAAGATGTAGCCGGGGAGGATAACGTCAGTGAATTGAGGAGTAAGCTAGATTACATTCATAACAAGGTGCGCAATCAAATCCAGCAAGCAAGTGATCGGATGAAAATGCGCTATGACATCAAGGCCATTGAAGGAGGGTTCACCGCAGGAGATCTGGTGTGGTTGTATCACCCGCAAAGAAGAAGAGGGTTCTCACCGAAGCTGCAGAGACAGTGGGAAGGACCGTATGAAGTTATGAAAAGGATAAATGATATAGTCTTCCGGATACGGAAGCTTCCCAGAGGAAAACCGAAGGTCGTCCATTTCAACCGGTTGGCTCCGTAAGCGTCAACACAGGATGACGAAGAAGAAGTACGTCTCATCGAGGTTCCGGCGGAGGAAAATGACGATTTTCAGGAATTCATGAATTGCTATGGGGGAACACGAGTTGTAAGGTTTGGCGTTACACAGGGAGTTCATAAAGGCCTGTTTAAAGTACCCGAGGAATACTTTCTTGCTCATTGTGTAGCAGCGGATCTAAGGATGAGTAGGGGAATAGCAAGAGTATTCAGAAATAAATTTGAACGTCAAGAGGAACTGATGAGACAGCAGCTCAGAATAGGAAAATGCCTGAGACTGAAGTCAGAGGGTCGGTACATTTATTACGTAGTCACCAAACAGTATCAGAAGCCCACCTACCAGAATTTATGGACAGCACTGCATGGTTTGAAAGAAGACCTTCAATGCTTTGGAAATTAGCCGTTCCCAAACTAGGTTGTGGACTAGATCAACTGAATTGGCGGGTTATGCGAAGTATGCTGGAAGTAGTGTTTCAGAAGACAGGTATAGAGATTTTGGTATGCAATTTCAACCCAAAGCAAATCGGAAAGCCCAGCAAAACCGTAGACTGCTACTTCCATCAGAGGGGCTACTGTAGAAATGGTAACGATTTTAGATTTCACCAGGGTCCTCTGAAGAATTCATGGAATCTGTTCTGGGACAGAACAGGCTTAAAGAGAGAACAGTGTGACGAGTACGGCCCTGTCTGTGCTAGTACATTCCAGAAAGCTCCAGACGTCTATGAGTCACCCGCCTCTCTCTAGAGCGTTCTAGCAATAGCTAGAAGTTCCGCGATTGATAAAAGGGCGGCGCGGAACAGCACAGGGACCAATTCAGCAGAGTGATTCGTAGCGGAAAGTGTTCAGTGAATATGAATTAGTGTGGAAATGAATTGTGCACAGACTTTGATAGAATTCGTTGTTCAGTTATTGGAACAGTAGTGTGTAAATAAGTGTAAATAAATAGTTTAATCATTCTGAACGTTTTGACAAATCAAGAAAACGTTACAATACGTTTATTCGTGGTTCACTCAGAAATAATAAATTCTGAGATAAGGATTGTTAATGTTGACTTCGAGCAGGAATGCCCCTTCAGAATGTTTACATTATACACGTGCATGAGCCGAGGGACCACGAAAAAAAGCTCACATTTCGTGTTTTAAGGAATGCTAGATTCATTTTAGATTACTAGAGTTAGTTCTCATTTAACACTCCATGAGTAAAGAAACCTTCAAAGTGCATTTGTTGCACTTGCCCAAGAAAGACGAACCTTTCTTTCATTTCAACATAGCCTTTTCAACAGTTTACGCGAGGATCATTGAATTGTTCAAATAGTGTTTTCGTGAGTGAAACGAAAACTTTATCCATGAAAAATGGAAAACATCAATTCAAAGAGGAACATCAAATCGTTCGGTAGAGAAATATATAGTGGGTGGAAATCAAAATCTTTCCGTTATTAACATTATTGTTGTCTATAATGATGTGCCAGAACAAGAATATCTTTGAAGAATTTCTATGATTAGTTTCTTGATTTAACAAAACATGAACACAATGCAAAGGACATAGTGCAAAACAGATGAAACCAATGTATGGTGAATTTGCACAAATATCACGACTTGAATTCAAGAAATGAAATAAAAAGTGATATAAGTGCAAAAGTTCTGCGGGCTCTTTGGATCATTCGATGAACAAGGGCGACCTAAGTGGCTATCTCATGGATTTGAAGAAACCAATAAAGAATATTGTTGACTAAATATGGGTTTCGAAGTAACTCTGGAAAATATCACTTCATACTTCTAACTTCCACCCAACTGGATATCAGTATCGAAGTAAATCCCAATAGCAATGGATGACAATAGTTTTCGATGGAGGTTTCGAAAAACAAAAAGGTGGTAAGGCTTCAATGAATGGTAAGCCTATGCATAATTTGATTTTTATATAATTCTCAGTAGAGGTCAATGAGAAATGCCCTGTCCAAGTACGCAAGTGATTGGAACGACGAAAATTAATTATAAGTTATGGAACTTAGCTTGGAAATTATTATGTAACTGATCACAGAACATAAAAAAGAAGAAGTTCTTTTTCTGTTTCTTAGGATTTTGTGAAAAAAAAATGAGAAACACCTTATGAATTGTGGCATAGGAAGGAACTTTCAGCAAAATATTTTCAAAGTATTTGGTTCAGCTGCATATATGCATAAGAAATCTGAAAAACCAAGTTTGAAGGGAAATCTTGAGAAGAGTACTAAAAGAGGAGGAACAAAATGGTTATAAAGTTTGGAATGTGAATACTGAGAAAAATATTCAGTAGTAAGATATATTATTGTGGATGAGGATGGGACTTACTTTCACTTATCGGGGTCAGAAATATAGCTTATAGGAGTAAATTATGAAAACTCCAGTAGTCAAACTGATCTTTCTGACATAGGGTCTAAATCAGTAGAAGTAAAGTCTCTGAAATCTGATATTGATAAATCAGACATAAAACTGATCTTCCTGATTTAATGTCAAAATCAGTAGGTAATGAAATATCTAAAATCTGGTATTGCTGAATCAGATATGAAACTGATCTTTCTGACAGAGTGTCAAAATCAGTAAGGATGATCAAATCTCAGGAAACCGATATTATGATAAATCAGATACGAACCTGAACTTTCTGATATAGAAATCATATGTTGAATAATCTGATATTAAAGAGATCTTAATATAAAGTCAAAACGATAGGTAATTGTATTTCAGAAATCTGATATTGATACCTTAATTAGATATAAAACTGATTTCCTGATGTATTGTAAGAATTAATAGGTAACTGAGTTGAAAGAAATCTGATATTTATGATTCAGATATGATCTGCTGATGTTTTTGATAATAAGTTATTGAGTCTTTGATATACCTGGTCTCGATAAATAGGATAAGAAACGTCAAGTCAAAAAAAACGAAAGAGTAATCCGAAAACTCTAGAAATTTCTAGTGATGAATTTGAAAGGTAGATTTTACATAATGCATAAACTATGTTTCAAGATATTGAAAATCATAAACGAGAATGTTTCGAAATGGAAAGATGTAGTCGAATTGAAAGGGAATTTCAAATTTCTCGATATGAAAAAAAAATATAACAGATGATGGTTCATTGTGTGCTCTGTCGACTTTGTATGAAATTTATGTGTTAAAGAAAAATTGAAAAGAAGAGGAGCTCACTTATCGGCAACAGCCCGGACCACAGCAAAACGGAAACTTAATTCCCTACTAATTTTCAGTGTTCCGCAGCGGTCGAGTGCGAGCTGTCCCATGCAAATATAAGAAAAGAATGGAATTCCGGTATGCCGTGGGCTGGGCTGTAGCCAATTAGTGAGCGTTGGCCTTGAAGCTTCTTCTGGGAGAATGTTGCATTATTTCGTGTTTTCTGATGGGTTTTCACTGCTACTGTTTGAAGAAGAACTATTCAATATTAAATTGACTTTTATTGAATACGCCCTTGTTGTTTGCAGGTTCAAACTATTTGTCAAGGGAAGTTTCTAGGAAAAAAAGTTGTCTTGTGGACAACACTGGAACAATGAAACCAACAGCAAAGTGAACTGACTTTTTCATCAGACAAACGCGAAAATACAATAGTTCTCTCTCAGATATTGGAAGCGAAAAATATGACAGATGATGGTTCATTGTGTGCTCTGTCGATTATGCATGAAATTTAATGTATTGAAGAAAAATTGAGAAGAAGAGGAGCTCACTTATCGGCAACAGCTCGGACCACAGCAAAACGGAAACTTAATTCCCTACTAATTTTCAGTGTTCCGCAGCGGTCAAGTGCGAGCTGTCCCGTTCAAATATATGAAAAGCATAAAATTCCGGTGTGCCGTGGGCTGGGCTGTAGCAAATAAGTGAGCGTTGGCCTTAAAGCTTCTTTTGGGAGTATTTTGCATTTTTTCGTAAGTGTTTTCTGATGGGTTTTCACTTCCACTGTTTGAAGAAGAACTATTCAATATCAAATTGACTTTTATTAAATATGCCCTTGTTGTTTGCAGGTTCAAACTATTTGCCAAGGGAAGTTTCTAGGAAAAAAGTTGTATTATGAATAACACTGGAACAATGAAACCAAGAACAAAATGAACTGACTTTTTCATCAGACAAACGTGAAAATACAAAAGTTTTTTTTCAGATATTGGAAGCGAAAACCTAAAAGACACCAACAAATTAAGCATCAGTTCATATGGGAAAACTAAATGTTAGGTCCATTCCTGCTTGTACCGGAAATCAAAGGTAAACATTATTCACCCTAGTCGATGAAAAACAAAATGTATTTTCAATGTCCAAATTTTCAACTCGATGGCTTGAAAAATTAAGGTTTTTTGGGTTATCTGATTCCTGTTATACCCAGTATACTCTCCAGGATAATAGGTATAAGCTTTGAACTCGTTTCTCTCTCCGTCTCTTTCGGTATAGAAAATATTCTACGAGAATTCATTCATTTATATTTTCCTCACCTGTTTAGTGAAGCGTTTCTGTTCGATAATTCGATAAGTTTTGATTTGTCTCTTATCGATTTTTTTTTAATGGGTGGTATCCCCAATGAACGATTTCTCAAAAATTTCAACTGAAGTTTATAGCCGAACTGAGCGACTGATGAGCTGCTCAACCCTCAATGGAAAGCATGTTTGTTTGCTATGAATTTTGGAACTTATTGTTTCGGAGGTCTCTCAAGATAATTCGAATTCAAAAGCACAGAGGGAATCAATATTTTCATTTCAAATTCATTCGTCAATGTGATAGAGAATATAGCATCAGTGTTATTAGTTTGTGAATTTGTTGCAACTCAATATTGAATCGAGTATTTGGAAATCAGAAGATCCCCATTTCCTAGTTGTACTACTTCTTCATCGATAGGGAATCAGGCAAAGATTCAAAAGTGTTTAATTCATTAAATTATCCTTTCGAGATGTTATAAGTTCATATTCGGAAATACGGACCTTCTATAAGATTTTCCACTGAATGAGTTTTCGGTAGGAAATGAGTTCTCGGTAAATTCGGGTTTTCAGTTCCTAATTTGTTGAGCTTTTGAGGTTTTAACATATTCGTCAATTATTTCAGAGTCGCTCAAAATATTGTGGCGCAATTTCACGAATTCTTGATAGAGATTCTTAAACATCTATATATATGCATAAATTAAGATGGGCTAAAGAAATTTTGATCGACCCATCGACGAATTAATTTCAGTTTGAAACTGAAAATGAACTAGAATGAAAAACGAAATTATTTTGACCACGACATTCACAGTTTTTTGAAAAACACCTGTCAACATGTAAGACTGAAATGAAATTTCGAATAGGAATCTAGTTTTCTACAGTGTTATCTTATTGCTCAAACTCAACAAAATAAAATGTTTCCGGTCTTACAGGGTGTGTTCCATTTTTTCTGGGCGGGTTCCAATTTTGTTTTTTTTTATGGCAACCTGTATTTTCATAACATTTATTTTCTACATGAAGAATAAAAGATACTTCATGCCTATCTTCACCTCGAAAACGATAAAGATTTTTCAGAAATTCGGCCTGACCTGTCTTTTTTTCCAAAATTAGTCACTCAGAAAATTTGAAATTATGTAGTGGTTCCTAGTTCCATTGAAATTCATGTCTGGTAAAATATTGTGCATTGGTTTCTCTCCCAAACAGTGTATATGAAATAGAACTGTATTATACGGGGTCTGAAAAATATCCTGCCAAATATTTCAAATAAAAATTAGCAGAATCTTCTTTATTTCAAATGAAACACCCTGTATTCTATCGATCCATTAAGAGCAATGAAAAAATCTCTACAAAACTTGTCTAGTATTTCTTGGCATCAAGTTCACTAGCTCTTTTGAAACAGCTCTCTTTTCTGGAAACTATTTCTTCACTATGGCAATTGAATAAGATTTCAATCGTGGCGAGCTTAGACAAAAATAGGAATATTCGAACGACATTCCGACTTCTCTGGGAAAAATTTGCGATACAGAGCTAGTCAGTTAACTAGGGAACGTGATATTTCGACTTTGCCAAGCATTTTTCAAGAATTCTCAAAACTGACATAACAATCGATCGATCCCGGCTCCTGCTCCATTTTCCATTATCTTCTACTAAATTTCCATCTTTATTGACTTATCCAAAACCGATCATCTATCGGACTGCTAAGATAACACAAAGTTCAATAAAGTTTATATTGAAAGATTTATATGGAATACGTCTTCCACTTTCTTCGATAAAGTCGTAAGTCTACGTTTGGAAGACTTTTCAAACCTGCGCAAGATAGCCCGTGTAATTCGTTTTTCTATGCCGAAAATTTTCAGAACAAGTTGCTCGATGTGAACCATTTTTCATGTATTAGTATAAGATAAAATTCAGTTTTGTTAAATCAAGTGATCTAGCGTGCCACCAAAGTTGAAAATATCATATCGATATCACGTCGTTAAATCAAATGATCAAGAAGAAATATGGAAACCTGCTATTTTTCGTGAAATGAGCTTTTCGAACGAAAACCATTGAACTCACCCATGGGGAATTCTGGACAAAATTTGTAGAGATTTTAAAGTGCTTCTTATGTATCGATATAATTTAGGCTGTTTCATTTGAAAAGAAATCTGCTCATATTCATCTCCACTATTTGGCATGCTATTTTTCAAACAGTGTTTATCGCATTTCTATTTTAGATATACCATTTAAGAGAGTAACCAATGAACAATTGTCGAACAAGAATAGCTTTCAGTGAAAAAACTTAATAATTTCGAATATTCTGAGTGATGAATATTGGAAGAAATTATGTCAGGCTGTTTTTCTAGAAGAACGTTAATATTCTCGAAGAAAGATATGCATAAAAATCTTCTATTCTTTATGGAGATATCAAAAAAGGAATGAAAAAGACAGGTTGTCATTCAAGAAACAGAAGTTGGGACTTGCCCATAAAAAATGGCACACCCTGTGTGACCAAACAGATTTTTAGTTCGTTCAGTTTGAGCTGTTTGACCCTGATTAGTTAGATAATAAATATTCAGAGTATGAAAACGACTAGTATTCAAACAATTTTTGAAATATGCTAGAGACTCACCCTGTTAACTCTAGGTAAGCAATCCAATATGGAAAACATCAACTTGGCGTTACCTTCTGGATCATCAGGCAAGCATACACCTAGTGCGTCCACTAACATTTGGTACAAACATTTCGTGAACAATGGTTCTGGAAGTTCTCTGAGGTAATCTTTAAGTACTCCAGTTATAACGTTAATATCGGGAACATTATCTGGAGAAAGATCCACAGATCGACTGTTCCTTTCAAAGGCCTCCCTGAGTATGCGTTTCTTCGTAGCGGAACCGCAAAGCCTGTAGAGGCCTGAAACGGATTAATAGGTAAAATGAAGGATATTTTTATTGCTTGAAAATTTCTACCTATTATATCTAGACCTCTCCTTTCCACTTCTTCCACGCATCTCTTAACGATGACCGGAATTTGTTGACCAACTGCCACTAGGCCAGTTGGTACTCCACCTGGTACTCCCCCGGTTTTATTTTCTCTGTTGACCTATAAAATGGAAGAAATATCATTTTTCAGCGCATAATGAATGTAGAATGAGCTGTTTTCATTTCGAGCTGGTTTGGTTGTTAACTCAACATTACTGCTGATCAACCGCGGTTCCGGGAATAGTCTTCTAACCTTTCGAAGGAAAATAGACTGAACAAAAGCCAACACTGACTTGAAGGTAATAGCCACTTCGGGGCGAAACGAAATCTTATCGATTCTGTTCAATTAAATGGAACAGCGCGCACTTTTCCGCTACGAAAGACTACGATAAGTGAGAGAGTAAATTTTCGTTTTGTCATGGCCTGAGCTGTTGACGATATATAAGTATCTACGTCAAACATCCATCTCAAAGAATATGGCTCTGTTTTGCGAGAAGAGTAATTCAACAAGATTGTCTCACCTCCTTCAGTGATTCTGAACCGAATTCAGTAATAATTGGTTTGCAAAATTTCAAACGGTTCTTCGAACGAGCACCAAATCATTAATCGGCTGTTAATTTTTTCATGAAAACTTGTTGCTTTTCATGCCATCAACGTTTAAAACTTATTATGAGTTAGTCAACGTGAGCCAAGATACATATAGAGGATCATTTTGGGATAATTTTTCATTATTGCCCACCTACATGTTCCTAAGAACTGCAGCCTGTCTTTGTCCAAAACTGTTTTATTTATTTTTATAATGTATAACTTCGAAAATTAATGCTCTGCTTCGCAATCTATTATTGGCAATGTTGAAAATAACTATATATAATATAGCTATACACAGAATGTTCCTGAATGGCATGTCTAGCCTAAGAGGGGAGATTCCTCGAATAATTTTGAGGAAAAAAGAATCATATTCATATAATTCTACAATTTTGTCGAATCTTTATGACAGTGACTATTCAAGATCTCAACCCTGAATTTATATTTTCCAAAAAATTACTTCAAGAAGTCTAATGAATGGTTAACACCTCCCAAATCCGAAAAAGCTGTTTAAAGTTTGAGAGAAACTTCCTTGAAGCTTTCTAGAATTGTTTCCCAAATAACTGTAAGCATAGCGTATTCTAGATGCCAAACAAGTGTCTTGCACTTGGCACCATTCCCTCCACACAGTATCGACGGTGGTATGTACCTAGATTTCAAAGGGATGCCGACAACTCAACTTCTACCCTTGCGACAACTAATGAATAGTTTCATTTGATCTCTTTTTACGCGATCAGCAGATCGAAATATTCCTTGCTTGTTGACGCTTGTATTGGAGTTTACTATAGCCTAGCATCTAGTCACATTGATCAAAACATTGAGGTATAGGGCTGTTCATTTGAGTTCCACAGAATATTCATAGCACAGAAACGTATGCTGAGGAGGATATTCGGATTAATTCCACGTGATTCTTGTAGGCCTCCTTTCAGAAATCATGGAATATTAAGTGCTCTCAGTATTTCCATGTATAAATGTCTTGGATACGCTAATGGAAACAAGCAAACGTTTGTTAAACTGTCTAGCTTTTATGATTATGTTACTAGAAATAAGGCAGTTCTGTCTATACCAAGACATAGTACCAGTAAATTCGCAACATCAACTTTTTATCAGTGTATTATTCTTTATGATAAAATTAATAAACTACCTGATTGCAATGAATCCTAGAAAGATAAGAGTTTTTGTAGATCAGTGAAATCATTGTATACAGGGAGTTCTACAAGCTCTATGACAAACTTTGGCAGATGGCAGTGGTGCTTATTCTGAACATTTTTTTTTCCTATGAACATAGTTCTGATTCGTTCTCGTTTCGAAGTAACAAGCATTTGAAAAAATTTATTTCCATGTCTTGATCAAGTAGACCGACATAAAATATCGGTTGATATGGTAATTGACGTTATTTTAATTATTCATTTGACACCTGGTGTACGTTTTGAATAACAATGCATTCTTTCACGACTCAGGAATATGCAGATATTGTATATGAATATGGATATTCTAATGGTAACTCCAGAAGAGCAGCTCGAGAATACCGAAAAAATATCATAATAGACACCAACCTACTCACACAGTATTTTGTGCATCATTCCAAAGACTTCGAGAAACAAGCAATCCTGCTCCAAAGGAAGCCATCCGGCCAATTGAAGTGAATGTTGAAAATGAGGAAAATGTAATAGATGCTGTCCGTGACAACCCTTCGATTAGTGTTCGACGTATAGCTAGTCTAGCTAATCTTCATTTATCACCAAATTACGTATGGCGTGTCTTGAAAGGAGAAATGTTGCATCCATTTCATAGACAAAATGTACAAGCTTTACATGCTGACGATGGGTTACGAAGGTTAGAATTTTGTAGATGGTCACTTCAACAACATGCCTCGATAATAGATTCATTCCGCTTGTCATGAGGTCCGACGAGGCTTGTTTCACTAAGGACGGCATCAACAATACAATGAACATGTATGGGAATCCATAATGCATTAGACAAAGACGATTTCAGCAATGTTTCAGTGTAAACGTTTGGGGTGGGATTTTCAACAATGATTTGATGCCAGTACATGTTATAAATGACCGTTAAAATGCAGATTTGTATAAACATTTTCTGGAGTACAACCTTTTTCACTTCATTGATGACTTAGGGCTAAACATTGTAGGAAATATGTGGTATCAGCACGATGGTGATAAGTAGTCAGTTGGCTGAATGAATATTTCCCGAATAAATGGATAGGTCAAGAAGGACCAATACAATGGCCACCTCGTTCGCCTGATCTAAATCTCTTAGATTTTTATTTATGGGGATATATGAAGCAGCTTGTTTTATTATATTGAATTCGAATCTCATCAACAATTATTACTTTGATAGAATTCAAGATGCCGCAAACCAAATACGAAACGACCCAAATCTGATCCGCCGAGTAACGACATCTTTAGTTCGTCGATGTGAAGCTTGCATTCGAGCCGAAGGTGGACATTTTGAACAATTTTCATAGTATCAAAATTTCCATTTATAATTATGATTTGAACATGAACATATAATTTTTCAAATGCTTTTATCTTCTTAACAAAAACGAATCGGGTATATGTTCATAGGAAAAAAAATGTTCAGAACATGCACTGCTACCATCTGTCAAAGTTTGTCATAGAGCTTGTAGAACACCCTGTATATTATAGTATAGGTCAATATTTGTCGCATTGCATTTTGTGTATATATTTTATTTCTTTTCTTTTTTTCATTGTTGTGATCAACTTTGTAATCGTTGACATTTCCTATACATTGTGGAAATGTCTGACAGATGAATAAAGATAAAGAAATAGGAAACCTATCATTTGCTCGCCAGTATAGTTCGCTTATTTCGCTGTGAACATGCCTGCCATAGAATTTTTATTTTGCGTGTGTCAGGTCTTTACCCCATATGAATCTCGTATGTTTATGTTGGAAAAAACATAGATTTTCTGTTCCTGTGACACAAATTAACAACAGATTGTCTTATAAATCAGATATCAATAATTAAATTATCTGCAAGCTTCTTGTATTTAATTTCATTATGTCATCCTGACATTATATATGCCACGAGTTTTTCAGTTTATTTCCTATATTTTATTAGCTTCCAAGTGAATATCTACCAACCGCGAATCTATGGGAAATGATTCCTCAGTAAAAAGGGTGGAACACCGTTTACGTTTGCTCTGCTTAAACTTCGAAAACATATATTGTTTGGTACAACAAAAATTTAATGTTCAGTCTCAAAAGAATATATATCAGCCTTTAAATGCAAATTATCCAACTACTAATCTATCAGTGAGGGGCCTATGTAGCGTTCGTCGAGCATCTGACCGTAGCTGGTCGAGAGCTTATAAAGGTTATATTATTTACTTCTAAATGCTGGTGTTCCTTCTTTTCTATTGCAGATATGATTCAAAAATATTTTTCCAATCTGCTTTCGCAAGAATGAAGACATTTTTTTCAATGAGTAGGATGCTCCCCAGTGTGAATATGTCAGATCAGTCTTCGAACTAACTCCAATTTCACCTCACCTATATGACGACACATAACTTTTGCTAAGGATTTTATCTGTGCTCATATATAATACGTAAAGAATGTTTGGAGCTTTGTTCACTTTTCCTCTGCTTATGCTGTGATCTATTGATATACGCTATATTGTTTGATACAAAAAATATAATGCTCATTCTCAAATAGGTGTTGAAAAAATATTCTTACTTACCACTGTCTCTAAATCTACCCCAAACAAAGGTGTTGTACGTGATATTGTCAGAGAAGAATGAGTTCTCCTTTTATACAATGAGGACGAATCGGAGTGCCTTAATCTCAAGTACAGCGTTCCTGAAAATTTGGGAGTTAAATTTATGGAAATCAATTCAATGGTTTGACTCACCTCGTGGTTCAATTTTCAGTGCCAGCTGATGAATAGGTCCACTCTTCAGGAGTGTCGGAAGGTAAATTGAACCCTTATAACATAATTTGTGTCTATACTGCGGATCCCAAGAATAGATTAATAGATCGAGCTCTCTATTATTGACTAAGTCCAACTCGAAACTCTCATCCCAATCAAATACCAAGTCGCCAGTTCGAACCTATTGGAGGAATAATGCAATACATTCAATTGGACTCGAAACAACACTTGACTGGTTCACAAGTTCAAGTAGGTAAAATTGAGACAACCATTATTATTTTATCTAATAAATGATCCAACTGCACTGTTATATTATTTTCATTCAAATACACATACTATATTGATCATTGTATTATGAGGTAATGTACGTTATATAAGTAACTTTCATTTTTATTAATATGGATACAAAGTTGAGTATGAATACAACCATAAAACTCTTCAAAAAGAAATACAATAAGAAAATAAGAAGAAGAAAATTCCCAACATACGATAAAATATTGAAAATACTTGTCCAAATATCGAACCATATTAACTGACGGACCTCCAGCAATATGAGTTGCAGGCTTATTTCAACAAACGAACACTATTCCTCAGAAAATGCTGACGGTCTTTCTTATGGAATTCTTCTCGCGCTAGTTTCATGTCATGTCCTTTGAGATGGTTAGTGTTCAACTCAATGCAATATTCTACACGTCAGGATCATGTCTCCACGGAGCTCAAGATCCGCGAATGTGTCAGGACACTCTGATTTATCGTATGAAGCCGGTGTTTTGCTTCATTACAAATACGTACCTAGTACGTGGAGACTTCAAGATAGATCACTGTTCATAACGAAACCCATTTGAGGCAACTCCATCAATAAACTAGAGTCGGCTCGAATTATTGTTGCCCAAATATAGAACACGACACTTCAGAGGAAGCAACCAGTCGGAGCACCACCTCACAAGCAAATCCATATCACTCTCAAGGGTCCGATGACAGTACAACCTGTTGTACAATTAAGCTGGTAGATCGGACGCAAAGATAACGGAGGTTCACGACTTAGGAAAGACCACAGAGCGGACGTCATGTTACCGACCCTAACCGAAAACGAACGACCTGACAAGAATGGATCGATGAATCCAAGTGAAGATCAACGAATGCCAAAGTGTTTGAACTCATAAAGTAGCCTTTTCTTACGAACTCAGTCGAATGCTCTCGCATAGTCAAGATTCAACGACTGACCATCAATTCGGGCGACCAAACATTAATTTTAATTGATCTTTCTGAAACGAATCCATGCAATGCGAACTGAAGAACCTGTTGGGATACTTTACTCCCGAGAACCCTCACCACGAGAGAGGTGAGACTTATGGGTTCATAGTTTTCAGCCTTAAATTTATCTACTTCCTTATACATGAGCGGTACTGTCGATTGACGCCCTGCTGAAAGTTCAGAGCCCGTAGATAGCATACGATTTCATTATGCGACTCATTGGTCTATCTATTGGAAGATGTACACGATTTGAGCAGAGCTGGCGTAGATCCTTCAGAGCCAGGAGCAGAATAACCGTCCACCATGGAGTCGCTAACTGTGAAGATCTCTAATGATTCGGTGTTTCTGAGACTGTTGATAAACGGCATTTGACAACCTGCTTCTGCTGTGAAGGAGGAGGTAAAAGAGTCGGGCAGAAACGCATCACTTGCCATGCTTCAATGTTCATCAACGACTATAAGGATCGAAAATTTACTGTTCAACTAAGGTAATATATAATTTATTTCAAGAGTTTCCCTTTATTTTCAGGCCTGATCAGATTCTGCTCATAAGTTTTTCCGAACAGTTTAGTTGCGGCTGGAAGGAAATTGGGGAATTTTTAAAGGCGCAAAAAGTCCCGTGTCGAATGAATGCTATGGAATCTGCCAGATACTATTTTTAAGTTCCTAGATGATCTAATCCTCTAACGAAGGATGATACACATATATATATATACTTAATATTCATTGGTGACGAAGAGGTCCAGTGTTGATGGCTGTTTATTTATCCTGGACCGAGTGGGTCCAAGATCAGCCAGGTCAGACTGGGCCTTTGTAACAACTCAGTAAAAATTGCATTCGTATATTCGTTATTACAAAATATAATGTGCGAGAATTATAGCCTCCCATATAAAAAGCACACAAGTGGTGCTGAATTTCGGTTGAGTGTCTTGTTAATGCATATAACATGACGAATAACTTGAAAAAAATAGAACTTCGACATATTGTATTTCGGAAAGGAAACTTTTGCGATCCCATGTTTATGGGACTTTTTCTCCTTTTAATAATGCGTCTTGGTTGATACCTCCATGTAGAAAAACCCTGTACCGGGTGGCCACCGGCTTTATTCCTAAAACTGTCTTTCTTATAACTTACGAAAAGAAATTTTAGTGCAGAACTTCGAACCTAGTGGGTCCAAGATCAGCCAGGTCAGACTGGGCCTCTGTAACAACTCAGTAAAAGTTGCATTCGCATATTCGTTATTACAAAATATAATGTGCAAGGCTATAGCCTCCCATATAAAAAGGCTTCTACACAAGTGATAATTCAAAAAGAAGAGTCTCATTTTGTGAAATAACAGAAAATCGACTAGCATCGAATTATAACTTTTATTAAAATGATGAAGATTTTGAACCTATTGAAGATAGTTTTTATAATGTGATTAGTTGTAGAATTGTGAGTCAAGTACCATCTAGAAATGTTAAAGATGCAAAAAGTTTTCTGTTTTACGTAAACGCTGTTAAAACTGATTCGCAGAGACCATGCAGATCAACGTGGTGGGGGAGAAAGCAGTCCTCTAAATTTTAAATTGATGGAATGGACATCAGAACGGAAACGGATTTTATTATATAGATAAGGTGGACACTTGTTTATAATTATGGAATGGAATAAAACCGCAGCATGAAACTTGCGTCTAGTGCCCATATCCATCCAGTTGCAATCCTTGAGTTTATGGTTAACACGGTCATACTTTCTTTTTTTACCATAAATAGAACGGAGGCAGGTTCTCTGAACCCTCTGTATCCTATCACGATCTACTTTGGTCAGACAAGGGCCATAAACTGAGTCACAATAATTGAAGTGACTTAAAACCAACGTATTAGCCAACACAATTTTGAGTTTTACCGACAAAACATGTCTATTAGGATAAAGCATCTTCAGCCCCACGAAAGCTTTCGAACAAAAGAGAGTACGTGTCCACTGAATCGGAGGTCCTTGTCCATAAGGACACCCAGATTAGCAGCGGAATCGACACAACTAAGCTTTTCGTTATTCAACATAATTTGCAACCTGTGAACTACCCTCTCCCTATCCCTCCCAAATATGTTGATGTTTACTGGAATCTTTCACCAAGTTATCCAAATCGAGATTTATTTTCGAGTTTGCTCCAGAGAGAAATGAGAAGAGAAGCTGTGTGTCGTCCGCATATCTGAAGTCCTCACAGAACCTCAAACAACAGGTGATATAAAATGTGTATATACAAAAAGAAGTTGACCCAAAATAGAGCCCTGCGGCGCACCACACTCCAAAGCTCCTACTCCGGGAAAACGCCGATCCGTCTCAACATATTGTTGACGCCCGTCAAATAATTTTTTACGAAATTTATTGCACCAACAGAGAATCCAATATGTTGAACTATAGAAAACAACATGATTTATGGTGTCGAAAGCTTTGGAATAGTCTAACAATACCAATGCACAGGTCCCGCCTTTATCAATACAAGACAAGATATTGTCAACAACATCCAAAAGAGCCGTACAACAGCTGTAACCCTTCCTAAAACCGGATTGCCTTTCAGGTAAAATGTTGTAACGTTGTAAATGGTCTCTAATTCTTATTGCACAAATTTGTTCCACAACTTTCGAAGAACCAGGCAAAATAGATATTGGTCGCAAATCATTTAGCTGTCCCGGATCAGCCTTCTTAGGAATAGGAATTACTTAAGAAACCTTCCATGATGAAAAAGATCTGAAGATTGTATACATGAATCAAATATATTTACCAGAAAAGGAAGAACGTAAGAACAATACGGACAAATCATTTATAGGTTTAATTGATCAGGACCAATCACATTGGATTTTATGGCGCTCAACATTGATTAAACCTCACCTACACTCGTCATAGTGAATTCAAATTTATCATTGAAGTTAACCAAACATGAACTCTTATAAAAGTCGATCAGATCCCGATCGGGTGGAACAACTCGCGAAAACTGCAAGAAGTAGTTGTTTATATCATCCGGTCGATTCAGGATATCAGGCAGCACATAATTAGTATTTTTACTATGGATACCCAAGTCGATCAATTCCACAATGTCTTACTGTTATTCTCATTCGAATTGACAAAATATTCAAAATATCTCTTCTTTTCTCTGAATATAGCATTAGTGACTTGATTCTTGATTTGTTTGTAGTCTGTCCAATTTGCGGTTGTTTTAGACCTTGTCAAAAAAAGTACCACATGACCTACTTTCCCTATTCAAAAAATTCAGTTCATTTGAACATCACATCTATGATTAGTTTCCCAGAAGACAATTCGATAAAGTTGAAACTGTGAAGATTTTATATTTTTCGTTTAAACGTAGTATTCCGGAATATGCCACACCAATTAAGAATCCGTTTTATTACAAAAACATTGATTGCTCACAGAAAGTTCACTCAAACCCTGAATTAATGATTCGGATATCGGCAGGTCGTGTCTCTCTACAACGCAAGACTCGTACTTTATAAGTTGATACGCTAAAAGAGAACAGTTATTTTCGATCGAACTTTTTTATACCAAATAATGAATGACCACTTTTATTTTCCTCTCATCAACGACGTTTTTACTGGCTGTCATACAGATCTTTTTTATGCCTAGAGCCCGTCTATCTTCTTTTTGTTTAATTTTGTTTCATCCAGTGAAACCCTTTAATTGGGCTTTTCTGTTGGGATTCCTGTTCATGCAAATAAAAGGAGTAGATGAATTTGATCTATCATGATGAAATACGAAATGTAAAACAAAACATTCTCAGTTATGCCTATGCAAAGTGTTGTTTCTTAAGAGCGAACATTATACCTCGAATATAACGGGGTGACTTTTGAAGGCTAGAGTTAGTTTTTTTCAAGAGAAATTGTGAGTGCAAATGGTTGAAATAAATGGTTAAAATGCCCGATGTTGTCAATTTTCATACTGAAGAATTTTCGGTGAAATAAAAACTTCTATGAAGTGAAAAATAAAAAAATGAATAACATCGCGCATTTTCACAAAAAAATCAAGTACATTTCAAAAAAATTGAAGAATGATCACTGAAGCTTACGAAACGGCACCCCGTTTTTTGACGATCGTCGAAATTTTCACGCATTTTCACAACTTGTGGACCCGTCTACAACAACATATGAAAATTTCGCCCTACTCACCACAGTCCTTGCTTTGTGAACCCTATCACATTCAAGGACACAGTAGAGGTCCCTCATGACAGTTGTTCCTGAAATATACAAAGTTATCAAATTCAACAGGTCAGACAATCCCAACCCACCTGTAATACTGGGGGAAGACCCACTAGGTGTAACGGGTGTTGTAGCCGCTGAAGTTCCAGAGGAGGCTCTCAAACCCCTTCCAGCTAGAAGATGAATCCATAGCATTCCGCTTACAGGTTCATCTGTAGCAGATGGAACGTTCATAAGACCAGAAGAACCATGAGATCCAGCTAATCCCGATAGTCCAGGAATTGAAGACGCGCCCCCAGGAAGTCCAGGTTTATCCATTTTGTATTTCAAGAATTCTTCAGGAAAAAGGTATCAGTTTGACTATCTTCATTTGAATCATTACATCTTACCTGCAGGATTTATGTCTAGTTGGCGCTGTCCTCTGGGTAAAGTTCCACTAGGTGTCGGTACTGGACTAGGAGCTGCAGCAGACCTTCCTGAATCGAGATCTAAGAGTTGCCTCATTCTACGCATTGAGGGTGATCTTGTCGAGCCTAGTGCTGAAAGGAAATTTTCATATTTCATTTCAGCATAATATTGATTATAGACAAACAGGCTTCTCTTTGCGGAGAAAATATAAATAAACAAATATAACAATGTACATCAGGCATTGATGAGATTTGATCACGAAGATGGTATAACAAATTATTGTCAATATCCATTACAGAATAGCGAATATATTTACCGATGGCGATAGGAAGTTATCCAAGGAGAAACAAGTATTTCTTTTCAAAACACCGATGAAAAACGCGTGGAATAACATAGATCATAATAGGAAAGTAATTTAACCCGTTTCAGAGATTTCAGTGTAAATATACCCTATGAAGTATATTCACACGAGAAAAGTTTCAAGTGATGAAGCCTTATCAAAAGGTTACAAAAAAAACTTTCGATTCACCTGTTGATTGTTTTGAGAGATTTATTTACCTGACGATGTGATATGTTGGGTTGACAAAGATCTAGCTGGTATTGACGGTTGTTGACTCCTGGAGAAATTTCTGTCTAACGTGGAGGTAGCTCCAGGTCTATTATAGGAACCATAATAACCACTCTCAATCTATATGAACAATATGCAGAACATGTAGCTGAATCTTTTTGATAATCCTAATAAAAACTCACATTTTTGAGAGCATCGTGTATATTTTCAGCACTGTAAGTGAACCTTGCCGCTCTTTGTTGGTTAAGCACGTCTCTGGATGCTCGTATTTGCTCGTAGATGGCACTCGTGGACGGTGTTCTGCTCAGCCATTGGCGATACTCATCTGAAGTGAAAATGCCCTTTGACCTTTGCGAGTGCTTGCGCCCTTAATTGGTAGAAAGGTACTTGTGAGTGTTGTGTGAGTGCTACGTGAGAATGATGATGCTTACTGTAGCGTGATGAGTTTGATATGAATTGAATGTGTGAGTGATGTTTGGAATGTATTATTTACAATGTTGATGAGATGAATGCGATATATCATTAGCGTCAAACATTCTTGACAACCTTCACAGTCTTATCATTTTTTAAACGTACCTATTGCCTGAACGTTTTCGTAGGTGCAAACATTTTTTCATTTCTAAGAAGAGTGCGAATTCGTGAAACGAATATAGTCAAGTAGGCTCTGATTTCGTTTCGGTTATTTCTATTTACATGAATTATCATTCGATATCATTACTTATATTTGGAAGTGACCATGAATTGAAACTGCACTTTATAGTTATATACATCGAAATCCTCTTAAATTCATAATGAAACATTATTGAAATAGAAATTAATTATTCGAATTGTCTGTTATTTCCGAATTTTGTGCTGGAAGTGATCCCAAACGACTACGCTGGACCACTGATGAGAAATATCAAAAATGATTCTGTCTAGCCGACCTGCCATTCATTACCACGAGGACTTGAGAACGAAACGAGTTAGCAACCTGAAACTTCAAGAGTATTTTGCATCTTTGTTATCGTAAACTATTCATCCCAATACAATGGAACTTGGTTGAAAGATGGGCAATAATGATGCAAGTTCAGTACAAATTTTCGTGATGTGTGATGGGAACAATCAAAAAAAATTTCAATCTCAAGTGTTAATAAAACATTTAGAGTTCTGAAGATGATCAATTCTCCATCAATGGATGAATTTCAATGTATTAATTAATAAAAAAAAATATTTACAAACATTCTAAAAATCTGACATATGAAAAAAGTTCTCACACCCTCTTATAGTAAACCTCCACATTTATATGGCCTTCCCAAATTACATAAACCACTTATTCTTTTGAGACCAATTGTGAGTCTATCGGATCCCTACGTCAAAATCTAGCAAAATATCTATTACAATTTCTGAAATTACATACAGGGAAGGACTCCAGTTTAGAAAATACTCAACATTTTCTGGATAAATTACGAAATCCGAATATGAACCGAAACGACATTTCAGTAAGTATATGTTGTTAATCCATTTCCAAACTTTCCTATTGATTAGTTCGAATAGTTCAAATAAAATTGGGAGGTGATGACACAATTACCAACGATTCAATATTCAATATCGATGATATTATGGAGATATTTGTTTGAATTCAACATATTTTCAATTGGGAAGTGTCTTTTATCGTCAAAATTCCAAAAACTTCGAAGAAAAATTTGTATATAAATAGGCACTAAAACCGAAGGCTTGGTGGCGAGATGTTTCGTGATGTAGCAAAATGGAGGGAAACAGTTAGAAAAATATTTTGAATACGTACATAAATTGAAAACAACCATCAATAAAATTCAGGATGGAATTGAAAAAGAATGAAACTTTAATTTTAGATGTTTCAGATTCAGTTGAAAAATATCAGGATCATTTCGCAACAAGTGTTTCTAGAAAAGAAACACATACAGATAGATATCTGAGTTTATATTCCAATCATCAACTCAGTGTGAAATCATTAAGACCCTTTATGATAGAGCTAATGTAATCTCATCAAACCATGAGATTCTTTAACGTGAATTGAATTACATCAAATAGGTAAATGTATATCTCAGAGAATTTATGAATAAAATCTTTTCAAGTTAAAACAGAAAATCTTCTTTCAATTCTCAACCAAATCAAATCAACAAGAACAACAGAACAACCATCATGAACAACCCAACTCATTGAATGTGATTCCTTATATACATGACCTTTCAGAAAAAATCAGAATAAATGATACTGAATTCTATATAAGAACGGTTCTTGAATCAAAAACGATTTCAGATCCATACAAACTAAAACCGAACGAATTAACGAGAAACAAAAATAAAGAAGTTATGTTTGTGGAAAGACATATAAAGGGAAAACATCTCGATCATTAGATATCAGAAAACGAGAACACAAAAATGACCTGAGAAATAGAGACATACAAAAATCACAAATAGCGAGCCATGTATGTTCGACGATTGGGAATCACATGATGGATTGGGACAACAAACGTTCTAATGGCAAAACCAAAAATATTGAAGAGTCGTCCTGCCTTTTGTCAAATGGAATGGAGGGTAATTTTGCTCCATGTTCGTTAGAAATGAAACATATTTGGCTGAATTCAGTTTGAAAAGAGGTAGAATTGAAAAACTTCCAAACCAAGTGAATCTGAGTTGCTCTGATTTTTGTTTAAAAATGTCAATTTGACAAAAGTGTCACAAAACGAAAAATCGAAAGATGTTTTTTCTGAAAATTTCCTCTGATTTTGTCTGATGGAAAAGTCAGATGTTCACTCTGAATCGTCACATTTTGCTTTGATTATCGTTTGTATTGTTCCGGTATTGTAGATAAGGCAATCTGTTTTTCCAAATTCTTCTGAAAAATAGTTCAATTCTGCAATCCGGGCGTTTTCCATAACAACAATTTCATTTAATTTTGAATAGTTCTGTTTCAAATATTGGAAAAGCGGAAACTCAGAAAAACCTACAAACAAAATTTCAATGTGATCATATCTGTCGTTTCCAAAATATCTCTTATCGAGGAGACCTTACTGGGAAGATTAATTCTAGTGATTTTGCGAGATCAGGAATACATGGAACAGGAATTTTTTTTTTAGGTAGTGACATTTTACTAAATGTTTTCATATAATCCATGAATTTGATGTTTGAATAAGATCTCATCGGCACGCGTGCTGAATTTCCTCTGATAGTATCTGTAGTTTTGTAAACATCGAAAGGAATTTCAAGTGTATTTATATAGGTACCAAACTTTCACGTGGATTTTGTGCGTCCTAAACTCAACCTTGAACACAAACCTGAAAATTTTTATTTTCCAAGTTCAAAGCAACGACTTGAAACTAAAAGCTGTCACCTACCATTCCAGCTAAGAAATTGAACGTACTCTTATTAGTGCTCTTCTAGAATTTTTTTAACAATTCACTCACCCCTGTCTCTGCGAATCGAGGGCATTTCTGGGGCGGAGAGAGCTCCATCGGCTTCGTCTTGCAGTAGTGTGGATACTGTCCTTTCCCCAAACCTCTTATTCATTGCCAGCCTGTCAACCAAGAATATAAAAAATATTCAGTATCTCATTAAATTATTTTTATGACCGGAGTACCAATCTTTATGAATATTGAAATAAAAATCATATTGATTGTTGTGTTATGTTCGTTCCTCTCGTGATATGTTTGAATTATATTATCAATACTTTACTTCCACAGCCGAATTTTCAGTTCAACTGTATTATATGGAAGAGATTAATTTCTTCATCATCGGAATATATGAATCAATCGATTAACAACATAGAGTACCATATTTGGTACCATATTTGTTCCGAGAAAGTTTTTGCTTGCAAATGGTTGGAAAAAATGGTGAAAATACGGAATGTTGAATTTTGAATGCATAAGATTTGAAATTGAGTTGAAAATGGAAAGATGAATAACATTGCGAATTCTCAACAAATGATTCAGTATATCCCAGACAAGAAAGTTCTCAATAATCCTTGAAGCTTGCGAATCGATACTCCGTTTTCTCCTACTTGTTTCGTGATTCGTGAAATTTCTTGCAGTCAAATATTTCTTGCTGCTATTAGCATCCTTGAAGAATGCAGGACATATACGGGAGCCTGACCTTGAGATTTTTATGAGGTTCAATGAACCACGAATGTGGTAGTGTTGCCGAAATTCACGAAGCCGCAATTCTGAAGAATTCTAAAGAAACCCATTAACTTGAACCAACTTCACGCGTTGCTGTTTGCTCCCAGGTAACATTTAAAATTCCATCATGTGAAAAAAGTGTCGTACAATAGCCGCATGTTGCTTTCATCCCCTGTCGCAGGCTTGTTAGGGCTTGTTGATCAACTTTTCCAGATGTTGAACAGAACAAATCAGGTGGAATGAATCTGCTTCGTTACCGTTCTTGAAACATTTCGGAGCCTTCCAAAGAACTAGATAATCCTAACCAAGCAATAGGGGGGTTGTTTCGAGCCTGTCTCATGAAAATTGACAAGAACCATGTTCTACTCCTGACGTAATAAAGTCCAGGGTACACATCCGGTTCTTTGGGGTCAATTAAATCAACATTTGTTCTTCACATACCACCAGTGTGTTTTCGATCGCTGCCATGAGGTGTGGACGATTCGATATAAAACAGAGAACTATTACCACTTAGAACTTTCTTGCGTCCTAGAGGGCCTAACGGCTGACCGTGAACACAATAACTTCCGCAAAAAACAACTTAGAAACTAGATATTTGTGGAATCGGTTTGGATCTCAATAACGAAGGCCGAATCTGTGAATTGATAAGATGTACCCTAATGATTTCGCAGATATACCCATTCAAATTTTTATTTTCCCAATATTTCCGAAAATAAAAAGTAGATCGAATTGAAATCCACTACTTAATCGAAAACTGACAGTTCGAAGGTTTATACAAAATTTCATGAGGATATTGTGATCAGAAGAACACAGAATATTGAATATTTGAAAAAAAATTATCCATTAAACCCATCGAAAGGCCATCCTGTTGTGTATAAATTTTTTGGTTGAATTAAAAGAAATTTTGCTCCAAACATAAATCCAGTAATGTAATGTAATGTAATGGTTTCAGTGCGGAATTAATTGATAAACTGTTGAACCGTAAGAAACAAAAAATGATGTTGAAGTCACTAAACCTAATGGATCTTAATTCAAACAACAAGAAGGTTCATTATGGATCGCTACTGTATATTGGAAACCTCTCAGTGATATTCGCTAACATGTTGAAAACAGAAAAATTGAACATAGCTTTTAGACCTAAAATTCAGTTGAGGAATATAGTTTTAAACAATGTGGACATAACAGATAAAATAGAAAAGAGCGGAGTTTATTCCCTGAAATGTCAAGAATGTGACGCCACATACGTGGGACAAACCGGAAGGAAGTTCAAGGACAGATTGATGGAACATGAAAGATCATTTGGACTGCGAACATCGGATTCACACTATGTCAACCATTTTTTCGAGTCAAATCAAGATTACAGTTTGACAGATTTTAAGGTTCTACATGTTCAGAACGAGGGTATCAAGTTGGACATGAAAGAAAATCTGGAAATCTTCAAAAATTCAAAAAAATGCGAAAATCCACTTAATGTACAAACGAATTTTGAATATCAATCGTTTTTTAAGTTAATTGTTGATCCGGGTGGAGAACGATTATAATTGGATAATATAGAACAACTAAATGACGTTTGAGGATCTTGAATGGAACGCACCCTAATAATACAAAAGTGAAGCCGTGTCACCGATTGAAAGTATAGATTATAATGTTGTTGTTATCAGTTGATTGTGGTTAATGATATTATTTAGTATGGTAATTGTGAAAAGTTGAGATTATTGTTGAATTGTATGAATAATGAGAGGGTACTTTTTGGTCTGGATTAGAGAAAAACTCAATTTGACGGAATGCCGACGTTTCGATATATTTAATATCTTCTTCAGGGCTCTACAATAAATGACACAATAATTAGGGTGTGAACATGATAGAAAACAACAATATGATATTCTCGAGTGAAAAAAAAACTGTTAGGAACTCGGAAAAGCAACGAGTTAAACAGAAAATGTATCACAAACCTAGTAGGTATTAGTAAGGTCACAAAAATAACGAACAAAGTATAAATGAAAATCGTCAATACAAAAACAATTAAAATAATTTTGAAACAATTAAAATAACTTTGAAACATCGATTTCCATTGAAAAGAACAATAAGTTGTTACACATACTGTCAGTTGGTCCCTCTTGTCACCTTATTAATAATATAAAATTCGGGTGAAACAATACCGATCATAATGAAGCGAAAACAGTGTAGTGGAATATGTCAACAACAGAGACTGGTGGATGCTACATATAGAATGCATTATTTTATCTATCAGACATCGGGAAAGAGAACTGAAAAAGGTGTGTGCGGAGGTGACGAACTGTTAAGATTCAGTTCTCTTTCCCGATGTCTGATAGATAAAATAATGCATTCTATATGTAGCATCCACCATCCATACCTGAAATCTATATATCCAAATATAGATGTTGCACTGTTTCAACGTGGGTACTTGTCAGAATTGCAAACTATAGTTCATTTCAAAATTATTGACATCAACGCAGGCCATGAAAATCTAGTCGCGGCTTCATTTCTAATTACAAAAAGAAACTAAAAGTTTCTGTGTGTTGATCATAGATTAAAATATACAAATAAAACCTATAAAATTATTTTCAAGGCAAATTTGATTTGAAATTGTTGAGAATATTTATAACACTCTGATGCTCTAAACCTGTACAGCGGCAGTATATTATTTTCAGCGTTGTTTCATTGAAAAATTTTCACACTTAGTTTCAATTGCGAAAAGGCATAAAACTAAACTGACGACTGAAAATACACAGGCACATTATTTCACTGCAGATCAATCATGGAAATTCAGGATTGTTGATGAAAACAGCGTGGAATACTTCGAAATAAAATCATTCAGGCTCTCGAGAAACTCCAATTTTGAGATATCATTCATTAAATAATGAAAACTTAGGTTATCAAAGATCATTTGAATTTCCTGCTCAGTGAAGATTTCACTCTTCAGCGTTCTTTGTAAGCTTTGAAGACTCATTTATTAATCAGAAAACACCATTATAGGTAAATGATTGATTACTCGAAAAACTAGCGAAACGCGATTATCATTAGCAGAAATATCTGATGAATCCCTGAAAAACTCCCAGTAGCACCGGTACACTGCCTCACGTTCTCTTGGAGTTAGGCGAGAATTATCATATTTTTCGATTGAATTAAGAACATACACAATCAGAAATAAGTTAACTTAAACTTGAAAAAGTCATAAGTCAGTATTTTTCTCAATACCAACATGAATCCTGCAAGACAAATATTACTAACTGGTTTATTACCAACATAATTTCGAGTTTCAACAGCCACCTTAGATGTCAATCATTCTGAAACGGACTATAACAGAAATAAAATAAGATTAAGCACTTCGTAACTAGTTGACTGACGCCTTACATTCAAAATGAGTCTGCTCGTTGTTTCTGGGATTTGGGCACTCTATTGATTTTGAAGATATCCGAGTTCCAGGAGATCTAATTGATCCCTTCTCACGAAAGAGTGAAACTCATACATCAGTTCTTGGATCGAAACTTTCGAGGTGAAGGTTGAAATAAAAATGTTCATTTTCTTTCCTCTTTGATGCCTAACAACTTTTATTTGAAAAATTTTTTTCTAAAGTACATAGTTTTTGAGATAGTTCATTGTCTCAAGTTAAAAACCGCATCCTGTAGGCATATCACAATTGTAATTATCTAGTTGTGATAGAATTTAGGTATCGTATCAATTCATAAAAAAAATGTGATATCTGCGGACAAGCCTGACCTTATGTTTAGCACACCCAAACTTTGAAAACGTAGGTTCTCTGTAAAGAGAGACATGAAAACATTATTATCAAAATTATGAGTATTTTGATGCATTTCACGTCATGAATCATGCCGGTAACTATACAAACTTTAACGTTCATTAAATCAAGTTAAAGTTGCAATTCTAATCAGTAGCGTAGCTGGCCTTGAAGGGGCACTGTATCAAAATCTGTTGGAAGGTCCAAAGGATGCTTGAAGTTTCTGGTAAATAAACTGTCGATGACCCTGTAGCCTGGGACCTCCATATCATCGATACGCCGGTAGCTGAGCCCCTAGTCCTAATCAATTTAAATTAATCTTGTCACAGGTTTTCACGAAAGATGCTTTTGAATAGCTAGCATGATGTAGATCCATATATTCTATATTCAGTTCAGTGGGAGTTTTGTGAGAAAACTGATATTTTAAGTACTATAGGAACGATTTGGACATTTCTTTGTTTTCAGAATCTTCTTATTTCTTCGGCGAGAGGTTGGAGGTTTTATTTTTTCTACATACTTTTTTCCATGTTTTGAATCGATGTGTTTAAGGAAAGTGGTATCAGCTTTTTATCAACAATTGTTACATCGGGTTTGTTGGCGATAATTGTTTTGTCAGTCATGATGGTGTTAGCCCAATACATTTTGTATTTTTCATTCTTTCATTCTCTAGGACAAAACCAGGGCAGCGTACATAGCATACATAAGTTTGTGTGTTTATAGCTCTGCATGTATTATTTTTACTCTCAGTGTATGCAGTGCACGCTAAAATTGTTCATCGTTATTATTATGATATCGAGGGACACACGAAACAAGCCATTTGCTCCCATCAGCCTATCAATGGTATTGGAATGGATTTCATTTGTAGGTATTTGTGAGTGAACAGTGAATCAATAAATATCTATCAAAAGTAGGAGCAGAAACGGATGGCAGGACAAAATTACATTCGAAATTCAAAATACGATTGTATGTTTCGAAAGCAACTTTAAGGAGAGCAGATATAGATCGGATTGGAGATTTTAAAGTTCGTTATTTCGTAGGAGCTGTAGCTCCTTAGATTTCCATCGTGACCCGAATGAATTGATGACAGCCAAGCGAACAGTCATATTGTATTATGAATGGGATTGATGGTCAGGCTCCTCAAACTGTCAATTTCTCGGCCTTGCAGTTCGCAACATCTATGAATTATGCATTTATTATCCGGCTGAATTTGTCCACAAAAGGACGTGATTCACAGGAGATTTGGACAATGCCTGAGAATTATCGACGCTGTTTCCTGAAAAACTACCGAGTGCTTCAGCAGTTTGCAGCAATAGGCAGAAGCCACCCCTGTGTAGAAGTATCAATACAGCGAATTGTCAATCTCTTCACGATATTTCTAAGTGAGCCCGTAATGAAATGAACCATACAGTCTATATTCAGGTAGAAATATCCTGAGGTTTGATCAGAATTCATTGGACTCACCTAGAAGATCCCCTCGAATCTCTCGGTAGAGAATTGAATTTGGTTGTCACATCAACAGGAGGCTGAGTATTTTGTCTTCCTAACGTTGGAATGGTACTGTGCGGTACGTTCGATGATTGATTCCTAGGAAAATAAGAGATTTGTTCAATGATTCAGCTACAAGTAAATCTGAAATTGAATTACATGTTATGAAGAAGTAATAATAGAAATACTTTTGATGCATGTAAGAAAGCTCGCACTTTCTTAATATAGATCTAGTTATTTTCAAACGTGTACAGATACAAAAAGACTAGTCGACTGCGAATAGAAATTCCATTTCTTTGATCAGTAGAAAATGAACATTGCTTGTGGTTTCTTAGTTTCAAGCATGATGTAAGTTAAACATTGTGTGCTTATCTACTCATCTGTGATCATATTTACCAATGATGACGTCACTTTTTTCATTCAAATTCAAGGAAACATCTATTCTGTGCTTTGAATTTGAATGAAAAAAGTGACGTCATCATTGGTAAATACGATTATAGATGAGCACACCATGTTTTGCTTGCATCATGGTTTCAAGTATTTTGAGAACTGAATGTTAGTATGATAGAGTTTATTGAATAAACCTTCCCTTATTTCAGGAAAAGAAACAATTTTTTTATTTTTGAAAAAAACACTACAGTATATGCACATGGATAATACGATTCTTCAAGAATTTCAGTGCTTATTTTTGACCAAAACGAGGGTACGGTTAGCCTTAAGATTGACCGTGAACACAATAACTTCCGAGAATACATAGTAGAGTTGGGAGTTCTAGTTCACTTATAGGATCTAGTTCAATCGTTCTCGTTCACTGTTGGGAATAGTTCAACTGATTAGTTCTTTAGTTCACAATCGTTCACGCACACTGTATACCGGTAACGTGCGAATAGGAGTGGTTCCTTGAAGGCCATAAAACTATATAAACAGAAGTGAACTAAACTTCGATTTGAAGATCTCTTTAATCTTTGCTCTGATTGATACTATTAGGTTTCATGAGATACAGGAGATTGCTGGGTATTTCGAGGGACGATTTATTTTGAATAATTCTGAGATATGAAAAAAATAGACGGACACTATTCAATTGAAAATTAAATATAATATTGAATGAGTGAAAATGTTCAATGAGAAGTGGAATATAATGGGCTGAACAATTTCAATGGTAAAAATTATATGAAATCCAATGAAAAAAATTACATCTTCCATTCTACTTTCTCTCAATGGATTGTTTCATAGAACTGATATCCAGATAATCCATCGATCGATTTGCCCATTTCAACATTTAGTAACGTGACCTCTTCCTCACTAAAATTTAATGATTTTTATACAATGTTCTGCAATATGCACGAACTTTTTTCAACAAAATTTGGAATTAAAATTTTTTTGAACTCTTTCAATTAAACGATCATCACGAAATTTTGCACAAATTGTGCACCCGCTTGTTTCAACTAGTCATCAAGTTTTATTATGAATGTATCAGTATTTTTTGAGTTATCGGAAAAATTACGATACCGCGGACAAATCACGAAATTTGACATATTGATTTCCAGAAATACATATTGAGTCTGAAATTTCGAACAATTTTTTTTATTTTCTACCCATACGATCCAAACAAAAAAAGTTGCGCGTCGGTATGATTCAACTATCTACCAAGTTTCAATTCCATCTCTCACGCAAGTAGTTCTGAGATATCAAGAAAAAATTCCAAAAACTCAAATGAATATAACTCCGAAACCATTCAGCCTAATTGGCTCATTAACGAACTTAACAATCGCATTTTAATGTGTGCGACCTTCCCTAAAAGTTTCAAGTCGCTAGCTTGTTCCATTCGACAGTTATTGTGTCCTTTGCCAGGCGGCAGTCAGCTGGACAGAATTGATTTTGAAATCGGATTCGTCATCAGTGAGTCCAACCTAGTCGTTTGAGACTATTTTCGAGAAAAAAATAGAAAATTACAGACATTTTCACGAAAAGAAACCACGAGTTTTCCAGAACACGCGTGCAAAAAAATGATCGTCAAGTATTATCATGAAAAAGTGCAAAGAGAGGAGCCGAGGGTGAAATAGTTAAAAAATATTTTACAGTGGCTGATAAAAATCATATTATTATCCTAGGCCGGCGCCTTGCTGATGAGCGCTGAGTACGCTCGAACATTGCCCATTCTACACCCCAACCGCGAATTAATCCAAATATCTAACCTAGTAAAGTATATCTTGTCTATGACTTAATCTAACATATCATATCAGTCCTCAAGCTCAGGTCCTTGCCTACATTCAGAATTACTCGGTACGATACGTCGTTGATACCACTATACTATATCTAGAATAGTTCAAAGTTCACAGTGAACGAATCAAATGGATCGTATGTCTCATGTCTTGGATCTACGACCACAACGTTACGGTCCCGGCTCCGGTCTAGCGAATAAATTCATCTAGTTCGCTGAGAACTATTCTGTACATACTTCATGAGCTAGTTCGTTTCGTTCTTCATAAAGAATAGTTCATTTGAACTAGTTCGTTCACGAACTACCCACCTCTAATACATAGTTATATTCACTTAAGTATAAAAATGATAGTGGAAAATAAATCAAAATCACCAATAGAACACATTATTGACTGTCTTTAGTCAAACTCACGCAATACGCTCTTAACCCTTAATTAGGAATGGGTTTTCATATTACACGCTCTCACATAAAACAGACAAATTTTTCCAATATTTTTGGAACCAGTTCTCATTACCAACATCTTTATTCGAAGTAAATTCCACTAGGAAAACAAAGCTGTTACCAAGGCTCTTGCAGTGACGATCGATTACTAGAAACATTTCTTCCTCGGTTTTTACAAAATCAACATACGAGTTACGTATTTAGTGATTGCAGCAAAAGAGTTTGTGTCCAACTACTGCATATCAAAAGCAGTTTCAACCTGCCGCATTATACTCAGTAGGCTGCTCGTGAACGTTTGGGGTCGCTGCAACAGGCCGCAGAACTGTTTTCGTTTCCGTAGAAGGTTTAATGACATCTCGGCAATACGACAACTACATTCAGCAATCTGTTGAAATGACATACGCTACATATTTTGGCAAATACTTTTATTAAATGCATGATAATTCTCGTTCTCATATAGTGCTCACAATTACAGGGAAGGGCCAAAGTTGTATTGAAGGAGAAAAGTCGAAATTTTTCCAACTGCTTTGAAATTCTTCCTTTGAATATTTGCCAGCTCCGTTAGTTTTACGGCCTATTGCAATGCCACCACGGTCTATCCTCCTCACGTGAAGTTCACTTTTCCATTATCTTCTTCTTCTTGAATCTGGTCTCAAACCAAGTGTGGATTCATCTGTGAACAACCCTGCAAATCGCTAATATTTATGTGATGAACTTCTGCAGTTCACTATTTAATTGATAGGCGGTCAAATTTGGGGTCCTTTGTGCTTGTAACTGTATGAATCTATCGGGGACCACCTGGGGGATCTTGAAAGACCATCATGTCTTACTCGGACATCTCCTGTTTCATGATAACGTCGTCACAGTCGACTCATCGCGCTCTTAAAGTAGCATTCTATTTCAGCGAAATTTCGCATACCCTGTATGGAACCAATTGCTGTCAACTCTATATTGCGATCTGAATGATGCTTATTCCATTACTACTGAAAATCAACTGATTAGAATCAAATTTAGTGTAGTACTTTACAATTGTTGTATCGAAATCTGGATTCAGTTGAATTTACCCAACACCTTCCGTCATCAACTGACGAACTGAAGAATACGAACAGAAAACAAAAGAAAAAACGAATTCCTATGGAAATGTTCTCCATCCTGAAAACCACAAGGAAAGCCAACATACGTTCCACATTTACATCCTCACATACATTTTCACAAGAACATATCGAATAACCATGTGTTCCCTAGATCATTTCAACGTATGCATTATTATTATTATTGAAAATACAATGAGAGTTGAGGTGAACACCTATAAACTCAAATAAGCTCACTTAGAAACAAAAAATTCAATGTACACTTCCCTATAGTGAAGACAAACAGATGAGCGAATACGAAAAAAAGGAAATTGCATGCAATTGTAAAGTACTACACTAAATTTGATTCTGATCAGTTGATTTTCCACACAGTAGTAATGGAATAAGCATCATTCAGATCGCAATATAGAGTTGAGAGCAATTGGTTTCATACAGGGTATGCGAAATTTCGCTGAAATAGTATGCTACTTTAAGAGTGCGATAAGTCGTTTGTGACGACGTTATTATGAAACAGGAGATGTCCGAGTAAGACATGATGGTCTTTCAAGATGCCCTAGGTGGTACCCGACAGATTTATACAGTTACGAGCACAGGGGACCCCAAATTTGACCGCCTATCAATTAAATAGTGAACTGCAGAAATTCATCACATAAATATTAGCGATTTGCAGGGTTATTCACAGATGAATCCACAGTTGGTTTGAGGCCAGATTCAAGAATAAGAAGATAATGGAAACGTGAACTTCACGTGAGGAGGATATACAAGAAGGCGGAACGGTGGTGGCATTCCAACAGGCCGTAAAACTAACGGAGCTGGCAAATATTCAAAGCAGTCGGAAGAATTTCAAAGCAGTGGGAAAAATTTCGACTTTTCTCCTTCAATACAGCTTTGGCCCCTCCCTGTAATTGTAAGCTATATGAGAACGAGAATTATCATGCATTTAATAAAAGTATTCGCCAAAATATGTAGCATATGTTATTTTATCAGATTGCTGAATGTGGTTGTCGTATTGCCGAGATGTCATTTAACCTTCTACGGAAACGAAAACAGTTCTTCGGCCTGTTGCAGCGACCCCAAATTATCACCTCATTGTTCACGAGCAGCCTACTGAGTATACTTCAAAAGGCTGTAACTCCGAAATCGTTCGACTGATTTTACCCCCTAACGAACTTAACCTTCTTGTTCTGAAATACAACCCACCCTGAAGTTTTCAAGCCGATAGAATCCTCCGTACGCTAGTAATCGTGGTGACGACCGGCCGGACAGAATCGATTTTGACAATGGATTCGTCATCAGTGAGTCCAACTTAGTCGTTTGAAACCATTTTCGGCTCAAAGTTCGAAAATTGCAGACATTTGGATGAAACGATAGCACGCTGTTTCCCTAGAACATGCTCACAATAAGTTTACAAAATCAAAGATTTTGGCATATAGTATAATAACTCACTGTCTTCCAAAGTTCACATGAGAATAGACCAGCAAAGGATTTCGGCAGTTTGGGATTGACAGTGAGACATTGCAGGGATTTTAGTGACATGAAAACCGGGATTCTGCTGTAAAATACGATGGTCAGAGCCAAAATTGAATATCGCTCGACAGTGTGACATTCTACACCGTTATTGTACAAGTCAACAATAGAAAAGTTCGAAAACGAGTTCCTGAGGTTTTTATTCACAAATATGAGATTCATCCAGATGAAAATACGGTGATATAAGCCAGACTTAGAAGGGAGTTTGGAATACCAACACCCGAGATGAGATGACTTTACGACCTAGGAAAGATGTGTTGCAAGATTTCGACCACCTAAGAAATCTAATACAACTAATAATTCCGCCCTAGACCACTGAACTGAGTATCTTCTTCTATATGCACTCGAGAGCAGCTTCCAATTACTATTCACCAATTGTGAAAATGTTAAAACAACAAACCACGTCCCCTGTATGTCTGATTTCAGCTCTGACAAATCTCCTTAGACATTTTGCAAGGGATAGTATTTGTATTTCCGACACAAGTATGATGGATTTAAGTTTGTAATCTAGCTGTTCTTGTCCTCAATTTGATTTATTTAAATGTTAGGTTTATTTCTTCAATACTTTTACTTCGATATAGATAAGTGAATTGTTGTATTTCTCATGTACGAAGATTTTGTAATCTGTTTCAAATATATGAACGAATGAATAAATTTCATTTTTGATATCGGATCGGTTGTGTTCTCTGTCCGCAAAAAATGCCTTGAATATGCATGTACATTACTTGATGAAGAAAAAAGAACTGTATAAAAATGTAGTGAATCTAATTATATGTCTCCGCGGCAGTATATGCAGTACTACATATTTCGCTTAACGGTCCATCACGATACATTCAATGGCATCTCAAGTCAGATGATATTGATCACCATCAACCCAACATTGAATCAGTGTTTCCTTACCTATTATAATAATAATAACTACTTCTAGATCCAGTTGTTGCTTCTGTATCACTGGAGTAATCAAGACTACTCCTGTTTCTCCTGCTCAAAGTACCTGGGGCGGCATATTGCGAAGAGGAACCATATTTCGGCTGACCTATCTGTGCAGCCACTGCTGCCTGATCCACGTACCTCTGGTTGTACCTGGAAGAACTCAACATAGAAAATAATACAATCACTTCTTTCTTACTTCCAAGAGAGCTTTGAAATGTTCAATGCTTCATGACCACAATCATAAGTATTTCCAAAGATGAGGAATTATTTCTGGAGAGACAATAAACGTTAGCTTACAGCATAACAGTGAGCAGTGAGTTTCCAATGCAGCTCATATTTTAATGAACCAAAATCAAAACTGAGAAAATTTTTCATTGCAAAATTGAGTATTGTAATGAGAAATATAAGAAACAAGCTTCCGTTTGGTTCGATGTATCAGCCTTTTAGATATTTGCTAGTTTTGTAACATTATAATACCTTGAAAATTCCTTATACCTAATCTCAGCGTAAGCGCGTAATTGTCACAGACACTGCATTCAAAGAAATTCACTCGATCAATTATCATCTGATATTCATTGAGGGCATTGAGTGCATTCATATCGAAGGAGTTGGGTGCTCACATATTTGATCAACAGAAGGACTCTTTATTTCTTCGTTTCAGGAATTAAAAATTTCTGTTGTATGTTGCTAAATGGGGACAAATATTTCGCCCATTGTCTCCTGAAAATGTCAGTTCGACAAAAGTCTTGAATTGCGGCAGTGTTGAAGAAATTTATTCTCGCGAATTTTTTCTCAATTGTCTGATGAAGGAGTCAGATAAATACAACAGATACGTGACAATTCACTTCGTTGATCGTTTACATTATTTGAATTCTGCCAAGCACAAGGCCATTTTTTATAAATACTAATTCTATTCAATTCCAGATATTTTTTTTTCAGAGTGGGAACTCAAAAAAACTGAAAAAACACAAAATCCGCCCAAAATATTCTTCAATCGACTCTGAAAATATTAAGCCAGTGATCATTTATTTTCTAATGCTGACCAAATAATGAAATATTCTGAGTATGTGACTTTTCAAGTAATTGTTCGTTCAAAATTCTACTAACGTAATGCTTACTTATCGAAGATGAAAGACCATGTATATATTTGTATATATGCATGTAAGGAATATATCCTTAGTTCCAGTGTATTGCGCGCGTAATTGGGTCAGTCAGATCTATGAATGATCGCCCAGATTGAATTTGCTCATGTGAAGGAGCATGTGTCAGTTGAGATAATCAATTTTTTGAGATATACTGAAAACAACGTCATCTGATAATTGACTTTCTGAATACTGACATTCAAAGTTGTTTCTTCGTTATTCACTAGGTAAGATCATCATTCTTGGGTGTACAAATTGTATTTTTTGTATAAAATAATAAATTTTTGTTATTGACAGATGAAAATTGTGTATTATTCTAACTTACAGGAAAAACTGTTGAATCCCAGATCCACCAAATAAAACATTATATGCATTAACATATGTTTTAAGCTTTCATTCTGTGTGATGCTGCAGAATGAAATTATGTTTCCCTTATTTCACCAGCATGTTTGCCATTTTTTTCACCGGTTGCTTGCTCTGTTATTTTTAGTGGCATGCATCGCTGTAGACGACGATTACTTTTACAGTATTCTATTTTGATGGAACAATGAAACTATTGTGATGAAGTTCCGGATATGACATGGCTTCCTTTTTATATGCACTCTTCTGTGTGAGTTCTAAACGTGGCGTTCCAAACGAGGCCGCAATGTGAAACTGTTGCTATAAAATTGAAAAATGCGAAATTTCATTCGCGGAGGAGCATGAAGGTGTTTAGTGGAAAACGTTGGGAATTATTGCACAAAAATAACCAGAAAACTTATTCAAAATATCAAGTTACACCTACACATGAATATGAGCAGTAACGTCACAATTTCCTGAGCAACCATATATTACCTAACTTTTTCAGTATAATCTCTAATAATTCATAATTATTAATGGTTTTGTATTTAGGACACTATAGTGTAGGTACAAAATGGATTTTCCAGACCACATGGATAGGAAATTCCGTACCTTTACCGCTTACCTGCTGAGCGTAGATCCAGATTTCAAGCTGGATCTCAGGAACGTGTGACGTCCAGCTTGTGATATGCTAGAATAATCTGAGTATTCCGTTTGGGGTAAATGTTGATCTGATCCTGATCTTGGCATTATCCTCCTGCTACCAGTACCGCTGTGTTGAACATAATAGTGCGACGATGATGGATTTTGCTGTGAGGACAGCCTGCAATAAAAAACAGATAATAATATGATTTGTTTGCTCAAGACCGCTGATAAATAATGTTTATGCGAAGAACCCGATAGATTCGAAATTGTCCTTTATATCATACTTTCATTTACATATTTAAACTTCGGGATACAAATGCGTCGAACCCAAAATAGTATTCACAAGTAAAGTGTTTATTATTGACTATAAATCAAGCAACTTGAAAATATCCGAGAACACATTGAATACGATCGGTTCATCTGATGTCAACTGAATCACAAATTTTTTGTTACAAAAGATACAGAATGTTATTCTGACCAAATTTTTTCGTCTATTTTCTTATCATTTACATTCAATTATTTATTCACATCCTACGTCCTTTCATTCCAATTTTATCTTTTGTCTGCTAAAACTTTAGTTTGGGAAGAGCCAGTGTCAGCAAATACCTTCTCAAATGTATTCAACTCGTGATATGGTAAATCATAAATGACAATATGTCTTCAATATGATAGTTCACTTACCGTGGTGGTAAAGGTTGACCCCCAGCGCTCATCCTCCTCGGAGGCATCCCAAACGAATGAACCTTTTCAGCCAAACTTTCCAAAGTATTTGGATAATTCCTTTCGTATGGCTGAAAATGCTGCATGCTGCTCTTCGGTTGCTCGGTTATAACTGGGGGAGGAGGTTGATATCCCCAATTAGACCCTCCAGAATCAGGAGGCCTAGAATTATAGTAAAGATCGAGACCGTTTGTGTCTTGTGAACCTCCCGTTCCATGTCTGGATGGATCCATGGATGTCAGACCCAATCCGAGTCTGGAACGAGACTCACTCATTTCTCTGCCATCCCCCGTATGACGTTGACGCAATGTCTCCCTGAAATAAAAGGCTTTAATGAGCTCCTGCAAAAACTGATTATGACTTATGGAAGACCAGCAGATAGCAATAAATGATAGCACTGGTAGACCAAAAGAAACGAAATATATTTGAGTGAAACCTGGTTCGATACTCATGAGGTCATCAAATACGGTTGAGCGATAACACAAAAAACTGCCGTCCTGATGCCGTCTTCTAACGGGGTTAAGGAGTAACTTTGTTACACGTTGAGAGGGAAAAGCAAAAGTAGAACGTGCTTATTGCTTTCATTATCCTATGTATTTTCTGAATGAGAATTGTGGCAAAATTGTCATAGCTATCAGTGTATTCTTTTCCTGCGAGTATTGGACGGATATGATGTGGTCTATATCCTCTTTGTGGCCATTCATACATTTCTGTCCCGTTTCTTGATTATGTGTTTTCTGTAGTTGCTGGTTGGTATAGTTTGATTTTGAATGGCTTCGGTTTTGGGGAAGAGTTATCTTTTTCCAACTATGTGTGCTTGATTCATTATGTTCTTCTATCTGCCATGGAGTTCCTTACTTCCTCATTCTCTATTTTTTCACTAGAGGAAATCAATTTCTGATGGTGGAGGTTTTGCAAGATGAAATGGTGTATGGTTAATGTCAATATTCACTATGGCTCTGAAATAAGTATAGGTTTTCACCTTCGTCCAACAAGTATTTTCTCCGTTTTGCTGTCAAGTTTTGCTGTCATGTATCTATCTAGAAACACTCTTTCTCTTCCATGTATTTTGATTCGCTGTATACATACTCCAGGATGATGTTTTTTATGTTTTGTGAGGAGAGTTGACATTTTTGTCCATTTTATGACACCGAAGGAATAAGTGAAAGCGTAAGTTCTGATTGCCTCCGAATTGTTTCTCGAGTTCAGTTGTGTTTGAAAAACCGTCGTTGTTATAACTGTGAATGTTTGAATTAGGTGCGCTTTCCAACTTTTTTGTTATATCAACGTGGGTGTTCTGCTGTGTTCCCAGATATTTGATAATTTCCAATACAATCATACTCTTGGTGCTGCTTCATATGCGGATTTCTATGTTCTCTTTTGTTATCCAATTTTGTTTTTTATGTGCAGTGTTTCACATTTATTGGTGCGCACAGGTTTTTTGGAAACGGCGTGGTATCGTTCTATCCAAATTTCTGTTATTTGCGAATTCTCAGACGAAAAGAGTTTCAAAGAACTAGGTTGGACCCACATATGACAAATCCGGCAAATACGACAACTGTCGAACAGAGCGAGCAATCGTATCAGTACTTTCAGGGCAAACCATGCATCAGAATACAAGGCAACTACTAACAATCATTTCGGGATCGTGCGGTTAGTTAATTAAGAAAAAATCTTTATGAAATAAATTTATTTTCGAAAACTTTTCATGAATTTTGACTCAGACCACATACTTCATATCTCAAAATAGACTACCAGTTCGATGTGGACATCTGCTTTTAATTACAGACTAATGAGCCCAGTGTCTGGAGCCGCTCGAGTATGTAAGGGAATGATGGCATTTGCTATTTCTATTGCAAATAATAAATTTCGAGAAAACCGACATGGCTTCTCACCTGATGTATTGGTCATGAGAAATTCAAATTGGAATAAGGCCTTGGATTCGAATATACCTAAAAATGTTATTTACCAGGACTTTACACTTGGGCTTCCAGGTTCCACATAGATTTTCAATCTACATGATGGAGCATTTTGAACTTTGGGAAAGTGTCCTCTCATGGATAAGAGCTCTTCTTTCTATTCGAACGTGCATTCAAACCCGTTTGGAGTAGCATGCCGCAAAGATAAGTATTAATACTGATTTGATTCTTTTATAAGCCTGCGACTTGCATGGGTTTGCCAAATCCTGCGTCTCTCTGATTGCTAATGATACTTAACCATTTGCTGCTCCTTGAACTTACAATGATTTCCTTCCGAAATATTTATTCACCATTCAACAGTAGTTCAGTGACTGGCTCATATGATTCCATTCTGAAATATGTAGGTACTTTTTAATACATTAGAAGGAGATATCCTAGAAAGCGGTACATCATTGGTGTTATACTATTGCATTGCTAGAGTCATGCTGATTTGGCTTCACCGTAACGAAGAATCTCAGTTAGTCGAAACATATAGAGTCTACCTATTCTAATGCTTTAAGAATTTGCTATAAGCTGAAGAGAGTGGTTGCAAGATGTTCTATGGGTAAAGGTTGCTCTTTGTACAAGACGTATGGTGGACCTATATTGAAATACGATGGACTTGTCTGAGATGCAACACTCGCAGGTGATATAGCTGCCTTGAAGAAAGTCCGGAAACGGTCCATATGAATGTCTCTTACTTTTATCTTCCCAGTAGCACACATTGGCTTCGATTAATGGATTTACTCCGTTTTAAATTTCGTTGCATACCCGGCGACCTCATTAACACACAAAGAGCCTTGGGGGGACTGTTTGGTGTTGAACTAATAGGTTCAACCTTTCGCGTCTGGCACTCATACCTGGAACATGAGGGCTGGCGCACGGGTTGAGAGTAAGCATGTTTTTATTTGAAAACTATTCGATTTGAAATCGGATTTATCCATCAAAATATAATCAGCATTTCTCCGACATATGAAGAAAAAAAGAACAAAGCATCTTTAGTATTCGAAAATCCTATATCAACTTAATTCGCATCCATTCTCACCTTATCATAATATGAATAAAATTGTTTCAATACAAAACATAATAATTAACGGAAAATCTGTTATAAAAGGTGTCTCAAAAGAAATTTTATATTTGTTAAGCTTGTTGTGTGAACGTAAGGCATTTGAGGGGCGCGAGGGTTATATTTATCGGTAGCCTGGCTCTTGGGAATTATGGTGCCTTTTGCGGTAGCGGACCGTGCATTGTGCGTGCGTGAATTTTACAGAAACGGTAATTCAGCGACTATCGCGCTAAGAAATTTCTGCAATCTTCGAGGTTTACGTTACTTAAATTATGCACCAAGCATTCCTCTCATTCGGCATTGGGTGAAGAAGTTCAAGGAGACCGGCTCAACACTAGGGACATCAAAATCCGTACGATCAAGGTCATCGAAAACTGAAGAGAACGTGGAACTGACTAATCAGTCTGTTCGTGATGATCCCGCCCTCTCCATTCGAAAGCATGCAAGTGCTTTGCACTTGCATAGGTCATCGCTCAACTGCATTTCGCACAAAGATCTGAAGCTGCATCCCCTATAAAATTCAATTGATGCAAAAACTAAAACCAGAGTGCCATTCAGAGGCATTCTCAAACCAAGCAATTGAGTGCTTTCGAACATCTAACATTTTATTCTCCGATGAGGCTCATTTTCATCTTAATAACCACGTAAACAAGCAGAGCTGTCGCTATTGGAGTGCAACCAATCCCAAATGTAAGCATCATAATCTCCTTCATTCGACAAAAGTGACCGTATGTGCTGCAATGCAAGGTGTTATCAATATCTACATTTTTCATATGTGAACCGTGTAGGCCTTTTCTTTCTCCTATCATCAAAAGGAAACGTCGGCATATTGAAATTTTCGGATCTGTCGTACTGGTTTTGTGAACCCCATTTGAATAATCACTTTCATTTTAGCGTCCGTGATCCTTCAAATATTTTATAAGAACCATGAAATCGGAGATGCTGTTCACCAAGGCAAACGCTAAGTTATGTAAATACTTCTTCGCTTTAGATATTAGTCTCAGTCAGACTTTTCCAATCTCAATAGTTGAAATAGAATTTGCGAACATGTAAATATGATCATATAGGTCATTGCCTCTAACCGAATGGTTGGCTCTGTATGAACGATCACAGGATGCTGAGTATGACTTGCCTTCTATGCAATATTTTTCGGAATAATATTCCAAATTACCTTTATGGTAAAGTCTCATGTCTATGGTGCCAGTTAACGCCCTAAGGATAGACTCCGTGCTGAAATATTCTATGGAACTATTCGAGCGCTCTTTTTCTGGCCGAATGGCGAACATTTTTAATCTTTTGTCGCCTATGATACCATATATCAATCGGCGTAGGAGATAAAAAACGTCCTTCTCTTGTTTCTGTCACGGTGTGTGTTGTATGATTTTTTCCTGGTATCCTTTCTGCATTTACCTAGAATACAACTAAGGAATGATGTTTTGGGATGAAGGTGTTTTCTTCTCTTTTCCTTCCATATTGTTTCTCATATTTTTGGTAAGGTGGACTAGCAGAAACTTTTATTCTGATTTTTTATTGAATGCAGTTCTGATTCTGTTTTAACGAAGACTTAATCATCATCATTATATCCTTTTCGGCTCTATGTCAGGCTCTTAGGATCTTAAAGTTGTCTCATTGATGAAAATTTCCTTTACATTTTTCACAAATAACGAATCCAACAACTCTTTGAGCACATTATACGCATTTTGATCAATTGTTTTCCTCTCTCTTCAACTTATATAATAATTCCGACTCGCAACTTTCGAATAAGCTAGATCGCGAAAGATCTCATCATGAAATAGTTTGTCACTGTCATGAAAATCATCATTCAACGGACATATTCATTCATGAATGAATGCAACCAACTTACCGAAGGTACATTACTGTGAAGATAAATATTTTCATTTATTGTATGAACTGAATTCATAAGATGAATGAAATATTCCTTTCATTAAAGTATGAAAATATCGTTATCCAGATCTGTGAACTCAAAAAGTTAACCTCTATTTTAAAACGAACAAATCAACTATCGTGTGAACATTGGAACCAAACGCTCACAGTTGCGCATTTGTGAATGTCCAAAATACAGCGTCATTCGCAAGACCTTCAGATGAAATCAACTCTCAAAGAAAATTTGAGAAGCGAGACTGAAATAAAATCCCCTTAAATTTTGTAGATATAAATATAAATGAAGAACACGGACAGACGACCGGACAGAATCGATTGGCATCATTGAGTCCAACCTAGTCGTTTGAGAGCATTTTTGGCTCAAAATTCTAAAACTACAGACATTTGGACAAAACCAATGTTCCCCAGAACATGCGCGCAAAATGCCAATTGCTAAAAAGTCAGTAAATATAAATATGCATATCTGTTATTTCTTTCAATTCAATCATAATGTACGATTTTCTCACAATGTAGAGGAGTTTCTTTATCGTATGAAACCTTCCTATTGATTGACATATACACAGTTTAAAATTCAGCTTGAGTCCCACATTTTTTTGATATGAGCCTGGATATTTTCAACAATTCAAATATCAATCGTTAGACTTGTGGAAGTGAATCAAAAGATTCGCGATTGACTTAGTTCAGATGGACTCCGTATGAACACAGTGACTGACTTTGAGATTGAGGAGAGTAGAAAATCACACAATGCACTCAATGGGATTTATTGGTGTGCGTTCGGATATTATGCTCACATAGGTTTCTCCTCAGAATGCATTGATGTCCCTTATTATCAGGAATGTTATTGCTCTGATGGTTTAATCGCAATCTCTAATTTATAGAATCTAAACTGAATTATTGTGTCTTATTTTGAAGAAATTGTGCCAGACGTGATGACATCTTCAAATTACTGAGTAAGTTGTGTGGTCATGTTAGTGGATGGTCTCGGTATACTGCTCTAAGGAATCCTTCATGAGCTTAGTATACTGACCTTTCATTCTGTTTTCATTCTAGAAAATGGACCCTATGATCGAAATAATATCAAAAGATATCTCCAACAACATACGAGACAATTGGTGCATACTGAAAGACTGGGGGCTGTGGAGAACAAAGCATGTTCGAGACTACTGCATAACTTCCCTTCATAATAGGTGAGGTTAGGTTAGGTTACCTGCTAGGACGAAAAAATTATCAGTACTGATTTCGAAGTTGAATGCTTTTCGTTTATGAACTAAATTTATTTTAATTAATTCTATCAACCTCATGAGCGTGAGGACAGCAACCCCTAAAATCTTAAATGGAAAGAGGAGTTGAGTGATGAGATGACCTTGTTTCGGAGATTCCCTTTCTATGTCATACACTTGAACTCTTCTGTTACTACTTCCGAAATTAAAAAAAATTAGAGTAGAATAGTTAAGATTCGAAAAGTTGCAATGAAAGATGAAAATGTTGAAAAGCAGTTTCCTGTTTCATTGCAACTTTTGATATCATCACTTTCACGGGTTTGATACAAATTAATTGGAAACAACTGTATACCAAATCCCATTAGGGACCAAAGTTCAACCGTCTTTGCAATTTTCTTGATTTTGCATAGTGGCGAGATATAAGGAGTGGTATCTTCTCAAACTGACATACTTAAGAACATCCATATCCTATTGCGCCCCTTATTATGTCTATGGAACGTTTCTAAATGGACGTCTGTGGGATGTTCCATAAAAGTCCCTTTAAAATAAAGAAATGCTTCATCATTAACGTCTTGAAGACATTCTGGTTATTAACAATGGACGTACTCGAAACGTCCATAAGATCTCCACGTCCGTGAAATGGAAATTTCGAGGATGTTCCACTTGTCCAAGCTCAACGTTTCAAAAACGTTCATAAGACGTAATTGTGCTATCTGGGAATTGAGCGCAAACCCACTCCGATCATTGAAATTCCTTCTGAATGTAACGCTTCGTAGGTCATTGAATAGATTTAATTCATTAATCATTTTATTTACCAACTTTCTATTTGTCAACTTTTGTCAGCACTTTATATTGTAAAGAAGGTCCCTCTCTCCGCCTTCTCTGCTCTGTTTTTCTCTCTCCTTTTCTCTCTCTCTTTCTCTCTCTCTCTCTATCTATCTCTTTAATCAGTACAGTTTTCAATGTATGATATGTATTTTATTTCGTATGTCGTCTTCTGTAGTTAATCTGGTTGTCATGATGTATTCAGAGTTTTCACGCGATATTGATTATATAATCACCTTATTTTCTGAAGAGATCTATCAACTATTGGGGTTTGGAAGGTTACAATTTTTTTCTGATGTTCAGGTGAATACCCTCTTCAATTTAAAGTTTAATTTTCGTTCAGGAGGGTACTTACCACAGTACAAATGCAGAAAAAGTGCTTTTTGACGAAATGTCCATTCATGGGTATCGAATATGTATTTACCTTTCCAAATCCTGGTCAGTTTACCGTTCTGATTACATCATGGAAAAATAAAGGGCAGACCAACCTGTGACTGAGATCTGTGTCATCGCCTTCGTCCTCCCGTAAATCCCTTTTGATGACTACCACTGGTGGAGGCTTGTGCTCGGAGCGGGGCTGAACAGATGGCGATCCTTGACCTTTGGTACCCTTTCTTTGTCTCGTTGCAAGCACCAATCTTCTAGGAATTGACATAATAATGACCACATCATCAAGACTCATTCTAGTTACATCTACTAGGTTAACAGCCAAAATCTCATCTCCAACCTGGAAACAGATAATAAAACATTGATGACCTGTTCAACTTTATATGTCTTGAATGATAGAGTATGAGACAGAACTGATTCAATGTTCCATTTTAGGTAAAGAGTACATTGGCGCCATCACATTAGTCGATTAGTATTCGATTGTGCTGTTCGAATCACCAACATTCAATATGTTTTGAGTTTCTATTCATCCATTCATTCAACTCAAATTTGGCTAATATTATTAGATGTTAGGACCCAATTAATGAAGAGCAGGATAGCGATCAGATAAATTATGTTGGAAGTTGGAACTAATATTGTAGCACACACTTCCAGCGACCTCCGTGCGACCTGGAATCATTCAGACGCAATATTAAGCAATCGCATGACAGTTTTCATGGAGATTTTAATGGTAATTGTGGAAAAAGTTCGCAATTTGATCGTTTATGCAGGGTGGTCCAAAAGTGATTAACATCGTTTGATGGTGTATAGATGGTACCTTGGAAAGCCAGAAAACTTTAATTTGATATAGGCTGGGGTCATTCGTTTCTAAGATTCATTGATTTTGGCAGAACCTAACGATGGCTATAACTCTCGAATCTTTCTACGTATTTGCTTCAAATTTGGCAGGTATTCTCATCCCAGGCTAACTAACTGTTTCTATAGACCATAACTAAATAGCAGGACTAGGAAATTTCAATCTGTAGTTCCAGGTACAATAAAACACTTTGTACATGGAATACCAATTTGTCCTAACTATGATCTAATTCTACATACATTTTTCTTTCGAATAATCCACATGAACAGTGCACCAACCATTCATTTCTTTTCTCGAAAATAATTTAACGCCTATGATTTGGAAAGCAGATAACAGGCGATATTCGTGAATGTTTTTTGGTTCGGAACTACGCAATCAGGATGCCTTCTACAATATTCTCTCAGCTTTTCCTGTCCATTCGAATTTCAGAAACATTAATAAGGACCATATTGTCATACTAAACGTTCGCTTAAAGAGGCGTAACTCACAATAAAAATCTCAGAATATAATAAGCAGCAACAAAATCTGATTGATATGAAATGTTAAATGAGATATTTCTGTGATCACTGCATATCAGGCATGCATTCCATAAATGAGAGTAATGAGTATGACATTGCTGGCTATAAATATTGCAACTTAATTTGAACTTTCAAAAGTAAAATAAGCATTTAAATCAATAAATTTAATATCAGGAACATCTTATTACATCATACAGGGACGTAAGAGACCTCAAAAATCAAAAGCGTTCAATTATTTTTGATGAAAAAAAATTAAGATTCGTGTGCTGTTCACGTAGGAAACAGTTTTCAAAAGAAAAATTTATGTAGATATTAACTACAAATTGATATTCTCTTTACAAAATGTTTCATTAGACCTGGAGGTTAATATCCAAATTTTCGAATTCTCATCTGTACTATTTCGGTATGGTTCACATGAACAGTTTGATGACAATACTTGCCAATTTTGAAGCGAATTAGTTGGACTGTTCAGAAGTCTTACAGCCGGTTTCACAATACTTTGATTGCCAGATCAAGGGCTTGATTGTCAGTCAACAGTAAATTCTGTGCTCGATTTCAGTTCATTTTCAACCCAACCATCGAATGCATACCTTGATCAACGACTTAATCAGAAGTCAAAAGTTTTACCCACAGATAGCCATCTAAATGTTCTGCCAAAGTCGATTATAAATCTCAAAAATCATAAGCGTTCATTTATTTTCGATTGAAAAAATGAACGGTTGGTGAGCTGTTCGCGTAAAATATGTATTCGAAAGAAAAATCTATGCTGAGTCAGATGATGATAATGACCAATTAATATTCCTTGTAAAGAGTTTTTCATTCGACCGGGAACTCAGAAATCGAAATTTCCTAGTCCTGCTCAGTACTATTTCGGTATCGTTTATAGGAACAGTTCCCAAGCAATGGATTCATTACTTATCATTTTATCATTGCATTTGGACGAATTCAACACACAATACTTTTTTCGTCAAAATTGTGAAAGCTGATGACAGATCAAAATATACCCTTATTGTAGTTCAATGAAAACCTCATCTCTACGAAATATTACGGTTCGTTTTATACAATTTTGGATACTAAATTCAGTAAGCCTATTTTTGAAGCAAATATCCACATTCACGTGGTTATATAATTGTTTGAAAATCGGGTTTAAGCTTGTGAATAGAAACCTTGAAAAGCACTGTCGTGAAGTTAGCAGCTTTTTCTCGCATATTCGAAAACGTTGGCGATGAGGTCATCTTTTCACGTATTGACCCTGCCAAACGCACCTTTACTCCCGAAGAAAAGATGCGGTGACCTTCTTATCATATTATCCTCCCGATATTCGACACGAACCGTCAATCCGTCATTTTTAAATAACGAACTGGAATCTAATTCGATCCAATCTGTATTTTTGAGGATATTGGAAAAATTTAATTTTGAATAGGTGAAATCTACGGAACCAATGATTATGGAAGTTATTGTGTGTAGAGTCTTAAACACAATATTTTACGAAATAAATATCTTGATACCTGATGTTTGTAGAGTAGGTGTGTAACTTAATTACGAAGGTCGAATTCGTGAATGGTTAAAATCCACCCAATGATTCTGCAGATATACCCATTCAAAATTTTAGTTTCCCAACATTCCCAAAAATACAGATTGGATCGAATTTGGGTCTAGTATCTACTCAATAAAAAAATGACAGCTTGAAGGTTCTTAAATAGTTTTTCGAGCATATCGGACAAGAAAAGTTTTTAAATTTCCTTTCAAATTGTTCTACTGACATATCAATCACGAAATTTTGCACAGCATTCTGAATCTTATCATCAAGTTTCATCATAATTCAATGACAAATGTTCGATAACAAATACGAAAAAAAACTTTATTCAATTTACTAATGGTATGATCCCGCTGAAATTTCACGAATAGTGGCATGTGGTCTAGTTACAACCAACTGCCGCCAGGTACTTCCTGAAACCTCAATTAAATAACCTAATAACGAACTCAATCGTTGCACCCTAAAATGCAACCTACTCTGAGTGCTTCAAGTCTATAGGATCGTCCTTAGGCCCATAATCATGCTTACCGACGGCCGGATGGGCGGCCGGCCATACAGAATCGGTTTTCGACACCGGATTCGTCAGCAGAAATTCCAACACAATCGTTTGAGACCATAATGAAAAAATTCGAAAATAACAGACATTTGGAAAAAATTATAGCACGATATTCCTCAGAATATGCGAGAAAGAATTCATTGAAAGTCAGGAGCATTCGAGCGCATGTTCAAATTCGTTGCCGAAGCAGTCATCCTCTCACGTTGTGACACCGCTCAAAATACCTTTACTTCCTGATGGGATTTTTTTTCATATGGTGGGTAGCTCAGTGTTTAGAGCGTTTGACTCGTGATTGGAAAGTCTCGTGTTCCATCCCGGACTGGGAAATAAATTTTTAATGGTCACCATTCGTTGGGTCGAAAACTGACAATGCTGTGCCTAGGGTGGCGTGAAGAAACAGTAACAGAGCCCACACAGAGCAAACCAGATATCCTAACTAGAATGATAATCGGAACAATACTGATACAAATAATTTCCAATTGAATGGGTATATCTAGGAATTCTTTGGGCGGATTTCACTCATCCACGAATTCGACGTTTGCAATTAAGCCCTATTACTACTCTACGGATATAAGAATTCTAAGTTGCTTCATTCGAAAATTATTGTTCACGGTAAGCCTAACGGTCCATCGTTTTCCGAATATAATGTATACAAATTTAGGATTTTTTTCTTCAAAAAAATTCTGCAAAAAATTGCGCGCAAGTATTCTACCAGTAAATGCCAAGTTTCAATTTCATTGCTTCAGTAGAAGTTGAAATATCAGGGAAATAACCTCAAAATTTCAAAGAACTATAACACCGAAACCATTTAGCCGATCTCAGCCTCTATCGATACTCAAGAGTGAACAGTACCTTGAATATAACGGGTTTAATTTTGGAGGCCAGAGTTCGCTTTTTATTAAAAAAACTTTTGGGTGCTAATGGTTGAAAAAAAATGGTAATGATGATATGGAGTTGAATTTGGAAAGATAATACAGAGCGCATTCCCACGAAAGAATTAAGAAATCCAAAAAATAATCAGTGACGCCTGCTGAACGACACCCCGTTTTGTCCAATCAACGGCGAAATTTCACGTATTCCAATATTTCTCGCGGCTATTGGCAGCAAAGCGTGGCTGTGGTGCCTGAATTCACGAAGATGTGATTGATCAGCCGGCAGTACTGTTTGCTGGTAACTATAGTAGCATCGCTGCTACCTTTAACTCGACAGTAGCCCACTGGTTCCATTCGTACCCTAATGCTCTTGGCTTCACGTCTGTGATTTTCTAGAATGTTTGTACATAGGCTATTGGTTACACCTAAAATGAATGAGCTGAAATTCATCCAAAATGTATTCATGGCTGCTTCCCGAACTAATCATGCACATGAATTCAATAAAATAGCAAGGGCACTATGTGCGGCTGATGACTAAGGGTAAGATTTTGAAATTCAAATTCGCAGCACATAAGTTATCAATTAAACGAGGAAATGAAATAATAGATTAACGACCGTTTTCACGAAACTTTGATTGTCCGATTAAGGGTTTGATTTTCAGTCAACAGTAAATTCTGTGCTCGATTTCAGTTCATTTTCAACCCAACCATAGAATGAAAACCTTAATCAACGAGTTGATCGAATGTCAAAAGTTTTGTGAAACCGACGGTAATTCTTGCAGTTGGCACGAGCTGCACTGCATTGGTCATTAAGAACATTGAATCAAACTAATGATTGAGGATGTTTACCGTTTATCTTTGGCGGGGGCTCGCTCTGGAAGAGATATTATGTTGAAAAAAGGCTTAGATTTGCTATGTGATGTTATGCATCCAGCAACTTTATTGGATACAATACAGGATGAGAGCCTTTAGTCGATACCGCTGAGTAAGGATATTTACATTAATATTTGGACATTTTCAAACAATTAGCCGAGCCATCGCTTCATGACCTATTGTGAACATTTTCGAATTTCTTCTCCCGTCCGAGAGATTTTTCGACCCAACTATATTTTCACTTATTTTTTAATTCCAAAAACGGAAGAGATAGAAAAGCAATGTCGTGAAAATCCCTTCATTTCGTGTTCAGGTTTTAGGCCATAGTACTTGCCGAAAATCTGTTCATTTTCGAACAGGATATCTGTCTATGCTAGTAAAGCATGACCCCAATATATATTTAGCCCTCAATTAAATCCCTTGCCATAAACCCTTCACTGATAGATGTATCTATACTCCAGTCACTTTTTCAGAGTCAATCGGTAGGTAAAAGGTATTTTGAGTTTTTGTGAATAGCATAGTCAGGTTGGCACTCATGAAATGTCCTTGAGTTGAAATGGTTCACTGAGGCGTTGCCAATTCTTGCATATTTTTAGCGAGGACTCTTAGGTTTGATTCAGTTACATACGAAACTATTACTAACTTCATGTAAAACGTCCAACGTCGCGTAAAGATCTGACAGTGGAATGTGTCAAGATTTCTTGGCCAACCAACAGACTTTGTGAAAGTGAATGGAATATATGAGTATGTTATCTCTTCAAATTCCGGCCATATCGAATTGGACGCTGCTCAGTGTTTCATTCAGTTAGATGAATCAAGAGAAACACAAATGGAAGGTTAAGAACTCTTAGGTAGCATTCATGTTCAAAGTCGAAGTCAGAATAGTTAAGCATCCAGCGTTGACCTTCCCATCACAACTTGACTACATGATAATACTGACTCGACGGTATTGTAATCCAATTATTCTTATTGAATTCTGAGTGAATCTTCACTCGGTCAGTGTCTTGCCAAATACTAGATCAGATCAATTATATTTTTTATTCAATCAGCAATGCCCGAATACTGAATAGTATATAAAGAGTGTATGTATAAAATTATTGGGCTCATCAGAAAACTATAAGTGGAAAAAAAAAATTTAAATCCATTTAAAGTTCCGAACAATATATTATACATATATTTGGGCACGCTTCATATAACCGAAGAGCATATTTCAATAGTCAATTCGTCGATTTTTTCTCACGCATACACCAGTGACTGAAAGGTCATAATAACTCTGAATAAGGATGGTGAATATGATCATTTTTATCTGGGAGATCAAAATAATCTACTAGTAGGTATGCCCGAATTCACGAGAACATGGAGAAACGTGTTTTATTTTCACCTATAAAATGAATTGATATTCTAACATCAGACATGTGGGGCGTTATTATGATGAAATTTTCACCGTCCTAACAACCATCTAAATTTTGTCATTTTCTGTCATATGACACAATTTCCCCCAATCCATATTAAGGTTGATTCTCACCATACGTTCCGTAACCCTCTAGTATCCCTTCCGTATAATTTACTAAAAAATTTAGTAGGCAAAAATGGCATGTGGAAGGAACGTAAACGGAACGTATAGTTTGCATATATCAATTCATTTACACGTCATAATATTTTATGGGAAGAATACTGGAAGATTATGGAACGTATTTAGTGAGAATCAACCTTTACACTGAAACTGTTTTGATAGTTCAGACAACTAATCAAATTTTGTCGTTTCGCGAAATATGAATTCAAAAATCTTGCAGAATATCCCTTGGATATTGTCAAATTCTTCATAATTTCATGGCAACTTTCTCAAGATCGCCCTTAGCCTTTAGCTTCGGGCTGTTACCAAAGAACAAGCTTTCAATTGTCATAGAATTTCCTCGTCTATCATCAATGTCCTATCTCTGAAGTTTTACTGTTTTTATTGAACGGCATGCACACATTGAGTTGAATACATATATACATATATGTATAATATTCTTGGCTGAGATCTTACCTTAAGGCAACCACTATTGTACACTGCGGACTCCAACGCTATCCTAGATATAAAAACACCATCATTTCTGTCGATCCCATTTCCCTCTCTTATGTACAGACCGAGGGTTTGTCCTGGCCGTTTTACGATTTCTACGAACTGTACAGTGTGTTTAGTATCCTGCATGGCCAAGAAGCGTTTGGTGGCATCTCCCGCCGAACGTCCCAGCACTCTGGGGTCAAGGATGCGGACTATCATCTCACCCCGACGTTCCACGTGCTATAAAGAATTGAAAATTCAATCAACAACAAATAGAGCCATAATCAGCAGTGAGAACAAATTTTCGAATTATTTGGAAGAATATGCAAATAACAGCCTGGATCTTTCAGCTGGAACTGTAGGTATACTTTTCAGAAATTCAAGATGAACAATTTTTCAAATCATCATAGAAATTGATATACAGGGTATATCACTATAAACTGGACAAATATATATAGCCGTGTAGATGACATTGGGAAGAATCTCCGATTAGCCAAATACCCGAATCTCCCTCGCACAAAAGGTAGCTTTATGACATATATCGCGTTTTCGAAGCATGAGCGAGCAACAGGGTGTTCAATGTCAACTTTGAGCAATATTCTGTGGTGAGTTATCCGTGACCTTTGACAAGGTTTCTGGTCACATGGTAAATTCAATTGTGAAATTCTGGAAAAAGATTTCAAAATGGCGGTGAACCTGCGAAGCTGGATTTCTTTATTTTCGATTGCCAATTTGGATAACATTATTTCTTATATTTTCCTTGAGAAATTTTCTCCAAAATTCATACCCAACTTTTTTTTATATGATTCAAGGTTGAACTTATCTATATTCTGAAAACTGGTGAGAAAACATAATGAAAAAAGATCTATTGGTTTTCATTTTTAGCCTTCGAATAATTCCATTCCGAGTACTTTTTATTTACAGAACTTGAGACCTTGCGGTGCCAAAATGGTGTTGGTGGGCGTCCAGAATGACCTGAGTAGAAGTATGACTTCATCAACAGAAATAAATTTTTTCAAAAACCTTTGGTGGGAATCGAACTCCCTCCACATTCGGACATTAGGGTCGAATTCGATGAAACCTTTGCTTGGTAATGGACCTTAATATGATCATGTTAAATACAGTCTATATTCCAGAGGTAACGTCAATCCACTGTCTGAGGGTGGAGCGAGTTCGATTCCATCAAAGTTTTCTTGTAGAAATTTATTTTTGGTAATGAATTCATATTTCTATTCAGGTCATTTTGAAGGCCTATAAGCAACATTTTGGCCTCCGTAACGCAAACAGTTTCTCAAATAAAAATCATTCTCCGAGCGGAATCTTTGGAAGGCTACAAATCGAAACCCAATGGTTATTTTTTCATTCTTTTTTACACTAGTGTTCAGAATGAAGATGAGTTCAACCTGAAAGGATTTCCGTCATTTTGAAATCTTTTCTAGGAATTCTAGACCAAAATTGAATTGACCACTAAAAATTTAAGATGTGACCAAAAACCATTATTTCGAAGATCACGCCTAACTTACCACAGTTATCAGAATATTGCTCGAAGTTGACATTGAATACCCTGTATCACGGTGATGCTTCGAAAACAGGATATATGTCATAAAGCAGAAATGACTTTTCCAATGTCATCTACACCGCTATATGTGTTTGTCTAGTTTATGCTGAAACACCCTGTATATTATGGTAGATTTCCCAGTTTCCGCTATAGAACCCCTCAGAAATAATTCGCTTGCGCGAGTTAAGAAACCAAGTGTGTTTTGTGTTGTCCAAATAACAACTAACCTTTATATTCTCAGTTGGAAACTTTGAATATTAAACAGATAAAATTTCATCACTGAGCGTATAGTGGAATTTCGTGTTTGTATCGTAGCTAAATACGATGATTCCACTTGATATACTCGAAGGACATCCTTTGTGTTTTTCATCTACTATTTTCAATATGATTACTATGTCTTATGTTCCGTAATTCTGAATTGGACAGAGTGCAAATTTTCATTTCTGAAAGAAAAATTGAACATGGGAGCTTCAAGGTAATTGTCAAATTTCGTATTCAGAACGACCACCTATCTAGGAATTGATACCGCCCGATACGTCTAGATTTTCAGAAAAAGACTATTGTGCCATCATCTAATCTGATGATCTACCTACATGAAATTTTGAAGTCTTGGAGGTCCATCAACTTCCGGATTTCATCTCGATTGGATCTGTATATATTTAGAAATTTGTATCAGCAATATGAATTATCTCATGGATATATCTACGAAATAGTTAGGCACTCATTCTAAAAATTCGGTAACTCTTAGTTGACCCCAAACCTAATCAATGAATATCGAGTCTATGACAGTAAAGAGAACAAGTTTGGGGTTGAATACGAAGGTTGAATTCATGAACTGATGAAACCCACCCTGCGTAATTTCGATAATGAACTAACTCATTTGAAATGTTGATTTTCAATATTCCCAAAAATGCAGGTACCTTCGAGTCGAATACAGTACTGATAGGTTGTTCGTTGAACTGAAAAATCTTTCTTCATTTCTATGTGATGCGATCCTATCGGAATTTTTCAACATTTGTGCGATGATATCAAACAACTCACTATCATGTTTCAGTTGTAATGCAGCCGAATATTTGTAAATGTGTGAATTCTCGAAGTGAGTTGGACAGATAACACATTTTTCCTACGGAAATTCAATTGTTTATTTGAACATGGACGTGAAAACTGCCGAAAGTAGTTTTTGTGTTATTGAGAAAAACATTTTTGTTGATCCATTTCTCAGATACAGATCCCATCGAGTGAAAATATTTATGTGGTTCGTCTAGTATAACCGTATTCGAAAAATTCTCCTTATAGGTTTTTTTTCTTGGGTGAATAGAGTTCCAGATGGGCATTACTTCAAAATAATTGGAAAAATATTTTCCAACGAGTTTTACAGATGGATTGAGGCCGGCAGAATTGAAATGGATCACGAATTTTCATCGGTGAGTACAACTTGATCGTTGAAGTTAACGTAGCGATCAATGATGAAGTCCTATGAAACACGTTTTGGTTCATTATTTGATGAAATCAAATAATTCATATTTTCAGACATTGAAGCAATGTATAAGATAAGTCACATACAAAAGAAATAGAAATGGAATGAAATATTGAACACAAAAAAAACAAAAAATGACTGACAAATTCTATCAGCCAAGAACTCTTCGGCACTATAATAACATTTATCCATTAACAATGTCTTGATCTGATTTTGAGCAGCCTATCATTCAGACTCTTGCATCGTCTGGGTAAATTATTATAGAGTTTGATAACAGTAAATGAAGGTTATTGTGTGAACTTGGTAGTATTGTGTTTCGAAATGCACAAAACACATCTCGTCTAGTGTCATAGTTATGAAATTCTGAACATTTCTTGAAATTATTGATATTTAATTTCACATACAACAGTTGAAAATGTATATACCTGGGGATGAAAGGATCTTGAACTCTCTGAATATGGGCCTACATGTGTCTTGGGGTTTCAAATTGAATATGAGTCGAATAATTTTCTTGTGTTCAACAAATACACGACCAGCAGTTGTTGACAAGCCCCACAAGATCACATTGCAGCATAATTGACTATATACCATGGTGTGATAAATATTCAGTATGGTTTCGAGGAAGCGTGCTCTTTAGACGAGAAATTGCATACTAGGACTTGTTCAGCCTCTTGCAGAGGTGAAAAAGAATTACTGTCGCGTAGATGACAACAGGACCGATCCGTATTCGAGAAGAAAGGCAGAAAGACCGCACCCACGATCAACTATATGCAGAGCGACGAACCACAAATCTCCAGGGTCGCGCTCCGGATGCCAGAGTTCATTTTCACGAGGGTGGCTCTTTCGAAGGCCTTTGGGTGGTTTACGGCTAATTGGCTCAGCATGAATGAAAGCAAGACACAGAACTAACAATGAGTCCGAGAGTGGGATCCGTGGGTAGGAATGAGACCGTAAAATTTCTGGGCGTGCATTTGGACGATTCCCTGATCTGGGGTTCTCATGCAGATGAATTGTGATCAGCTCTCAGCAAAAATATATTTGGTTTGAGGATTCTTTCAAGTTCGCTCTATGTGACCAGCCCCAGATCAGTTTATTTCGCACTGTTGGAGTCTAAACTGGAATATTGTGTTATATTTTGGGGTAACTCTGCTCGACTTGAATCAGTTTTCAGATTGCAGAGAATAGCTATCGGAATTTTAGGTGGACTAGGGTATAGGGAGTATTGAAAGCATACTTTCAAAAGGTCTGGTTCATTAACCTTCTCATCCATATCTATATTAGAAAACTTATTGTATACATATATCAAAAAGAAACTCATGAATTGCAATAGGATAAACACGAGTACAATACAAGAAATAAATCCCTCATTAGGAAAGACTTTCTAAGATAGAAAAGATCTCAAAACAGTCCAGACTATTTCGCAACGTCCCTGTACAATAGTTTTCCCCCCATCTAAGAAACCTACTAGTTGCCAAATTCAAACAACAGATAAAGACAATGCTGGTCGAAAATGTGTTTTATTCAACCCTTGAGTTTGAATCATTCTGGAAAATATGAAATATAAGTGTATGGGGGTATTTTGTTGCATTTCCGTTGAGATTTGATGAATTTCAATTATTTATTAATTTTAATTGTAAATAATATTTTTATCCATATAACGCGAATCATTAGGGAATCATCCCATGGATTTCATGTTGTAAATAACTTTTATCTATACATATATATATATATATTTTTTTATCTTTACAATGGACAAGTTTGCACTGGCTTCCCTATCTGTTTCCAAAGGTTGTGGACTGAATTTGTTTTATTTGTAGTAATTATCTACCTTCTTGATCTGTGTAAGCAATTATTATTATTGTGAAAACACCAATAAACCCTCTCTCTCTCTTCATACCACGGCTATCAAATACACGATTACCTCCGAATTATCTAGAGGCACCGAAACTCAAAGGCCAGACGGAAATCATCTGAACACCGAAGGCTTTAACGACATTTGAAGAGTTTCAGAAAAGCAAGCAACCGCAGCACTCTTTTAATACCCCAAAAAAGACGCACTCGTGGCATCAGTAGTTAGCGAAGCATTCCATACAGGCTACAGCTGTTGGAGCAGCCTTAAAGCCACTTCAAAACCAAAACTTTTAACCACTGTGCCAACTACCTTGTAATCAAGCATTTCCGACAAATGGCAAAAGTCGGGAATTTCACAATATTCGCTGGCCACAAGCCTTCATCATTCGCTTTCAGACAGAAACCTGAATCGTGCTCATAGCGACCCTATTTCGTAGTTAACAACTATAATCTCCGCTACGTAAAAGGTCATCAAAACATCGTTGCTGGTGCCTTTTCATGCGTCGATTGAATACTCAGCCGCACCATACAACTAAGCATTGACTAACTCATACAGACTTATGACGAAATGAAGAAACTTCTACGTGGCAACATGGGACTAAAACTGAAAATGGCTAAGCTGCTAGGATCAACTATCGGAGTCCATTCTGACAACCCAACACTTCACGTAAAAAGCACCATTACGAAGCCATTTCGTGAATTAGCTTTCAATATCGTCCACCGTCTGTTTCATTCTGGAACCAATTCAACGCTTCGCTTCGTTTTGCCCTTAATCAAATCCGACTATAAAAAATAGTCAAGAAGCTGTCTTCCATGTCAATGAGCAATGGTCACCCATCATGCAGCAGCAATTGGTCGATTCTAAAGAGACAGTTCGAGTCTTGCTCCTCGGCTTAATCAGAATACTTTTTGTTCTCACTACGGTCAAGAAGCCTGCCTATAACTTCCACCATTTTCGATGAATGACTTCGGAAAACAGTTCTTTTTTCGAACGCACGATCCTCACCAACTCTGTTCCCTAGAACAAGAACATTAATACTCAAAGCCACTCACAACTTACAAAATTTCGCACGAACCTTCACACTCTCATTCTCGGAATTAGTACTTTATTATTGGAAGTGAAGTGTAACGCATCATCTATTTAAGTAAAATGATCAATAGAACTTGATTGATTCAAAAATTCAGTCCTTAATTGAGTCATTTATGGATTTTGGTAACTCAGCTTTATTTTGCCTATGGAAATGTAAGGAATAAATGTGAATTGTGAAAAATTGTAGATCATTTAGATCCTGAATTGTCTCCAGTTCCACTCTTGCCGGTCTGATCTTATGCAGCACCTTACGTCCCATACGGTATACCTTCCCCCCATTTAGTTATATGATATATTATCAAGGATAATCGCAGTTCTTGAATCGGGAAATCATTGGCACTTGAATGATAATTGACTTAGAAATCAGCCACTAGCAATGCCATCACGATCTAAGCCTGTTGCATCTAAGATAATGAAAAATCATCCGAAGAAAAATTAAGTGAATTTGAAAAAACCTAGAAAAGCACTGCCGTGAAGGCAGCAGCTTTGGGGCACAGGTTCAAAGGAGATGACCGCTTTGGCAACAAATTTAAACATGGGCGCAAAAGCTACTGCCTAAACGGCAAAGCTTTTCTAGGTTTTTTCGATAAACTACTGGATTTCAATTCTATCTAATCTATATTCTTGGAAATTCTGAAAGAATAAAATTCAAACTATATATACCGATTATATCGAATTGAAATTCAGTATTTCATCGAAAATTTACAGTTTGAAGGTTCTTACAGAATATCATGAGGATAATATGGTCAGAAGATCACAGAATTTTGAATATTGGAAAAAAATATTTAATTTTTTTTTCAAATTTTTCTAATGACACGATCATTACGAAATTCTGCACAAAGTTGACTATCAGTATTTCCAAATTAGCTGCCAAGTTTCATTTCGATTGAATCAGTATTTTTCGATTCATTCCGGAAAGAACAACGATATCGAGAAGATTACCACGAAATTTTTAATATTGTTTCTCAATATCTCCAGAAATTATGGTCGTATCAAAATGAAATTTACTACACTGAACAGTGTCATGAACAGTTTCAGGAAAAAAAAAATTCTGTAATCTGTATTTTGAAATTATTGGGGAAATAATATTTTGGATGGGTAAATCTATGGAATCATCGGGTGGATTTTACGCATCTACGAATTCAGTCTTCGTAATTACGGTCTTAACCTACTCTACAAATATCGTGTTTCGAAGTTGTTTCTTTCGAAAGTTATTGTGTTCACGGTAGGCCATTGCTTTGAGGCTCAATAACGAAGGTTGAATACGTGCATGGGTGAAATGCGCCGAATGATTCCGTAAATATACCTATTCAAAATTTTATTTTCCCCGTATTTCCAAAAATGCAGATAAGATCAAATTGAAATCCAGTACTTTATCAGAAAATGATAGTTCGAAGTTTCATACAGATTGAATGGAAATAATATGATAAGAAGATCGCAGAATATTGAAAATTCGAAAAACAATTTCAATTTTTTTTCAAATAGTTTTAATTATACGAGTGTCACAAAATTTCGCACAATATTGTCCTTCAGCATCATCGAACTAGCTGCTTTCATCATGATTGAATAAGTATTTTTTGAGTTATACCGGAAGAAACAACGATATCGAGAAGAAAACCACGAATTTTACATATTTTTTCCGAATATCTCCAAAACTAGTAGCCATATCGGATTTAAATTTGGTACAATGCTGCGGAATATGAAGCTTGAGATATGAGCAGAATTTTTTTCGAATACGGTCAATAGTTTCTGAAAAAAATTTTTTGGAAAAACATTCAAAAAAATTATTTCTTCCAATAAAGTGACCATACGATTTCAGGAAAATAACCTCTAAAACTTCAAATACCTATAACTCTGAAATCATCCGGTCCCATTAACGAACTCAACCGGCGCATTTCTATGCGCAACCCAACCTGAGATTTTGAAGTCGCTAGCTTGCTTCTTTCGACAGTTACAGTGTCGTCGGCCGGCCGGATATAATGGATTTTAAGACCAGATTCGTCATCAGTGAGTCCAACTTACTCGTTCGGGACCATTTTGGGCTCAAAATTCGAAAATTACTGACATTTGGACAGAAATATAACACGCTGTTCCCCTAGAACATGCACGCAAAAATATTAAATCATTCGCATTCATTGTCGTGTTCAATCGTTTTGTCATAGTGATTGTAATCAGACAAGGGACGAAAGAGTCAAAATATGACAATAACCGAATTAAGGTTGATTCTCACTATACGTTCCGTAACCTTCCAGTGTCCTTTCTGTGAAATATTATAAAGTGTAAATGAATTGATGTATGCACACAATACGTCCCTTTTACGTTCCGTCTAAATTACATTTTGGCTTACTAAATTTTGACGTAAATCATACGAAAGGCATACTGGAAGGTTACGGAACGTATAGTGGGAATCGACCTTTAAACCCTTAAAAGATAACAAGCTTGGACGTGAAATTATCAGGTCAATTTTATGCACGAGTGTGATTCATTGAAATATTTCACAACTGAAAAAATTTCGTCTGAGAAATATAGTATTGACGAAGAATATAAATAAAATCATGCTACATTTTCCTCGATCAACTTAAATGAGCATCCACCGAAACGAGGCAACGGGATGTTTGCGCGATACAATTTTTGCTCTGCAGTGCAATTACCGCTGTTAGTCTTCGATAATTATTTTCTTGTCATAAGAAGTTCTATGTATGAAGGAAATATTCAGTGCAATGTTGATATGATTGGTTTGAATTTCATAGGATGCAAAAAGACAAAATTCGATTGGTTTCCATAATTGTCAAAAAATTTTCAGTGTTATGTTGACAAAATTGAATGAAATAGTTCCATATGACACAAGATTTGATTGGCTGTGAGAACTGTCAAAAAATAGGTATTGAAATTTCGAGTGCAAACAAAATTCAATGATTTACGCTATCGGTAAGAATATTCATAACTCCAATCGATTCAAAGAAAAATAAAATTTTTTGGTTTTGGGAATTGTTTCAATTCATTTCCTCTTTCTTTTGGCGATATTTCACGCACCATCCAACGTTGAATTCAAACATGCAAAATTCACAACACATTATGTGAAAGCATCAAAAGTTGCAATCATTTTCGGTTGAACCGTAGACCTTAGTAGATGGGAAATAATCTTCGAAATGGATGTCGAAAATTTCAAGTCGAAATCTCGAAAAATTAATTTTTTTCGAGGCTAAGCTTGATTCTAGTGACACCCGGTATAGAGTTATTATTCACGAAGGCAAGTTCCTTTCTTATGTCGAAACACAGTTCATAAATTATAGCAGGAACTGCCAACAGATAATACTCCTCTACTACAATGGTTTCTGATAATGAACGATACCTAATCAATATCTACGACGAATCCCCGAAATGTAGCATGGAAACGTTTATCGATCAGGCGTTAACGGTAGAAAACCTTGTGTCCTCGATAATGAACGACCATCCAGGAAACGTACTAATTGGACATAGATAATTGTACAGACAGAAGCTATTTCATTCCTCTTCGAAACTCCCAGAAGCTCGTGAAACTCTCCACACTTTAAGAAGAGCATTTTCGATTGAATTAGCAGGCAAACCTTGGAGCGACGTTTCCAATAACCTCAACCTCTAAAAGTTGAGCGCATCGAGTGTTGTGTTCATACGAGTATGAGTATTTGGATTGTTTTCGAGTATTGAAGAACAGCTGGATAATTCATCGAGAGGGTTCTAGAAGTACTGAATGAATGCTTATAGTGACATTTCCAAATTGTATTCGATATTTGGCTTTACCAAGTCGAATGAACATTTCACTCATCACCAGAGCATTCTGTTAAATTGTATTTGTATGTAAGCTCTCCGCATGTTTGCTAATCGCGGTTTGTAGTTTGATTGATTAGCTGTTGGAATAGGAAGCGATTTTTAAGTTCGATTCCGAACGCGTTCAACTCTCATTGAAGACACTCTCGAAATTTTTCCAATGGCTTATGTTTTGTGAGTTTTGTTTTAATGCATATGTTCTAGGGAACGTTTTCGTTTCGTTCAATTGTCTCAGATTCCCGAATTTTGAGCAGAAGTTTACGTTCTCATGAAACGATACTGCCATCTCCTCAGCATATGATTAATAAACCGTAGATATACTTATACTCCACTCAATTTAATGAAATCTCCCGGTTGTATGAAAATCTGACACATTTCACCGTTTATACTTTGAGAATGTGAGGTTATGGTCATTTTCCTGTCAGATAACCACGAAACGTTGTCCTCTCTAGGTAGACGTCGTAGCAACTATGTATTTTACAGAATGTGAATTAACTTCGAAAAAATCTAGAAGAGCACTGACGTGAAGTCAGCAGCTTTTACGCGCTTCTTCACATTGCAAAATGGTGAAATTTCAGTGAGATTCCAATGAAATATAACAATTTTCAACAAAAAAATATTTTTTTCGAATTTTTCCATAGATAATTCTTCTTATTGACACTGTTCAACTTCCAACCAAGTTTCATTTCAATCAGACAAATATTTTTCATTGAAGAAAGAAAATTTCAATTGGCTGTTGCACAAAAACCATCCGGCAAATTTTGCCCATTAACAAACTTAACCGAGATATTCAGGATCTCAACCTAACCTGAACATTTCAAGACTCTAGGTCCTTCCTTTCGAAAGTTACAGCGCACACGGCCGGCCGGACATAATCAATTTTGACCATGGATTCTTGATCAGTGAGTCCAACCTAGTCGTTTGAGACCAATTTCGGCTCAAAATTCGAAAATTACAGACATCGTGACGAAATGATAACGAGCTGTTCCCCAGAACAAGCGCGTAAAAATGATAAATTTGAAGAGATATGTTGATTCAATAATTACAAAGATCAGGCGAATGTTGGAGAAACTGTTTCCTCTGTCAACTGAAAATATTTCACGTATATGAACTAGTTGGAAGATTAGTTATGCTATTTTCAAGAGAAATCAAAAGTTGAAATTGTTATGAGAGAAAATGGCTAGAGTAGTCGGCTACTTTGTAATAGTTCAGTTGAAGCAAGAAGAAAAGTACCCAAATAACTTGACAGTAAAACTTTTGAACAAACAGACTGATCTATGGAATTTCCAACCTTGTGAAATTCACAACAAATAAGCCTACAGAAGACATTTGAATAACTAGTTACACAATTTGAAATACACAAGTTTGAAAATGTAGTACTATTACGAAAGCTGGTCACTGTTAATCCTCAATAAAATGAAGTCCTAGGGAACTAAGTTATTTCATCATTTCCTGGGACCGAATAGAGTTTTCATATTGTGATCATCCTCCAAATATGCCTCTAAATGAAGATATGGTTTCAGCTTGACTGTTATGAAAGACTTCTGAACATTTTATTATGATTTTTTCGTAACTCATGGAAATAAGTATAAACCCCTATTAGTTTTAATACGAACATGCATTTTTTTCATATCAGACCATATCACACATAAGTAGTAATCTTTCAATCATTGTATGAAGAAATTGATAAAAACAATCATCTTAAAAATTGGAAACATCAAAAACTAGCAACAGCACAATTGAATGATATACCATATAATTCATATTATTGTCATATATAAAATTCCAATGTTCGGTCAGCATAAAATATAACAATTTTATTTTGAATACACTACTTCCTATCGAAACACTTCCATTGAATATTTAACTTTTAACCTTATCTAATTAGGGTTTTTTTTTAAAGAATTGTTTATACTTCAATCCAAATAGAATAACTTGACGTATGCCATTTACCCTGCAGAAAGGTGTTCAATTTGAACAAGACTTGATTAGGGCTCATTACAATCTCTGAATAATGTATAGATTTTTCCTTCGCATTATATCTGTCGAGAGTACAATATGCTTTCATTGCCTGCAAAGTACCACGTGAATGACAAATTTGATTATTATATCAACTGGCATATAATTATTGAAGTCGAAAACTTGAGAAACCATTAACACAATGGAGAAATTGTGTTTCGATACACAAGATTTCAATAACCTGCAAGCAGGAGACGTAAGTTTCTACTATCATTACAGGTTTACTTTTTTTTCTTTTTGAAAAGAGCATTAGGTTCTTCGATATATCAAAAGATAATTGGTTCGTTCGTTGTACCTACATGAACTCTATACTTAACTCCACTGATACTGTTCGGTGTGTTTCGTTGTAAAATTGCACTCTGTTCGTTGCCGAAATGTTGGAAGTTAGTATAGTCTGCAATAAAGTGTACGAAATCTCGGATAGCTGCTGGTTTTAAGGGGATTTATTCTGAGTTCATAAAACATTTGGGCAAAAAGGCATTATCTTGGTTATTATCTTCTTATAATGATATTTTGAATTCTGGAAATATTCCAACTGAATTTTGTAAGGCGAAAGTAACAGCAATTCTGCAATCTGGGAAGAATTCATCAGACCCAAGTAGTTATAGGCCCATAAGTTCATTTAGTGTACCTCTCGAAATTTCAGAGAGATTAATTTTGTTCAGGATAGAATAATGTATTGAACAAAATATCTTGGAGTAAAATCATATTCTTCTTCGAATTTCGGAGTCCATTTGGAAAATTTACGCATGAAGTTGAAATCTAGGAATAATACTTTTCAAAAACTAGCTGGTTCTTCATAGGGTACTGACCCTACCACTCTTCGTACGGCAGCTTTGGCTTTGGTTTTTTCTGCTGCTGAATATTGTAGTCCGGTTTTGTTCAACACTGCACATGTTAGTGAAATTGATGAACGGCTTAACGATGCCATGACAATCATTAGTGGGACCATAAAATCTGCACCTCTACATAGGTTACCAGTTCTTTCAAATATTGTACCGCCTCATATTCGCAGACAGGTTGCAGTGATAAAGTCCTGGTATAAAATCATTATTTTCCGAATTCATTCCCAATCATGTCTTATATACTGGATTCTAAAATTGTTAGATTGAAATCTCGTGAACCTTAATGGATTAACGTTTTTCTTCATTTCAAGACAAGTGACATTGGCGTTCGGAATGGATTGCGTGTAATGTTTTCAACAAGATTTGATTAGCAGTCCTTCCGAAAAAGTTCATCATCATGCCGCGGTTAGGTTCGTTTATGAGCCAAATCAGCCAAACTATTTTGGAGTTATAGCCATTTGGAATTTTGAGATTATTTCCCATATATTTTAAGATTTACTGAAGCGATTGGATTGAAACTTGGCAGTTTGTTGAAGCATGATTACACGCAACTTTTTGAAACATTTCGTTGAGATATTATTGTCACTAAATTAAGAAAAAAAAAATCCAATTTCCACAGCTACGATTCGTGACGCTGTCTGTTTGTTATTCTTCATGGGTGTAACCTTTGTTTGGGATAGAACTGATGAGTTAGAGTTTCAATGAAAATGCAGATGGAATCATGAGCTTCATTTGGTGAAGTCGAACGTGGTGATATGTTTCCGAATAAATCTCATTGAACGATATAATGTACAATTCGATAATTTTCAGACTGTGACTAACCTAATCAAAGGCAAAAAACTCACGATTATCGCGGAATTATATGGGAAATAATAATAATCACTATGTGCTAGGTGGTAAATCGTTCGTTTTAATGAAAATGCGGATGGAGTCATGAGCTTCATTTGGTGAAGTCGATCGTGTATAGATGTTTCCGAATAAATCTCATTGAAAGTATAGATATAATGTACAATTCGATAATTTTCAGACTGTGACTAACCTAATCGAAGGCAAAAAACCTACCATTGTCGCGAAATTATATGGAAAATAATAATAATCACTATGTTCTTGGTGGTGAATCGTTCGTTTCAATGAAAATGCGGATGGAGTCATGAGCTTCATTTGGTGGAGTCGATCGTGTAGATATGTTTCCGAATAAATTTCATTGAAAGTATAGATATAATGTAAAATTCGATAATTTTCAGACTATGACTAACCTAATCAAAAGCAAAAAACGTACGATTGTCGCGGAATTATATGAGAAATAATAATAATCACTATGTTCTAGATGGTGAATCGTTCTGAATAAAATAAAAGATCATTAGTCCAGACATCATAAAACAATTGAAGAACAATTCGGCTTCAGATCCTTGAACAGCACAACATTACCACAATCTAAACCTCACTCTTCTATAAATGTGGGTTTTTTTTCATCAATTTCAAGTTTTACTCGGAACAGCCAAGATCAATGTTTTGGCTAGTTTTCACCGTTTTCAACCATGTGTTGCGTTATAGACTTGGGAAGTATGACCTCTTTCATATCCCAAAGTTTTCATCAGAAGTTACATTTTCGCAGCAACAATTTAAATATTAATCTTAATGAATGAGAATCGATGAGCACGGCTTCAAGAGTAGGTTGTATATCACTTGCAATTACTCCTCATTTCGACACCCGTACTATTTTCAACATTGAGGCTATCGTTCTGAGGAAAACTCGTGACAGCCTTCCTTCTGCTCCTTTTTCATGTAGTTTACCGAACATTTCAAATCAAGTATATTAGCTGATTCCAACCTTTCAAAACCAGGAGACATAGATATTCTCTTAGCTCATCTTTTCTTCAAAATTCTTCTAAGCGGATATATTAACAGATCTTCCGGTGAACTAGATGCCGCTCATACTCAATTGGGATATGTTTTAATGGGTAATAATGAATTTGCAGTATCAAGACATTCAAAATCATCATTTTTGCCATTTTCTATGGAAGAAATCTATGAAGACTTCAAAAGGCTGTGAGAATTAGAAGAAATCCCAAGTATATCTGCTCTCTCGGAAGATGCCTTGCTGTGTGAACAGATATTTCCTGAAACGGCTTCTCGTAATTTCGAAAGTTTTTTTATTGCGCTTTGTCAGTTCAAGTCTCTGGAAAAGAGATCAATGCGGGATCCTTTCCTTTATGAGCAATACTACTCTTTCATGAAAGAGTATCTAGATCTAGGACACACGGAGCTCAGTGTGCTCTGTGAGGGCAATTCCCAGTACTAGATTCCACATAACCCAGTTTTGCGACCTGATAGTTCTACGACTAAACTCAGGTTGGTCTTTGATGCCTCCGCTCATTTACCACGTCAACCTTCATTGAATGAACCTGTATTGATAGGTCCTAAGCATCAACGCGACATAATTTGATTATTGTTGCATTTTCGTTTACATGCAATTGTTCTCACCGCAGATATTCAAATGGTGTACAGATAAATTTTCATTCACCCTAGTCACTGTAACTACCAAAAAATTTCATGACGATTTTCACCTGATGATCTATTTCAGGAATATCGATTTCTCACCATCACATCTTCAGTTTAATGATGGAGCCTCTATTGAGGTTCTGGAATTGCACGGGGATCCGAAATATAATTATTATTATTTTTATGATTAATACAATCAAAGTAGTAGTAAATACACAATTCACCAACAAAAAATTGACATAAGTGAAAAAACTAAAACTGAACTACATTCACAAGATAAACGAACAAAGCAAAGCAAATCACATAGTCGATAATAGGCATTCTTGAAGGCATTGGTATTGGTAGCATCAACTATGTTCTGTGGAAGACGACTCCAATAGTGAAATACTCTATTGGGTAAAAAAATATTGTCTCTGAGAAGTTTGAAAAGCTTCTTTACCAAGCTTGAACTAATGTCCCCGAAGATGGTTCCGGTTGAACGTGAAAGGATTCCTCATCTGATCGCTGAACTGACCATAAACGGCGCTAAAGGTGAATATTAGATCCCCTCGTAATCTCCTATACTCGAACCTTGATAGCCGGAATATTCGTAGTCTTTCATCATAGGAGGGACGTACTGAACCATAGAGAAATCTGGTAGCCCATCTAGTTCCTCTAGCCTGTTCCTGTTTGCCTGGGAGGAGGGCCACCATGCAGGGCCGGCATACTCCATGATTGAATGGAAAAAGATATTGAAAGTTCTGGCATCGCAACATCTGAAGCATTTGAAGAGAAGAATGGCAAGTTGTCTGGATTTGGAAGTGATGTGGCTAATATGATCCGTCCAAGTTAGGTCATTAGAGACTATTGCCCCTAAATACCTCTGGTTTGTAACTGTACTCAAAGGTTGACCATTGATGTTATAGCTCTGGTTGGGGTTATCCATACCAATATACAACAGAGCGCACTTCTCTATATTAATTGGCAACATCCATTCCAAACACCACTTACTCAACATATCTGAATCCTTTTGCAGGGTGTCTGAGTCAGTTATGAGATCGTTATTCACTTTGGTATCATACGCAAAGAGTACACTTTTAAATTTAAGGAGACGGGGTAGAACTGAAGTGTAAAGCAAAAATAGTATTGGTCCAAGTATTGGTCAAGTACAGTAGCCTGTGGTACTCCGGAGATGTATTGGAGGACGAGTAGGTATCACCTACTCTATGGGGAGAAACATAGTGAAGCGACTGAGAGGTGCGAAGAGGATGGCAGAGAGAATAGAGGCAAATTCAAACACATACATTCGAATAGGGAAGTACATAGTGCGGCGGTCCCGAAAGGGGTAGCGCGAGGCGATTAAGCGAGAATAGAGACGCGATTAGGGAAGTTTGTTTTCTCTCATCGCCGCGCGGTTGCAATTAATGAATGAAAATCGATATTGAAGCGTTAATAAGTTCGATATTTGTGAAAAATTCAATGTGGGATTGAAGGGATGTTCAACCTCATAATAGATATGTTTTGGACAAGTTATTGGTCCAGTTTTTCAATAATTTGGATTCAATTTTTGCGCGCATGTTCTGGGGAACAGCGTGCTATTGTTTCGTCCAAATGTCTGTGATTTTCGATGATTGAGCAAAAAATGGTTTCGAACGACTAGGTTGGACTCACTGCTGACGAATCCGGTGTCAAAATCGATTCTGTCCGGCCGACCAGCCGGCCGTCCGTAGACACGATTACGGTCGTACAGAGAATCTTATCGACCTGAAACTTTCGGGGAGATTGCATTTCAAAATGCGACGATTAAGTTCGTTAATGGGCAAAATCTACCAAACGGTTTCGGAGTTAAAGCCTTTTGAAGTTTTGACGTTATTTTGGTGATAATTCTTAAACTACAGGAACGATTGTATTGAAACTTGGCAGTTAGTTGGAGTATAGCAACGTGGAACTTCTCGCGAAATTTCGTTGAGATCATAACATCAGTAAATTCTGAGAAAAAATTTTTTTTTCGCGAACTGTTCATCACATTCGAAAAAAAATTCAGATCGAACTCTAAACTCCATATTCCACAGCAGTGTACCAAATTTCAATTCGATACGGTTATTAGTTTGGGAGATATTGGGAAAAAATATATGAAATTTCGTGGTTTTCTTCCCGATATCGTTGTTTTTTTCGGTATAACTCAAGAAATACTGATTCAATCATAATGAAACTTCACAACTAGTTTGAAGATGCTGAAACACGACTTTGTACATAATTTCGTGACGATCGTGTTATTAGAACAGTTAGAAAAAAATTTCAAATATTTTCTTTTAAATATACATATTTAATATGATGTGATTTTCTTATCATATTACCCTCATTAAATTCTGTACGAACATTCGAACTGTTATTTTCCGCTTAAGTACTGTATTTCAATTCTATCTAATCTGTATTTTTGGAAATATTCGGGAAATAAAATTTTGAATGGGTATATCTGCGGAATCATTGGGTGGATTTTACACCTTCACGAATTCAGCCTTCGTAATCAAGGTGACCACAATTACTTCCGGAAGAGACGACCTAGAAACTCGATATTTCTAGAGTAGGTTTGGGGTTCACTCAAGAAAGTCGAATTCGTGAATGGGGAAATCCGCCTAATGATTCCGTAGATATACCCATTAAAAATTTTATTTTTCCAATATTTCAAAAAATACAGATTTGATCGTATTGGAATCCAGTATACTGAGTGCACAAAATGAAACCTATATATACTGGCTCGCATTTTGGATCCACTTGGAATCATATCTCCAATTACTTGTTTTCTCGAATATTTATTTCAACTAATTTGGATTTTCAAGATTGATTGGGATGACACCTCTCCTTCAGAGGTAACAAACTCATAGAATCTTTATGATTTTGTGAAACTCTCGAGTTATCATGACTATAAAACCAGGTCATTGCCCAAACACAGAACATCAAAATTTGAAAATTCGCCCTCATATCAAAGTTCGAGATTATTCAACCATCTACCAACTGATATAAAAATTAAATCTATACGTGATTTCAAAAAGTGTGTCAGATCTCTTCTCTTGAAAAAGGCATATTATAGTAGTAAGGAATTCTTTGATGATGACTTCGCTCATTATGTTATATCATGAAAATTTAATGTATCTTTGACCTGTCCTATACACAACTGTGTCTTTTGGGATCAATCTACTATTATTGTTATTATTATAGAGTTTCATTACAAGACATCTCCTAAGAACGTCGAAATTCCTTCGACTTCTGATATTTGACGCGGCCTCTGGCAACGTTAAAGCACGTAGACTGTGTGCAGGTGCCTGACCTTTAGATATAAACGAGGTTTAATGAAACTTGAATGTGATTGTGTTGCCTAGCCGTAATTCATCACCACGTGGTATAGTTTGCTCTTAATTCCAGACCACTTCCTCACCTTGGAACCCTTAACCGCTCTTCCTGAACCTGCTCTTTCCAATCAGCATATAAACAGGCTTACACGGTGGCAAAGGGTCGCACGTATGCATCGTAATTTCTCAACCCGTTGGTCTAAAGAATACTTGCACCACTCACATCAACGAAGTAACACTTTTGGAACCCCTATCAACGGAAACACATTGGTTTTAACTAAATTTGGTAATTTTTCACCGTGTCATTGGCGATTGGGCCGCAGAATTCAATTATATCCAGGTACTGACGGTCAGACAAGAGTTGTGTCTTTCACTTCAAATATCTAAAACAGAATTATTAAAAATTACATCAAAAATAATTTTTTTCAATGGATTTTTGATAATTCTATTTCAGATATTGGGAGTGCAAACCCAAATAAACCTGAAAAACGATGCTCCCAAAATAAGCGTTGTGTCTGTCAGAACTAAGGATAATGTCCTAATAAAACGTCCTGTTATTGAACTGTGTCCTCTTGCTAAAGGAGACAATTGAACAATATGTGTTTAAAGTGGGCGGCATGTTGGAATCGCGTTTTTTTTATTTGTATGTTTTCATTCAGTTCATTAACGTGAAATCTCTGTAAATATTTTTCAGTATCATTCGAGTTAATTCTTCGATTAGTTCACTCATGATTAACCAGATTGTTTTGTTTCGTCACGTGTACCTTCCAATCTGTTTTTTAGGTCTTCGATGCACAGATGGAACGATTGGAATTCAACAACCAGCAAGTTGATCGACTTCTACGCACAAGCTAGATGTTTTCAACTTTTTGCATCAAGTTCTACAACCACAATTGATTCGTTTTTTCTACACAGTGAAACATCAAGTCGAGTGCCTTTTGGTGAGCTCCAGACATACGCCACAATATCAAATAATTTCAAGCAGGAACCACCCAAGAGAGACCTGGTCAGTGCAACAAGGAGTTGAAGGTTTTTTAACATCATTGAAATTTATACGGTCCATTCTAACTCAATCCTACAACACTCATCGAGGCGAATATTGAAATGACGAATATTCAAGAACTACGTTCTGTCGTACATTGTAAGAATTATTTTTTGTACCAAAATTATGTGAAAAAATCCTCGGGGATTTATTGACCCTGGTATATCTTCTTCGGTTGCGCGCCTCATCTGACTAGATAAACAATATATTAGTTTTGGCATATTTGTTCATATGGAAATTATGAACGATAATTCTGTAGCATCATACTAAAAAAAAAAAAAATCATAACACTCACCTCCAGTGCCGCCGCAGTCGATGGGTCGTGATCATTCTCTACGGTTTCTATCTGTTTGAATATCTCGCTGCTGATTCCAGATACCTAAAAGCAATTAATTGAAAGTGAAAATACATACAATACCTATTTGGGAAATTTTCAAAGACTTCCGTAAAGTCTAGTCTTCAGTCTCTTACAAGAGTCTCGCAGGTCTAGACAGTCTCGTAAAACCATTACTGGCGAAAATGAGGACAATATAGGGTGCACAAAAATTGGTAAAAATTTCGAACGATTGTATTTCCATATTTATCATATATATACAGTTAATATAGAAATACAAACTTTCCGTACATTTCCGATCCTCACGACCATTCGCAAAACGTTGCGCAACGGTATTCTACAACTGACTACGAAGTTGAAATTGATCGCTTCAGTTCATCTTGAGACATTAGGAGAAAAACTTCAAAAGTTCAAACAGCCATGGAATTTGGCATATTTTTTTCTTTCAATTTTGAAATTCACATGACGTGCTTGTGAGACATATAAATAAGGCTTAGGTTGACCCGGCTCAGTACTATTTCAGCGATCCGAGTAGAGGATCTGATAACATGCTTTTAATTGTTGTTATACGTCCCCAACGAAATCCAGCACAAAGTGGTGCGTCAGTATCCTTCAACGATATACAAAGCTTCAAATTCAATTGCGTCAGCATTTTTCGAGTTATTAAGGAAACAACCACAAAATTCCAAATAACAAAAAATTCCAATAACTTGTTTCCGATATAGCCGAAAATAAATATATGATCGAACTGAAATTTCGAAGGGAGGAGTACTAGGTATCTGATCAGTTAAGTCGAAAATGATTGATGGTCTCCGGTGAAATACTTTCCAAAGAAGTTACGAGAAAGAAATGTTTGTTGGACCTTTGTATTTTTCAACTCATTACGAATTTTTAAGTTGATATTGATGAACCAACGATAAAATTGAAAATGTGTATAACTCCAAAACCGTTTCGAGACTGTAACTCCATATTGTCGAAAGTTAGATCACATAATGACAACCGAATGGACGGCTGGCCAAACAGAACTGAAATTGGCCACGGATTCGTTTTCAGGGAGTCCCACCAAATCCTTTTTTTTTGAGCCATTTTTGTCTCAAAATTTGAAAATCACATTCATTTGACAACATTATGACGCTCAGTTCCCCTGAACAAGCGCGTAAAATGATTCATCAAAATTGGGAGACCTGCTCTCTCAACAAATCAATCATACCTCCATTTCCGCATCTATCGTTGAATGTAAATCACATTCAAGTAAATTCTGATTTGATAATTTTTTCCAGTCATTAAGCACTCGTTTTATTCTTGATATTGATAAATAAAAAATGGTCGGCCTCCGAAATTCCCAACCAGTAGTGACCAGTTGATCAGATTCCTATCGAAATCAGCAATTTCGGAACGGGTCGGATGACTGTCCAGTACTGGATAGGAATTTTGAATCAGGACAATACCTATTTATATTTATATTACTTTGAACTGAATCAGTTTCATTTTTATAATTTGGCAAAAATGTATCGTTATAATCGAATACAGAACATTTACGTTAACACCAACAATAGTGGCATATAGTGGCCTCATTCGAAAATAGGGAAATCATGAATTCCCTTCATCGCCATTTTTTGTTCCGAATCTTCCGAGGCTTCAAAGTATTTTATGTTAATCGAGCAGTAGACAAATCCAACAAATAAAATTCCATTCAGAAATAGTTCAGCTAATATCGAGAAATAATTGGTGTGACAAGCGAAATGGAGACTTTCATTTACCTATATAATATGATCAGAAAATCAAAACTAAGCAAATAATCAAGAAATAAATGAGCGTCACATATAAAATATCGTAATTTGTTTTTGCTCGATGTTAGAGGTAGTGCAACAATGCTGAAAATAATGCAGTGTATAAATCAGAATGAATCATACACAAATGCAAATTCCAAAAAATAATCCTATCCCCAGAAACTTCTGATAGGTCATCAAGTTTGAAATAGCCAGTATATTATTTTGATAGCCATTTTTTTTCGATGTTTTCAAAAATACCTATACGATCGTATCGATAATTGATTATCGGTCGTAAGATACCGGCGCTAAGATTCGAGCAGAACCTGGAACCATATTGTATCATGAAATAATCGAAAGAGTCATATCAACGAAAACCCAATATTTCAGTAAGTATCTGCTAGAAACTTCCGACTTATTACGTGAAATTCAAGCCGTTTATTCACAAAAAAAACAGAATTACTATATTCTGCTGAAATTTTGCTTGAAGCCATTCCAAATTCAATTTTTCCATTATTTTCAGCAACACAGATTCCATCGTGTTAAAAAATAGAACTCAGTTGTATAATGATGACTCAAAGATTTGAAGAAGTGATTTGCTAAAATTCTCCCAGTGCGTCCGAAAAATTTTTCGGTCTCATAATCATCCGGTACAGATTAAATTCTAAATAATCATCGAATGGAATCAACCCATTCACGAGTTCTGCCTTCGTTATTGAGGTCCAAATCTGCTCTATAAAAATCGAGTTTCTAATTTGTTCCTTCTGTAAGTTCCACAATACTTACGAAGAGATGATTGCTCTGGCTACTAGTGTGAACAGAAGCTTCTGACTTTTTTTTTTGAATATTCAAATTATAATTCTGTTATTATTGATGATTCTGGACTTTCACGTCGAGTTTAAATGCGAAAAATATTGACATTGTTATTTATTTATTTATTTAAATATCAACAAGGGTTGCGGTGAGACCTATAAACCCAAAAACAATAGTATAATCAGTAGCATTTATTCTATATTATACATCAAAAACTCACCATGTGTTTTGTTACGTACACCTCACTTCAATAACGGAAATAAGCAGGTTTAAGTCCATACGCATGCTTGTTAGAATTGTGCATAGAAACAATAATGCCACAGATTTTACTTACACCTTCTTCTTTCCTTGACAAATGAAATGCGGTAAAAAACATTTTCCAAAATCTTTATAACCTCAAAAATTAAATGACAGTTGATATTGACCCTTGAAAACTATAAGTTTTCATTCAAATATTAAATTCAAAAAAGTCTACTTGTTAAAGGCTATTGAAACAACAATTAAATACAGATTTTTCTGTATAACCTTTACATAATATCTTTCGAACACATGGTGAGTTTTTGATGTATAATATAGAATAAATGCTACTGATGATTCTAAATCGAAAGATAGAAGATGAAACACTGTGTCTAGTATTGTTTTTAGGTTGTATTTAATTTTTTCACACTTTTCTCAAGTTTTTTACTTTGATCATTATATGCCAGTTGATATAATAATTTTGTCATTGAAGACGTAGTACGTCGAAGACATAAAAGTATATCGTAAGATATCAAATCAATATCGAAAGATATTATGTAAAGGTTATACAGAAAAATCTGTATTTAATTGTTGTTTCAATAGCCTTTAACAAGTAGACTTTTTTGAATTTAATATTTGAATGAAAACTTATAGTTTTCAAGGGTCAATATCAACTGTCATTTAATTTTTGAGGTTATAAAGATTTTGGAAAATGTTTTTTACCGCATTTCATTTGTCAAGGAAAGAAGAAGGTGTAAGTAAAATCTGTGGCATTATTGTTTCTATGCACAATTCTAACAAGCATGCGTATGGACTTAAACCTGCTTATTTCCGTTATTGAAGTGAGGTGTACGTAACAAAACACATGGTGAGTTTTTGATGTATAATATAGAATAAAACAATAGTATAGGTATTTGAAAATGAAAAATAACCATGAAAACAATACATGAAATGACAACTAGTAAAGAGAAACCAAAAAAAAGTAGTATAGACGTATATTGTTCAATTTAGTGACGGGAGGTCAGCCATTGATCGAATCTGTTTTTGAACGCATTAACAGAAGGTGCTTCAACAACTTGAGTAGCTGATTACACAGGTTGAATATTCTGGTTGGAAGGAACATCTGTCATCGAGTCGCTCTGAAAGGTTCTTTCGACAGCTTGAAACGGTGCCCTCTCATGGTGTTCTTATTCAATTGAAACATATTCTTTGTTTCTTCACCAAACTGGCCAGTTAGAGCCTTGAAGGCAAACATAAGGTCACTGCGATCACGGCGATCAGCAAAGGAGAGAATTCCAAACATGCTCAAACGTTTTTCGTAAGATGGTCTAGGGTAACCAGAAGGCAGACTAGTAGTCATTCGTTTAACGAATTCTAGTGAATTTTCATCCAACCTGAACGACGGCCACCAAACCTGTCCAGCATACTCCATAATTGGGCGTATATAAGTCCGATAGATAAAACGGTGTGTGGTAACAGCAAAACCCCTAAAAGCCTTACCGAGAAGAAAAATTATTTGTTTAGCTCTTGCAACAACATTTGAAATGTGATCTGACCAGGTTAGATAAGGTCTGTATATGGCTTGAAACCGATTTCAGCTAGTGTCCGCTGATGTTGTAAGGTAGGTGTATATATAATACACACCATTTGTCAATGTTAAAAGGCAACAACCAGTCCCGGCACCAGTTCGAAAGGATATCCAGCTTGTAGATGGTGCGGGAACTTTAGTGGTAGGTTGAAAAGCTTCATATCGTCTGCTAAAAAGGCACAGTGCGAAGTCCGAAGGTACGGTAAATCTGATATGTACAAAAGAAATAAAATTGGCCCCAACACTGAGCCCTGCACCACACCAGATATTACCTCTCCTTCTGCAGATGAGTGAACGTTTCCAACTCTTACTCGAAATTTACGATTGGACAAGAATGATCTTATCCACTCCAACAATTTGCCCCTTATTCCAAGAGGATCAAGCTTTGCCAGAATACGACGGTGTGGCACTCGGTCAAACGCCCTTGCAAAATCTAAATAAACTACGTCAACAGGGTTTTCGGAGTCCAATGCTGAAGTTCACTCTGTAAGGCATGATAGAAGGTTGGTAGTTATAGAACGACGAGGGAGGAAGCCATGCTAGCTATTAGGTATGATACCACTCGGCAAGCCGAACGGCACAATGCGGTCACTCACTATTCTCTCCAGAACCTTCGAAACGGATGACAGGATGCTAATTGGTCGGTAGTTATGGGGATTGAGCTTGTCACCTTTCTTGAAGTTGAAAATTATCTTTAGTGGGACCGCAAACGCAGAGGCTCAACGCTGTAGTAGACGCGCCGTTACTCCGTCTTTTCCTGGTGCTCCGTCAACCTTCAGCTCGGATAGATATCTTCTTATCGTCCGAACGTCGAGCTCATCATCAGACAATTATGCAAAATGAGATCAACTCTAGGGGTCGGAGGTAATCCAGGTGGTTCAATGGTGTACGTATGTCGGCCGACTTGTTGGCGCTTCCACATAAATCGCCGTTGGTACACTCACTTTGGAATTGATATTCTTCTTCTTATTATTATTGGATGTAAATAGCCTTTTTTCATGTAAAGATTTTGATTGCTGTATCGCCGTTGTGACATAGTTGAAAAATGTACGGAGATTTTGATAGTCAACAGGTGAACCAGTACGAGTATATTTTCGCCATAGTGTCTCCTTCTCTCTCAAAAGCTTCATGATGCGTTCGTCTATCCTAGGTTTCAGGGGATTCTCCCTGGTGGTTTTAATTCGCTCATTGGAAGCCACAGCCTCCTTTGTAGTATTGATGAATATCTTCCACATTGAATCGACATCGAATAAGCCCAAAAAGCGTTTTCACAAATGACATTGTTGAGGTAATTCAGAAACCTTATCGTAGTCAATCAATCTCAGAGTTTTCTCACGTTTTCGGGAATTGGGGGTCATCTGCAGTTGGATCTCTATCGTCAACACCGAATGATCAGATTTTCCGAATGGTGGTAGATAATTTATATCAGAAATTAGGTTGGAGTCTGCTACGAAAAGGTCCAAAAGGGAAGGGATCTGTTCAGCTCTAAATCTGGTAGGGCGCGACACAAGTTGCTGACAACAAGAATTATTAATGAATTCTGCATGGGGGTAGGATGGTGAACTAGGCGAAGGCAAGTGCGGCAGCGTCCAGTCAATATCAGGACAATTGAAGTCTCCTGTCATTGGGACGTTTCTGGAACACGCGACAACATCCGAGAGGAACTGAATACACTCAGTGTCCGGAGGTCAAGGACGAAGTCGAAAGACACATCCTTTCAGAAATGAGGTGTAGTGATTAGAGATCTCAACGAACAGATTATTTATATGAGCCAAACTTGATGGTCCACATGCACTTTGAAATTATCTGTGATCTCGTCACAAACGTAAATGTAAACGCCTAGATGTCCTGGGATCTCAGAACTGTCACAATGATAACAGAAATATCCCGAAATGGAGAAAACAGAGTCGCTTATTATTGGGCCCAGCCAGGTTTTATTTATGCACATAATGTAAGGTTTGTACATATTAATATACGTTAATAGCTCGAGAAATTTGGATGATAAAGACTGAATAGTGGTGTATAATATAGACCATATGTTGAGATTGTTCAGTTTTTTGATCCTCCGGTAGACTTACCGCTCACGATCGTTGGAACATGCCTGATGTATCTTATCGTTAAATCACGCTCCCCGCGGCCCTTTCGCACCCTGAGCTCTCCTCTGAGAGCATTGAGTATGGCGATTTGATCCTTCGTTTTGTCTTCCTGGATATTTACACCCCGATACTTTGGATGTTCTTTAAGGGACGATTTATTGGGCAGGATATTGGTAAAAATTTCCGATGACAAATTCATCCATATGGGTCTGGGTGTGTCTTGTGCTAGAAGTCTTACGACACTCACCAATGACGTACTAGATTGTCTTTGTATATGATCTACGATCTCTGCGGCCGATCCTCCACCTCACTAGCAGTCTCCGGTATATTAGCTAAGATAATATTGCATGAACTACATAATTACCTCATTTACGATTGACGAAATATTTTTTGACATCTCATACTGATGTTGCGTTCCGATATTCCCAAACAGTACTGGCCAGTATCAGTAATTTCGAAACGCTTCGTACTGATACGCAGAATTACCAAAGTAGTGGCTGTAAAATCGCCTGTCATAATTTACTGACAAGTATTGGCAAGGAATATCGGAACTCAACTTGAGTCTGACGAAGCTCACATAAACTATCATCATGACATTTAATTCCGGTTTCATGTTCAGTAAGCAATATGGGGTGTTTTTCGAGCGCATCAGTACAATTTTCTATCTGCAAAAAAGAATCATCCTGGCGTTTTTCTATGCGTGCCACACTAGAGGACAAACTAGTCATTTGCTCCATCAAAATCTCAAAATGCCTCACCATCATCGCCCCCTCCGAAGTATTGTTCGAGGAAGCGCCAACAGAAGGTGATATAGGGCTCGGCAGAAGCACTACGAAGTAACTGCTCACCAGAAAAACATGTAGAGCAGGACCACTTTTCACTTCTTCCTTCAAAAAAACCACGTCCGATTCAGTGAGATTGACGCAGTTATGATGGAACTGTCTCTTGCATCCGGAGCAAGGTATCGTGGCAGTAAATGGTGAAACTGTTTACAACAAATTGAACGGAAATGAAGAGACTTATCCCCTTCTTGGACATATAAGAAGGGCTCACAAAGAAATGGAGGGCCACGGTAGGGAAAGGACGGGGGTGAACAGAAGGATGTGAAGTTGGTAATATCACGAGCCGATAAATCGGATAGGCGGTACCTGCCTTCATACCTAGACTCGAGTTCCTGAGAAGGAAGCAAACTGAGTCAAGGTCACGCGCCTTCAAAAACAATGTAAACAGATAACTGAAATTAAAATTCCATTTAAACCAAATGAGAAGAAGAGTAAATAATACTTGAATTTTTTCATAAGTGCCAATACACCCAGCGGAGAGTATTTCGTAAATTGAATCAGTTTTAATTTATTCATACAAGCAGAACAACAGAGTACCCCACACACATCAGTACCCTTCTTTCAATTTCACGATTCCGTTTATGATAAATAAAAATTGCTGAATTTTGCTTCTGCGCGATTCATGAAAGCTGATGAACTTCATTCAATTAGGTCAACATCATATCATTAAACCCACCTTTCTGAAGTCTCCCTGTATGACCATTGGAGGCGGGTGATTGGAACGATTGTTTGGGGCGGCTGTCGAGCTGGCGGGTGGTGCTCGTAGCGGGGAAGCTGTGAAGTCCAGTGTCTCTCGTCCATTATCCTGCAAAATATAAATGAATTAGTAGTTTCAAATCCACCATCGGACCATCGATAGTATGATATGGTGGTTTCGGTCGTTAGAGAAACCATAGATTAATCGTGGAGCTCGCCGACGTGAGTTATATCACCAGATATGGGTAATTAATAACATTCGAGTTTTTGCAGTAATAATGACACGGTGAAAAGCATATAGTAATACATTAAAAATACAGCTATAGCTATAGCTTCGGAAGAATATTAGATCCAGACTTTCGATAAACTTTCGGAAAGTGTGCCCGTGAAATATAAAATATCGGTGTTAAAACTCATGAAATCTTGTTATACTTCAATTAACCGATTCCACTGGCACAAGTAGGAAGTCAATTGAAAAATTATTACAGTCAAACATCCTTGAAAAATTTGGATGGAATTTCCATACATGTTCAGGAGATAAGTATTACATTGATTTCGGAGGAACTCTCCTAGCAACAGTTGGGTAATTATCGTTAAGTTATTATCAAAAGGATATACAAAGTTCATAAAAGGGGCATTCATAATTTGAAAACCCATCTACCACCCAGGATTATTTTCCAAATTTTCACCGTTATCTTCACCTTCCTCTGTAAATTTTCATTCCAAGTTCGTTCAAATTGTAAAACCCAGAAATTCATAACATTTATAGACTGTGATATGTTATGTTCCGAACATCAGAATATTCTTGAAGAATATTCTTAATATATTGTAGTAAAAATATAAGAGTAAATGAGAGAAATATAAGAGTATTTCTGAAATTGTTGCGAAAAGCTTTCATGAACGTTCTCAAAACGGGCTCGATTGAATTTCAAACTGGAAACATATCTTTACAGAAGAATCCAAGAATTGAAAGAATGAATTCGAATGATATTTGCCATTTGTCAACCTAGTAATATATCTCCATTTCGTCAAGAATAAAAATAAATAATAAATCCCATATCGATGATGATCTGAATCTAAATATTATTCAATTGTCAGATATGAACATATGTTCCGTTGGTGTTCAGGAACTAAGCGTGGTAAGTAAAATATTTTGGTATACCATATGCACTATTTTTTCTGATTTACTATATTGCTAACATTTACAAACTCTCCATTTGAACCCATGAATCAAGGAAAGATGCTTACATATATATATTTTAACATCAGTATTTTCCAGAAATAAGTGTATCAAGATTTGTTTTCTTATATCACTTTAGGGGATCCCCCTTTCTACTTCAAGATGAACAGAGAGAAAGCTTGATAATTTATAGAAGGAAATTGGAGTTATATGCTTATCACTACTCACTATCCTGCCTATCGGACAACCCCAATTCAGAGCTTAACTAGTGAAGCAGGCGAACCACCTCTTGATCTAAGAAGAAAACTTCTGAGTCTTTCGAATGCTGCTTCAACTGCTGCTAATAGGACATCAATAATAAACCACGATCCAAACATGACATTCCCAAACATCCTTTCTGAAGACATAGAGCACCCACCACCTTGGACTGTTAGCATTCCAACATGTAACGACACTCTCACCCAGTATGACAAATATAATATGAATGGGGAAATAATCAAACACTCTTCACAGGAAATCCTATCCAGGGATTATACTGATTTTCAGAAAATTTTCGCTGATGCTTTCGGAACATTCTGCTGAAAAATATAAACTTTCTTCCTTCAGTAGCATCCATAGAGCTGAACTTTACGCAATATACCGAGCACTAGTTCAGTTAAACAAGGACAACTTTGAGAAATCGGTCATTCTAACTGATTCTCTAAGTTCTATATCATCACTGCAGAGACTTAATCCAAAACATCTCATTGAAAAATGAATTAAATCCGAACTTAGTCGTCTCGAAGAATCTTCGAAGATTGTAAAATTTATCTGGACACCATCACATATTGGAATTCACGGAAATGAAGAGGCCGACAGAAATGCTAAGAGTGCGGTGACTAGTGGTAAAACTGGTGTATTTTCAGAATGTGTAGCATCAGACCTTAAAGCTTGGTTCAAGAATGAGTTATTGTCAAGATGGCAAAATGAGTGGCCAAACTCAAGGTACAAATAACGTGAAGTGAAAAGTGACATACGTCCTTGGAGCTCTTTACCGAGCGACCATAATTTTCAGGTTGTCCTCACAAGATTACGACATGGCCACACGAATATCTCTTGAAGAAAACAGAACCTCCTGAATGTGATCTCTGTGACGAATATATAACGGTGAAACATTTACTTATAGAGTGTCGAAAATATACAACACTACGAAGTAAACATAAATTACCACAAAACCTCAAGTCTTCGTTGGGAACATCCTGTGATTTCTCTAATCTTAAGAACTACTCGAAGGAAACCGATTCATTCCATGGAATCTAAATTTCTTGGACTGAATTATTATTTTTCCCCTTACCAATTTATGTAAAAACTACTGAATTGTATCAAATATTGTTACGTCGCTAATAAACGAAGGTGGATGTGACATTTTTCATCAAATAATACTCACTTTCCTCTAGCTAATTGCATATTGCAACGTGACTCATTTGCAGATAAAAACTGTTTATCAATGGAAAATCTGAAGCTATTGGATTTTGACTTGGAGACCTTCATTTTGGAAGTTGGTGAGCGTTTATAGTATGTTATTCCAAGAAATGCAGGTGAAAATACCAATTTATGTTCTCCAGAAAATGCCCATAAAATGTAGTTGAAAAATAAAGGTAGTGCTAATTTCATATGCTAATGAATATGCTTCATAGATGCACCCTGTGCATCTAAACATTGTATTTATGCTTGAGACTAAAGACTGCTTATGACTAAGACTGTGATGCATGATCGGGCCCTAAATATTATTATGTTCTCCAACGAAATTTCATAACAAAACAAAACTATGTACAATATTTTTCTATCATAGAAACAAATGTTGGTCATTTCGAGGAAGTATGGAGGTGGATGTGAGCACGTTTATAAAATACGATCCCTAATGCTTAAATAAATATAGCATAGAACCAAGCTAATTGGATGGTTGTTTCAAGAACAAATTTCATGAAAAAATAATTACATTTTCAGTCAATTAGAAAAAGTACCTGCCATTAGTAATGTAAATCAGTATCAGTTCAAATATCAATATCCATCTGAAGTACAGATATTCGAAATATCGTTATATTTCGTGATAAGAGGTCATTTTCCCTCGTATTTCGAGGAAAATAATATTTATTCAAAAATTCAATACATTTTTAGATGATAGGAGTATTTGTATTGTATCCGTATTTTGAAATGATGTGATATCTTTTTGAGTGGAGCGTTTGGACTGATGTATTTCATCAATATATCATAGAATAGAGATATTTTGTTAACTTTAAATTTTGTGCATATTCATGATAATATGAAAATTTCATAACAATTACTTCTTTCTATTTTATTCTTAGTGAATGAAAAATTGTGAAAGCTGAATAAAATTCATTTTAATTCCAATATGAACTATATTACAATCAGTAAGTTGTATTATGAATATTGGAATAAAAAATCAATTTTGTTCTATTTCTACAACTTTAATTTACTAAAAATGAAAAAAGATATCAATTGTGGTACGAATGTTAAATGAACATTCTGAGAACATTTCGTAAACAGAGGGAAAACCTCCATAGAATATTTGAAAGAATATTAATAGGATGTTTCGTGGAAACCTTCCTGGAATATATAGAATCTATAGAATCAGAGTTCCTCTCTGATCTCATAATTCTTAGATGATAGATTAGATAGTTTCTGATGGTACCTTCTAGAAACGTTCTGAAGGTGGGCTCAAAACGAACGAACAAAAAGCAAGAGCTAGAACAAGAACATTCTTGTTGATCTTCTAGTGGAAACAAAATTATATTTTCAGTGTTGACACATTACATAGAATGTTTGCGAACGCGGATAGAGCGACGAAAGAATGCTCCACGTCTGTTCACACTTGAAGAATTCGATCGTCTGATGTAAATTGGGCTTTAGAACGTGTGTGTGCTGGTTGAGGAGGTTCAAGATTGCTCAAATCTTAATAGGCCTTGTGCTCACTCCCTGAATAGTAGTGGCTCACTTGCTTCAAGTAAATGGCATCTTAGGCCCGGTGTACACATTCAGCTCCGGCGTCGTTGCGGGGCCGGATCAATGCAATGCACACTGGTTCCGGCGCCTTTGCTGTGTCTAGTCAATCAAATAAACATTCGTTATTAAGATACCGCCAGTGTGTTATCCATCGCCGCCATAAGATGACAAAGACTCCATATACAACAGGGAACTAAGATACCATGGTGCCATGAAAATGAATGTCTCCTACGGTAGTGGAAGCGTTAACGCAGGAGCAAGTAGAGAACATATCGAATGATATTGACGGACACTTTTTAACGATTTACTATATAATGGTGTTTCCGATAGTTTATGAAAAGTAATCATGCGGAAGCAAAATATCATACTATTGCGCTATTACTCAAAGAGCACCAAATCGTAATATCGTATATATTTTCATGGATGGTTTGGTTCAGCCCAATTTTTGTTTTGTATTACTCATACCATATACCTATACTTGTCTGATAGTCGCCATACTGCCTTTGAGTGTTCTATTATTTTCCACTCTTTCAACCATTGGTAAGGGGTTACATTCCACTGCAACCTTAAAGTCTATTGGGCCTTATAGTTTGGTAAGGGGTTCTTTCAACCATTGGTCACCGACAGTACATTTTATCACTAGATGTTTTTATGAATCATAATATTGTCACAAAGTTTCAACATTTTTTCGAATGAATTTGAGTGGCAGGAGTTTTTCCTGAGAACGTTACGTGCTAAATGTGTGAAAAGAAATTGAATGGAATACATGAGGATCGAATCAGGATATTACATACATTACAGAATATTAATGAATATTACAAAACTCGTCCACAACCTTGAGGCCATCATCTTCAAGTAAATACGTTTATGCTGTTGAATTATTCTCCGCAGAAGTCCTACATACCGTAAGGATGAAATTCAGCAAACTTCAATTTGTTGAATTGTAGCAACTTGATATTATGGGTACACTATGGCCGATAAGGAATAAAATCTTTTGCAATTGTAAAAAAAGCTATTTTTGAAATCTGAGCAGAGCCTCAGCGTTTTCGACCTGGACCTTATAGCTTTGAATTCTGATCCCTACTATATCTATAACCTGGAATTTTCGAATATCCAAGTATGGAAAAATCCGGTATGCCTAAAAGGTCTGTGTTTATTCGTATAAAACACTTGAAGGGTGCAAAGGACAGCTCATGCGAATAGTGGACTAAAAGAAATAGGGCATAGGGCCCTATTAACTTTTTCACTCTAAAAGTCCTTCAAGTTATAAAAGATGCAATACGAAAGTGGAACATTTTACGGCTGGCCCGATCATATTTTGGAAGGTTCAGATAAACTTGGTTTTCGGATATGGGTACCTATAAATAATAAATTGAAAAGACACATTGTATCAAGAATTATAAGGAATCAAAATGCCATAACATAATGAATCGTTTCACATTATTGTTTTTCTGGCATCTTCCTGAGAGTGCGGAGACTTCAGCATCATCATCAGAATATGGGGTATTTTTGTCAAATACAATTATATTAACGCGAAGTGAATACAATAGCAATAATGCAACATACTCAAGGGAATAATTTGGAGGCTGTTCCGAGCGTACATTGGAAATTTAGGTTTAGAAGCATGGCGCTATTTTTGCATTTACCCAAAAATCTGGTTGCTATGTTGAAATAAGAGTGTAATATGATTCATCAAAAATCGAAATGCCACACCGTAGTCAATATTATTACATTATTGTTGTCTTACATCCTTCCTTGCGTAGGGCAATCTGCAGTAGCATCGTCAAAGTTTTATTACGACAGATAAAAAGTATGGTTTTCATTTGACAGTCACATTGCATTACGACCTCTCAAAAAATCAAAATACTGTACTGTAGCTAATCGATCAGAAATTCCATAAAAGTCGACAGCTTAACGGCAGTAGGTATGGGCTTCATTTAAACCAGTAGGAATAAGTATGGCGTGGCGATTTTCGTTGCTATCTACTTGCACATCATTCGAAACAAAAACTGTACTTTATCGAATCATTTGAAACAAACATAAAAAAACTTATTTCTAGCAGTATGGCGGACTCTAAGCTGCATCGTAGAAGTATGATATTATAGTTCGCAGGATTATTCCTCATAAACTTTTGGGTAATGCAAGTTGATCAGGGGATCATTGATAAATTCAATTTTATCAATCGTAATTGTGTAAGAGTTGAATACGTTATTGTTTCTGTATTCTCGAATTAATTGCGTTTCACTTTCGAAACTGAATTCAAACTAGACAAACCTGTCCGATTCTATAGGCTAACAACCCTTCAGCAGGTCAGATAATTAAACGCTGTGGCCTGTCAAATGCACGATGCTCGCGTCAGTGCCAAAACCAATGCGTTCTACATGTTTTGCAATACTTCTGTCCCGATCTACTTCAACACTGTCTGTTAACCAGGTTTTATCCATTTTATGAATCTCAAGGTTCCCCAATCACTTCGTCCGAATGATGGTTATGGTGTTCCAACAATCGGTGAACGTTCTGCGATTGTTCATTAGCACTGTGATTTCCTCCAAATGTCTCATAAGACAAAATTACTCTCTCGATGTCGTGTTTGTTTTATTTTATGGTGAAACAACCATGTGTATATCATGTTATGCTTGCCATGTATGAAAAAAAATGTTACAATAATTTCAACGGAACCTGTATGTTCAATATTGTAGAATAGCAAGACCCCATTGTTATTGTAATAATAACGATATAAGAAATAATAATAATTAAAAATAATAACAGCCTCATAAAGGCTCTAGAAAATGCCGACAAACAACTAACCCCATCAGCTCTGCAGGCACAAACAATAATACGGCAGAGTAAAACACATGAGCAGATGAGAGAATGCTGGATTCTGAAATCTCTACACGGAAGAAACCCCCTTTTCTGAATAACCCTCAAGTCGACTTAGAAATGTCACACAAATGGCTCACAGGTGGGTGTGTCTTTGCCGAGACCGAAGATTTCTTGATGGCAATTCAGGACGAAGTAATACCAACGGCTAACTACCGCAAATACATCATAAAGGACCCATCAGCATCAGAGAATAAATGCAGGAGATGTGGTACACCTGTTGAAAATATTGACCACATCATATCAGCTTGCCCAACGTTAGCCTGAAGTGATAACCTCACACGACACAATAATATAGTGAAAATAGTTCACCTGGAATTGCTGAAGATTCATAAAATGACCACTGACAGAATAAACGAATACTTCCGATACGAACCTGATCCAGTCTTACAAAGTGAGAATTGACAGAACTCTCCATACAGCAAACACAAGAGCCCATAATAGACCAGATCTGACGATTAAAAACATGTCAAAAAATTCTTTCATACTGAAAGACATTGGAGTCTCACTCACGAATAATTTAAACAAGACGTACAGTGAAAAAACCTCAAAATACTCGGAACTAGCAGTCGAACTCAATGACATCAAGATAATACTCCTGATTATATTTTGACATTGACATTGTGCCGGAACGACTAAAGCAGGATATTACAATGTTGAGTATCCGACAGCACATTATCGAAAAAATTCAAAAGTCTGTTCTTCTAGATACCTGTCACACTGTCAAAAAGTTCATGCAATAACTAAAACGTAACACCTAGTATGATTTCATCCTGAACTGATGTTCCTGGGATAATGCTTGAATATAACCGTAATATCGAGAAAAATGGGGTATAGTAATGATAAATGGTCTTTATCATGGAAAATCATAAAATGTAAAAAAAATTACATATCTGAGGACGAGATTTAGTACGCGTAATGCCAGACGAAAAATATAAAAAGTAACCATCGAAAATTAGCTGACAACATACATCTATTCTTTCATCTAACCCTTCATAAATCTGATTAACAAACGAAAACATCACATAAGCATGGCAGATCTGAATTTAACACTGCCGCATACATTTTTTTTCTAGTAAAATACTGGTGTTTGACTGAATTCGCATTCACTATCTGTTTGTTTGTACAATAAATTTTTATTCAATTCTCATCATGGAAATTCAATGAAAATCCTATAAATATAATAATAATCATATAGAATCGATCAATCAGAAAAATATTTTTTTTTTAATTCTCTATAAGGCCTGGATACAGAGAGTCCGTTCGACTGGATATTCCGGTAACGGAAATGTCTTTCACGAGGAACCTCACCCATATTTATACGGGAAACTACTGAACGTATTTTCATGAAATTCAGCACTTATAAGTATTTCACGATGCTGATGAAATCTAAAATATTTTCAAGGCATGAGCACCTCCGGTTTTCCGGAAATGACGTCAACTTCTGTTTTTCAAATTAGAACACCATTTTTTTATTGCAGAAATAGATTCCTTAGAAAATTTCAATTTATTTTGATGTAACATTTTTCAGTTTTGGTTGGAAAATTCTCTCTGAGCGAGAAAATTCGAAAAAAAAATCGAAAATAGAGCTCCGCTGAAACAAGAATAACTTCGAGATTTTTGGATGGAAAATTTTCATTTTTGGGATTTTTCAAGATGTAAGATTGATGTATCCACTTTAAAAATCGAAATCGCGATTCATGATACAGGGGGTGAAAAAATCGCTTTCAAAGTTAGGGATGACAAAATCGTGAAAAATCAATTTTTTCAAATTAGAACCCCATTTTTTTTATGGCAGATATTGAATCTACGTTAAAAAATAATGTGAGTGTATGCATCATACCCTTGCTCTAAAGTGGATATTTTCTGAGTTATTCACAAAAAACTGTTTTTCGTCTTGAATTTTCAGCTATTTCTTTTCCCTTCACGCCAAAAAGATGACATTTTCAGGAACTGTTACTTAAACCATGTTTTAGATTTATAAATTTATAAATTCAATAGGGTACAGCATTTGAAGGAAACTGATTTCGTCAGGAGAACAGAGTTTTGCGAAGCTGTGATGATTCGATTTCAAGAGAATGAAAACTTTTTGGACTGTATAATTTGGACAGATGAATCTAAATTCACAAAGAATGGTTCTTTCAATAGGCATAACAGTCATTATTGGGATGAAGAGAACAACCACCACTTCAGACAATGGAACTTTCAAGAGACCTGGAGTTTCAATGTTTTTTGCGCCATCAAAAATAATGCAATTCTCGATGTTCACATTTATGATGGGACTTTAACTGGTAAGATAGAACACTACACATGTTTGCATTATTTAAAGAATGTTCTCCCTTAGGAGATAGATATTCTGACATATTGACTCAAATAATTGAGCCGCTAGTACAGAACCATAATGACTTATGGTATCAACAAGACGGCGCGCCTCCACACAATTCACTCAATGTGTCAAATATCCTCTACAGGCTATTTGAAGATCGATGGTTGGCGAACAATGGTCCACATCTTTGGCCACCACGTTCTCCCGATTTAACTCCTTTAGACTATTATGTTTGGGGTAGGATAAAAAATATTGTCTACTCAGCTCCCCTGACTGATAAAGAGGACTGCATAGAACGAGTCAGAAATGCGTTCAGGTTTGTTCAGATTTTTAGATTCATAGTTTTGAAACTCAATTTGGTTTTTAAACACTTTTGCAGATCTCTTCCTCCCGATGAAATAAGAAGAGCAACGCACGAAGCATTCCTGAGACGTATAAATAAATGTCTAGAAATTAACGGTCAAAACTTTGAGCATCTTCTCTAGTTATAACTGCGAGAGTTTGCCATGGTTCTCCTAATAGTAACTTGAAGCCGGTTTCAAGAAGGGGTGAAAAATCTACAGCATGGTTCAAATAACAGTTCCTGAAAATTTCATCTTTTTGGCGTGAAGGGAAAAGAAATAGCTGAAAATTCAAGACGAAAAACAGTTTTTTGTGAATAACTCAAAAAATATCCATTTTAGGGCAAGGGTGTGAAGCATACACTCACATTATTTTTTAACGTAGATTCAATATCTGCCATAAAAAAATGGGGTTCTAATTTGAAAAAATTGATTTTTCACGATTTTGTCATCCCTAACTTTGAAAGCGATTTTTTCACCCCCTGTATCATGAATCGCGATTTCGATTTTTAAAGTGGATACATCAATCTTACATCTTGAAAAATCCCAAAAATGAAAATTTTCCATCCAAAAACCTCGAAGTTATTCTTGTTTCAGCGGAGCTCTATTTTCGATTTTTTTTTCGAATTTTCCCGCTCAGAGAGAATTTTCCAACCAAAACTGAAGAATGTTACATCAAAATAAATTGAAATTTTCTAAGGAATCTATTTCTGCAATAAAAAAATGGTGTTACAATTTGAAAAACGGAAGTTGACGTCATTTCCGGAAAAACCGGAGGTGCTCATGCCTTGAAAATATTTTAGATTTCATCAGCATCGTGAAATACTTATAAGTGCTGAATTTCATGAAAATACGTTCAGTAGTTTCCCGTATAAATATGGGTGAGGTTCCTCGTGAAAGACCCTGTATAGCTTGACCCAAAGCTTAGTCATAGACAGATTCATAGAAACGATGTTGTTTATAGAATTTTCAGATACTGCTTAATTGGTTCTGACTGTTTTTGTTGTATTGATACTATATTACGCTATGCTTGGCAAATGAATTTCGATTGGATCTTTTAGTTTTCATGATATTCAAGGTTCAATTTTTCGAAACCGGTTCAGTTCAAGAGAAACGATAACAATTTAATATTTTGAAATTACTGAATACTCTCATTACGATTGATTAAGGGCAGTAATTATATTAAGTTGCTCCTTGAGTATTCCATCAACCTTGATAGTTCCTGAAACGTGACTTCTGCTTCAGAGTTGCCTAAGGACGCCTTAGGCAATTTAAAAATGCAAGGTAGGTCCCTTGAACTATTTCAGGCCTGTGAAATTAAGGAAAAAATGTTGTTTTTTTTCTGACAACTATTGCGGATTTCTTTGAAATTGTGATTGCGAGAAATAAGTGCGTATTTGAAAGAATCCATAGGATAAATTGAGAATCCCATCGGGTTTAACAATGGAAATTGCATTCTGAATCCAGCAATTTTGGATTCTTCATAAAGTTTCCTTACTTATGTGAAATCAATAGATGATGGATATTCAAGAAACATTTCAAAAAAATTGCATTCAGAATATATCAAATCCAATAGTACTGTTGAGAGATATTCCGGTTTTTGAAAGCAAGGAGATCTTGATTCCATTTTATGTTTGTGCCATTTAATTTAATTTAGCAAGACCATATAAAATCCGAATACACTTCCTCTCCAATATGGAAACATTTCTATATGTCAGTTTTCCATAACTGAAAATAAACCTTAAAATCATTTTCGAGGTCAAGGTGTTGTAGCGCTAAGAGCTCTGTGATTTTCCAACCTTATTGTGGTGTGGTTTTTCCAAATTACGAGTTGTCAACTTTTCCTGTATCACTGTGCGGTGAGTTCATCACCAAATTTCGAGATTTGATTTTTTCATAGGTCTGTATTTAGTAAGTAATTTGATTTGGAGTAGTTTTCTGAGAGGTTAAAATGTCAAATTATAGCCCGGGTGCTAGCACCCGGGTTCAAGCCAAACTTACTCCTCATTCTCAAAGGACCTTAAGTCAGGATTCTTGTTCTTATGCCGATTCAATTGTTTTGAGTAAGGAGCTTGCAGTTCTCCGTACTCAAGCTAACCTTAATAACGACTCTGAATTGCTTGGAGAAATTTTGACCTTGGAGAATGTGAAAAAAAACTTGAATAAAAAACCTGAACGGGTTTCTAATCTTTATTCTGCCGAAGATCGCGGATCATTTACTGTTTTTATTGAAAGAAATAATCGAAATAGTGTCAATTGAAATCCGTTATCGGTTGGTGAGAATTTTTTCACAGACAAACAGTTTAACTTAGATATTACAAAAATTTCAAGGAAAGGAAAAAAGCGTGTAGGGGTTGACTTTGCCACATGGGAGAAAGCAAATTCATTTGTTAGGTCCAATAACTTTGATAAGAGTGATTACGATATTTACATCCCGGCAGCCATGGTCACAATCATGGGTATTATAACTGATATTGATTATGATATCTCCGAGGATGATATTCTTTCATACGCGTCATCTGCGAAAAGCCTCAAATTTGAGAGGTTGACGAGACGGGATTATACTGATGGTGAAGTTACATGAAGAGACACAAAAGCCTGCGTTCTTACTTTTCAGGGTAGAAATTTGCCCTCATTTGTTTCTCCTTTCCACACTTACATTGAGGGAACTCAGTAGTTTTTCATCGGTTATCCAGTGCTTTCAATGCCTAAGGTATGAGCACACATCTAGATTATGTAATGGGAAGAAGAGATGTCAAAGTTGTGGAGAAGGCCACGACAGGAATGATTGTACTGCCCCCTCGGAAGCTTATGTTCACTGTTAGGGTTCCCATCGGTCAACTGATTGGTCTTGCCATGTATATGAGAGGCAAAGAAAGATCAGAGAGGCGATGACCATAATTACTCCTTCTACGAGGCTAATAATTTTTTTTCTTATAATATGCACCCTAATGATCTTTCTAAGCTTCCATTGCAGAAAAAAAAACGCAGAACCTCTTCTCCGACCTTCCAAATTTCCCAGGAGACAAACTTATGCTCAGGATCCTTCGCAGCAGCCTTCATTGTTGCAGTGGCATGCTTAGGAGACACCGCCCTTGGCATCACAATCCAAATCCAACTACGTGAATTCAAATAAATTCGCACCTCCACGCCAACACTTTCTTCAACTAAAAGAAACATCCCGGGAAAGGGTTATAACAGAGAAGCCCATAAAAAGGCTCTTTTCGAATATACTCCTGGATTTACAGGTGGCATACCATCCTCGAGGGGCTCCAAATGGAACGCGACGACTAGTGGTACTGGAGAGGATTCTGGCATTGACTACAACAGCCCTTCACTTACACATGGGTTCCTCCCACTTACACAGATGAAGTTGACGTTGCTTCAATTAGTTCATTTACAGCACTAAACGAAGAAATGTTGGAACAAATGGATCAATCAGGTACGAACCAAATGTTTGGAGAAATTGTTATTGAATCTAATATCTCTTTGCCTCAGATAGGTGAAAAAGACGAATTTAAACCTACTTTGTGTTTACAGTTTCATTTGCCTCAGCATGCTTATATTGCAGTGGAACATTTGATCAGTTCGATCAAACTACAATAATTTATTGATTAATATTCTGACTCATAAACCGGATGTTATAGCTCTTTCGGAGACTTTCTTGAGAGTACATGGTGTTTTTGAATAAAAGGTTTTAGTATTTTTCGAAATGATAGAGGAGATGGCTATGAGGGCTTGGCCTTCTTGGTCAGGAGTTGTCTTCCTGCTAGGGTTGGGAGTGTCGATAGTTTGGTGATCCCGAGCAATCTTCAGGTTTCGGTTTTGTTAATTGGCAAACTAAATCTTATCAACATATATAACCATAAGGATACGAGATTGGATGTTTCACTATTGTTGGAATTGTCTTCTTTATTTCAGGGGAATACCCTAGTGTTGGGGATTCCAACGCACAGAATCCCAGCTGGGGTTCTGGCGCCCTCAAAATCAACGTAGTGGTTGTACAGAACTTCTTGGTGGCCGGTGATATGTTCCTGATCAATGATGGATCCCCTACCAGGGATGTCCCTCCTGGCCAGCGGCCAAGTGCCCCAGATTTGGCCTTCTGTTCGCCGGATATGACTCTTGGAACTTCTTGGAGGGTTCTGCCGGGCCCAGAATTCAGCGATCACCTCCCTTTTGTTGTGACTGTAGAAGTCCGCTTGATATTCAGATTCGAAAGTGCTTCAGGACAACTAAGAAACTTGATATGTTGAAAGGTGAGTGGAGCACCTATATTCGAAAGGTAACAGAATCGTTGAACTATACAGATCCTGTGGATCTTAATGAATTTAACCAAGTATTGATATCAGCAGCTGAGAACAACTTTCCTGGGAAACCCCGTATCGGATACCTAAATATCGTCTGCCTTGATGGGATGAGGAATTGAATCGTCTCGTGTGCGTGCGACGCGCATCTTTCAGAATGTACCTTCAGAACCTTACTAGGGAAAACTTTGTCGAGACTCGCATGTGCTGCAGTGGCCAGAAGGGAAATAAGGGCTAAAAAGAGAACATCCTTTCAGGAATTCTGCGAGAGTATTGACCTGTCCTTTAACCCCAATATCTGGAAAGCAATCAAGAAGTTTATTGGGTCTGCAACTACTGATGTGGGCCACATGCCTCCAACTCATGTGATCTGCGAGATTATGGATAACCTGACCCCTGTAGAAGTACCGATCAGATTGGTTCCACCGTGCTCGGGTGTCGAGATGGAGCCTTTCACAATCAATGAGTTAGATAGGGTCTCGGAGCTGAAGAGGGACACTGCCCCGGGATTGCACTCTCTGACGTACGTATTTCACAGGTATCTACCACCTTTAGCCTATGCTAATCTGTTGTCCATCTATAATAATATGGTGCTCGATCCTGAGCTTGTAAGGGAGCAAAATAACAATCTGATCTTGCCAATACAGAAAAGAAGAAGGGACCCGAGTTAGGCGTTGAGTAACCGCCTAATTCAGTTAAGCATGTTTGAACATGTTACGTAGGAAGCTAATGAACAGACTGTCTGCCCTCATGGCGATTTGAGATGATCTGCTTAAATAGATTCATATATAATGTTATTCTTAGCACAGAATCACTTGAAGGACCCACGAGATATCGAGCAGAACTGAAACTTTCATTTCTCGTCAATAATTATTATTGCCAGTGCCATGGATCGGTGAAACTTTCATCATCAATGATATCATGGTTCTACTATACTACGATTATCAGAGTACCACGGTTCATGGTTTAATTTACCATCATCATCAATCATAATTTTGTAGAAATCATCACCAAACCATAGAAGAATTAATCACGAAAAATGTCTGGTGCTATACGCGTTTGATACTATCACAATTCAAGTAACAAATACCTTTTTTTGATTTGCGTGATCCCTCAAACACTCTGCTCAAGTTGTGAACTCCATCATGTTGCGTGTACATGGTACATGGTTTTCTCCAATTCATCATACTTGAAAGCTGTGGAGACATCGAATTGTGCAAGGTTCATTTGTCTATAGATCCAATGGTCAGCATCAAATGAATACTTCGTGATTTTGCAACTGAGCTGAAAGTTTTATAAACAATAGTTCCTCTATTTAGCAACCAATGGGGCCTTATATTTCGAAATGGATCCATGAGGGGTGAATTTCAATGGAAAAACTATGGCACCTTCGGCAATTCTTCTAATTAATCCAAAGGTATAATTTTCGTTCAAGGCGGCCATTTTGTTATCTATGGCATTCCTTCAGCCAACAAACTCTGATCGTTTAACTGCTTCTTGATAAAACAGTGGCCTCTTCCCAGTGGTCAGCACCAGAAAACAATTCGAACAATGAGTTGGTAGTTGATATTATCTTTATTTCCTAATTTTCTTGTATTTCTGTCTTCTTCATGGTGTCTGAATAGAAATCTGGTTCGTTTTTCCGGCAGCTTCTCATTCTATTTTCGAGTTCACGATTCATTTCATCAGTTGTATACTTAGTGGTCACTAGTTCATCTGCAGAATCTTGTTTCTCTGTTTTGCAGGCTCGACGAAGCTAACATGAATCTTTCACATTCTTGAAAAATATCATCCCTGGTTAAGATAACTCGCCCGTCCTTCGCGATATATTTCTGGCTTCAACAGTTTGTACCTAATGGCATTCTGTGAGCTTTAACATAACACATGGTTCACAAATATTTGGTCCGACCTTAACCTTGGTAACTATAATTCTAGCTCATGCTCCTTCTTGACTTGGCATTCATCTATGTGTCCCATTTCTCGTAACAAGTCTCAAATGAGTCTCTGGATTCTGAGAAATCGGTAAGAAGGATTATTTTCTCGACTCACAGCTTTAATATTGCTGTGATCAGTATACCCACCTGCTCTCTAAATCTTGTTCCAACTAGCAGAAGTTTGTCCGGTTCCTAAAATGGCCAAAAATTCATTTTCTCTATCAGTTGTTCACATGCTGTACATTATCTGACGACTTGGCAGATAATATACATGATGTATTAATTGACTCAAAATTTCTGGCGAAAATTTTTCGTAACAAGTAGTAGAGGAAATTAATTCTTGGCCATTTCACAAACCAAAAAAACATCTGTCAGCTGTAAACACTCGCTCCTACCAATGATTATTGAAGAAACTTTAACAACGCCACCTCCCCAGACATTCAGACACTCTTCTCCGGCCACTTAGATGCTTCACGGCCTCTTGAACTCAGTAAATGATGTGAACCAATATAATCGACTAGTTACATGTTCAAGCGGCAAGATTATTGACCCGTATTTTGTTCAGTTGCTAGAACTCTATTGTCAATGGAAACAAGCTTCTTGATATGTTGTGTCACTTGATTTCAGAATGTTCCTGTTTTGAACTGTGAGTTGCAAACTCAAGTATTCGAAAGTCTTAGCCTCATCTTTTGCGAGCAATATCCAACTGGACTTGAAATTATTGTCGAAACTACTGGATAAATCTTTGAATTTCACCAACCAATATTGAGTCTTGGGGCGAATTAAGTTTTTTCTGTGTTAAACCATTATTGAACTCATTCTAAGGGGTCCTGAGGTTTGCTACGTGGGTGGATACATCATCCGCTAATGTCAAATCGGAAAATTTCTTCACTTGCAAATCTCAAGAGGAAGCTCAACTCGACCAAATGGCCGACCGTAAACACTATAACTTCCGAAAGAAACAACTCAGAAACTCAATATTTGTAGAAAAGATATGGACCTTAATAACGAAGGCCAAATTCGTGAATGGATAAAATCCACCCAATGATTCCGCAGATAAACCCATTAAAAATTTTATTTTCCCAATATTTCCAAAAATACAGATTAGATCGAATTGAAATCCTGTAGTTTATCGAAAAATGACAGTTTGAAGGTTCATACAGAATTTAATGAGGATAATATGATGAGAAGATCACAGAATATTGAATATTTGAAAAAAAATTTGAAGTTTTTTTTTCGAATTGGTCTAATGACACGAGCATCACGAAATTTTGCACAATGTTGTCCTTCAATATCTTCAAACTAGCTGCGAAGTTTCATCACGATGAAATCAGTATTTTTTGAGTTAAACCGAAAAACACAACGATATCGAGAAGCAAACCACAAAATTCTACATATTTTTTTCCAATATCTCCGTATCAAATGGAAATTTGGTACACTGCTGTAAAATATGAAGTTCAAGTTATAACTGGAATTGTTCTTGAATATGAACCATAGTGTCAGAAAAAAATTTTTAAATTGCGTCGTTATGCTTCAACTAACTGCCAAGTTTCAATCCAATCGCTCTGGTAGTTCCTGAAATATAAGGAAAATAACCTCAAAATTTCAAATGGCCAACTACGAAACTATCTGGCCCTTTTGGCCCATTAACGAACTCAACCGCGGCATTCCGATGCGCGAACTACTCTACAAGTTTCAAGTTGCTAGCTGACTCCGTTCAACAGTTATCGTATCGTCTGCCGGACGGCCGGGCGGACAGAATCGATTTTTACACCGGATTCGTCATCAGTGAATCCAACTTAGTCGTTTGAGACCATTTTCGGCTCAATCATCGAAAATTAAAGACATTCGGACAAAACGATAGCACGCTGTTCCCCTAGAGCATGCGCGCAAAAATACATACATTGCTACTGCTAGTTAACATCTGGAATTCTTCAGACCAACATTGAAATGATAAATACAAACTTTACTTGGTACCGATTTTAAACTTGTATGGAACGAAAAATAGAAACGATAGCAGGCTGTTCCCCAGAACTACGCGCAAAACTGAAAGAACAAACGAACAGTTCTTGAACGCATTTGATCGCGCAGCAGAGAGGTATTCATTTTTCCTTTTCAGTTCAATGATTTGAGGTCGAATAAATCGATTATATTACATTTTTGGACCATATTGTATATTTCAGTTCTGAATGAGGCTACAGTGGAGATATATGATATACATGTTTTCGATATCCTTTTTTTTTTGAGACCCTGTATATTTTATTTTTGAAAAATGCCGCCGTGAAACTAAATGGGATACAGACAAAAAGAAGTCATCGATATTGGTTGATAATAGAGTGTCTATCGATTTTTCAAGACATCCTTTCCTTCAGTTATCTCGCTAGGTGTAGAAGAATATGTCCATTCCATTCCAAGAAGGTGATCTTTCAAACTTTCCAATTCAAATATGATGGTGACCAATTGGAAGCAGAAATATTATTGAATCTTTTTTTTGGGGATTCTGCATATCTCATTCTTGAAGAAGGCCCTGAGACATCCTGTTTATTCACTAGAAGTATATCGCTTCAAGTGAGCGGATGATTTGTTTCCAATTTTCCTATAGAAATTAGTTGTTGTCTATAAAAAAATATGTTTCTCATTATACCCTCGTTTCGGAACACTTGTATATTTTATTTTGGAATGGCGAAAATCAAAATCGGTCCATTAACGCCTAGGTACAAACACCCCGAGATGCCTAGGCTGCCGAAAGCTACTATGATCGACAACACGCGGCTGTTTCCGGGCATTCATCGATGCTGGCTGCCTGACACTCCCGCAGAAAATCCTTTTGAATGGCCGGCATAAGTCTTCGAGGAAACCAATCTTGAAAATTCCGACTTTCTAGATCAGCGGTAAGAATTGAATGTAACCATGTAATGTAATTCTCCAGCGGAATGAGCCTAACCTAATCGAAAAGCACACAGTAACGCAAGTTATATCGAGTTCATATATTTCTTCAGAAAGGGGTTGGTTAATTGCGGGCTTCATGACTTACGGCAACACACCCACATGCAAGGCTGTGACTAGCAGCGAGAAATATCCGAATGCGGAAAATTTTATGAATCTCGACGTTGGTAATGCAAAACGGGGTGTCGATTTAAGGAAAACGGTTCGAAGAGTTTTGAATGACACATCAAAATCATATCGTTTACTTTGGAGAATACTTACTGGGCAAGGCCTGATCTCAGAAATTCCACGTTTATTGCTCGCTTCACGGAGAAAGCCACAATTAACTCTTAGACTGTCTCAAAATGGAAGATAATACGATATTATTCATTCCTCCCAACTACAGATCCTTCTTTTTTCATTTTCTCTGTGATTTGATCATTAGAGATAAATTCTCACGAAATGTAATGAGAAATAATTTAAGCGGTTGTTAATCTGCAAGAACCCTCCATACAAAACTTCCAGAGAACACTATTAGCAGCGGAAACTTTTCGATGAGTTATATAATTAAAAGAGTCGAAGACTAACCTCTCTTGTCGGATGTAGAAGTCTCTGAAAGTGAAACCCCCCAGCATTAGGAGCGTCCAACTCATGGATGAATCTTCACCAATGATTGATATAAATAGGACAGGGGTTTGGTAAGGGGTCCTCCCCACGGAAGGAATCCCTTCCGCTGGCAGTTGATTGAAAAAAGAATCTGGGTATTAGACCCTTGATGTGGTTCATATTTCTCCAATAGAAGCAATAATTGATTGGAAATCCGAAGCTGGGAAAAAAACGATTGAATTGAAATCTTTGAACAAAGTTTCATGAATGTACATTTGGGGGTGGCGAATGAATTCGTAATGAAATCGAATATAGAAAATCATCTCCCGACGCTAGTTAACCATTACCCATCGAAATTTACGTTCAACAAGGTAGCTTTTGCGAGCAACTTCGAAAGCGGTAATCTTTTCAATTATTGACCACTTTCAACGCACCTTTGCTGCTGATCTACTAATTATATTATCCTCACGAAATTCTGCACAAACCTTCAAGCTGTCATATGTTCGCGCATGTTCTGGAAAGCAGCGTGCTTTCGTTTCGTCCAAAAGTTTGTTATTCTCTTATTATCATGTATATTTCAGTGTTATATAGATAGGTAGCGGTTCGGTTGGCATCCGCTGCGTTCGGCAACATCGCTTGGCTCATTTCATTCAGAATCCGCAATCTTGACGATAGATATTATTTCGTGTTCAGGAGATTGCACTCGACCGACGCGTGATCAGCTCGACCCTAGGAAGATGCGAAAATGGTTTGATAATTATTTCATTTCGCGCATCGGTTAAATATGAATAACTGTTGTGTCATCTATTATATATCGAATTTTTTTGTGCGCGTTTCATGTTTTTCAGTAAGGTCTGGAGGTAATTTCTATTCGGAATATTTTGTCAGATTCCTCTCTATTCAAAGAATTGAATATAAGGATGAAAAAATAAGTGAACCAATTGGAGAATTTCGATACTATTTTTATCATTTGTTCTGGTGAACAGCGCGTGATCGTTTCGCTCAAGTGTCAGTAAATTTTCAATTTCGAGCTGAAAATGGTGTCGAACGGTTAGGTTGAATTATCTGAAGAAGAAAAAGTGGTCGATTCAAATCTGTTCGTCTGGCCAGCCGGCCGACTGTGTATGCTTCGACTTCCGAAAGGAAATACCTAGAATCCGAAATTTCACCAGAAAATAAAAAAAAAATATTTTCAAATTCTTCGATCTCTTGGAAACTATTCACCATGTGTTGTTGTTTTTCTGATTCCTCATTACGGGCATACCTATATGCAATTATTTATATGAAAATTCAGCTTCACAGCTATTTCACGGAAAGAGAAAATTGAGTTTTTCTATTTTGATAACATTGTTAACCACAGAAAACCATCAAAAAAATTTTGGAGGAGTGCTTGTTTTGAAGGGGTTAATTTCGGATATTTGAGATCGTAGAATCTCGAATATCTGGATGGACAGAGGAAAGACGGAATTTTTGATTATGCCGAATATATTGCGAGAAATAGCAACACTTATCTTTAAAAATTCGTGAACTTATCGAAAAATGTGAGCTTCGGTGGAAAATGGGAAAATATAGTTCAGAATACTTCTTTGCCATGATTCGCTGCCAATATTTGGCGGTTCCTTTCCAAAAGGAAAGGGTTCACTATGGATGCATTGATTAACTCATAAAAAAATTTAATTCCATATGACATGACCTCCTGTCACGGTTTGTCGTTTAGGGTTTGATTTTTTCAGGGTTTTGAAAACTCATACCATTGATCTAGTACCTCACGTCAGTGCTTCTCTAGAATATTCGTAAATCATATTTTCCAAAATTTTGACATATAATGTAGAATAAATGCTATTGATGAATCTTAATCAAAAGATAGAAGATAAATCACTGGGTCTAGTATTATTTTCGAATTGTTTTTTATCATGTTACCGTTTTTTCAAAAGTTTTTCACTCCAATAATTGTATGCCAGTTGAAATAATTTATAATTTGTCATTAAAGGCGTAGACCGTTGAAGACAATAAAAGTATATCGTAAGGTATCTATAGTCCGTTTCAGAATGATTGACATCTCCGAATGAAAATGGCTGGAATTCATCAGATACCTTTCGCCTAACTACAAGAGAACGTGGGACAGGGTACCGGTGTTACTGCAAGTTTTTCAGGGATTCATCAGATATTTCTGCTAATATTAATCGCGTTTCGCTGGTTTTTCAGGTAATCAATCATTTACCTATTTAAGGTGTTTTCTGATGAATAAATGAGTCTAAAAATTTCAGATTTCTCCAAGTACTGTTCAAAGAATTTTGAAGAAAAAAGAAGGCAAGTCAGTACAGCCAGGAGTTAGCAATGGAAGGAAACCTATTCCGCATGATTATACCCCCAAAGAGACGTAAAACGACGTTATTTTTTTGAAAATCAGAAGCAATGAATATATCAGTTAGGATATAATTTTTATTTTATTCTTTTCCTTCCTAAATTCTGAGGAAAAAATAGCACAGGGCTAGAACTTGGATAAATTTCTAATAGTCATCAGGAATACAAAGCTGTTGAAAAGTGAAATCTTCATTGAGAAGGAACTTCAAGTGATCTTTGATTACCTTAGTTTTCACTATTTAATCAATCTTATCTCAAATTTGGAGTTTGTCGAATGTCTGAATGATTTCATGTTGAAGCATTCCACGCTATTTTTATCATTAATCCTGATTTTCCATGACTGATCTGCAGCGGAATAATGTAGCTGTGTATTTTCAGTCGTTAGTTTAGATGTATGCCTTTTGGCAATTGAAACTAGTTTGAAAATTTGTCAATGCAAGAATGATGAAAATAGTATACTGCCGGTGTACAGGTTCAGAGCATCAGAGTATTATGAATATTCTCAACAATTTCACAGCAAATTTACCCTGAGAATAATTTTATAGGTTATATTTGTATATTTTAATCTATGATCAACCCACAGAAATTTTTGGTTACTTTTTGTAACTAGAAATAAAGCCACGACAAGATTTTCATGGCCTACTCTGTTGTCAATAATTTTGAAATGTACTATATATCGAAATATATTATGTAAAGGTGTTACAGAGAAACCTGTATTTTTAATGATTTTATTAATAGCCTCCATCAAGTTGTTTCATTTGATTTAATATTTGCTCTGCACTATGAATAAACTACCCCCTCTGGAGTAAGCTGATCGTATCTGGCTAAAAACCACCCACTCATAGAAAATATGAAACATATAACCACCTGAATCCCATACGATTATTGATATCCTTTTGTAAGAGGAAAAACTGCAAGATTCGGCTTCAGTATTTTTATTGAGCGTTGTTAACGGGTGCACTGGTTTGAATTAAAGTGGACTGTATCGTTTGATAAACTTTATTTGCGATAAATTGTTACATTGAGTGGTCTCTCTGCGACGTCCACTACTCTCTTGTTGTCGCAGTACTGACTTCGCCTCTCAGAGATCTGCACCTGCAGGCGTACACCCCGCGAATTGGATCACGTGATCTGGTCCTGCTGTGGGGTAGCTAGGCATCCGATATCTCTGAGATCGCAACATACCGCCTCCCTTGAAAGTATCTCACTTTCGAAAATCAACATAAAGGTTATAACATTCTACAAATACATTACAGAAAAAGGAATACATTGTTCGATTAATTATCGAATCAAACTAAAGACGCATTCTGCAAACATCTATTGCTCAGTCGGCAATTAAAAGTCTTCGTCTGGTAACAGTAACACGCACAATTTGGATACAGACCGTTTTATAACACTGCCATTACTGGCTTTAAGCGACACAACTCGCACTATGTTGTCCGTTCCGGGATGTAGTTCTAGCACCCTTGCCATAGGCCAACGCAGAGGGGGCTGATTGTCCTCGATCATAATGACCAAGCTGCCAACCTTCAGTGAAGGGGGGAAGTTTTGTACCATTTAGTCCGCTGTCCACTGATAACGAGTCAAGCGATTCTGCTTGATGCCTTGCACATCTTCTTGTGGTGGAGCGACCAGTGAATCGCCAATTAGGAAGTGGGATGGAGTGAGAGGTAGCAAATCGTCAGGGTCATTGGATAGTGGAGTCAATGGGCGGGAGTTGAGACAAGCCTCAACTTGTGTTAGAATTGTATTAAGTTCTTCATAACTAAGTGAAACTATACCTATTATTCTTTTCAATAAAAACTTAGCAGACTTAACTGCTGCCTCCCATAAACCTCCCATATGGGGTGATCGGGCAGGAATGAAATTCCAAGTTATTCCATCAGTCCTCAAGAATGCTCGTATAGTTTTATTATGCCTTTCGCTATTGAGGAGCTGATTAACTTCCAGAAAATGATTATTAGCACCGATGAAATTTCTGCCATTATCAGAAGTGATTGAGGAAGGTTTACCTCGCCTAGATAGAAATATTTTTAATGAGTTTAGAAAACTATCAGTACTCAAGTCACTTACTAGTTCTATATGTCAAGCGCGAGTGGCAAAGCAAACAAATATGCAAATGTAAGCCTTTACTAATTTTGTGTTTCTATCCACTTTTTCCTTTATAAAAATAGGACCAGCATAGTCGATTCCGCAATTCGTGAATGGTGTGCTGGGAATAACCCGAGTGCTAGGTAGATTAACCATAAGAAATTCTACTGGCTTTGGGTTATTTTTGAAACATGTAAGGCATGATCTTATGACCGATTTTATTTGATTGGTGCCATCTATGGGCCAATATTTGAGTCTCACTATTGAAAGTAAATTTTGTGTTCCAGAATGCAGATGCAATTTGTGGTAGTGCTCTAAAATTAATCTAGTGAGTCTGTTATGTTTCGGTAGAATCATCGGGTATTTTTGAACAAAGTCTAAATTAAAATGTTTTAATATACCACCAACACGTAGTAAGCCAATTTCATCAATGAACGGGTTTAATCTTAATATTTTGCTGCAATTCGGTATTTTACGCTTTTCCATTAATGAGTCGATTTCTACCCTGAATGCCTCATTTTGGGCTAATTTCAACAACAATTCTAATGAATAATTCAACTCGGAAACCGTCAAATCATGAGAACTGTATCGATTCTGTTTTAAAGCATACCTTTTAAAACGAACACAAAATGCCATAACTCGCTATAGCTTCGTTAAGCTAGAATATCTGCTGAGTATTGCGAATTTTTCACTGTTAACTGTTTTCAGAACAATTCGCGTTTCCAGCTTTACGTCTGGTAATGAGTCGACCGGTTTGGTTTCAAATTCACCATGAACCTCAAACCATCTTTCATCCAGTAAAAATTCGGGACAGTTCTACCAAATCCGCAAATTAGGCAATTCATCCGGTTTTATGCCTCGCGATATGACATCCGCTGGATTAAATTCTGTTTTCACATAGTTCCATTCATCCATCGAAGTTTTTTCTAAAATTTTTTCAACGCGATTAGCTACAAATATCTTTAAATGAAATGGTTCCGTTCTCAGCCATGCTAAAACAATTGTTGAGTCTGTATAAAATAATCTCTTGGTTACGGAAATTGTCAAGATTTCCTTAACCGTGCTTGCTAAATTAGCTAGTAAACATGCCGCTAGTAATTCTAGTCGGGGAAATGTACATTTCTTATGTGGCGCCACCTTTGATTTTGCACATATTAGTAAACTTTTCCGATTTCCATTCGAATCTGCCGACACTAGATAGAGGCAAGCCCCATATGCTGCCTCGGAAGCGTCACTGAATCCGTGAATTTCTATTTGTTCGGCTTCGTCGAGAAGCATCTGTCTTCCAATCCGCATCTGATTAATGCATTTCAACTGCTCTATGAAAGACAACCATGTTTTTGATAAGTCCGACGATTAAGGTTCGTCCCAGGCAATTTGGTATTGCCAGAGCCTTTGCAAAAATATTTTTGTTCTGATTGTAACCGGCCTATAAACCCTAACGGATCAAATATTTTTGAAATTGTACTCGGAATATTTCTTTTGGTTACCTCGCTGAAATTAAACTCAATATTCACCGAGTAGTTAAATGTATCAGAATCCGATTAAGGTTTTGAGATCTGCGCTTTCTCTAAATTCGACTATCTTTTCCTTTTCTTCGGAAGCATCTAATATATTCTGCAAAATACTCTTATCATTAGAGGCCCACTTTCTTAGCTTGAATTCAGCTTGACCTAAAATTTCTGTGAGTTCTTTGTATACTTCAAGCGCCTCGTCTCTTGTTCTCAAACTAACTAAAAAGTCGTCCATGTAAAATTAATCCAAGATTTGTTTGCATGTACGCGGATACTTGCTTTCGTTCTCGAGTGCTAATTGCTTCAGACACCTCTGCGTCAAAAATGGTGACGACGCTGTTCCATAAGTCACGGTATTAAGCGTATATAGTTGCATTTTAGAATTTTCGTCAGATTGCCATAAAATTTGCTGGAATTTCCTATCGTCACCGTGAATCCAAATTTGCCTAAACATCATTTTTATATCACTGCTCAGTACAAATTTAAATAATCTCAAGCGCATGACTATATCAAATAAGTTGTCCTGAATAATGGACCCTGCATTTAAGTTATCATTGAGTGACACTCCCGTATTTGTCTTGGCTGAACCGTCGAATACTACTCGTCATTTGGTGGTTGTATTACTCTTCTTAATTACCGCATGATGTGGAAGTATGAAATAAGGTTGCAATATTTGATCAGAATTTACAGTTCTTTGCGGCGTCATATGATTTAACATCTCATATTCAGACATGAATTCCGTATAAGCTTGTTTTAATTCATCATCCTTTGCGAATTTGTTCTCTAAGAATGTATATCTCTTCTGCGCTACTGTGAATGAATCTCCGTAATTTTCTAGTTCTCGTAAAAACGTCAATCTAACAATAAATTTCCCTTTTTCATCGCGTTTGGTGGTTTGTGAAATATAATCTTCAGCTGACTGCTGTTCTGCAGTTAAATATCTTTTTCTGGGTAGTTCTTCCACTTCCCAAAACCTTTTCAAATCGTCGTTCAAATTTTCATTTGTAATGCTTGTCAACGCATTACAGCAAGGGCGACTAGTAGGACAACCCAGAGCTACAATACCGGCTAGAATCCAACCTAGTAGACTTTCTTGTAAAATCAATGTTTCGCTCAATCTAATTTGATTTGGACATAATAAGTCATAAAATACGTTAGCTCCCAATAACAAATCAATATTTTCAGAAATGTTGAAGTTTGGATCTGCTAGTTTAATGTACGATGGACAATTGATCGATTTATTCTCAAACGAGATGAAAGGAATTTTTTCCGTTACTGTTGGTAAAACCAAAAATATCAGTTCCGTCGTGTATGCACTATAACACGCCTTTATAGTTGCTCTAAACTTATGGGTAATGTTTGTGACCTGTTGGTTCACCCCAACCAAAGGTAACGAGAATTTTTCCAGTTTTAAATTCAGCTTATTTGCCAAATTTCTCGAAATGAGGTTACTTTGGCTTCCGGAATCTAATAATGCCCTGCACATGTGAACTTTTTTCTGTTCATCGAAAATGAAAACTTTTGCGGTTGATAGAAGAACTAGCGGGTTTGTATTCAATTTCACGTATGTCGCGTGAGCCGTTATTGTGTTCACAGCCTTAGCTTCCTGTGAGCCTAACACGTTTTGTGCCGGTGTTTGTGTCGAGTTATTTGCCTCAGTCGATGATTTTGTTCTTTGATCGAATGAATTATTATGCAATAATGTACTATGCTGCAAAATGCACTTTTTGCACATTGATGACCTGCAGTCTGCTTCATTATGACCGGACGCAGACAGTTTACGCACAATCTACGCGACTTGACTTGAGCGTACCTGTCCGGGACTGACAATTTAAGAAATTCTGAACAATTGAAAATATAATGTGCTTGCTGACAAAAATAGCATTTTATAGAATTTTTATTACCACTATACAACGAAAACTCTTGATTTACTTTATTGTGACGCGTATGCGCTTGTGAAAGCTGGTTTGACTGTTTTGATTTTCTTTCACCTGATTCTAGTGTGAAGCACTTTTTATTGAGGAATTTCATGATTTGATCTAATGTAGGAATAGTATCCTCGTCATCCAATGATTTCTCCCATTCGCGATTCGTGATCTGATCTACTTTTGATCTCCTTGACTGGCAATTTCTTTTTTTGTAAAATGTTCACATGCCTATGTAAACAGTCCGAAATTTCTCTCAATAGCGCAGCTGATTCCTTTGCATTTATGTGACTATTTACTATATGCCTTTTTCGTTGATATCGTTGAGTCAAGAGATCCCATACTATAACATAATTGTCATTTGTCATTTCGTAAGTTTGTATTAATTTCAATGGTTCCTCCTTCAATGAGGATCGTAAATAATGAAATTTTTGCATATTTTTTAACGTTGCATTATTGTGAATAAGACTCACAAATTCATCGAGAAAGGTTCAAATTTTCCTGCAAAAACAGGTAGATTCAATCTAGGCAGATTAACGTTCCTCAACGAACCTAATCTGCATTGATATTCGTGTTTAGTAAATCTACATTCAATGATTCAACCGATTTATTTGTCAATGATTTCACTAAATTTTTTGCCGGCGAGATTATAGAATATAAATTGTTTTCAATATCTTCCCTAACCTCCTCCTCGTTACTATCCAAGCATTCCAACTTGGACTGAATAACCTCGAATTCATCGAAATGTTTGTTAATTTTACCGAGCCTACAGTCTATCTGTTCGATATCATTTTGATTTGAAGTATCATCCATAAAACTTTTAAAACGAGTCAACTAAGATCTGATGATACCTCGTCTTTGCCTTAATTCTTTAATTTCTTCCTGATTTCCCTGCATAATTATTTCGTGAACTTAACTATTTCCTGAATACGACTCTAACACGAATAAATTGACCAAAACTAGGATAGGTAATAGGAAAACGAGAATTGAGAAAATATGAGGACTTACTTGGCGATTCTTGAATACGTGTATGTCGTCTTCTTCGGCGCGTTCTTGCGTGACTGGACTTGTTTGCTTCACTTCTTCCTTCTTTACGTGTGATTTACCTTTTCTTGTACGTGCACATCCGGTTCGTTTGGACCATAATATGTTTACGGGTGCACTGGTTTGAATTAAAGTAGACTGTATCGTTTGATAAACTTTATTTGCGATAAATTGTTACACTGAATTGTCTCTCTGCGACGTCCACTACTCTCTTGCTGTCGCAGTACTGACTTCGCCTCTCAGAGATCTGCACCTGCAGACGTACACCCCGCGAATTGGATCACGTGATATGTCCCTGCTGTGGCGTAGCTAGGCGTAACTTCTTTGGCAGGAATCTTTTCAGTTTGTTCACTGTAAACTTGAGCAACCTTCATAGCCATCGTTTGCAGTTGAGACATGAGGTGTGTATTCCTTTATGAACTGAATTGACAAACAACAATCTTGAATAGGTCACTTAAACATGATTTCTGATGGCCATTTTTTTTAACAACTTGAGAGGTTTTTGAACATACGAAAACCGTTGACACCTCTGTCAACCAGCTCTCGCCCTTGACCTTGGATCCCGATCTCGCCTCACTGATGCCGCCTGGTTGGTTCTGTAGTTCTACTGTTTCCATTTACTACCTGGTTATTATTCCTAGTTTTGGGAAATGGGGTCACCAATGTAGTTCTTTATGGACTGAATTGACAAACAACAATCTTGAATAGGTCACCTTAATACGATTTCTGATAACCATTCATTTTCAACAACTTGAGAGGAACTTCCGAAAACCGTTGACACCTTTGTCACCCAGCTCTCGACCTTGACTCACTAGGTCCTTTCGTTTGCATAGAAAGTGTAGCACTTTCCTGCACTCGGTGTAGATATTCTATAGTATATCTACACTGAGTGCAGGAAAGTGCTACACTTTCTATGCAAACGAAGGGACCTCTACTATAGAATATCTGCACCGAGTGCACGAAAGTGCTTCACTTTCTATGCAAACGAAAGGACCTCTTGATTCCAATCATGATGTTTTTTACATCATGATCCCAATCTCGCCTCACTGATGCAGCCTGGTGGGTTCTGTGGTTCTCCCGTTTTCCATTTACTTCCTGATGATTATTTCTAGTTTTGGGAAATGCTCCTACAGGTGTTTGAACCTTTCCCGTGACGAAACTTTCTGAGCAACCGAACATTCAATAAGTGGAACTCGCTTTCCACGAAACTTTAGTCTCACCTTTCTGTGAGTATGTTTTGGTGATCACGCATAATTTTTTATTTAATTTTCTCCCGTTTTGATAGCTTAGGACTCTTACCTGCACTTTCCCATCTTTCAATATTGATGATGTATTTGATGAACTGTTATTCGGCCTCGTTTCAGAAAAACGCGAAAGTTTGCACGTTGGAATCTTCGAAGGAATTATTGAATTTCAATATAATGTCGACAGTAGTTTTTTCAATTATTGAGGAAATAGAGCCCAAATTCCAAATATTATTTTTCCTCCATTTCCGAAAATGCACGTCCAATCGAGATAAAACATCCTCTACATTTCAGTGGAACCTTACGAGCAGTTTTGGAATTCATACATTCAGCAAACAAAAATTACATTCTTTGAAAAAAAAATTGTTTTTTCACTTAATTGTGTAAGTTGATAGATCTTTCCGATGAGTTCACGAACGTCTTTGATACCAGAAGAATGCTCCCTATCATTTCTCCTCAACACGAAGTTAGAATAGTGATCTCTTTAGTTGTCAGTTCCTTGAAGCATTGCCTAAGTACCTATAGCGAATACCAACTGTTTTTGTATTGGAAGTTCTCATTCAATAAATGGGTTCATCAGATTTCCTCTCAAACCCTCAATCAGTGAAATATTTCATTTCTTCTTCATTTTTTTGACATACTTCATTTTCATTATTGGTATAATTATCAGCAGTAATTTCCCTAGGACATTGATAATTGACGAAATAATTTTATGACAATTGAAAGCTCGTTCCTTCTAACAGCCTGCAGCCGAGGGCTATTACCGAGCAAAGTGCTCGAGGAATTTGTCATGAAATTATGAGGCATTTGTCGATCTCCGAGGGGTGTTCGGAAAAATTTTTTGAGCGTTGTCAAACTCAATTGTTTTGTCAAATTGGTTGATAATTGCACTGAATCCCAATATCTATCGGTTGTAATTGTACAAGTGCATAAAAATTACCGATAATTCTGAAAGAAAGCGTGTTATCTAAAAATTGCATGAGTATATTTTCATATTTCTTCGAAAGAGTCCGAAAAAAATGGCTCTTTCTCACCAAAATATGAAAATCAACGAATGCAATTTCAATAAGATAACATGCTTCAATATAAAATTAATTGGTCATTTCTATGCACGAGTGTAATTCATTTAAATTATTCACGAATGAAAAAATATTGAATGATAAGAAATATTTTCTTTGGCCTCTCAAAAATCTATGAACTGTCGCAATATACAGGGTGCGTATTCAAGTTGTACATTAATTTTAACCATAGGTTCCTCACATCAAATGAAACACTTTTTCATTCGCCATCATTTCAGATTCGGCTCAAGTAAAAATTTATAAGCATTTAAATATTTCTCAATGTGCTAATTCACTCCTGCGCTTTGTTTGCGGGTTCAACACAGATATCTCTTACGGTAATCTCTTTTGGAATATAACAAATCCAATGTTTTAAATTCAAAGAAACGAAATTGACAAAACTCATTTCACTTAATTGTTATGATTTGGTGCTTTTTGCGATATTATCGCAAGGAAAACATTTCACCTCACCGGACTAGAAACACTGATCTTCGACTTGATATTCATGCAATATCCAATTTCATTTCACTATAAAATTATACAGAATTCCATCCTCCCCATTCTCGAATTGAAAACTACATAATTATCCTTATTTTCACCATATTCATAAAAATATTCATCAACTTACCTAAACATATTAATTGAACTATATGGAAAGTCTGGTCCATAAACATGAAGACATAGCCATAAGCCTCCCATATCTGTGGTCTCATCCCAAAAAAGTATAGACTTAATATAAGTATATTAGTTCTCTGCGAAATAGATGAATATTTCTACGTATTCTATGGTCCGGATAAACATGAACGGAGTTTAATTTATGACATTTACTAGGTTAGGAGCGGATCCATAAATAAGAATAATAATATAATAATAAAATGAGGCAATGCCTTGAATTTCATCCTGTTTTATAACATTCAACGTTGTATATCTTGAAAACGGTGTGTTTAGGGAGAAAATATAAGTAATAATTGAGTATTTTGAAATCATTGATAATTTTTATAATGACATAAAATAAACCAATACTTGCATTCTTTATGCTGATTTCGAATAGTTTTATGAATCGGCGAGTATATAACTCGAAAACTGTTCACCAAAATTCATCTCATTCGAAGTTACCATATCAAAACTACAAAAAAAATTGATTTTGTTGCATATGCAAACATCCTGTATCTCTTTACTGGAGCCGAATCTGGAAAATGGATAAATGGAAAAAGTGTTTCATTTGATGAGAGGAATCTATATTTAAAATAAATGTTCAACCTGAAGACTCCCCTATATATACATATACTGTCCGATACTTTGCTATTTTTCTCCCCATTTTTTATTAATCCCCGACCAACTGTACTAAGCATTCATCGAAACGAGACATTAGTTGAGTTCCGATATTCCTTGCCAGTACTGGCCAGTATCAGTAATTTCGGAACGCTTCGTACTGATACGAACAGTTACCAAAGCAGTGCCAGTAAAATCAACTGTCAAAATTTACTGGCCAGTACTGGCCAGGAATATCGGAACTCAACTATTATTAGACACTTTGAAGTTGACCTGTTTGTATTATTTGTGTTGCCAATGAAACAGGATGTTTTCGCGATGCAATTTGCGCTCTGCAGTGCAATTACCGTTGTAATTTTTCTATAATTGCATTACTGTCATGAGTAGTTCTATGCATGAGGAAAGCATTCAGTGTAATGTTGACATGACTGGGTAAAATAATGATGTCAATAAAACATATTGTGGTCATCTGTGATCGTTCGATTTGAAGCTATACACATGATGACGTATTAAGGGAGGTTGTGTGTCGTTTGTACAATGATTGTAGATTATTCTGACGCTATTTATTTTATTCACACACTATCAAAAATAAGTTATTATTTTGTTTTTTATTTCCAATACGGTATAGGTAGAGGCTACCAGAATGAAATTTCTCTTCAATTGAGATTTATATTCAACTGGAACTGAAAAAATATACTCAGTAAATTATGAAAAATCTAGAGAAGCTTTCATGCTTGCTTGTTCAAATAAAATGCGAATGCGTAAACGTAATTTTTTTCATCGATATTTGCAGAGCTGGACTGTAGCATAATTGGGGAAGTCAAATTAATAAATGTTATGAATTGGTATAGTCCACCGAATTATTCCGCAGGAATACCCATTCGATATATTATTTTCCAATATCTACAAAAATAGAAATCCAATCCAATTAGAACTTGTTACTTTGTTGCAAAATTCCAGCAAAATGTAACTGATATTTGCTGGGATATAAATTTCAGACCTTTTTCGAAATTTTCCACTTGCGATAGAATACAAGCGAATCTTTTCGTAATAAGTCTGCTTGACAATAATAAATATATTTTCACAATAATTTTCAAAATACTCATCAAATCGTTCGAAGGTCAAGCATTTGGTTGAAAAATGATATCCTGGACATATCTATAATTTTTTCTTTCCAGTGATACAATTCCGGAGAAATTATGCATGAGTATTCTGCATTCATCTTGCACATATACCAACTATAAGTTTTCATCAGTAGTGTTCGAGATATCGAGGAAACCATATTCCAGATAGCTGTAACTCTGGAAGTTTTGAGCGGAAATGCCCACTAACGAACTGAGCAGAGGTTTCAGGTTCTAAACTTACTCGGTGAATGTCAAAACCCAATTTCAGTGAGCGCAAATTCAATCGTTTGAGGACGTTTTCGTACAAAACTCAATAATTACAGATATTTGGGCAAAATCATAAAACGCGCATGTTCTCAAATATGGGCGAGTGAACCTACTAGTAGAAATGCAATCCCACATTCTCTATCACAAATTTATTTCCTTTATATAGACAGATAGATAGAAATTTATTGGTGATTATTACAAATATAACATTGCTTTCAGAGAGAAGAGAAGCTTACACGAAGTCAACGTCACCCAGAGTCAAATTAAAATATTCGTCAACAGAATAAAACACCTTAACTGCCAACATTTTTTTAATTTTAGCTTTGAACTTAATTATTGGCAGATTTTTCACCCCACCAGGAAGTCTATTTATTGAGGACATCTAATTTAAATATCTTGTTTATACTGAATGAGAACTTGCCAAAGGTGAAAATGTATGCCTCTTTTGCCGATCAAACACTAACCGTCATTTTCAAAAAAATTTTGACGTCCTATCAACTCACAGTTGAGGTTTGCATTCGATGGTTGGGTTGGAAATGAACTGAAATCTTGGAAATATAATATCAATTTGCTTATTGACCAAATAAAGTTTTAGTGAAAATATCAAATTGTGTCATTTATGGTGGCATAGTCATCGCAGAATGAAATAGAACAGGCGCACAAAAATGGTGATTTTGAGTTTTATAGTTTCCCAAATGAATTAATATTTGTGTGCACGAAGGATTCAAGCTTGTGGTAGACAAGAAAAAATGATCTGAAGAATGGTGAGTTGATTTATGAATGGTTGATAAAGATAATCGTGCAGTCATGGTGTCTTTTATTCTGTGACCACTATGCCACCGATAACAGTGCTTTGAGTTTTCAAGTTGCTGACATCACTTTCGAAGGCATACAATAATCGATTTCTGTTTCGAATTCATGCTCATCACAATTCACACCTTATTCAATTGGTTTGAACTGGAACTAGTGAAGGCCATAATTTACTCATAACGGTATATATACTTTTTCGGACCGCTTCATTGGGATTTTAGTGCAAAAAACCTCATAAATGATATCGGCACAAGAGCAATTTGCTATAGATTCAAAATGGCGCAGGAGCTGTATCAGTCCTTCCTTTGTTATTGTGAAACTTTTATGAAAATGCTCGAAAACGGCAAGAGTCAGAATTCTCTAGTTAACTTCTCAGTTTTTTCTTGCAGCTTCTCTCCAAAGAAGTCAAAAGTTCGTCCGAATTTCACTAATTCGAGTTTGAGCTTGCCACGTATCACACCTCATTCAATTACCATAGTAAAGAACTAGTGAAGGTCATAAATTAACTTTTCAGTGACAGAAATCGGTTTCGGACCGATCAATTGAAATGTTGGTGCAAAATAACCTATACTCCATTCACTTTTATAATGTAGCCCGGTTGGCCATGATTTAGGTTTATCAAGTTTTTTCCCTTAAAACTGACGCAGGTTGGCACTCATGAAATATCGGCAATGTCAAAGGACGTTGCCAAATTTCAATTTCTACTATTATCAATATCAATCGATTCTAGATTTCTAAATCTCAGCATAATAACGCTTGCATACTAAAAATGCCGAAGGTAGTTTTGAAGAAGCAGAGGCAAAGTATCAGGAAGTGCTATGTCGAATTGAAATCTGCTTATTCTGATACTGACCCTGATAACTTGGAATCAATAATTCAACACAAGCTATCCAACATTTTCGACGTATGTGAGTGAAAACCAAGGAATTATATTTTATATGAATAGATATTTATTTTTTAGCTGCACATCAACTCAATAAGGAAGATTTTAAGTGAAAGAGACGACAAAGAATTTCCTTCTATTGGAGCACCCAAAATGACACTGATTACAGACTTTATTTTGAAAAAAGATCTGCAACGACAAATTTGGAATTATAATTTGAGAAATGAACACTTTTCGATTAATACACTATATATAGTTTTACTGCAGGGTTATTCGGGTGCTTTTATTTTTTTTCTAATGAACTCTCACAAAGTAACGAATTACTCTATCCATCATTTTTCAGTAAAATTCCAAAACACTCGATTCTTGATTTCCGTACAAGAAAAAAGCATAACATTCGCCAGGTCTTTGGAATTATTGAATTCAAATAATATTTTCTCAATTTCATTACTTTATCAATGTAGATTGACATTTGAAAAATAAGTAATTACTACGACCTCTTTGTAGAGAGGACAACGTTGCATAGTTATCTGACAGGAAAATGACTATAACCTAACATTTTCAAAATATACACGGTGAAATCTGTCACGATGTCATGGCCAACCGGGCTACATTATAAAAGTGAATGGAGTATAGTAGAGTATATCTGCACAAAATGGCGCATGAGCCTGAATCGATCAGGTACTGTGTCGATTTTGAGGATGTTTTGATAATACTTGGAATCTTCGACAGGTCACTTTCTTAACTTTAATTGTTAGGTTTATCTCACAACTTTCTTCCAAGGAAGTCGCAATGTCGTCCGAATTTTTCTACTCCAAGTGCCAGCTCGCAACGATTCACACCACCAATAAATATAATAAGTGGTGAAAGACTCCACTTTGAACAGAGGACGGTTCCTCAGAGTTGTCGATCCATTCGCTGCAAATGAGTTTTTGAATTCATAAATCCACGTACTCATAGGCAGGCGGCTTGCTTAGCGTTTAGAGCAGAGCGGCCGGTCGCGAAAGTTCTTGAACGTTCGTTTAATATGCTCCCCGCTAGGTGACTCGCTAGGCTCTAGGCGCTAAGCAAGCCACCTGCTTAAGCCTGCATGGCGATAGGAAAGGTTTGATTTCAATGTTCATTTTCGAAAATTAAATATTGGACCTTTGATTAATATTATCGAAATTGATTCTGAAGAGGAAACCACTAGGGTGATCTCAAATACGCGGACTCATAACTGTGCTTGTGCTATAGTTTGGTAAAATCCACAAAATTTTGACCACATTATCATTGCGCTCTGGTGCGCTTCTGAGGAGATTATAATGTTTATCCAAGAATGAAAAGTTGACATTTCCAGAATAATACAGATACAAGTAAAATACAACCGCACATAGAGTAAAAAACATACTTGAGGAGGATACAATGTGACTCACTAAGAATATATACGTTAAAACTTGATACATCGTGAATTGATTCGAGGTCACGCACATTTGGTTCACAGAAATTGTTCGAAGAGAATGTAAAATTTTACTAATGCAAAGGCGAGGTCCGATAATTTAAATTAACTATGTATTCCTTCAAGCACTTACATTTTGATCGAATAGTATATTGCCACATTTGTCTCTGCGACTATTTGTTTATTTGATTTTTCCTCTGTTCTTGTTCACGATATTGTTTTTTATGGATATTCTGGTGTAGAAAAGAGGCCAGGGATAATGGAATAATGTCACAGCCGAACTCCTACCTTCAGAGTAATTATATTAATCAAATTTGCACTATAAATACTTTTATTGCAATCTCTATTACTTTCATACAGGATAAATCTTAACAGGAACGGCAGACTACATTGCCGATCCAAAAAAAAAACAGCAATAAGGTTATCTTCATTTACCTTCTCTCATAATCTGATTCTGAAACTTCCAGTCGAATTAACGAATCAGCTGTGTGGGAATACTTAAAGATCAGGTATGTTATGTCTTAATAATACGCAGTTCCAATATTGCATCTTAGTTCCTGGATAGTGACTTTAATTAGTGTTGCGCTGGATTTCGACACAATTTCAATTTCAGAATTTTTTTTCATACATCTCATCTTGAAATAAAGTACTAACATTATTTTTATTATTATTATTTTCCGTCTTTTCTCGGTATTACGGTTATATTCAAGCATGATCCCAGGAACCTCAGTTCAGGATGGAATCATACTAGGTGTTACGTTTTAGTTATTGCATGAACTTTTTGACAGTGTGACAAGTACCTTGTATGACAGACTTTTGATGCCGTTAAGTTTCCACTGGCTCTTAAGTTCGACTGCTAGTTCCGAATATTTAGAGCGTCCGCACACGGGTCGACGCGATGTGGCCGACGAGATGTGCTCGACTCGAACAGTGCGACGTCGGAAAGTTCGTACGTCATAAGTTCCGAGTTCATTCAATATTGACCATAGATAGAGCCGATTTAAAAATCAGCGCGTCAAAAGAAGGTTGTCAATTCGTAGAAGACTATTTTTTAAAGTTTAATAATTATTTTGCTCAGGGGCTGATTTCGATCATTTTTTTGCGTTGGGTTCAGTATGACAACGAGGTGGTCCCTCTTTAGAATAAAATATACAGGGCAGTCCTAAGAGACATAAAACTGCATAATTACTTCATTCGTTGGCATCACCAACTTTCTATTGAATGAATTGGTAGGAAATTTCCTACCTACGGCAGGATATTTATGGCAAAATACACAGGGTGTATCAAGAAGTTAATTTCCACAATTCTTCTGTTTATGGATATATTTTGATGATATCCCTTGGTTTGCATTCAGTATGGCTTCAGGGTGGGCTAATTTCAGAATGAGATATAAGGGATGTCTCAAAATATTTATTAGAACTATTCTCCTGTTTATATTTCCATTTTGATGATTTATCTTCCTCTGTGTTCCGTATGGCTCCACAGTGGTTTGATTTTCGAATGAGATATACAGGTTGTTCCAAAAATAATCTAGAAAAGCACAAACGAGAGGTCAAGAACTGTTACGTGATAGCTCAAATTCCTGAACAAAGTGGTCACTTATTTACGTTGACCCTGCCAATTGCAACTTCACTTTCTGATGGAAAGATTTGGCGTTCTTCTTTTCTAATGGTTCACACGAAATTTTGTATGAACCTTCAATCTGTCATTTTTCAATCAAATACTATATTTAAATTTGATCCGATCATTAGTTTTGGAAATATTGGGAAAATAAAAATTTAAATTGGCATGTCTACGAATCATTAGGACGGTTTCAACCAATCACGAATCCGGCCTTCGTAATTAACAAGCCCGAAACCTACTCTAAAATATTATATTATAAATAATTATTATGGGTCTCAAAGAAGCTCATTTCGGAAATGATTGTGATTAGGGCTGGCCAAACCACCGATCATAAACACAATAACTACCGAAATAATCTACTCAGGGACTTTATAACTGCAGAACAGGTTTGGAGTTCAATAAAGAAGGCAGAATTAGCGAATTGGCTATGTATATTCACAAAATGCAGGTATATCCATTGAAAATTATATTTTTCTAATATCTCCAAAAATACGGTAGAAATCGAATTGAAATCAAGAACTTGATGTGAATATGAGAGCTTGAAGGTTTATGCACAATTTCGTGAGTAGCAAACTATGATAACAAGGAAATGAGGGAGAAACTTATATTTTTTCCGATCTCCGAATATAAATATCCAATCAAATTGAAAATCGACACATTTTGTTAAATAGTGACCTCGAGGTTCGTGCTTAACTTTATTGTTTTTTTTGTGTTCATATATTTATCTCGTACAATTAGGTAAATGATGAGGGATTTTTGCTGCATTGATCGCATGAAAAATGTGAATTATACGAAGCTAGACGTATAAATTGGTGAGCATCTACGCATTAGATGATAGTTTTACGCGCATGTCCTAGGAAACTAGAGTGAATAATTCCATCACAGAAGTCTGATATTTTGCACCGAAAATAGTTTTGAACGACTAGGTAGGACTCACATATGAAGAATTTTTGGTCATTTGTAATTTATCTGTTTGATCAGTCGTTAGTTGGACCCGAAATACAGAGAATATTTGATCAATATCGATCTAATGATTTCAGCGGTATATGCTTCGACATATATCCTTTGTCTAAGGATATATGCATTCGAGATTTTATTTCACTAGTATTACCAAATATCAAATGGAAATAAAGGTATATAAATAAAGGTATATCGCTAGGAAATGAGATTCGAATATTTGAATATAAATCCCTGACTTTTTTATTTTTCTTGTGGTACGATTTCCACGAAAGGTATTTGACAACAAACTACCAAGTTTCCTTTGATCGAATCAGCATTCAGATGTGCTCTCTAGCCTGGAAATTTTAAATCGCTGACGTTTTTCCTTTGTAAATCATCGTGATAGAGGACGGACGCGCCGAATGCAGAATTAATTTTGACCCTAAAACTTTCCATAAATGTGTCGATATTAATAGAATTCACATTCATTTATTCATCCATATGAGCAAAGAATTGTTCAAGCTTGTGGCTGAAAATTCCAGAAACCAGACTTCTGGACATAAGCACGCTGTTATCGAGCTACCTGGAACATGCGCTCAAAAATGACGCCTCATTGTTATTTTGGATAATAAAATTCGATTTTTTTACGAACTATATATTTTTTTGTGGCGAGACGAGAGTTCAATTCATTCGAGGAGGTAAGGATAATAAGAATTCACATTTTTATTATGAATTCAGTATTATCCAACATAGTATTTTCCTTGCTTTAGGACGAAATCGGGCAATCAATAGAAAGATTCCATCATTACATGTATTTATATGAATAATTCCAAGTCATGAGGCCTCAAAATCATGTTGAAAATAATAAAAAACATATTTGTATCGTTTCGTTATATCGGAAAGCTAGCGACGTACGAACCTCTCGAACTTTCTGCTTCCATGCCAGTCGCGTGAAACGAGGCATGCGAACGGAACTCAAACGTACGTTTCGAAACGAGCCGTGTACGGTGCCACCTTGAATTGCTTGGGAAGCCGATTCGAGAGACGGGACTGGATCGCTTCGAGCGCATCGGATCGACCCGTGTGCGGACGCCCGACGTGTGAATCGTGCAACCCGTGTGCGGCGTTAGCTTGAATTTCCTGGGAAACCGCATAGAGAAACGTGGCTGGAAACGCGTCGAGCACATCGGATCGACCCGTGTGCGGACGCTCTTAGAGCGTCCGCACACGGGTCGACGCGATGTGGCCGACGAGATGTGCTCGACTCGAACAGTGCGACGTCGGCAAGTTCGTACGTCATAAGATCCGAGTTTATTCAATATTGACCATAGATAGTGCAGATTTCAAAATCAACGCATCAAAAGAAGGTTGTCAATTCGTAGAAAACTGTTTTTTAAAGTTAAATAATTATTTTGCTCAGGGGCTGAATTCGATGATTTTTTTTGCGTTGGGTTCAGTATGACAACGAGTTAGTCCCTCTCTAGAATGAAATATACAGGGCAGTCCTAAGAGACATAAAACATATACAGGTTGTTCCGAAAATAATATAGAAAAGCACTGACGAGAGGTCAGGAACTGTTACGTGATAGCTCAAATTTCTGAACGAAGTGGTCACTTATTTACGTTGACCCTGCCGATTGTAACTTCACTTTCTGATGGAAAGATTTGGCGTTCTTCTTTTCATATGGTTCCCACGAAATTTTGAATGAACCTTCAATATGTCATTTTTCTATCAAATACTATATTTAAATTCGATCCGATCATAAGTTTTGAAAATATTGGGAAAATAAAGCTGGACGTATAAATTTGGTGAGCATCTATGCATTAGATGATAGCTTTTAGGTGCATATCCTAGGAAACGAGAGTGAATAATTCCATCACAGAAGTCTGATATTTTGCATCGAAAATAGTTTTGAACGATTTGGTAGGACCCACATATGAAGAATTTTCGGTCATTTGCAATTTATCTGTTTGATCAGTCGTTAGTTGGATCCTGAATACAGTGAATATTTGATCAATATCCGTCTAATGACTTCAGCGATATATGCATTCGAGATTTCATTTCGCTAGTATTTCCAAATATCAAATATAAATAAAGGGATATCGCTAGGAATGAGATTCGAATATTTGAATACAAATCCCTGATTTTTTCATTTTTCTTGTGGTACGATTTCCACGAAGGTATTTGACAACACACTTCTAAGTTTCATTTGATCGAATCAGTATTTCCCGAGTTATCTAGGACATCAAAGCAAAATCATCGCATTCAAATGTGCTCTCTAGCCCGGAAATTTCAAATCGTTGGCATTTTTCCTTTGTAAATCATCGTGGTAGAGGACGGACGGGTCGACAGAATTGATTTTGACTTGACCAAAACTTTTCATACATGTGTCGATATTAATCGTTTAAGCTTTTGGCTGAAAATTCCAGAAACCAGACTTGTGGACATAAGCACGCTGTTATCGAGCTACCTGGTACATGCGCTCAAAAATGACGTATCATTGTTATTTCGGATAATAAGTTTCGATTTGTTCAAGAACTGGTCCGAGCACATACAACGGCCGTGATTTTCTCTAGTTTTCATAGGTTAAAATATAATATAATTATTTTTTTGTGCCGCGATAGCCTTCAATTCATTCGAGGGGGTAAAGATAATAAGAAATCACAATTTTAATTATGAAGTCAGTATTATCCCACATAGTATATTTCTTGCGCGAGGACGAAATCAGGCAATCAATAGAAAGATTCCATCATTAAATGTAATTATATGATCAATTCCAAGACAGATTATGCATGAGCCTCAAAATCGTGTTGAAAATAATAAAAAAACAGATTTATATTGTTTCGTTATATCGGAAAGCTAGCGACGTACGAACCTCTCGAACTTTCTGCTTCCATGTCAGTCGCGTGAAACGAGGCATGCGAACGGAACTCAAACGTACGTTTCGAAACGAGCCGTGTACGGTGCCACCTTGAATTGCTTGGGAAGCCTTTTCGAGAGGCGAGACTGGATCGCGTCGAGTATATCGGATCGACCCGTGTGCGGACGCCCGACGCGTGAATCGTGCAACCTGTGTGCGGCGTTAGCTTGAATTGCCTAGGAAACCGCATAGAGAGACGAGGTTGGAAACGCGTAGAGCCCATCGGATCGACCCGTGTGCGGACGCTCTTAGAGGTTCTTTCGCTGTACGTCTTGTTCAAATTATGCGTGAGTGGGGCTCCAATATCTATCAGTATGGCACATTTCATTTTCTTGATTATGATCGTTGGATCTGGTCTATTATGGGCTCTTGTGTTTGCTGTATGGAGAGTTCTGTCGTAGTAGATTTTAAAATCCTCAGTTTCTAGGACTGGATATTATTATCATTATTATTATTATTATTATTATTATTTTTTCATCACCATATATCGGGGAATTCGACCAACTGCCGGACGACAAATCTTCAAAGCAGTCATTATTATTATTATTATTATTACTATATCTTCCGTTTCTCGCCAAGATATTCGCCAGAAGGTGACGTAGCTTGAATTCAAATTAGTTTAACATCTATACTGATTGATTACGCTGTGAATTAGCCATTTATCAACATCAAAAAGAGCAACTGATGGGTATTTTAGTGGGTCAATCCAATTGATCAATGGTAAAAGACGAATCTATAGCTTAAAATAATCGATGGTTTGCACTAGTCATTTCTGAAAGCTCAGATGCTGATGCCTATTGAGTTCGCCTGCTTTTTCATATCTTTTTCGTTATTGAATATCAGATATTATATTGCTGATTGTTAACGTGGATGATTTTGAAATGATTTTTCATCCGATATTATTTATTTGATGTAATAGATTATGAGATATCAAGACTGCACTGAATGAATGCATTCTGGTTTCCGTTTGTTTTATGTATCATACTTAGAAACCGAATAATACTGATAAATGTTCTACTCTCATCGATGATGCTTCCACTTTGCTGCTTATGCTAAGATATAAATATTACACTTATGTTTTCAGTTCAAACCCAATTAAGACCATCGCATATTCTCATAGTTGTAGTTGCCATCTTCAACGAATCCATTGATGATAGATCAACCAATTCGATTTCTTAATGTTCAAAATGATGAGGGAGCGCTTTATTGAATTGATACATGGAAGAGACCAGAAGTCGGCAATCCATCTACAGGCCAGGGCCACTCGATTTCAAAATGAATCGAGGAGGTTCACACTTCGACAGAAATTCTATAAATGTCATACATTTATATCGAATATTCGAAATTATTTTGACAGTTCTAACAATCAATCAAAGCTTGCCATTGAAAATCATTGCATTCAGTGCAAATATCAATCACTATGACAAACACGATAAAGTTGGACTGACGGTTGTCCAACTATCGTTTATCCGCCGAATATCCTTCGGGCCGTATTTATAGTTACTACTTGAGTATTCCCTCGTCCTTGAGGCATCCTTACAAGTGATGTTTTGTAGCCACCTAAGGTTGCCTTCAGTTCTCCTAGAATACAAGGAAGGTAAAACTTCGGACTATAGAAAAGACACTTTGGAGGCGACCTTCGGTAAGGCATCCTTGCGGAAGCCTTCAAGAAACGACTTAAAATAAGGCCCTTGAATATTGACAAATTCATCATAATTTTATGGCAAATTCCTCAAGCGCTTCACCTGGTAACAGTCCTCAGCCTTCCTCTTCGGACTATAACCAAGGAACAAACTTTAGATTGTCATAAAATTGAATACAAAATTTTGACTTTGAACCTCTTATCGAACTTTCATTCGGGAAATTTCAAAATGAGAAACACGCAAATTTGTTGGAAAATTATAAGAGAAGTTTATGCATGCCATTGGAATCTGATTTTCAAGAATATATGTGAAATGTTTGCTTTCATGTTTTCACTGAAATGATCATGTGTGAAGTGAGAAAAATATTTAATTCTCCTCTTATTGAGGAGTGAAAAGGTTTTTCCGCGTAATGGTGTATTGGCAAAAATTGTAATGAATTGCTGAAAAAGATTTGTGATTCATTCAGATTCGATAACAAACTGCCATAATGTTTTTGTTGCTGCATTGAATTGTCAGTATGTTTTTCACTTTCGTGCATCTTTCGATAAAAAAAGTAGATGAGTAGAGATGGAAAGAAGATATTTTGTTCCGTTGCTCTTACGACATAAAAAAGAAGCAGTCCACTTTCCAGGACTTTCCTGTGGAATTGCAGGAATGAATTCATGAAACTTGATGAAAAATATAATTAAATTGAATTATGAAATTGGAAAAGATATATATGTCAAGTGAGAAACAAGCTCTGAAGAATTCATCGAGTCTAGGACAAATAAATTGTATCGAAATATGGTAAAGATTAAAACAGATTTCTTCTTTGTGGTGAGCCAGTCACATCTACGCTCCAAATTTTCGATGAATTCTACACTTCTCGAATGAAATTCTATGGAGCATCTTTTGCACTTTTCAATTGATAATCGGGATTTTCATAATTCAATTAATGAGTTTGTTCCGTATAGAAAAAAGATAGCATTTAGGTTGGGAATAAAACATTGTTATACACTGAGAAAAATGGGTCAATTAAACTTTTTACCTGGGTAAAATTTAATTATAGCACATACATTAGGACAATAGTGGCGAGTATATTCGTTTACCTTAACTGTCGATTGTATAGTTAATGAGCAAATTATTACGGTTATTAAAGAGTATAATAACGGAAAGACTTCAGATGAATGTTTAGTATCCTGTAATGTGTGTTTAATTATCTCAAGAATAAATTTTGATAGATATGTGTTTGATAACTGCAAATAAGCAGTTACTTACAGCCACAAAAATGATTGCAACCGTAAGATTAATGATGAATTGAATAGTCTAATTCGGCTATGTACGGCATTTTCGATTAACGCCGGAGTCAAACGAATTTCCCTCATGCTGGTCGGCGGTCGCCAGATCCTGTCCATTCTCCAATCTGTATGGGGTGTGAGGAAAAGGAACTTGTTAACTTTGATCGATATCGCAGTTCGATAAGTTGTAAGATTACTGTCGGTATAAAAGTTGAATTTTTTGCTGTTATCCTGTGTTTGTGTTGGTGCAAATCCGTAAGTAATTCAATATCTATATTTATACTCAAAAAATGTAGGTACTATACGTAAGATTCCACGATGATCTTGGGTCCTCTCGAGACCCCATAAGGATGCTGTTTCACATTTATGTAGAAATATAAAACATAAGACATCATTTGGAACGAGGCATTTTTTCTGATATAATTTATCTGAAGTTGATTGGATATATCGCTATTTTTTCATAAAACAGATGTTCTTTATTTTTAAATTCCCTCGACTTGATCAGTTGTATCAATATTGCTTCATTTCATGTGGAAGATGTTTGATTATTCTTAAATTGCATAAAATAAATGTTTTTATGTTTTCCTATATTTGTATCTATATATGTTGATTTGTGATATGTTTTAACTTCAATATCAAAGATTTGATGTCATATGGATTTAAGTTTTAACATTTATTAAATGTTTTACTATGCAGGGTGAGTCAGTTGTTTGTAGCAGGACTTCACCATCAGATAAAAAACTGTTTTTATCTCTGAAAGTTCCTATAAACATGTATTGCAGCAAGAAGCTCCATTTACAATATACCTACAAAATTATACGTCAAATTGTCAATGCCAACTGAGTTTTTAAATGAAATGATTTGCATACTCCCTGTATCTACGACAATGACAACACTACGAACTTAATTTTTTCTCAGGAATGTCAGTGGAAAACTTAGTATTATAGTTTTATGCACCAATAAAATTGATATGTTTCCGAACGGTACGATAGCAAAATAAAAAATCATATATTTTTTTAATCTTTGCCATCCTGTATCTTGTAAATGGGGCTTCTTACGATTAATGTTTATATTAACCTTTAGTGATGAAAAACAGTCGTCTATCTGTTGTTCTATCTGTCTATTCTTCTACAAGTAACAGACTCATCCTGTATATTATGGTTTATTCAATGTTTCACTATATTTTATATTTATACATTCTTATATTGTTAATAAATGAGTTCTGTTTCAGAATGTATGTTTTTTTATTTATTTTGTTCACAATTCAATGAAATATATAAATTCAAGTATATAAGAATAGTTTTATTATCAGCTTTCCCCCTAAAAATTATTAAATGGCGCATTTGCCGTTGATAAACAGTTTAGAAATCGCTGGTTAACAGTTACTTGCCATTAATAAACAATTTATTAGTCATTGTCAGTTCATATTGACGTTAAATAAACTACTTCAATCAAAACTATTGAATTGCACATCTGCAGTTATTGAACTTTTCACTAGTCATTAATGAGCAGTTTGCCCGTCAATACTGAATATTGTACATGTTATTATTAAGCAGATGTCCTCAACGTGATTAAATTGCGAATTTGCGGTTATTAAACTGTTCAGTTTCCATTATTAAATATCTCTTTCTTTGTGTTAAACCTTAGTTCTAGTGCAACTATTAAACCGTTTACTAAGAGCAGGTGAGCATTTTCAGGTAAATGGTTTTATTTGCAGTTATTAAACTTTTTACCTGTCCCATATCGTATTAAATTTTTTAATGGTAGTTATTGAATTCTTAATAATGGTTAATGAACATTTTTCTCAGTGTAGTTATAGGTTCGTAATGCTTTATGCATTTTTCATTTCGTAAATGAATTTGATTTACACCTTTCAGTTGATAGTTTCAACACGAGTGAGGCACTTCATAATTTAATCCATTCACGAGTTGGCAGATGGTCCGGCTATTTCTCACGTATATGTTTCATGCAGAGCTTATTTTTAATTCAAGTGACTCCATAGTATTCAGCGTATTTTCTGTCGTTTTCCACCATTAAAATATTGATTTTTCTTCTAGATCAAAACTTCTCCCCAGTATTGCACTCCTTGATAACCATCTCAATTCAGAATATTACAGAATATCCCATTAATCTGCTTCATACTTAACAGGAACTGTTGAAATTTCAGATGAGTCAAGCCCCATTTTCACTGATGTAATTCATAGTATCTTTAGTAGTACTTATTTCATTACATATTTTCATCCAAGAATCACCAAGTAAATTGAACAGCTGAATTTAAAATGATTACAATGTGAATATTTCCAAGGTTTCCGCGGGCTACCTAGAAAGCTCATCATGCTGAGCGGTGGTATACAGACATTGCGAGATGGGCAGATGAAACTGCAGCTCCTAACTAACTCTACCCTTAATATGCATCAATTCTACCGATCATCAGCACCTTTCTCGATGTGCCTTAATCGACCAAGGACCTTGGTGATTACTGTCCCTTCACTGCTTTCCTCAATATTAATCATGCTATTTCAGACCTCGTTTTGTTATGGCATATATTTTTTTCTTCGATATTGTATGTGAGAGCTTAACTGGGTGACTACAGAACACTCTGAAAAAACTCGAATATGTTCGCCAAACAGAAAGATGCTCCACATATTTCCCATCATTCATCCTGATTGATGAGAAGAGAATTTGGGACTTACCATTGAATTTCATTGAAACATAAAAGTTCATTCTGCAACAACACGAAAAGAATTGATTTGCCACTACATCCTTGTACACCTGATAAAATTGTCCTGAAGAATAGTCCAGAAGAGGATCGAAACGTCGACAGTTTCTAAGATAATTTAAACCAGAGTCCAGAAGCCAAAACCCATTTTCCCAGTATTGAATAGCAAGGGTGAGATTCGAAATATGGTATTTGAATGATCCTCATTCAAATACTCGAGTAGTTGTCAAATTATCTCCGAATCCATCAAGTATATTCTTCTTATTCGGGAATTATCTACCTTTTTGTGTCTGCAGTCCACCTTTAAAGTAAACCTAAACAGGGCATTTATTACGGACCTCAGTTTGCTTGCATACGATAGGAAGGACATCATTAAGTTTGATATTAAATTAACTCAGTGAGTCCAATTTTACCTTTGAAGACCATATTCGGCTAGGATATCAGAAAATACTGCTATTTGGTCGAATTCATACCACCCGGCTGCGAGCACGCAAACGGAGCTCAATATTTATTGATCAAAAGATCAATCAACTGTTCCTCTGTTTGTACCCTCATTTTAGGAAACAAAAGCATTACGAAGAGGCCGATAACAGAAAGTCTTGCCATTTCATAATCATATGGAATCACTATTACTCATATGGTACTACAGAAAATATGGTCATACGGAAAATGAAGGAAAATCTCCCTTAAAAGCGACTTCAAATCACTAAACCACTCGTTGACAGGTTGCACTCCAAGCTCAGGTGAATTCTTGTAGGTAAATCAAATCTTCAGCGTCAACTGAAGCCTCATTCATAATCCCAATAGCTCTCAACTCACAATTTTAGGAAATGCGTTCGCTTCATCAAGAATTATCCACGAATATATTCTTCGGAATATTTTGAAATATTGTAATCTGAAAGTTGTCATCGAAAATGTTGAAATTCCTGATTACATCTATTACTCGAAATTTTTCAGGGAATGAAGTGGAAATGTAATCAAAAGTAGGTTGTCGTTAATTTCGCATAATATAATTGCATTACTCTACTCTATGCAGTTTCCAACATCATAATACAAACGTTTCATTGATCATAATATTCATCCAAATTTTTTCAGTCTGACAAAAGTCTAAATTAAGATTCCTATGGCTGAGCTGAATTCGACAAAAAATACCTACAGCAAGCATAAATATGACATGTCAAAATTTCCTGATCAGTTATGAACCTAACCAAAGCACACATAGAACACAAATAAAAAGCATATTCTGACAGACATCCACCATTCTTACCCGACAGATATTCCAAGCAACCTTTTTCACACACGATTTCATTTACCTTTCTCGTAAAAAAACACCCTTTGCCATTTTTGTCACACATGAACCGGGGCGGCTTTTCTTACGACCCGCCAACTTGAACCCTACTCCGCTAGTGCCAAGTATTGATCGATCAGTGTGACGTCACTAAGTCGAAGTGCGCGTGCGCCAACGCTTGAGGTGACGTCATATCGGTCGGAACACGCAGAAGTAGATTCTTTTGAGGTTCTGATTGGTCGAGGTTGCATTCGCGCCGAATTTTCGTGCAGCCTTCTGGTTCTAGTAGTAGGCATGCGATTTCGTAGATTACGACCAGCAAAATGTGTTTCTCGTTTGAAATGAGCGATGTATGTGATGATAAAAGGTTTCAGGGGCCTATTCTATAAGTTTTTCGAAGCTAATCTTCTGAACTAGCTATCATGATAGAGTTATATCTATTGGAATTCCTTAGGATTTTTCCATATTGAGGTTTATATACCTTGTTTCCTCTCAATAAGGTGATTGAATATAACATCCGAAAGGGACGAAATAGCTCCGAAAAGTTATTTAATATTATTCGGTCGGTGACAATTTTATTTTTGCAGAATTATTCAGGGGCTCCAGAGTATTTGCAGATATCTAAAGAACTATATAGGAAATATATCTCAGGAGTGAGGAATTTTCTTGATAGAATATCCATTACCCAAATTTTATTTCTATCTATAACTTCAGACGCTTCGAATCTGGCTTTTTCGATTATTCTTTTTCATATAAATATTGGCCTGAAAATAACTGAGTACTTATTGTATGAAAGCTTGGAGAACAAAAAACTGTTCTGATCTCTCTTATTACAACAATAACGGATTGGTTGCTCCTCAGCGAGGACATCGTGCGGAAGAGATCGACAGATAGGTGGATACCCATGGTATTTATCATGCCTGAATTGGTTCGATTCATAGTTGATATTCAGAGTATAGAAAACTCTACATAAAAATATTCATGGACCGCACGCATGCGCTCTGCTGTCACCGCAACTAATTTTGCTGTTCATTTATTTCGGTCAACTTTTGCTCAATGATAGTCTATACAAAAAAGTATCATTTTATAATGATAAAAGTCTTAGAAATCACCGAAACATTGACGTGAAGTCATGAGCTTCCCACGCACATGTTCAAATTCGTGGAAAAAGCCCTTACCTATCTATTTATGTATTTGCCCCGCCCAATGCAACTTTGCTTCGTTAACAAACGATTCTACTCTCTTCTAATATATTGATCCTCATAAAATTCTGTATGAATCATCAGGCTGTTAAGTTTACGCACTTTATTTGAGAAACAGCACGTTATCATTTCGTCACAATGTCTGCTATTTTCGAATTTTGAGCCGAAAATGATCATAAACGATTAGGCTCTGTCTGTCAAACCGTCCGTATGTGCTCTTACTTTCCAAGGAAAGGACCTAAAATGTTCAAACTTTCAGGTTTGGTTGAGATCCTGAATATCTCGGTTGGGTTCGTTAGTGTGCAAAATCGGTCGGAGTTTTGAAGATAATTCCTCGATATCTCATGGAGAACTGATTCAATCAGGGCAAAACTTTGTAACTAGTCCTAAAATATCAACGCGTAACTGAGTGCGAAATTTCGTGTAGAGTAACTTGTTAGAAAGTTTTTAAAACATTTTTATTCGAAAAATTTTCGAATTTTTGATAAAAAATCTTTTTTCTCGGAAACTTTTGACCAGATTCAATAAAAATCGGAGATACAAGAAAAAAATATGTTGAATTTCTTTTTTATTTTAAATTTATCGTTATTTCCCCAATATCTCAAAAAGTGCATTTTCGATCAGATTTACACTTCGTAATGCTAGGTCGGCAGGAAGACATCGCATGGCGATATGCCCACTTTTTGCACATTTATTTCAAACATAATGTATTCGCGTTGTTCTTTTCAGCAATAAAGAGTTCTAGTAATAATAATGCACACACATAACTGAATTCTGAATTTCGTTTTGATCTTGTCGTTAGAAAATCAAAAAAAATCTTGTTATTAGTAATTTTGCGGTTATTTCCTCAATCTACCAATGAGTTAAAAATGCCAGCGTGCAATATGATGCGAAATTTCGTTTGGATCCAGTCTTCAGAGAATGTTTGAAAAATGATTGCACCTTTGTTTTTGCCAAGGTCCCAAATGTCCTGCCGATGAACTTTGGTCTGAATAGCCTTGACAAGTAAAAAGTGAATGTTTAACTCCAGGAGCACATTAGGGCTGATTTTACACTCGCCTAGATTTTTGGCTTTATAGATCAAATTGATAGTTCTTCTATTGGTGAAAAAGAGGCACTTGGTACCTTTTCATTCGATCGAAGAAATTTTTGACCCGCCCACCATAAAGAATATTCTAGGCATTTGTTAGGAGAAAGCCCGCGAGAAGCAGTATCTGAATGATAGTATTCTGAATTGTTCTAGTTCCTATGGTCAAGAGTTACCAATTCCTGGAAGAAAGAAGTTGGATCTTCCACTGATCTGGAGATGATCGAATCCAAGTGTCACAGTTGAATCCAATCATGCAAACAGTTCCTCGATCTCCAACAAATTACCGTAGGTTTTAAGAAAAAATGAAATTAACCTCTTAACTTCGCGACCAACAAAGCTGCGCATAGCTCTAGCCTGGGGAGAGTTACTCTCTTCACTGGTGCTACTTTGGATTTCGCACCAACTAGAGATGTACTTATTCTTCCATGATCATGGAAGAATCTGAAGTAAAGGACTCCGGCAAAAGCTTTTTCAATACAATCTCCAAATACAGAATCTACGGATACATCGATATAATTTTTTAGCTTTTTCAAATATATCCATTCTTCCAGATTGTGTACATATACAAAGGAATGTGGTGAAGCAGCGGGAAGTTTATGGAAGTTAATATACAGAACAAGCGTCATACTTACTATCAAGAGTTGGAGTTTTACAGAGAATAAAAACTCATTGAATAAGCCATATCATTGAACCAGTTCAATTTGGGCTCTTTCCCATTAAAATTCGTAGGGTTTCCAGTTTGAAAACAGGCGTTTTATTCAATGGTTAATTTCATTTCATCGAATTTGAAAACTGAGGTTTTCTAGTAGCACTTGATAGTAGCATAAATTAGTAAATTTCAATTTCAAGTAAATGAAAGTTGTTGAAAAATTCATGTATATTCAATGAAGAGCGAAGAAAAATACAAAACAGTCAATAGTAAAAATAATATGCTTAATTAAGGGGTTGGTTATTTGATCCCCGATTAGTGAAAATTATGGAAAGACAATTATGAAGAGAATGATATGCTGCTTGGTATCATGAAGTTAATACCTTCTATAAATAGGATATTTTTTCATTTGTACACTAATTTCCATTTACATCTACACTGTCCGAATAAAATACAAAAGAGATCCATTTGAAAGTATCTGAGGATCTACACACAATTCTTCGAAGCTAACACAAAAAGGTTTCACGCACTTATCACTAACTAAATAATAATCTGAGAAAACATAAATAAATTCAAAATGACAATTGCCGAATCACTAGTATGATGCTAGTCAGATCGGGTCCACTCGATCGCCCTAAATCCTGGCTGCTGGTTCGTCATTACACTACAGGGTCCCTGCCTGCCAGGCCCGGGATATTGGAAAGTGTAATAGGCCCTTGGGATACTTATAAAAGGCCTATTACACTACCCAATCCCAGGTCTGGCAGGCAAGAACCGAGCAGTGTAATAACGAACCAGCAGCCAAGATCCTGATCTAGGACGATCGAGTGGACCCGATCTGACTAGCTTCCTTCCGACTGGCATACCGGGCAGTATCATAGCAACGCCGTGAATGTTCATTCACGAATAGAATAGAAGCGGCCGGCATCTAGGGTGGTGTAATAAGCAACACCCGACCCGGCAGATTAGGCACCCAATAGGCCGGGCCCTTGAGATTGGAGATGTAATAGGCCTTCAAAATAAGACAGGTTTTTTTCGTCCATCAAATAATAATTTCAATTGGAAATCCTGAGAAACAACAGGTTATGCACCCGGGACACGCTGATGAGAAAAATTCTCAAGAAAATTTTGGAATAAACTGAAAAAAAATGATAAAACCAGGAACTCTGTATAGTCTAATACCTTGTGATTAAAAAAAACTCATGGCATAGACTTATAGAATAGATGGAGATGATATTGTCTGTCTTCAAACATAAGAAGACAGTTACAGTTTTTTAATGTGGCATTCTGAGTTAAATCTTGTTCCGAGATAACCAAGTTATGAATATGTGAAAATGAAGATAAAAGAGCTATATGAAAATCAAAGAACGCTACCGCTCAGCAAGCAATATTAAGAACAGTTGACAAAATATTGAAGTACACCTTATGACCTGTGAGTGTGCAAAAAATATGGATGATACACTGCTGCATATCTTCAAGAAAGATACTGACCGGGAGAAATGCTTACTACTGCAGGAATTTCATAATTTCAAATATGAAAGATGAAGATATCAACATGAAATGGGTGAATATATCAGGGAACAAATGGTAATCTCTAAAATGCTAACTATACCACCAGATACAACCATACACTTCAGTAGTGCATGGGATTCCACCATTAAATCTGATAAAGCCATTGAAAATCTACAGGCCAGGTTGTGGTTAGGGAAGACAATCTTCGTTGTGCTGAAGACTCACCAGTTTCATTCAAAACAGAAACAACAAGACAAAATAACAACGTCAAGTGCTAGGGGTACATTTAAGATTAAGAAAAAATTAATGTGAAATCTGCAAGAAAAATAATCACGCTGAACAAATATGTTTCTTGAAAAATGAAGAAGCTGCACCACAGTTCAGAAAACAGTTATTTCAAAGAAAACCTTGAGGTAAGAGTGAAACTCTTGAGAGGCCAACAAAGAGAAATGAAAGCCAATGCAAAGGTGATATGATCTCATTCTTCACTTATCAGGCTGAGTCGTTCAACTAACCTCAATCTGATGGTGATTTTGAGATGTTGTTCGATAGTGGATGCGATAGAGTTATGACCAAAGGATGTCTTGTTGAACATTCAGGCAATGATAAATTGCAAAGAAAAAACAGTCGATGGAAATCAAAGGATATGGTTCAGTAGAGCTGTAAAATTGTTCTATGAAAAGAGTCTATAATGCGCCTAATTCAACATGAAGCCTGGAGGCTGTTAAAGGTGTTACCTAAAGTGAAGGTACAGTGTATTTTGATGACAAAAAACTATACATACGAAATTCTAAAATGAACATAAACATGAACATTAGTGCAATGGAAGGAAGACACAAAATGCAATCTACATTGTGAACTTAAGAAAATCCTATGCTCTGATGGTTGACGGAAAAATGGCACAGATAGCTACATTATAAGACTGCGATATTTGTGTTCAAGCAGACCAGCTTTCAAATCGGTGAAAGAGAACTAGTCGCCCTCTTGAAATAATACATACTATCTATGTGGTGCAATAGGTCCTTCGAATTATGACGACAAGAGCTACTTCATCACATTTTTTGACGATTACACTCATTCCTGTATGTTTGGTCTCTTTGAAACTCAAACAGCTAAGAAAATTTCTCAGTATGTCAGATTCCTAAATGGAGGAAAAACGCGTGCAGAATTAGATGTGATAACGGAAGAAAGTTCAGGAACGAGCAATTGATCCAATGGTGTCAAGAAAGAGGCACTATTTTAGATTACACCATCCCACATACACCACAACTGAATGGAAAAAGTGAACGACTGAATCTGACCCTGATGAACGAAGCAATTGTATGCAAAAGAATAGAAGTGAAGAGGCTATGTTTGTGGTAAATGGCTATCGCTTGTGGAACCTTAATAAAGGAAAACTTTTGTGAGCAGGGATGTGATATTTGAAATAAAATTTGAGCAGATGAGGAAGAAGTTGAAAACCACAGCCAGATGAACAAAAGGTGTAAGATTCGAGAGCAGGGATTGAATCTGATAAAGAAGAACATAGAGAAACAAAACATGGTAAAAAACTAAAGTTTCCTAGAGAACAACGACTTTGACCTGGATATGTTGACGAAGATGAAGGTAAGGGAAAGAAAATCCTCACAAGTAAGTGAGTTTTCTTTTCAATAAAAAATGACAATGAATACAAAGCCGGATCAGTGAAGAGACGATGCAGAAAGAGGAGCACCACAGACTGCAATAACACATTAGTCGTGTTGTTAATATTAGTTCACTAAGAACCTTATTAGCATTAGCAGCCAACACGGGATGTCAATTTTCAAATCTAACATGAAGACTGCTTGTCTTTACGGTTCTTCAAATGACAATATTTTGTGCCACTTCCTGAAGGTTTCGAAAATAAAGAGAACACAGATAAAATTTGTAAACTTAATCGTTCATTGTATGCTTGAATTGGAATGGGATATTTACTGAATATTTGAAATTGAATAGCCTCATGGAGAGATTGATGCAATTTTTGATTATCGTAAAAGGTGATAGAATAGGTTTCCAAAAAACTGTGAATGATGATAAACTTATAGCTTTCTATGACTCAGACTTTGCGGGAGATTCTGAAAGCAGGTATGGTACTTCTGGCTTTATTAAATTCTACAATGGAGGTCCTTTTTCATGGGGATTGAGAAAGCAACCAGTTTTGTCGTTATAGAGCACTGAATCAGAATACATAACAGCGGTAGTTTCTGTTTCTCTGAAATATGTGATCGATGAACCCAATGGAAGTAAAATCAAAAAAGAACTAAATATTGATACTCAAAGTGCAATCGCCATGGTTGAAAATCTAGAAAGGCAATGAGGTGAGATCAGGAGCTTTTACACGCTTGATTACATTCGTTCCCAAAGGAGTCACCTGCTTGTTGATCCTTCCAAACGCAGTTTTACTTTTTAATATACTGATTTATAGATCTTCATTTCATATAGTCCTACGAACTTCTGGATGAACCTCCAAACTATCATTTCTCAAGCAAGTGCTTATATCTATGAATCATTTGGCGGATTTTACTCATTCGCGAATTTGGCCTTCGTATTTGAGTTCCGAATCAATTAACCTACAAGCTTTTGTTTTTATATCAAGTACTAGATTTAAATAGGACCTAATCTGTTTATTTTTAGAAATATCGGAAAATAGAAATTGTGAATGTATATATCTACAAAATCATCGGGTGGATTTCACCCATTCACAAATTCGATCTTCGTTATCAAGTCCCGAACCTCCTTTTTGAATATCGACTCTCTAAGACATTTATCGCAGAAGTTAGATAGTTTGCAGCAGGTCTTACCACGGATCGTTAACAGGCGCATTGCTAAAATCCACCCAACGATTCCTCAGATTTACCTAGTTCGAAAATGAAGATCGGATCGCATTCATATTGATAATTTACTCAAAAAAAAAGAGTTTGAAGGCCCATGAAGAATTTCGTGAGGACCACATGATTAATAGATCGCAAAATATAAATTTTCTGAAAATATTTTCTTTCAAATTGTTACTTATGAAACGATCATATCGAAATTTCGCTCATATTTGCACATCAGCAGTTTTCAACTACTCAGTTTCATTATAATCCGATCATTAATTTTTGAGTTCATCCATAAAGAAGTGCTATAACAGGGAAAGAACCAAAGAATTTGACAAAGTTTTTCCCAATATCTACCAAGATAAATATCAGATCAAACTGAAATTGAACACCATACTTAAAAACTAACTTCAGGGTCTTTGAGATTCTTATTGAATACAGAAGAAAATTTTCCAAATTAATTGTTTTTGAAAATATGGAAAATTTTCTAATCATCTTTGATTTCAATCTTCTACTCGTACCATCCCCGCAAAATTTTGCATATAGTTGTTCGTCGGTATTCTTCAACGAACTAGGTTCATTTCTAATCGCGTCAGTTTTTTTTAAGATATTGGAAAAATAACCTCGAAATTTCGAGAAGCCATGAATGAGAATAAATGTCGGATCAAACTCGAATTTGAAGCACTGTACCAAATCTCATTGAAATCTGATGAATTATTTCCGAAAAAATTTTTTTTCGAAGGATTGTTTTCTTCACGTTCTTTTATCGAAACGGGCTCCACAAAAATTTTGCATGAAGTGGCCCCTCCGTATTCTTCAACTAGTTTCAATTGAGTCAGAACTCATCGTAATATAAAGGAAATAACCTCGAAATTTCAAATAAGACCGAAATTAAACATATTATTTTCCAATATCTCCAAAAATTAACATTGGATCGAATTAAAATTTCAAAAATCTGTTACTAATTTCATGGAAATGTAATCAATAGTCTCCGAAGAAAACAATCTATTCAGATAACATTTCGTAAAACATTGTTTCAAAATTTTTTAATAGTTGCATGCTCAAGAAATACTGCTCTCAGCCGCGTGTTTTTACCCTTCTGTAACGAACGCGATCTCTCGGCCCCTAGTTAGGACATGCGTGCTCTACTTCTTCACTTGCGTCTTGAGTATGAGTACCCTACATAAGGCCGCCTCGTGCATGGGACGCCAGTGCTCACGCTGCACCTCGTAGATCTTCTCAAGATTTCGTAAAACCGCTAGTCTCCGTCTCCCTGAGTCTTTGACATTTTTGAACATTCGCATTACTAAAGCCCAGAAGTTCTTTGATACAGTAATGGTCGAATTCGTATCATACTCTGATGATGTGATCTCCGCCAGATTATGAGTAATAGGTTGGCCTGACATCACTGTCTCACTTCAAGTCAAGACAGTGTAGTCGAAATCGGTAGACACTGATGAATTTAGAAAATATATGGAATTCTTGTTGAGATCAGATCTTTCAACGAGTTTTTTCGAATTATTACATCAACTGAATTTTTTGAACCTTATTGTAGCGCGTTGGTATTCCTCAACTGATAACGAAGTTTTAATCTCATTGCAATTTTCGAAGGATTTTTTTTTTTCATTTTATAACTACTAGTTCCACACGAGTTGCGCGTTGGTATTTCAAATTTATATGCAAAGTTTCAATCTGATCGAATCATTGCTTCATAAGATATCGAAGAATTAAACTTTAAATTTCAAATGTGCCTAACTTCGAAAATATTCGACCGATTTTACCCATTAACGAACTCAACTGAGATATTTGGACTCTCAACCTAATCTGACAATTTCAAGTCGCTAGGTTTTTTCCTTCGAAAATTAGAGCACATACGGACGCACGGACATAATTGAATTTGAGCACGGATTCTCCTTCGGGGTGATCAACGCAATCTTTTGAGACAATTTTCATCTCAAAATTCGAAACTTACAGACATTGTGACGAGACGATAACGTGATGTTCCCAAGAACAAGCTAGTTAAAATGGTGAATTCAACAGAAGAATCTGATTTAATATCATGCTAATTGAAATGTTAAATGTACAAAGTAACAAATAAGTGTACAAATAAAATAAAACAGATTTTTCTTGTTCATCTAGTGATGAGTTCAAATAAAACCCTTAAAAACAACAAATAGTTGGGTGTTGTTTTTTCCAACCTTTCACGAAGTTTTCATCTGATCGCAACAGTGCTGCTTGAGGTATCAAAAAACATTTCAAATAAAAACGAAATATGACATATTCTTTCCTGTATCTCTGAGAATTAACATCAAATTTCGATTCGACAGATAGTTGTTGAATATTGGCTCAAAGGTATGTCCAAATTTCATGGATATCTGACAAATAGTCTGTAACGTTACAAAACGCTCCACTGTCGATTTCAGTTTCAATCGCAAAAAAAAACTACACTAGCAATTTCAATTCCGATCGCAAGAAAACTCACTACTCCGATTCTAATATCAATCGCTAAAGAACGCTCTCCGCGTTGACAGTTTAGTTTGTCTTTCGCATGCGCGACCGTTCGACATCAGACCGGATGATGAGGACATCTTTTTTTTGGTACGAAGATGCTGAAGCTTCAACACCTTGGTGAAGTCAAGCGAATTAACGTATCTTGTAATCTATAAAATCCTGGAATTTTTGAAGTTTTATTGTTTCTTATAAGACGTCTATTCAAATGGCGGCAAGTGCTATATGGCAATATTTTTTGCTTTTGTAAATGCCAAATTGTTATTTCTGATTTGTTTCATTATCTGCAGATTACACAGGTCAGCATGAACTTTGTATAATATTGTGCATTTGATTTCTTGTCTCATTCTTACGATCGAATAACGTATGTGCTCTTATTCTGGGGTCTGGATGTTTCATCTCATACTTCTAACCGGAACTAACTCTTACTAAAACATCTTAATACCGGAGGCAACTCTTACTGGAATATCTAAGTACCGGACCCAGAGTTTGGTTGGAATATCTTTGTACCTGAGCTATTTATTACTGGAGTATATTTTCACTGGAGCTAATTATTACTGGAATATCTTCGTTCCGGAGTCAAATTGGACAACTTCCTTAGTACTGGAATATCCTAGTACTGGAGTTCGCTTTGGATGGGAGCTCTAAAAACCAGAGGACCTACTAAATAGGTACCTGCATATCTTTGCATTGGAGATGAGGTTGGGCTGTATTATCTTAGTGGCGGATTACATTTTGGAAAATCATACCTCCGGATCCTCTACCGTCAACCACATACCATCATACCAACCACTAAGATGAGTGCTCCTTCGAATTCCGGATCTCAGATTCACTGTAAACTTAGTGTTTTGTGAATAATAATTGCTTTTCAAATTGTAAAGTTGAAATGAATAGATAAGGAGTGAGATACTGCATCTTTACCATCAGATTAACGACTTGGGATACATTCAGAAGTATATCACGTAAGTCACTGAGCTAGTTTAAAGTGCAAGCTAGACCTTTTGATTTTAAGTCTTAGTACTTCTTGAGATATGGAGAAAATATCCTAAAATTCACATAACGACGAAATTCAATGCGAAATATTTTTAAAATATTTCTTATATATATATATTCTTTTCATCTAATAAAGCCACAAAAAAATACGCTAAGCTACGCATTATATTTCCCGACCCATTACGAAGTTTCAATCTGATCGCATCGGTATATCTTGAGATATCGAGGAAATATCGTTGGAATGTCAACAACAGAATGTTACATATGTGATTTCGATCGATATCCAATCGGATAGAAATTTGGAATGGTTAATCAAAATCTGAGCGGAAGTCTCCAAAATGTTCTCATTAGTACTTATTGAGATATGGAGGAACTAACTTCGAAATTTCAGATTGGCATAACTCGGAAACCGTTCGGCCGATCATACTCACTGACAAACATAACCGGGACATTCAAGTTTCAAACTAAAACATTTCTAGACTTTGGGTCCTTTTTCCAGAAAAATCCAATTTGACCTTGGATACTTTATTAGTGAGTTCAACATAGCCGTTGGAGCATTTGCAGCTCAATAGACATTCGCGGAAAACGATAACGCGCTGTTCTCCTTAACAAACGTAGAAAATTGAGAATTTCCTTTTGTCTGAATCGTCCTCTACAGAACTTTGAGGTAATGATATTAAGCTGCTATAAGAACTTCTATCCCAAATCAAAATACTATACCCAAGCTAAGACTTCGTGTTAAAATTATTTTCTTCACTAACTGTTGACTGAAGGCTTACGTTCATTTTCATAGGTCACTGGCAGTAATATTACTTCAACTAATTACATGATTATCCATGTACTGTGAACCGTAGTCTTCAACATTCATCCAGTCTGAGCGCACGGTTCCAGGAAACAGCGATCTGCATTCGACCTTCTCAACACCCTCTTAGAGTCCCATCCTATGAAGAGAAGTTACACTTCAGAAGACCAAGGACTTCAGCTGACCCCTTTATCCCTCAGCTGAAACTTTCAAATTATCTTCCTCTAGTCGGCGTTTAAGGAAGGGCCATATCTCCACTCATAAATCGCCTCTGTACGACGTTTGACTCCTGACTCGCGTTATTGTAAAGGGAGTTTCTTCTAGCGATCTCGAAGTTGGCTGCTCGCAAACTTTAGGAATTCAGATATTCTACTTTACTTGCCATTGCTATCAATAACGGTTCTGAGAGGGTGTGGCAAATCATGGCGGATATTATGTCAGCGATTTCGATTAATCCGATATGAATTTTCGTAACGTTTGTTTCAGGTCGCTATCATTTCGTCACAATATTTGAATTTTGAGAATTCTGAGCCTAAAATTTTCTTGAACGACGATATCTGAAAAACACATTTCTGATAAGAAATTTCGTACGAAGTTGTTCATCAGTATTTTTAAACTAGTTTCTAGGTTTCATTATCTACGAATGAGTATTTTCTAATGTATTAAGGAAAAACAACCCCAATATCTCCCAAAATTATGATCGCATGGAAATGGAATTTCGTAAACTGTTGTAGACTTGGAGTTTGAGATCCTAGCAGGTTTTTTCCAGTATGGTTGATAGTTTTCGAAAAAAAAATGGAACTTTCTTCGTGTACTAAGAATACGATATCATCAAAATACTGCGAGAGTGGCGTGTTGTCATGTTCTAACTATTTGCGGAGTTTTAATCCAATCGTAAGTATTTCCTGAAATATTAGAAAGTAGCTTTGTTTACCAATGGAAAGATTCTGCGATCTTCTAACTATATTCTCCTCAGGCCATTCTGCATGAACCTCTGGGACGTCAAGTGCCACTGTATTTTAATACAATCGAATCAATATGGGAAATATTAGAAAACTAAAATTTTAACTGTCTACGGAATCATTGGACGGATTATACTCACTCATAAATTGGGCCTCCGTTATATACCCCGAAACCTTCCCCAAAAAGTTTTTTAAGGCTTCACTCCGAAAGTTTCTGTATTCACGATTGGCTATAATTAGGTCGACCTTAACCCCCGAAAAAAGCCAACTTGCAAATACAAACTTTCTTTCGATTCTATAAAGAAATTGTGGTGTAATTTATATTCGAATAATTTGAGTTGAACGTTCAATGAATTATTGGGTGAAGAAATAGAAAATTCTCGTTTGTGTTACTTTAGAATTGTTCATTTGAATAATCTTAGCGTTTTTATGTTCCTCCTAAAAATGAATGACGGAGCTTTTCCTGAATGTATCCTAAACGGGGACTCCATCTATTATGCATCATATTACCTCATCAACGTATGTATAGCTCTCAGAAAGTAGGGAGGTATGGATGATACCATTATACTCAAAGCATATTATTTCTTCCTAAATTTTATGCTTGCTTCCGAGGCACTTCAGCCAGAAAACAAAATCATTTCTCATTAAAAAAAAAAGGAAAATTCACTTTTTCCTCTCAAACAGCAAAGAGCGGAAACACTCATACAGGAAATGCAGGGTGTTTGAAAATGTCTATAACCAGTTAATTCGTTAATTCCAAGATGAATTAAAGCGAGGGATCAGTGAGATTGAAGTTGGTAGACAAACAAGTCGTGAAAAATTCCTAATGTATCTATTGTGCTGAAGGAAATGGGATGAAACGATGTGGAACAGTTGTGAGGGTAGTTGATGAAATGAGATTCATGATATTGTTCTTAGCTTCGCATAAAAAGCTATGCTTTTGTGCTTTGCATTTGCTGATTCAACAATATTCCGTTAAACGCCTTCTTTTTGCGCGCATGTTCTAGAGGAACAGCGTGCTATCTTTTTGTCCAAATGTCTGTAATTTTCGATAATTGAGCCGAAAATGCTCTCAGCGACAAGGTTGGACTCACTGGTGACGAATCCGGTGTCAAAATCGATTCTGTCCGGCCGACGACACGATAACTGTCGAACGTAACCAGCTAGCGACTTGAAACTTGTAGGGTAGTTCGCGCATCGAAATGCCGCGGTTGAGTTCGTTAATAGGCCAAACCGGCCAAATAGTTAACTTGGGGTTATTTCCCTCAAATCTCAGAAACCACTTGAGCAATTGGATTGAAACTAGGCAGTTTGTTGAAGTATAACAACGCGCAACTTTTAGCAAAATTTCGTTGAAATCGTATAGTCACTCAATTTAAAAAAAAAAAAAGTTTTCTGAAACTATTGTTCATATTTGAGACCAACTTCAGTGATAACTTGAACTTCATATTTCACAGCGGTGTACGACATTTGAATTCGATACGGCCATTAGTTTTGGAGATTTTGGGAAAAAATATGTAGAATTTCGTTGTTTTCTTCTAGATATCGGTTTTTTTCAGTATAACTCAGGAAATACTGATTCAATCACGAGGAAAAATCGCACCTAGTTTGAAGATGCTGAAGCACAACTTTGTACAGAATTTCGTGATGATCGTGTTATTAGGACAATTTGAAAAAAATTTCAAATTTTTTCATTCCAATACATATTCAATATTCTGTGATCTTCTTGTCATATCATTCTCATTAAATTCTGTATGAACCTTCGAACTGTTAGTTTTCGAAGAAGTACTGGATTTCAATTCTATCTAATCTGTATTTTTGGAAATATTGGGAAAATAAAATTTTGAATGGGTATATCTGAGGAATTGGGTGGATTTTACCCATTCACGAATTCGGCCTTCGTAATTAAGGTCCAAACCTTCACAAATATCGAGTTTCTAAGTTTTTTCTTTCGGAAGTTATTGTGTTTACGGTCCGGCCGTTAGACCGTTAGCCGAATTATATGTGAGAAAGTATTTATATTCAGTTTAAAAATTGTAAGCAGTGATAATCTCGACTTGCCCACGAATTGGATAGGGATGGCAACCATCCAGATAGAACAACACAACTCCAGTATAACCTGTTAATTCCTAGTCGTGGCGTATGTCCCAGGACATTGGAAGGATATACACAGGATGTGCAATTCGTATATTCCGAGTTTGTCCTCTGAGTAAGTGCAATTCACGTTAAATTTTCGACATTGGGAGAACATACTCAGGACGTTCAACTTGAAATATCCCTGTGCCTTAGGGTTCGTATAAACCAAATATATCCTCTAGTATCTGCAATGTATTCCACCTTGAATTTCTCGATATACGCGATGGCGTAGATTCCAGGTTCGAATTCCAGTAAGAACGTGAAAGTTTACGGGTTGGATAGAGGTTGTATTATTGAATAATGAAAAATATCCAACGTTATTTCCATCTCTTGATTTTAACTCGTGTAATAAGCTAATTATAATGGTTATAGAATGGTTCAAACTTTTCTACTTGAGAACATTGGTGACTCATATTTGCATAATTCTTGCAACATTGTTCATACCCTTGCCATATACTTCTTTTACACCTTTCTTCATCAAACCCTTTAAAAAAAATTAGTTTTTCGCCTCTCTAAATAAATTTGTGGAAAGCTTTGGAGTGGAGGTGGATCAGCATTCAAACAAATTAATTCTCAGTATAACAATTTCAGATTTCTAGTTCACAAATCCTATATATTGAGGGAAATACAAATGGGGAAACACCTACTCAGTGCACTACTCTAATGCACTCCATTCTCCATTCCATTCTCAGATATTCAGTCATTGCATGGGGAGGTTGTTATAATAAAGCTTTGAATTTGTTAGAAGAAGCGTAAAATAATATCCTCAGGGTAATTCTGAAAAAAAATCGTCTGTATCCAACTGAGTCTTTTTATAAGGAAGCAAATGTGTTGACTGTAAGGATTAAATATAATGTACCAGTCAATTCTAGGGATGAGGAAATGAAATGTCGGTAAAGATTCCCATTACCAAACCAGACAAGCGGACTTCCCTGAGATACTTCCATGCAAGACAAACTTTACTCAGAGGAGTGTAATTCTACCTCGAAAAATAATTCGTACAGCATCTTGAAGATCTTTTACTTCAAAACTGAAACATTATATCCATTTGAATAGGGAAACATTGTTGAAGGTTTTTCAGTGAGTGAATGAGAGTGTAGGGCTCCTCATTCAAAACATACAAATGAAAAAGATTAGAAAGATAGGGAAAAATGAATAAAAGAGAAGTGTAAGGGAAGGAAAAAAGAAAGGGAAGAAATCAGAAAAGAAAGTGCGTATCGCTGCATTTGCGCTCTGGTCTCGTCTCCTTTCAGTGTTCATACATTGGGTTGTTACTTTCTTTGTGGCTCACTATCAGCAAAATACTTTTGTTCATCTTTTTTTCTCCAGTTTCACTGGACCAATTCACTTTTTTTGCTTTTGTTGATTGGTCTTTATCATTTATTTATTCATTCAGCGCAGGTGAAGGGGATTACACAAATTGGCTCAATACTGGAATTTCGCTCACACACGAACGCCAAGTTCAGGTGACGAATTGAACTTTTCTCCAGAAAATGAAGGAATTCAGAGTAAATTTGTATCCTTGTTTGAGCAGAAGAATTCTTTCGATTAATATCGTTAATAATAAAATTGCTGTTTTGTAATTTGTTGGTACAAATTTCTCCAAATGAAGTAGAGTAAAATGAAGTAAATAATTCAAGAATTAATTCATAATAAGTTCAAAATTCCAGTTTTGGATGAATTGAAAATCTTTCTCATTCTTCTAATCGGAAAAACCAATATGGAAAAGTTTCCTGAAATCTATCCATCAGTCAGAGGCGTCTCCTTCGATCAGACTGATGTGAAATCCTGTCCGGTAGTTCGAATCCAGGATTCATAGAGGATAATAGGTTCGAGAGATGAGCTTACCTTTCGTCGACCACAGCAGAGCATGTTGCATGCACGCGAACGGCCGGATATGATCTTGGAACGTGCTAGTTTTCGCCACTGCATACCAAATCAGCGCTGATGTAAATAACGATTATTTTTCCTGAAACAAAATAGAACAATCTGAAACAAATAAATTTCACCCAACTTGAAAAATGAATGTTCCACTGAACAGCGCAGCTGCTACCCGCAAACCCCTTTGACGCTGACATCAAAAGCAGTATTGAATAAGACAGCAATTTCCTAGGCTCTAGGTTTCTGGCCATGGTGAACTTGAATATCTTATGAGGAAAGTTGCTCTTCTTTGCTTCTTTGTTTGCATGTCTGTGAACGCGATTATCTTGGAAACTAATCAACATCAACTTTTTGCCCTCGATTGTTATGGTCAGGTTTGGCAATCGCCTCTAAATAGACTCACGCTGGTGCAACGTTAACATATTATTCTAATTCGTTTTGGAACGTGTGGTTCAGTTAGATAAACTCATCGGCTCTTCTAAATGAATGAAGAAAGGAAAAAAGCTACAAAGGAAAGATGTCGGGCGAAAACGTAGTATGAACACTTTGTCCTTCCCGCTTCTCCCTTTGCGAACAAATCAACTAAACAACACCGAATAAACGTAGCGGATGTGGTGTGGTATAAAGAATGTGGCGAGTCCTATTTATGCTTTTCTATTGTTATGTGTTGATATAGAACTTCGAAAGAGTTAGAAAGACTAATTCCTACACTTTCCTACCCTCTCTGTGTGCACTGCATGCGCCTCGTCCAAGCAGATTTCTTTACCGTTCTCACCACTTACGTACCATTTATTGGCATCAAACTTATTGTAATGAATTTTTGTCGATTCCCCTAGAAACTAAATAATTGTGCGAGTTAAGAGATGTTTTTGTCTAGGCTTTGTGACTGATATCTTAGGCCACGGTGTAATCAGTATAGAGCAGTACTGGATTTGTCGATAGGTCTTATAGGCCGTCTCCTATGGGAGGCAGCGACCTAGGGCGGAAGATTTCAGATTTCCTATCGGAAATTATTAATTCTAGGTTAAAGGCCTATTATTATATCCAATCTGAAGGGCCCGGTATATCGGATGTCCAATCTGCCGGGTCAAGAGTCGCTTATTATACCACCCTATTCTATTTATTACACTACAGGATCCCTGCCTACCGGGCCTGGTATATTGGGTAGTGAAATAGGCCTTTAACTCTCGTATCTATGTTATGCTCTTTTTCAATGACTCATTCATTTGTTTATTTATTTTTATTAACTTAAGGGCCTTCCTTACTTCAAATGAAAATTTGTGGAAAGGTACCTGGAACGTCGGAAATGAAATGTCCTACACTCTTATGAATATAAATTCGGCACTGATATAAGGCGCCGTTTGGGACAGAAGTTTGTTTTCAAATATAATTATTTTCTAGTCAATTTATTTATTTGGTACAGCAACATATATTTATGTGTGACGATATATTTATTTTTCGTTCCAATATATGTATATTCTACCAAATACATTGCATCAGCAAGTTTGGAGTTTCAGATGGTATACAAAAATATGAGATCCAATAAATTTATTAATTCGATCTATCGAACAAGAAGTCGCGTCAAAGGCAAGCATACAGTTCCGAGTATTCTAAGTTTTAAAGAACTCAAAAATGAAAAAGTACTGAAAACCAGTCCTGATTTCGATATGATTCTTGAATATTCAGTGTTATTCTTCAATTGTTTGAAGTGATTATCGTCGTCAGCTCCGATTTCAATCAAAATTGCTGAAAACTGTATACTGGAACCTGTATGCCATTGTTCTTTAGACTAACATTACTACGAGAACGAATATCTGACGATTAATCACCAAATATTCCACCTTGATCAGAGCTAATCGTTCAATCAACCAAAACATTTACACCGAAGAAGCGGTGTCCAAGGAAAATGGATACAGCTGTTTCACAGTTTTTACTGATCTTCAGACTAACTCACTTTGGTTAAAAGGTATAATTCTGAATGAAAGTACTGATCATTTTCAGTGGAAAAAATAAAAATTGCTACTCACATTGAAATTCGTTTTTATTTTACGTGGATATAGATTCAATTTAATCTACATATTATGTTCATATTTCTCCACAAAATAAAATTCGATTTTACCCAATGCATAAACTGAAAGTAGTTAATCAATACATCTGGAATTACCGATGGTAGTCAATATCAGATGTCAAGCATCATTATATTTCCATATATCGATATAGGATCATAACAACATTGCTGTTTTCAGAATGGTCAAAAATTGATTGGTTCAATTCGTTCATTGACTCCTAATAAGTTCCTGAGCTATATATGTTTGAAAATCCATGGTTCACAAATATATATAATTAACTTGACTGAGAAAGTAGTAAATAAATTTGAAAGAATGTCTTTTTTTCATGGTACAAATCATTTGCTGGCTCTGATTTTTCCTCCGGTTTGTTTAAAACAGACATGTTCCACTTCCCATAATTTTCGTATTTCATTGCAGACAGTTGAACAGAAGTTGCGAACTAACTGAACTTTGATTGTTTCAATAAACTTTTGATAACCAACATTTCCATTCTTCCATTCCACCATTTCATCCTCCAAAGCCTACTAAAAGATGGAATTTGAAAACTCAACATCTCGAACCTCCAATAAATTATCAAGTATGCTATATTTTTGAACTAAAAATTTCAAGCTCCATCGAAATATGTAAAAATATACGAAGTGTCCCATCTAAAAAAAATTTCTACTGATATCTCATAAAATATCAGTTTGTCAGAAAATTCAATTGACGTCATTAAATTTTACTCCACAAGTTGCTACGAGAATGTTTTTACAAGAAAAAAATTGTCAGGAAAAATACAGCGATATTCCTAAGATCAACATTTTCGAAAAACAGCCGGTAACTATGTAACGGTGATAGCTATGGAGTTGTGGTTTTCGCCTATAATTTCTCATGAAAATTTGCCTTCGGACACCGACATCAGTTTTTGTCTATCTAGTACAGAAATTTCATCGAAACGAGAAATCTCGTCTCGAATGCACTCTCTCGTCTCCATCATCGAGACGAAAAATACACAAACACTTGTCTCGATGTTTCTCTCGAAGACAATTTCTCGATCTCGATACGAAACTATTCAAATTCAAGCCCCCCATTCACTTCTCGAACCCGGACCGGACTCCCAACTGCGACCCATCCGTGCGAACGCACACATTACACGAACCCTGTGAAAGAGTTTATTTGTATATTGAATGTGGTGAGTCCTAGACAAAGATCGTCATGGCTCCCGTATTATCTAAAAAGCTAGAAAAGCACTGACGCTTTTACGCGCTTGGTCCGTTGCCAAAGCGGTCATCTATACAAGTATCCTGACGAAATTCTGCATGAACCTAATTAAAGCTATAATTTTCGATCGAGTACTAGATTGCAATTCGATCCAAAATTTTGAATGGGTAAAACTCTCGTAAGAATAATTGGCGAATTCAACCCATTTAAGGATTCGACCTTCTTATAATTAAACTGAAAACCCACTGTACAAATATATACCCTAGGTCGATTCTTCCTGAATTTAATGTGTTTACGGCCGGCCTCACCAGTGGTGATAAATAAAATAACTTTCGGTAGAATCTACTCAATAGCTTGATAATTGTAGAGAAGTTTAGAGTTTAATTACGAAGGCCGAATTGGCGAATTAGTTGAAACTATCGAATGATTCCGCAGATTACCCTTTCAAAATTTCAGTTTCCCGATATTTCTAAAAAAATAGATCGAATCGCCCTTCAATGAAAAATGCTACCTTGAAGTTCCAGCGAAATAGGGTTCACAGAACCATGACCATTTATTGCCTTGAAAGAAAGATCATTGCGATCATTTTTAGGCTCAGATTGAACCGCTAATTTTGTCCACATGTCATAAGCGGATTTTGTATCGCGATAATTCAACTCGTGGGTTATATATGCCGTTTTTTCATTGCTTATCGTATATATTAGTTACCGTGTTCCCCAACTGTTTATAATATTCCTATTTACTGTCTGACCTAGTTCTCAAATATTCCCTTGAAGATTTGTCTCTCAATTTCATAAAAAAATTCAAATTATCAGTAACCCAAGGTTCATGTTTTTTCTTAATTTTATGGTTTATAGGGAGTAGGAGCGTTGAAGACTATGATTATCGTAGAATTTAGAATATCAATTTTCTTATCAATATCTTCAGTATAATAAATATTCTTTGTAAATCAGCATCACATAATTCCTTGCTAAACTTATCAATATCAAAATATTAAAGATCTCTGTAGATAGACTCGAAGGGCTTATCATTGAACTGCCTCGTATAAAGGTTAACATAAGTCAGGTCATGATCTGAGACAGATAAATTTTGAACTCCCGAGTCATGAACGAATTCAAGGTTATTACACAAAATGTGGTACAATAGGGCCCTCTCTCTGGGTGGCTCCCTAATGAGTTGAGTTAAACCCATTTCAATCAGAAAGTGATTATAGTATACTATTTCGGGGTCTGTATATTTGAACAAGATCAAATTCATATCACCCAAAATAACAACACGATCGCCAACAAACGAGTGGTCAAGTAATAACTGCTCCAACTGCTCAAGGAGAATCTTTGTAATGCAGTAACAATATGTCTTTGATAAAGGATACTTGGTTTCCGAAACGTCGTTAGACGCAGAAAGTGTAAGTAGATTAGAGAAGGGTTACACTCTGTTTTGTTATCAGTATTCTATCCACAGTGAACTCAAATAGTTACTTTGTAATGCAGCTTGTGATTTCTATATATAACGGTTACAACAAATTTAGTGTTAGTTTCTATCAGCAAAGATAGATTTTCATTATCATCATTTGAAGTCAACCTTTCAAATTTGATACTCTCTTTAACGTGAAAAGCTAAATCGTTCCTTGATGTCACTAATTGGAACACCTTGTATAATAAGTATGTTTATGAATATGGGTTCAAATAACAATTTCCATTTAAAACACAGGTGTTCGATTTGATTATGATATTTCATAATGTTTCATGATGAGAGGTTATGTCCTCTTGTATATTTCGTTGAAATTAAAATTTTGCTTCTGCTATTAGAAGATAATTTCGATAAAATGTTATATTTTCTTGGATGTAGAGTTGGAACTGATGTATTCTATCAATATTCATTCAATACAGACAGAACTGTTTACTCGTTATTCGGTGCATATTCATAATAATTGAATGAAATTATCATATAAAAAAAATCAGTTTTCATGTGAAATGAAAATTCCACATTCAATCAGAATATTTTATCGTGAATATTGTGAGACAAAATAAATTTTGTTCAGTTTTAACACCTTTCATTCACTAAGAATGACTGCAGTGAAGGAAAACTGAAACTGAAGGAAAGCCTACAGGGAATAGTTAGAAGAATATCAATAGGTATTTTGCAGAAAACTTCCTGGAATATACTACAGAATATCCTCAGAACGTTTCAGGATATTCTAAGGAACGTTCATAGCGCCTCTTTAGAATCAGAGTTCCTCTCTCATCTCATTGTTCGTGTTAGGTTCTCAGAATATGACATACCTCCTGTCAGAATGTTCTAAGAATATATGAACATTCTGGCGACCCTTCAATGAATGTTCTTACATCGTGTGTGTGCTATCTGGACGAGTGGGTAAAAAGTAAACCTTCCTGAATAGTTCTGAATTCTTTTGACATAAATGTCGAAGGAGATTGTCGACGCTTGGACGTTGATTGGTCGTTTGATATATGTCGTTTCATCAGGTTTTGTAGATCCAGCAGTTCCAATTTGCCGTACATTAGACAGGAAATTCTTCTTTGAATGGAGGGCGGAATATTCAGGATATCGACGCGTCATTGGAGACAGTATAAATCACTAGGAGTAGATGGTGTATTTCCTGAACTCTTGCAGAAGGGAGCGGAAGAGATTCTTCCCCATCTGCTGAAAATCACAAGAAGCAGCAAAGCATTGGGCCAAATACCTGATAATTTGAAAAGGGCAAAGTAACCTTCATTCCAAAAACAGGAAAAAAAGACTGGAATGATCCCCGATCTTTCATGCTCATTTGCCTTCTTCGTTTTTGCTCAAGACTATGGGGAAGGTGGTAGATAACTACATAAGAACGGAGAATCTGGAGAAAAAAACCACTTCACAATTGTCAGCAGGCGTACATGGCTGGACGTTCCACGGAAACTGCTCTGTAGGGGCTTACTGAAAGCATCCAGAAGACTCTGAAAGATTAAGAAAACGTAATGTGCGCTTTCCTAGACATATCTGGGACCTTTGAAAACACAACACATGTTTCCATTATAAAATGGTTGTATGAGGTGCTGTCGACGAGGACACCTGATACATTGGTGGTCAGTCAGACCATCTCTGTTAAAACCACTCGCGGAATACCTAAAGGAGGAGTGTTATCTTCCCTTCTATGGAGCCTGGTAGTGGATGAACTAACTAACGGAGCTTGACTTCGAATGCATGAGCTATGCCGATGACATAGCCCTAATAGTAAGAGGCAAATCCATTTCGGTAAATGGAACTATTGTAGAATGGAGGTCTGAAGTCAAATATCTGGGAATCACCCTAGACAGTGAGCTCCTGTGGAATGAGCATGATGAAATTACTGCTAGTAAAACGATGAGGGCTTTAATGGTGTGCAGAAGACTTTCTGGTAAAACTTAGGGTGTAACCATAAAATACTGCGATAGATGTACGTCATGATTGCAAGACCGATAATAACATACGGAGCAGTAGTCTGGTTTGCTAAAGCAGGTTAGATAAGCACGAGGAAATACTCGACGAGGTACAAGAGCTAGCCTGTTTTTGCATCACTGGGGATATGAGAACGTGTCCGACTAGAGCACTTGAGTTCATCATAGATCTCAGTCCTCTTCATCTAGTGATCAATAGGATAGCCCATGAAGCTATCCTTCGAATATCTAGAGAAGGCATAGGCATTGAGAGAATTAAAAGTCAGAGAGCCTGGTCCCCTCTGAATAAGTACATCTCAGCAGCGAACATACCTAGTGATGTTATGATTAAAAAAATAAGCATCGAGAAGAACTTTAACTCAATGCTATGTAAAAGGAAAGAATGGGAAAAAGAATACACTACCCAAAACTTCAAAGCAAATACCGTTAAATGGTATACAGATAGTTCTAAAACCACGATGGAGCCGGCGCTGGAGTATACGGGCCTAGAAACAAGTGTACACTATCGCTAGGCTCCTACTCGAGTATTTTTCAGGCAGAAATACTTGCAATCGAAAGATGCATAGACATAAACCTGGAAAGAAACTATCAAGGGTGCGACATAATGATCCATTCTGATAGTCAGGCTGCTATCAAAGCACTGAACTCCTATGTCATCGACTCAAAGCTGATATGGAAGAAAGCTGATATGGAAGTGTCTAAGGAAACTCAATGACGTAGGCAAGAATTAACAAGGTCTCCTAGGTCTGGGTTCCTGAGAACTCTGGAATAGAAGGAAATGAAGAGGCTAACACTCTATCCAGAAAGACGCACAAACGCTTCCTACTGGCACAGAACCTTTCTGTGGTATAACCAAATGCACCTATAAAAAATCTAGAAAAGCACTAATGTGAAGTAGCAGCTTTTACGCGATTGTTCACATTGCGAAATGGTGACTTGGAAATTTCAGTGAATTTTCAATGAAATATAAAATTTTCGAAAAAAAAAATAATTTTTTCGAATTTTACCAAGGATAATTTTTGTTATTGACACTGTCCATATTCCAACCAAGTTTCATCTCGATCAGATGAATATTTTTCGAGTAATTGAAAAATCGAAATTTCAAATGGCTGTAGCACAAAATCCTTTCGGCAGATTCGAACCATTAACGAACTTAACCGAGATATTCAGGATCTTAACCTAACCTGAAAATTTGAAGACTTTTGGTCCTTTCCTTCGAAAGTTACAGTGCACACGGGCGGACAGACAGAATCAATTTTGACCACGCATTCTTCATTAGTGAGTCCAACTAGTCGTTTGAGACCAATTTCGGCTCAAAATTCGAAAATTACAGACATCGTGACGAAATGATAACGCGCGTCCCCAGAACAAGCGCGTAAAAAGAGTTTTTGGACAAGAAAGAAAATGAAAGGGGGTACTCTGGAGGACTTCTGCAGGAATGAAACACTCTAAAAAGGGCCTTCGGAACTTTGAAATTGCAAGGTCCAAAAATCAATTGGATCTCAGTAAGAACAAGTTACGCCTCCTCACTGGTTTCCTCACAGGGTACTATCGCCTGAGGAAGAACATGATGAGAATAAGCTCATCAGAAACTGACGAGTGCAGATTCTGTGGGGAAGAGGAGGAAACTCCTGTTCACCTGATCACAGAATGCCTCGCCATTGTGAGCTTGCACAAGAAATATCTTGGAAAGGAGGATTATAGGGGGAAGGAGCACTTAGTCTCCTTGAAGCCCTCACAGATATGAGAATTCATCAGAGCTCTAGAGCTGAAGGGCGAGCTGTAGCGCAATGCGAAATCAGCTCTAACAAGGGAGCACAATAGACCTTGAGGTCGCAGGGGAATGTAACCCCTTACCAAACTATAACTGTAACTATAATTCTGAATTCTTTTGACATGAATGTCGAAGGAGATTGTCGAGGCTTAGACGTTGATTAGTCATTTGATATGTCGTTTCATCAGTTTTGTAGATCCGGCGGTTCCCACTTGTCTTACATTAGACAGGCAATTCTTCTTTGAAAGGAGGGTGGAAAGTGCAGGATATCGGCGCATCATTGGAGACAGTTTTCTAAGTCCTCGCTATCCAGAGGCAATAAGTGAGTGTGGTGACTATGGTCACCTGAGAGGGACTCCCCTTTGTGTACTCTTGGCATTTTTGTCGGACAGTCTTTGAGTGTAAATCTCTCCGACTACATGCGGATGAACAATGGGCCTCTAGGCCTGAGTTCAGCCCGTGGGAGGCACCTCACAGAGGAGAATAAGAGAAGGTTATTTCTATTTCATTGTAGCCCCTTCCAAAGCCACAAAATACCAATTTCGTATTACTAAACTAGCAACTCAATTTCGATTCGATTATGACAGATACTATCTTTAAAGATTAAAATTGACCTATCGCGAGATCCCCTTTGCATACAAAGCTCCCCATTTCATTTGTTCTGGGTTATGTCACAAGTGTTGTGAGCTTGAGCTTGAAAAACAGGTTTCACTCAAACCAATAATAATGAAAATTATAAAATCTTCCGGGTTTTTCGAAGCAATGACTACCTCTTTGATATCTGCTATACTGATATAGGTAACTGAAAGAATACAAGTTCAAACATTTTAATTAATTCGTATCTATGCATTTCGACCGGACAATACAAAATTTCGAGAAGAATCGCGTTTGTGCGTTAACAACTCTTCGGTGCCAATCAAGTGATCACTCAATGTGCAAACGAACTTTCATCTTGAAAACCTAGAAACGCACTGATGTGAGGTCTGGAGCTTTTACGCGCTTGTCAGAATTCTTACTCATTAAATGGAAACGAAATTTTGCACCTAGTTGCGTGTTGGTAATCTTCACCGGATTACGAAGTTTCAATCTGATTGCATATGTACTTCTTGAGATATTGCGGAAATAAGGTTAAAATTCCAAATAACGACGGAATTTGGCACATTTTTTTCTTTATACCTCCAAAATTAAATATCGGATCGAATTGAAATTTGAAACATTGTTGTAAAATACTGACTTTAAGGTTTATACGGAATTCCATTGAAATCTAATCAATATTTTCAGAGAAAACAAATTTTCATCAAAAGTTTCAAGAATTTTCGAATAATGTTTTTTATTTTCTGACAATTGGATCCATACGAAATTTTGTCTGAATTTCGCGTTGGTATTAATTGATTTATTAACCCCAAAATTTCAAATGGGCTTAACTCCGAAACTATCCAACTGATTCCACCCATTAATGAACTTAACCGAGACGGACAGAATTGAATTTGATCACGGGTTCTTCTTCATTAAGTTCGAAAATTACAGACATCGTGACGAAATGATAAGGCGCTTTTCCTAGAACAAGCGCTTGAAAACTGAATCAAATATTGACGCAATGTTCGTATTTTGGGAAATGATTCATTCGAATTATACTTAGTAGTGATATTGAAAGTTTCACCGTTGAAGAAGCCCCTCCATTTATAATTACTTCTTTCCTTGAGTACTAAATCCGAACTAATATCCTACCTTCCATCAGACCTACTCATAAGCCTTCCACCCTATTCATGCTACAATCTTCGGCAACGCAACATCAATTTTTTTCCTATTAACCTTATTTAGGACATTATATTATACTCAGCGCTTCCAACACAAAATAAACCAGACAAATTGCAAGGTTTCAGCTGAAATTCTTGTGGGTGGTTTGTTTTGATGGAATTCACGTGACATATGGTAGTTTGCAGCAATTAACTGTTATTTTTGTAATCTTAACTGGGCAATCGACTTTTATATTGCATATCATAGTAGAGAGAGCTGGGCATATAAAGCGCCTCCTTTGAGCATTGGTAATGATGTTTAACGAGCGATGAAATGGCGAAGGATTTATTTCACGACTACTATGGACGTCAACGTCACCAATTGAAAGCATCGATGAGTTATGGAATGAATTTCCATGCATTTCATTTCAAATCGACCGGAAACATCAGCTAAGATTCAAAAAAACTTCAAAAACTTTTGTGAAGTTTATCTAAACATTCAGAGAGACATTGATCTGGAGCTTCTGCATGCGCGCTTGTTCAAATTAATATACACCTCTCCAGGTGCTGAACTCATCCAACGCAGCTTGGTTCCAAATTAAAATTCCAATATTTCAATTATATAATTCCCAAAAAATAATTATTCACTAGATATATCTATCTAGATATATCAATTCGAAATACAATATTTCCTATAAATACAGACCCGATCGAATTGGAATATAGTATACTTGGTTGAAAAATGTCGACTAGAAGCTTCATACCTACAGAATTTCTGTATTTTATACCTAATCGATGTTCATCCTTCAAAATGATTCCGAAACTACATATCTGAGTTACCAACATGCGTCCTATCAAAACTAGTCAAATTGGACAGTTTTTTGGTCTTCCCAGGTTGGACATATAAATTTTCAAAGTTTTCCGAAAATCAATTCATTCATGGTTTTAATAATGTAGGTAACAAATTAATAACTTTTCAATCAATATTCATTATAACATACTGGCATGACAAAGGCAAAAATGTTGAATTTCGAAGGACCAACAAAACGAAAGAAATAAATAGAAAGAGTGAAATAGTTATAAGGAATGCTCATAGGCACCAATTTCTACCTAATGCTTTCTTTGAATAGGTCTCTTGCATATAACAATATACTTATTCTTATTCGATTCAAAATCATAATGTATGCTATCAAACATACATGCTATTCGTGAAGTTCGAATAATTGGGTATTAAAAATGGTCAAATAGAGACGCAAGTTCAAATTTGTGAACGGCGGTAGAGCTCCTCCTACATCACTCGTTACTGAACGATTTTACTATCGATTCAGCCGTCGGTATTGCTTGGCTTGCTAGAGAGAAAGATACACGAAAAGAGATGGAGAGTGGATATACGTTACTGAACGCGCGGAGTTTGGACCGTTTAAACAACCAATATGTGGAATTGAATTCAAAAGATCGTTTTCTGGGTGAAAATTGAAATTTTTGACACCGATTGAGTTTTTTGAAGTATTTCTATGGATAGAATATAAAGACTTCAGTCTTGTCCACACCCTCACTCATTCACACAAAGTCTGTTTTGATGAAGTTATTCCAAATAAGAAATGAAATATAAATCGAAAATTCAGCTGTGTTCTCGTTCATGATAAAAATATGGTATATCGTAGTGACTTCGACGAATGATTCAAGCTGTTATAACTTTGTCGACGTTTCGAATCCGATATGGTTCCTTTTCCAGAACTTCTTAAAAAAATTACAAGATTTTATGTTATTTGAAATGTTTTTTATCCTGGCTTGGTAATTACTTCTTGTATCCTTTCAACAATACAGTCTTTATTGCTTCTTCACCTATACATATTGAATTTTTCAAATCAGAAGATATTCCAGACTTGTTATACTCATCTATACCTATATAAGTGAGAATCCAAAATAGGAGCAGTCAGAATCATTTTTTCCAATATCAAAGGAGAGAAAAAGCTTTCATCAGATCAATCAGATTTCAACTCAATGGACTTGACGAAGCGGCATCAACGTTCACAGAGATAGACAGAACAATATATGACAATTCTGGTTACGCGTTTTGCACCAAAAAAAGCCAACGTTTAATTGCTGTTTATTTTTCAAGAGTACCATTTATTCACCATCAAACCATGTACAGGTTCTCGTGGACCATCCTCAATATTCACGAATTTAGGCTTCGTAAATGAGTGCCAAACCTGCTCTGCAAATTTTGAGTCTCTGTTTCTTTAGGAAGTTACGATCGGCCTTCAACCTATCCGCAAACACAATAATTATTACCATAATTAAATACTTGGAGAATTGATATTTATAGATTAGGTTCAGGTGAAATATTTCCAATATTTCCAAAAATAAACATCGAATGGAGTTGAAATCCTGTTCTTAGTTAAAAATGACAGCTTATAGGTTCATACAGAATATCATGAGAACAATATGATTAGAAGATCCCAAACTCATTTTATGAAAAAATGAAGGTGCTATGGAAGGGTTTCATACGTGAATGGGTGGCCGCTATAGCTTCGAATTTGAACAAGCTCGCAGGAGCTTCGACTTGAAGTCAGTGCTTTTTTAGAATTTTATCTATTGGTGGGGGAAATTAAGTTCCTTCATCGTTCCATGTCCAATTAATTCTACGATTTACTGAAACACCTATTTTTGTTGAACCGTAGTGCCTGTAGGAAAACATCATGTTCGTTTTGCGCGATTTGTCGAGTGAGCGTCCAAACTATAAGATGAACCTGAATTTCGAAAGATCCCGTCCATCCGCCCGACCAAACGTATGTCCGTAATAACATTCGAAAAAAAAACTGGAGACCGAGCTCGACACTTCAGATTCGAAGCCTGATTACGCAAATTAAGTTCATGGTCAGAATCGTTCTAATGGTTTCGGACATAAATATACATGCATGTTCAATTTTGACCAAAAAATTTTGAGAATGGAAAATAATAATGAAATTACGATGAATGTTGTAAACTAATAAGATGGTAAAACGATTTTTCGTTCTTTTCATCATATGAAACCCAAAAAATTCTGGTTGAATCTTCAAACAGTATTGTTTCCTCGCAGTAGATATCCAGTAAATTAAATATGTATTTTTGGAAATATCGGGAAAGTTATATTTCGAACGGATACACCTGAGGAATTAATGGGCGGATTTAACCCATTCACGAATTCGACCTTTGTTACTGAGCCTAAAACCTGCTCTAGAAGTCTTAAATTCCGAAACCGTTTGAGCGATTTTCTTCATTGAAAAACCTAGAAAAGCACTGACGTGAAGTCAGCACCTTTTGCGCGCATGTTTCAAGAAGATCATCAAAAGTGCGTTTGGTGGGGTTAATACTTAAACAGGTGGCCATCCATCGCACTTTTGGTGATCCCCTTTGAACATATGCGCAGCAGCTGCTGACTTCACGTCAGTGCTTTTTCAGGTTTGTTTCGTCAAAGTACTGAATTTCTTTTCGATCTTATCTGTAATTTTGGAAATATTGGGAAAATAAAAATTTGAATGGGTGATATCTATGGTCTCTGCGGAATCATAGGGTGGATTTTACCCATTCACGAATTTGACCTCTGCAATTGAGCCCAAAGCCTTCTTCACAAATATCTTGTTTCTAAATCGTTTCTCCAGTAAGTTAGTGTATTTACGGTTGGGTCGGCCTTACTACCGATCGTAAACACAATAAAAAATTCAATAACGATGATATTATGGACATATATCAATTACTTGGAGGCGATAAGCTGATGATGTTTTTGTAAGCTGGCAACATGGGAGAACAGAGTTGGACACTTGTTTTAATTATATAAGCTGTAAAGAACCCACAATAAAATTCACAATGAAATTAGAAAAGAAAAATAAACTTTAATTTTTCAGATGTTTCAGTTGAAAAATATCAGGATCATTTTGAGAAAACTGTCTCCAGAAAAAAATCCTACATATACGAATTAACATCTGAATTCTTATTCCAGTCATCAACTCATTGTGAAATGGGGTATCATTTAAACCCTTTATGATAGAGCTAATGTAATATCATCAAGAGATTCGTCAACATGAATTGAATTACATCGAATAGCTTCTTGAAGTGAATGAATATCCTAGAGAATTTTCAAAAAGAACCTCCTTAGATTTAGACGAAAAAACTTTTTCTAATTCTAAACTGAATCACCAAAATCAACACCAGAACAACCGTCAAAAGCAACCCAATTTATTTCAGAAAAAATCGGAAGAATTGGTGCTAATTTCAATATAAGAACGGTTTCAAATCGAAGAATAATTTGAGATCCATACTAACTAAATCCAAATCGATTGACGAGAAACCGAAATCGAAGAATTCTGCTTATAGTGTCAGATATCAGAAAACTAGAACACAAACGCTGCAAATTTTACACAAGGGTTTATTATTTTCTCATTTAAATAACCCAATATGCCATTGATATCTCAAAAAACTTATATATTATGCATAACTCATTGGTTTCTCACTACACAGAAACCAATTCCATGAAATAATTCATGTGAATATTGAAATCTTAATAAATACACTTGTATAATTGAATAACATTTCGACATGCAGAACGCTAACTGAGAAGCAAAATTTAAAATATTTTGAATGAGAAAAGACGTTCCACAGTCGTTTCACCTCTTCGAAAATCTAACTATTTTCCACAATTATTAAATTTCGTGTCGGTATTCTACAACTGAAAATGAACTACAAATCAGATAGGGTTTGTCCCTTTTGAGATATTAGGGAAATAACCTCAATATTCAAAATGGTCACGAAATTTTTTGCCAATATCTGCACGAATAAATATCGGTCAAAACTGAAATTTGAAACACTGTTTTTAACTGTTGACTCTGAAACCTGTACCAAATTTCATTGAACTTTGATGAATATGTATCCGAAAAAAAAAATGTTTAAAAAAAATTTTTGCATTAAATCGAGTGTCTATATTTCACAATTAGTCATGATTTTTCAATCCGAACGCGTTCGTATTTCTTGACACTGAGGAAATAAACTCAATATTTCAAACTAACACCAATACGTAAAACAAAATTCAAGACTTTCCGCTAATATCAAATGTGTAGATGTGATTTCTACTGGGATTCAACTTTGTTCTGAAAAATATTAATAAAATGAAAAAAAAACTCAATCTTTCTGTGCAATTGATCTGAAAAAATTTTTTCCACAGCAGATATCCGATTCACTTGATTTACAAAGTATCCACTACACAAACTGAAAAACTAAAGTTATTTTCAATAACATTTCTGTAACAATTAAATATATCGTGAACCTCATCAGGTTGAATTCGAAAGAATCATTCTCCATAATAAATTTCGTTCGTTGTTATCGTCGTCAGATACACTCAACCAAGAGGGTGTCAAATCCGAAAGTCTGTTTGATGTAAAGACTTCAAATTCAAACAAGTTGTTTGCCGACAACCAGATGATGATACATGCGGAATATTTTTGTCTACGCTATATCCCTTGTCACTTGTCACAGACCCCATTCAGAACAGGTAGATAGATTATCGGCTCCTAACTTTAGTCTAAGGCTCCAACCCTCAGTATTAGATTCTCGACAATCGACAATTGATGAGATTTGCGGTTTGCTATTGATTTTTTTGCATATTATATCCTCCAATTTGATTTATCATATAAATGCTCATTATTTTCTATATTCACGCTTATTTCAAACTGTCAGTACGAAAGATTTTGGATTTCGATTGAAACCAGTAACGGATATCCACAGGTTGACGATAATCGTATTACGCAAACCAAAATTAATGGAAACCTCCGATCAACCCAATTTTTTGGAAATCTGCATTATTTTAAATTGCGCTACTTAATTCGCGTTCTGCATGTAAAAGTGTTATTCGGTTATAAAAGAGTATTTATTGAGATTTCAATGTTTCAAATGAATTTTTTCATGGAATTGGCTTTTGTGTTATGAAAAACCAATGATTTATGAATAAAATAAAAGTTTTATTCGAGATATGAATGAGCTTCATGAAGAAATTTAATCTTAAATCCCGTAATCCGCAGGGTGATTTCTATAAATAATAATTTGATCCGATTTTCAGTAGTTATGTTTAAGATATTGGGAGAGAAAACCCAAAAATATTTAATATGAACTACTTACGATTATGAAATTGTCAAGAACATCGATGGGGCATTTGCAAATTGTGATTATAAAATAATAACGCATCCATTAAAAATTTTTCGATATGTGTTGAAAATTTGGTAATCAATATTTTCATCTCCTTTTAGATGTATGACTCTGGATGAAAAGTAAACCGATTATTCCAGTGAATTACAATCTTAGAACTGAATGCGATGATGTCATTTTCGACATTATTGGAAATTTGCAGCGTTTTTCCTTATAACTCAGGAACCACTGGTCGGAAATCATCCGGGTGAAATTTTTTTGGTTTAGTTTTGTACAGTAATTAACATTCTGAGTTGCATGAAAATTCGGTGGTAAGTTTTCGAGAAATAATTTTTTTTTCCCCCACCCCCCCATTTTGAGCCCTTAGGGTACACCGATTCTGCTGAAAAGCTTGAAGGATCAATCCCGAGCGACACCTGATTTTTCTACCAAGTTTCACTGATTTCGGTTTAGTACTTTCTGAGAAAAGCCCCGGACAGCGGACGGCGGACGGACGGATTTTTTTTTTATAAGTTTATTCAAATCTACATACTCCAAAACGTAAACTGTGAAATTTTCATGGGGGGTTAAAAATTTTTTCTGTTGGTCGTTCTGTTGGTTATTATTTGATTTCATCAAATAATAAACGAAAAACAACTTCAGGAATATAGACATTCAAAGATCTCAAATAGTGAACCATGTAATATGTATGAGTAATTTTGCTGATTGTTCCGTAGAAGTGGACAATATTTGGATGGATTTACTGAAGGGAAAGGTAGAATTAAAAAACTTGCTGACCTAAGTGATTTTGTGTTGATGTGATTTCTTGAAAATGTCGATTTGTGAAAAGTCTCACAAAACGAGAAATCGAAAGAAAATAATTCTGCAAAATTTCTCGTTTGTCTCGTGAAAGAGTCAGATGTAACGTAACAGTTTGCTTTGTTTATCGTTTGTATTGTTCCGGTATTGTTCATTAGGCAACCTGATTTTCAAGAAACTGCCCTTGACAAAAAGTTCAATCCTGCAATCTGATAGGGCTGTTAAGGTCTACTTTTCCACCGGAATTGAAATAATGCGGGCGATGAATGCGTGCGACGCACATAAACAGGAAATAATATCATTATTCGGAACATACAGAGTGAGCCATTGAAAACGAAACAGAGCCATTTACGAGCGAATTGGCCACAGTTGTTAAAATCCTCGAGACAGGTCGATTTTGGTTTATTATTTGATGAAATCAAATAATAAACCTTAGTGATCGACCAACAAAAAAAAAATTTCAATCCCCCCTGAAAATTTCACAGTTCACGTTTTGGAGTATGTAGATTTGAATGAACGAATAAAAAAAAATCCGTCCGTCCGCCGTCCTTTGTCCAGATCTTTTCTCGGAAAGTACTGAACCGAAATCCGTGAAACTTGGTAGAAAAATCATGTGTCGCTCGGGATTGATCCTCCAAGCTTGTCAGCAGGGTTGGTGTACCCTAAGGGCTTAAAATTGGGGATTGGAGGGAAAAAAATTATTTCCCAGAAACTTACTACCGAATTTTTGTGAAATTCTCAACGTTGATTACTGTTGCATAACTCAACCTAAAAAATTTTACCCGGATGATATCCGACCAGTAGTCTCTGAGTTATAAAGAAAAATGCTGCAAATTTCCAATAATTCCGAGAATGAATCATCGCATTCGGTTCTAAGATTGGAATTCAGTGAAATAATCGGTTAACTTTTCATCCAGAATCATATATCTGAATGTAGATGAAAAGATTGTTACCAAATTTTCAACATATATTGAGAAATTTCGAACGGATTCGTTTATTATTTTATAAACACAATGTGCAAATGCCCTATCGATGTTCTCGACAATTTCATAATCGTTAGTAGTTCAAATTAAATATTTTTGGGGTTTCTCTCCTAATATCTGAAACATAACTACAAAAACTCGAATAACAATTATTATTTATAGATATCACCCTGCGAATTACGGGATGAAACATTAAATTTCTTCATGGAGCTCAATTATATCTTAAATAAAACTTATATATTATTCATAAATCATTGGTTTTTCACAACCCGAAAACTGATTCCATGAAAAAATTCATTTGAAACATTGAAATCTCAATAAATACTCTTGTGTAACTGAATAACCCATTCACATGCAGAACGCGAATTAAGAAGCGTTATTTAAAATAATGAATATTTCCAAAATATTCGGTCGATCGGAGGTTTCCATCAATTTTGGATTGCTTAGTACAATTATCGTCAACATGTGGATATCGGCTACTGGTTTCAATCGAAATCCAATATTTTTCGTACTGAGACTTTGAAATAGGGGTGAATATAAAAGATAATGCGCATGTATATGATAAAACAAATTGGAGGATATATGCAAACAAATCAATTAACAAACCGGAAATCTCATCAATTGTCGAGAGTTGTTTGAATTGAAGGTTTTTACATTAAACAGACGTTGGGATTTGACACCCTCTTAGTTGAGTGTATCTGACAACTATACGGAACGAAATTTCTCTTTTAGAATTATTCAGTCGAATTCAACCTTGAGAGGTTCACGATATATTTGATTTTTACAGAAAAGTTATTGAAAATAACTTTAGGTCTTCAGTTTGTGTATTGGATATTTTGTGAATCAAGTGAACTCTTATCGGATATATGCACTGTGGAAAAATTTTTTTCAGATAAGTTGCACAGGACGGGTGAGTTTTTTTTCATTTCATTGATATTTTTCAGAACAAAGTTGAATCCTAGTAGGAATCACATCCACACATTTAATATTAGCGGAAAATCTAGAATTTTGTTTTACGTATTTGTTGTTAATTTGAGAGTTTAAGTTAATTTTCCCGAAAGTTTCTCAAGAAATACTAACGCGATCAAATTGAAACATCATAACTAGTTGTGAAATATCGACGCTCAATTTAATGCATGATTTCGTTTGCAGAGATATTGGCGGAAAATTTTGTGGCCATTTTAAATTTTGAGGTTATTTCCCTTATATGTCAAAAGGCGGAAACGCTTTCTGATTTGAATTTCATTTCTATTTGTGTAATACCGACACGCAATTTAATAAGTAATATCGTGAAGATCGTACTGGCAAAATATTAGTAAAAAATATTTTTCGGAAATTTAACTTAACTTTAACGAAAGAAACAACATAGTGACTTGACCTTTGTAAAGTAGTTTTTTAAGAAACTCAACACCAAGATAATTTTCTCTTCAACTCCAATATTTCATAGGAAATGTGATTTGGAATGAAAAATATTTAAGATTTTTATGAATAACATCCTCCAGGCTTAATTATAAAGTGATTCTTTCAATTCTTTCCAGCAAAATTTTCGTTATATGTTGATACCTTAGTGAATAGGTTTATCTACCATATTTCGGGAATATATTCAGATGAGACAGACAACATGGATACAGTAATTGATTATATCGGTGACAGGAGTGATAATTCTGATGATCAGTCGGACATAAAAACTCCATCTCATTGTCGTAACTCGACAGATTTGTCCCCAGATAATTAGGGAATACGGCCCTGTGCGGCCACCTGCATTGGTCTCACTTTTCGAGCGAGCTAAGGCGGTTCGCCCTTCAAGTGGTTTTGTGCGTTATTATAAACATAGACATATTTAGGCATGTAAGATTTATCCTTGGGGATATTTGAAAATTCCAGACATAAGTCAGTCGGGATCGGAATTGGAAGCGATAAGCTTGAGGTCGAAAACGCCGATGCTCGGCTCAAATATTTAAAATAGGTTTTTTACGTTTTTGTTCATATTTTCACACGATCGATTATTTCGTATCGGCACTAGTCTAGTATATTCATTTTACAACTAGGAATCGAATTAAAATCTATTTTTTTTTAACCGTTTAGTTTGATTTTGAAAACTTTCGAACCTCCTAGACGCCAGATCCTAACGGTGTGTAGGACTTCGGCGGGGAATTCTTAACACTCATAGTAATACTACGGAATCACAAAAAACACGAAGAAAGTTGCTAAAAATCTTCTTCAGGTATCTACATTTTACTGACTGATGGTATGTAGTACAACAAGGTTTAAATATGGTCCGCAACGTGCCTGAATAATTATACAAAAGCGTAAAAGTGAGAGTAGGTATAAATTGGGGTTTGCCACAGAGTTTTTAGGTTACAGAAAAATATTCAGTAGTGGAGAGTTATTCACATCTGTTTGTTCATTCAATAGGATTTTGCGGGTGTTGTACCTATTGATTCCTAACGAGTCTAGGAGTTATGTAGGTACTTTTGGTTTCGACGTGGATAATTTTGTAGTTACTATTGAATTTAAATATTTGACATGAATTTCTTCATGGAATTGATTTTCGTTTGGTGAAAAACCAACGAGTTATAAATAATATATACGATTGATTTGAGATATCAATGGTATTGGGTTATTAAACTGAGAAAATAATAAACCCTTGTGTAAAATTTGCAGCGTTTTTTGTTTGGAGGGGAACACTTTTCGACGCATAATTCATTAGTGAAATAGCCAACTCCTTAACGGGCCGGCTCCCACCTTCAAATTTTGATTGGGGCAGATAGGTTGTGTCATATTTCATATGAGAGCTTATGACGTCAGCTGTTCACTTTTGTACTTTTCGCGAAAATCGGATGGAATTTGACTAATTAATGCAGGTTCATAATTTACATTAGAATATTTCCTGATTCGTTATAAGAAATGAATATTTTTTTTTAAGTTGTTATTATTTTTGTGTTTTAAAGCTATGGGTTCTTGAGAATTGACTTCTAGAAGTGAAATAGCCACCCCCTAAGTGGGGTGGCTACCCCTCTCGAATTTTTAATGAGGTGAATTGGCCATGAGATACATCATTTGAAAGCTCATCACTTCAACTTTTTATAATATGCAGCTTTTTGTACAATTGAGTTGAATTTAAACGATTAATGGTTATTCATTATATCCCCTAAAAATATTTCCTACTTCATGATCTCGCACAAACTTTTCTGAAATATATCATATTTTTCGATTTTTTTATTATTGCATTCTTTGAGTTTTTGTGAGTTTCTAATTCACAAAGTATCTGTCTCAAACTGAAGTTGAACTTTCTTTCAATTTTCCTGATGTGAGGACTTTTTGACTTTTCCGCAAGAATATTTGCTGATTCAAGTAACTCAGAGAACGAAATAATAAACAAAATCGAAAAAAATGACATCTTTCAGAACAGTTCATGCAAGATTATGAATCAGAAAATATTCTTAGGGAATATGATGAACAACCATTAATAGTTTAAACTCAACTCAAATGTACAAAAAGCTGCAAATTATTAAAAGTTGAAGTGATGACCTTTCATATGATGTATCACATGGTCAATCCTCCTTATTCAAAATTCGAGAGGGGTAGCCACCCCGTTTAGGGAGTGGCTATTCCACTTTAGAAGTCAATTTTCTAGAATCCGAAGCTTTAACATACAGAAATAGTCACAACTAAAAAAAAATATTCATTTCTTATCACGAATCAGGAAATATTCTCGTGTAAATTATGAATAATAATTAATAATAATAATTAATAACAATAATTAATAAGTCAAATTTGATTGAATTTTCGTAAAAAGTACAAAAATATAAAGCTGACGTCATAAGCTCTCATATGAGGTATAGCACAGCCCATCTTCCCTATTCAAAATTTGAGGGAGGGAGCAGCCACGTTCTGGGGATGGCTATTTCACTAATGAATTATGCGTCAAAGAGTCTCCCCCTCGAAACAAAAATCGACCTGTCAAAGCGTTTTCAACGACTGTGGCCAATTCGCCCGTAAATGGCTCTGTTTCGTTTTCAATGGCCCACTCTGTATGTAACAGAATATATATTGATTTAAAGGCAGTATATGGTTAAATGCAAATCGATGTACATGATACTCGCTTATCGAGAGCATTTTGAGGAAGCGTATTATCCAAGCTATTTTTTTGGGATTCAATATCATTTGCGTTGGCTTCAATTTGTCTGGTTCTATAACAATTAAATACAGATTTTTCTGTATTCACCTTTACATAATAATATCTTTCGATATTGATTTGATATCTTTCGATATACTTTTAATGTCTTCGACGTACTACGTCTTCAATGACAAAATTATTATATCAACTGGCATATAATGATCAAAGTAGAGTTTTTTACTTTGATCATTATATGCCAGTTGATATAATAATTTTGTCATTGAAGACGTAGTACGTCGAAGACATTAAAAGTATATCGAAAGATATCAAATCAATATCGAAAGATATTATTATGTAAAGGTGAATACAGAAAAATCTGTATTTAATTGTTATATCAATAGCCTTTAACAAGTAGACTTTTTTGAATTCAATATTTGAATGAAAACTTATAGTTTTCAAAGGTCAATATCAACTGTCATTTAATTTTTGAGGTTATAAAAATTTTGGAAAATGTTTTTTTACCGCATTTCATTTGTCAAGGAAAGAAGGAGGTTTAAGTAAAATCTGTGGCATTATTGTTTTCTATGCACAATTCTAACAAGCATGCGTATGGACTTAAATCTGGTTATTTCCGTTGATGTGAACTGTGAGTGAGAAACACGTGGTAAGTTTTCGATATATAATATAGAATAAATGCTACTGATGATTCTAAATCGAAAGATAGAAGATGAAACACTGTGTCTAGTATTGTTTTTAGGTTGTATTTCATTTTTTTTACCTTTTTCTAGAGTTTTTTACTTTGATCATTATATGCCAGTTGATATAATAATTTTGTCATTGAAGACGTAGTACGTCGAAGACATTAAAAGTATATCGAAAGATATCAAATCAATATCGAAAGATATTATTATGTAAAGGTGAATACAGAAAAATCTGTATTTAATTGTTGTATCAATAGCCTTTAACAAGTAGACTTTTTTGAATTTAATATTTGAATGAAAACTTATAGTTTTCAAAGGTCAATATCAACTGTCATTTAATTTTTGAGGTTATAAAAATTTTGGAAAATGTTTTTTTACCGCATTTCATTTGTCAAGGAAAGAAGGAGGTTTAAGTAAAATCTGTGGCATTATTGTTTTCTATGCACAATTCTAACAAGCATGCGTATGGACTTAAATCTGGTTATTTCCGTTGATGTGAACTGTGAGTGAGAAACACGTGGTAAGTTTTGGATATATAATATAGAATAAATGCTACTGATGATTCTAAATCGAAAGATAGAAGATGAAACACTGTGTCTAGTATTGTTTTTAGGTTGTATTTCATTTTTTTACCTTTTTCTAGAGTTTTTTACTTTGATCATTATATGCCAGTTGATATAATAATTTTGTCATTGAAGACGTAGTACGTCGAAGACATTGAAAGTATATCGAAAGATATCAAATCAATATCGAAAGATATCATTATGTAAAGGTGAATACAGAAAAATCTGTATTTAATTGTTATATCAATAGCCTTTAACAAGTAGACTTTTTTGAATTTAATGTCTGGTTGTATATTGACAAATCTCCGGGATCAGAGCCAAGCAGAAAACCTTCTCACAAGAGCCACACCACATCTAAGGTTAGTTTCATAATTTCCGCCAGAGTAACATTAATTCATTACATATAGGCTCTTTCCTTCACTCCGATATCGAATATCGGAAGTGACACCATTGTTTATTCGTTGGTCACGAGAAAGACGCACGTTCCTATCTATATCTTATTGGGGGAGAACAATCAAGCACTGCGAAAGATTGTTAGCAAAGAAATACCTAGGCTAAATATATGTGATATATCTGTAAAAGCACCTCAATTGTTATGCTTAATTAGTCTGATTATAATAGGTAAGATATTAGAGTGTATAAAACTCTGAGTTAGAACTCCGTAGGTATTTTGGCAAATTATTGTAAATTGTTGGGCCTGACCCTGCTGGTATTGAGAATTAAATGAGCATGGTTTTTGCATTTTTGATATTTTTTAACACCCCAATCCAGCACTTAAGATCCGAGTCGACCCCAGCCATACTGAGCGGAGGGCAAGTGAGCTATTTTACTGGAAAAGTGATGTACTATAAATTTCGTTTCTTAAAATGTACCTTTAACAACAAGGTAATTTACAGGGCCTTCTTCATAAAAAACATTTTTTTTATAATTTTTATTAGTTCTGTTTCACATCCAGTGAAAATCTAGAAAAAACCTACAATAATGATGCAAAATCCCCCAAGAATAATCTTTGATCGAATCATTCCTTTTGCCTCTGAAATCATAACTAGTACTCTTACGCAGAACTGTGTGTCATAAAAGAAATCTGTTGCAGTTCCCTCCTTGCCACCAAGATCACGATGCACATGTATTTTGCTCGGTATTTTGTATTAATTTTATGCATATGCGAGTACGAAATTCTCACAATTTTGATTTCTGTGAATTGAAATTAGGGTTCAAAATCAGAACAAATCAATTATGTCGCTGGTGAAAAAGGTAAAAAGTATCATCTACTTTCCCCATGCTTTTTTCTCCATTCTCGTATTGTTAACAGTTCCAAAATTACTGAATGACATCAATTGTGCACCGAAAGTTTTACAAAAATTCTATATTGATTGGGATATATGTACACATATGAATAGAGATTGAATAGAAACGAACGCGAAGATGAAAATTTATAGAAATGAATGTATACATTGCCATTTCGTTGAAAAAATTAAAAAAAGTTCTAAATTACTTCGATGAATTAGCTTCAGATCACAGATCTCAAAACAGGAAAGAAATATTCAGAAAAAATGTTTATATAGAGTATTAGGTACAAGAATGTCACTATAAATAGCACGTTTCGATGGTATGATTGCAGTACATAGAATGACCAATATTCTATGAGCATCATTTTTACTAGATGATGTAAATAAAAAACTATAATTCAATTTCAAAGTGAATATTCTGATATAATAAGCTCTGAAACTATTTATCAACAAATGAATTAGATATTTGAAATGATTGATCTGACTAGTTGCTTCTATCAGTAGACCGCTTCTCTGATGGATTCTCACTGATTTCAAAGGAGTATAACAGATAATGTGGAACATCCACTCATTTATAATATGGAATATGTATATGGATAAGGAGCAATATGGGTTTATTGTAAAAAGACTTTCTTGGATACAAGAAGTCATTTCTAAGCTAAAACAACGGTTATTACCGAACGGAAGATTGATATCACCTACTCATGAATTTCATTAGATAGTTTGGATCTCCTTAATTAATCCTCAATTAATGAATATTGAATTCAAAACTTATGAATCTGTTGAACACTTGTAAAAATATTTCGGGGAATTGTTCACGTTTATTATTATCGAGATATAAATTATTCATTTTGCTGTTCGTGCTATCGTACGAATCTGTCGAAAGAGTTTCAAACCCCCCATATTAATCGAATCTATCGTTCCAAATGTTTCCTACAGGTATTTTTGAATACGCAGCTCTAGAATACTTCTATTCATTGAACTGAGAATTGATATGATAATTACCTCTTGTAATTAATAGGTATTCAAAAATATTAAATTTAAGACTTTCGTATTCAGAGACATAGAGAGTCTTCAGGTATATTTTCGCCATTTTGACTGAATGGAATGAATTATCTATCATAACACAAATTTGTAGAAATGAATTCATTTTCAGAAACTTTTGAAAATAATGTATAATTCAATTCGGAAAATCAAAAAAAAAGGCTGATTTTGATTAGTTTTGATATGACACGTCGGTTACTTCCGTAAATATTCCATATTTTACATGGCAGATTTCTCGATGCGGTATCTATCGGCGAAAACTGAAGTAGAACAATGTCACTATATTTTGACATTTGGACCGCATTTCGTATGTCAAAGAATATCGCACCATGTATTCTATGCATCTATCACGTTGGATACGATACGTATTAATCTGAATCGCAAATGTGAAATTTTATCATATACCATCGAATTGAATATCTCCTAATGTTTCACAGAAATATTTTATATATCGAAAAAAATTATGGTTTAGTTATATGCATAAAGTTTCACCCTGAAGGTTTCAATAAAATAATGTGAAATCTTCCATTCTATGAGTTTCTGGCATGAAAAAATATGGAAAATCGGATTTTACTCGATTGTCCAGTTATTCTATGTGAAATGAGTCTGAAAGCCCATGAGTTTATGAAGGAAAATTTTTCGTCGAGATATGAGAAGAAATCTGAAGAAAATTACCTTTCCGTTATCATAATCACCTGTTCTCATACAATTTTTTCCATAACCTAATGTATTCCTCTTCGGGGGAAAACGGCATCTTCACCATCAACTCCAGAAATAATTATTGTGAAACAGAAAACTCAGAAATATATCCTAGAAAACGACCCTCCGATACAAGCCACCAGAAATTTAATCAATATCGGCAAGTATCACGAACCGAACGCTACTCTGGGATGCTTCTAGATGAAAAAACAATGCTGATAACCGAACATTTCCTCCAATAGATTTTGCACTTTTCACACATAATGTTTATAATCGTTTGCTTCCTAGATTGCATCGATTTGATTCAAATCCAATTCAATTCTTCCGTTGAATTCTTCACTGTCAAAGTTCATCAACCACTAAGTTCGCCCGACCCGTATGAATTTCGACCGCGTTTTTTAGGTTGTATGATTTTGTCCCTTTGGAGCATTAGTTAGGACATTAATCGAATGATAATTATATGAGGAGAAGCCCTGGTTTATGAAGCCGGCTCGGAATTTCAGAATAGGCGAGAACTGGCAATACGAAGCTCCCTCCTTCGCCGGAAAATTACGGAAATGGCCGAGAAAACTAACCTAGTTGGGGTCAGAAGATACGAAAAGCTTGTAACTGGGAATCGCACTATGGGGGAGAAAATATTGGAATAATGATGATTTAAAATATCAAACGAATCATTGAAGATAAAATCGCATAGTACGGTATACCTTTTTCTTTTAATCGAAGGAAAATATGAGTTAGAAATATCGAATTATTAACTATTTACGAAAAAGGGAAATTTGTTGGCCTAAGAACGGATTATTTAATATAAAAAAAATTGGATTTAAACGAGTTTGTATGTCTGATCACCCAATCATAAGCACAATAACTTGCTGAAGGAACAACTTAGATAATCGTTAGTTATAGCAAGTTGGGAGATTGATTATAATTGGAACAAATCTTTTCAAGCTTTGATTTGCCCGATATTTCCAAAAATACAAATCTGACTGATTTGAAATCTGTACCATTCTAACTGGACATTCAATTATTCAAAATGAAAGCAATCGAATTAAAAATAAACATATTGAAATCGACAAGTCTTCTTGCATGTTTAATCCGAATGTCTGTAATATTCGAATTTTGAGCCGAAATTGCTCTCAAACGACTAGGTTGTACAGACTGATGGCGAATCCGGTATCAAAATCGATTTTTTCCGACCAGCTAGCCGTCCGTAGACACGATTATGAGGATCTTATTGACTCGAAACTTTCAGAGTAGGTTGTATTTCAAAATACTGAGGTTCGTTCATTGGCGAAATCGGCCTAACAGTTCCGGAGTTCTGATATTTCAGTAACTACTGAAGCTTATTTTATTTTGTGGAGATCATACTATCAGTAAATTCAAAAAAATTTCAAATTTTTTTTCGAAAAATGTTTTGTTTCAGAAATCATCATCTTAAGGGTATTTTTTTTAGAGGTAGAGATTTTTGAAATGGACTAAAACAAGGACGAATTTTTAAAATTGACATGAAATTGACTTCATTCAAAATTTAATCTTTGGGCATTATATTTCAAATATAATTTCTGGCATATGACCGCCACGGCTGGCTCGGACGTAATCTAATCTGGAGATCCATTTTCAATCACTTCTTCCAACATTTGTGGTCATATATATGTTATCCTCATCATCAATCGATTCCTTTCTTTCCGATTAAAATTTTCCATTGTATTAATTCAAAATGACATCCTCCCGAAGTGACTATTGTTGTGTGCCTCCACTCAATGTTATTCATGGTCAAAGACGAAAGGATCATCTGCTGCCTCAAGTTTTCATTTTTTCCAAAGCCAAATGAAAGGCCTGGATTTTGAAGATTAGGAAACAGGTCACGAAATACATGAAAGTATATTCACTGCATTTCTCTGAAGATGTTTATTTTCATAAAGGTAAATTCCAATGTATTCATTTCGAAACAACTTCATGTCCAGATATTTTAGGTGTAGATGAAAATGGAATTTTGATGAAAAATGCTGATCCTGCAGAGAAACTACCGAGCACTTCTGCAGCTACCTACTTCACACGCTACACAAAATCATATTCAAAAAGTGATCTGGTTGAAAACCTGACAAAAACTAAATATACTGTTATAGTTGATAATAGATAAAGTTATTCATATAAATACATCGATATTTTTCATTTCGATATAGGTAGGTTGAACCAGCTGTGAGATTCTTCATTTTGTATGTGTATCTTGAGCTGCTGTGATATGAAAAAAAATTATATGTCTATCTGTTTCCTTTCCTTTCTTTCGAAATACGATGCAAACGAACTAAAGCAGAAAAGATGTCTTTTCATTTCATTGATTAACGCGTTCGTAAACAAAGAGAACGAGTCATATCATTCAGACTGATTCTAGATTAACCACAAAATGGCTTGCATTCAGCACTTCTTCACATTGATAAGAGTCCTTCAATTATTTTTTGAGGTGCCTATTTTTCCAGAAATTCAAGTAAACTCAGATATTGCATCCACCAAGCAACAGACACTAAAATAACATCGAAATTATACTCTAGGAGCGATTTGAAGCACGATTTTATAACTTCATCCAAAAAAAAGTTCCCTCTCAAAAAATCTCACACAAAATTATAATAATTTCTTTAGATATTCTAGCTCCGCTTAATAAATATTCGTTGTCCACCACATTTCTACGGTTTGTTTACATAAAACTACTAGCTTGGACAGGTTCCAAATTTATCCGTTAGGGCGCTGGCATATTCGCAGAAGTTCCCAATCGGCGTAGACTAGCGACTTCACAAATCCCCACAGAAAATAGTCTAGCGGCGTTGAAGCGCACGATCTTGGAGGCCAATTCACACCTACGTTATGGTAGCACCCCATTTGTGGAAATTTGCTTGGCCAATTATACCACTTAAAAGGTCAGAAGAAGGTCAAAAAAGGTCAGGTATTTTTATTATTTGGTCATCAGAAAAAAAAATTTCATGGACCCTTTAAAACTCTCAATCGAAGATGTTGGCACCCCATCAGTGAAATTTTGGCTGTCTAATTATACAATTCGAAAGGTCAGAAAAAGGTCAGATATTTTCATTATTTGGTCGGCAATAGAACACGCGTTATCAACGTTTTAAACTTTTCATGATCAACCAAAGATGTTAGCACTTCATCTGAGAAAGTCGCGAGACATGTATAGTTTTCAACATTTATCGCTCCCAAAATATAATAAGATTTCAATTTGATGTCATCGAAAATATGAAATCTTACATATGAATTTCATGTCATCTCTTATGTCAATTGTAGAGATGGTTTATGGGTTGTTGAGCTCTTTGGACCAGTTTCCTAATTTGGGTGAATGATTCCTGTGAATTTCTTTCAATCTTTCACTTCTAGTGTTCCTTTTCTATTAATCAATTCGTAGGCACCACATTGGTATATGTATGTATGCTTCAAACGATTGCAGCATCTCGTTTATCTATAAACATTTAAGAAAATGAAGTTTCAAACATAATCTCGATCACAAACATAATTTGATAGACAAAAACTTACTTTCTGTAATATTTCCAACATTAACTGTTCTCAAAAGATTCCTCAGAATTTCGAATTTCAATATATGCAGGCACCTGTAAAAAGTGAAATAATTTTAAACGTTGAACCCAAACGTGTCTACTTGATATAGTTTACCAATACAATCATTGAAAAATACAGATCTTTCTTTATCTAATACATTTACGAAAGATATTATGTAAATGTATTACAGAAAAATATTGATTCTGTCATGATAAAATTATTATTTTTTCATTTCAATTATAAATAATTGTTCCGTCTAACCCTGGTAGCTGGCGTTGTTGAATTTCCGAAAATAAGGTATTCACGGAAACACTGCAAGACTACTCAGATAGTACTGACTGATCTGGCGCAAAACGCCGATTGTTATTCGGTTTAATTGATGTACAGGTTCATATACGATCAACGAATATGGTTCGTTGAGTCAACGTACCGAGTTCGTTGAGCCACTTTCCGAGTTCGTTGGGGCAATGAATATTGAAAATAAGACATTGTTTTACGTAGGAGGAGATAATTATAGTGGAATATAGAGGATGACACGAAAATCAATTGGCAAAGTTCTCCCGACCATCAACCAATATCGATGATTTATTTTTCTCTGTATCTCGTAAAGCTCCTCACGGTTCATTTTCTAAAAATGGAATAAACGGTGTAATGATCCCGTACTTGATTACCCCAGTACCCACCTATGGCTTAATTGTGATCGTCAAATAGTTAAATGGAAAGGACTCTTTGTTGAGTAGGCTGCCCGAGTTACACTCGAAAGATGCAAGGAAAAGTGGCGGTGAGTTTAAAATTCAAACAACACTAACGTCTCAACAAATCCTTCATTTCAATACCATGAAAGGAGAAAGTATCATAAGAATACAGATGAGTCTCATAATACTCCACAGAGTAGTAATTAGTGATTTCAACATACTCGCATTCCAAGAAACACATCAGATTACACTAACTCTCTCATACCAAGAACTAGAACCTACAATCCGCACTAGGCCGACAGCCGTAGTAGCTTCCTGTAACCCGCCCAGGCCGACAATTACAGGGATTAGTTGATGGGGAAGATCGGTAGGGTGTCCGCTAATCGTACAGAGTTTCGGAGTCGTTGACTTCACAACAAGCCGTCCATAGTGGGCCAAACTACCTGTATATTTAAAATATTCAGAATAAAGTGTGAATCTCTGTGAAAGGCAGGGCACTAGCCTCTCAGTAGTTGTGGTGACCCCGATGAAAAACCACGTACTGCTTGGAGGTTTATCTGAACAAGATCAGCTCTGTCAAAGATACCTGTGGTGGACGATTCACTCGAACATTTACAAATACATTCGGACCCTAAGGGAGTAACCATCAATGTTTGCGAGTATTTTCGGGATGCATTCAAGAACAATGATCGACATATTATGAAATTCGCCGCCAATATAAATACAAATGGTGATATAAAAGAAAAACATTGCTAAATGTTTCTACACCAATTGACGACTGGTCATGATTGGGAATTTGATACCTAAACCATCAAAAGTAAAATATTATGTTTAACCAAGTTTCAGAATGCATTAAGAATCCTATTGAGGCATAATACACAAATATCTCCGTTCATTCAAATGAACAACTAAACATAATAATAAGTACAATTCTACATACATGATTTCCAGAATGAAAGTTTCCTCGATACAGGTGGTAAATGGTTGAAATCCTGCAAATATCATCTCTAGCTTACATCGTTCAAGTTACCATAAATTACGATCGCCGAGTTTGCCAAAACATCTTGTAAAAACATCATACATCATTGTGAAATATAACAGCGTCCAAAATGGCGTCGATGAACAACGCTAACTAAGTAAGAGAAAATTGTAACAAGCACCTCTTTAGTTGACAAATCTCCATAGACTGCCGCCTCAGGCCTCTGGCACAGAATAGAGAAGTATTATAATACTTCCCTATTCTGTGCCTCTGGTAATCCCCCTGTCCTCCTCTGTCATTTTTTTGAACCATCGAAAATAAGAGAACACAGATACATTTAGTTTGACATTGCGCTGTCTGTTCTATGACTTTTTATAGGTGTAAGTTTCGTTTGGGCTAGTACTTATTTATGGTTAATAAAAAGATGGATAAGCTCAACAGGGTGCCCCAAAAACGACAAATAAAAAAATCCAAAAAATGTTCTCAATTGGCGATCACAATGAGTATTCAGATTGGCAATATTTATTTATATATTCATGGTCAAATAGACAGGGTGTTTCAAAAAAGAGATGAATTTTTATTGGAAAATTAGAAAGGACACATTCTCCTACGTATAGCGAGGTGATATCACAAATATTGGAGATGTCTATAAGTTGAGCACATCGAATTCAACGGTGACTGCATTAGAATGTTCGTTCTGGGTACAGCGAGCTCAAACAATCGAAAAGATCTTGAGCAGGGGCGACGAACATGAAAGCTCATACCAGCTAGTAAAAAGGAACAATCAACACTACTATTCAAAAGTCCATGAAGAAATTTGAGACGTGATATACATCTCCTGACAAGTAGTTCCATTTCATCGAATCTATTCAAAAATGTAGTATGATCAAAACCCCTACTTGGATGAACACCTTCTTCTCTGAGAACGAGGTACTTCAGGAATCTCCTTTGAACAGCCTCCAAGTGATACCTGTGACATTCGTAGATGGGTTTCCAAACTGCACTGCTTTATTCCAATCTACTTCTCACGAATGCATTGAATAACGTTATTATAGTCCTTGAGTTATTAAAATATTTGCAGTTTCGTATAATGTATCCATACATTCTAGAAGTTGAAGCAAGCAGGTAATTGATGTGTGGAACAAATGAAAACCGTTGATCGAATTCTACGCCAAGGTCCCTGTACTCTGCTTGTCTGCCCAGCACGGCACCATTAAGAAGGTAGTCATTTAATATATACACTTTCTTTTTAGTGTATGTGACAACGTTGCACTTAGAGATGTTAAGTTGAAGGAAGTTTCTGTCACACCACTTCAACAAGGCGTCCAACACACGCTGTAAACGAGAGCAATCGGCATTGGAATCGATTCCACAGATAAACTTGAAGTCGTCAGCATACGCCAATTCAAGCACATGGTTCACTCCCGCTGAAAAAGGCACCACCCGCCGCTCCCGATGTCTTCTCCCACCTCTGGCACCACCAATATTCAATAATCGAGGCAACAAAGTCGATGAGGTGTTTCCACCGTTCACCAACGTATCGTGAAAAAGGTCATTGATAAATAAAATAAAAAGTAGAGGACCTAGATTTGAACCCTGCGGCACACCAGAAGTGTAAACATAAATAACAGAACAGCAACCCTCTAGATGAAAAAACTGCAGACGATCTCCCAGATGAGATATGAAAAAATTCACAATATTATCGGAGAAACCAAACTGCGACCTTAGTTTATGTACGAGTACCTTATGGTTGATCTTATCGAACGCGTTCTGAAAGTCAGTGTAAACAGCATCAACTTGGCCAGCAGTATCTAGAGTTTCAGAGACGTACTGCGAAAACACAACAAGCTTTGTATTACAAGATCTCCTCGACATAAATCCATGTTGTTCAGGACTAACTAGATGTCGCACAGCAGGATATATTCTCCGATATAATATGATTTCGAAAAGTTTTGCGAAGTTCGAAAGTATGGAGATAGGCCAGTAGTTCTTAAAGTCAGTTGGATCACCCTGCTTCAAGATGGGTATCACCTTCGCCATCTTCCAGCACGATGGGAACTTGCAATATCTCAGAGCAAGTTCTGCAATTACTATGATGAATTCGTTGAAAATCATTTTCATTTCCTCAGAGCAATCTGTTTATCGGAAATCATTTGAGCAGTTTCATTAAACGCTTTCGTATCTTCGGAAACTTTAGATGAATTGAATGTTTAAATGGTAGGTTCTCTGAAATTATCGCACAAAACGATATTATCGTACATGCGGTATCGTACGTAGTACAAAACACCATGATTATAATAAAAACAGCAACGCTGGGTTGTGAAAAGTCACAGAAAACTAATAATCTTCGCTATTTTTTGATTAAATCTTGCTTGATCATGCCTCAAGGTAGGCCGTTCGTAGACTTGAGCATACCACCAAGAACTGGCGAAGTAGTGCTCGGCTGTCAAGTAACCAATATGGGATGGACGCGTCGACTTAGGACTAGAGATGTGACGGTATTTCAATAACGCGATTTTGGAGCGGTATTTCACTGGAACCGTCTGTCGCGCTCCAAAACAGAGAAGTAACGCGTTCCAAAGTAACTGTGTAACTCTCCACTCGTTTCTCGCTCCAGTCGCGACGATACATATCTCGATCCACGCTTGTCGGTTCCAGAATACCGGGAACCTGGGACGTTCCCAAGTACGGAGTATCGACTATGCGGAGCGCGTGAAGTTAAGGAAAAGTTGATAAAACAAATTCCGAAACTAAGTTCAATATTTAGTTTCGAATTTGTTTCAATTTGTTTTGTATGAAACTTTTCATGCACCATCATGATTTTTGAATAAATCGCATTTCTATGATTTGATGCTGACTGAAAAAATGTTGATGCCAATAATAAGTCAGCAATTTGTTTCAATTTGTCTTGTTCTAAAAATCTCAATATCTTCAGTAGATGTTTTTGTATTCGCATTAATAATATTTAGTGCCAACTTCACGCTCAACATCAAAACTTTTCGGTTTCGAAAAAATTTCAATGTCAATACTCGGTAACCAATTTATTTCAATTTGTTTTGTTAGAATTACTTCAATATCTGTTTGACTTTTCGAGTAATTCACGCTTGCTTTTAATGAAGCGTGAAGTTAGCGAAAAGTGTTCACTTCTTTTACCCTTTTTCACTTTTTTTGGCGCCAATAATTTGTAATCAATTTGTCCTAATTTGTTACGTTGGAATGAGTTCCAGAACATAGGTAACTTTTGAGTTATTAACAATTTTTTGTTTTACACACAACGCCATCTTTTAAAACCAATCCGTAATTGAGTTTTCAACCCCATGAGGGTTCAGAGCGGCTCTTTCAAAGAAGGGATGATTATGTCGTAAACATAGTTTTGGGATAATGGGAATATGGTCATAAATCAGATGTGACAAGTGTGCGTTGCTTTTATGAAATAGGAAGCAAGTGTTTTCCTTATGATATATTCGCAGATTGAGATTCGGTTTCGTCAGAATTAATTTGTTTTATTTTTTCCATTAACCTGTATTTGCAATCATCTAAAAAGCAGAATTGAATCACATTTTTGACTTTTTTGCCACTTCAATGAATGTGTTTTTTTTTAATTTTATAAGTGTTTTATTGGGAAAAGGGAGTCAGCGTCCTGTATATAAACAAAGGTGCACAATTCTGAAGCAATTCGACATATTTGAAGAACATACAATGGTGAATGGTGATAAAGTGATTGATGCCAATTGTAATATAACATTTGTTACATCGCGAATCTTCAGAGACTTTTCATGCGCAGTGGAGACATCGAGATGCGATAGATGTCTGCCCACTGTGAAAACTAGGGATATATTTTTCATTGCCGTGTACCTAGATAATTTGAAAACAATGGGGATTTAATCGCCTGCAAGAATGCATCGATTTGATCCCCATCACATTCAACTCAAAAAATTTGAAATGGAATTAAGCGTTGAAAGGAAATATACGGAATATCTATCGATTGATTGTGATGTGGGAGGATCGATCATTCTTAGGCAATTTCCATTATAACTGATTGTTCAGTCTAAAACTTACATCCTTAGAGGAGTTGCCAATTTCATAAGTCCGACGGCAGGAGTAGGGATCGGCCATTATACTTCCTTTTGTCTTCGAAATGATGGACAGTGGGAAGAGTACAATGATTTGGAGAAAGAATTCAAAAATGTGAGGAATGATATTTTAGACAACCCTCATTTACTGGTTTACACGATTTAATTATAAGTAGTTATATTTTTGTTATATTTTGTTTATGTGGTTTTCCAGAATTTTAGTTAATTTTGAATAATAAAATAAACAGCAATGTCTACCTTTAATTCTTGAGGTGGCACCTTAAGTCAGTAGAACGAAAAAAATATTGAATTTCATTGAAGGCTCCTGAAATTTTCCATTCTTCCAGCTCGAAAAATTTAATTTCGACCTTGGAGAAATAAAAAAGTGAGAACCATCGTTAACAGAAGATAGTTTACGAATGAGAATGGAAGGTACGTGAAAACCTATTCCATCAGAATTCACCGCTCCTAATGTTGCATTACATTCCCCACATCTTCCAAATAGTTTCATGCTGATATTACTTTGTTCGAATAAGTATTTGGTTTGTCATTAGTTGCACTATAGTTTTTTTTTCAATTCAAGTCAAGAAAATAGGTCGGCCAATTTTAAAATTTCAAAAACCTACTAGAGTTTCGGTTATGGCGTAACCGATAAGAGAAGCATAAGTACGGTTCAGTTACCTCCGAATCAAATTTCGGTGGGTCACTAATTTTATATAGAAAAAGAGACCTCAATATATTGATATGTGAGCCGATCCCACACTTACGTTAAAATATAGAAATACATAATATTGCTCGACAGCATCGACCTTTATCGTACTACTGACTCAGAATTTACTATATAAGACAATATTCTAATCAGATACATAGAAGTCGATACATATCAGTTGTGTGGAACGTATCTAACATTATCTGAATAAACTTCTCTTAGTATTTTTTAAAAAGTGGTTTTCCAAGAGCAAAAATATAATTATTTAGAAACTAATGAAATATTTCCTATTGTGATTCATTCATTTTCATTACTCGAATTCCAATTCAATCACGATAACATAAACAGGTACTTCTAGTATTGAGTAATAATAGCCAGTTTTTAGACCGATAATCAAATTCGAATAAATGAGGTGTTTACGCAGAAAATTCATTGAAGTGGCAAAAAAGTGATTCAATTCTGCTTTTTAGATGATGGCAAATACAGGTTAATGAAAGAAAAAAAAACAAACTTATTCTAACGAAACCGAATCTCAATCTGCGAATATATCATAAGGAAAACACGTTTGTCGACTTGCTTCCTATTTCATGAAAGCAATGCACACTTGTCACATCTGATTTACGACCATATTCCCATTATCCCAAAACTATGTTTACGACATAATCATTCTCTCTTTGAAAGAGCCGCTCTGAACACTGCCATGAGGGGTTGAAAACTCAATTACGGATTGGTTTTCATAGATGGCGTGTAAAACACAAAATTGTTAATAACTCAAAAGTTACCGATGTTCTGGAACTCATTCCAACGTGACAAAATAGGAAAAATTGATTACAAATTATTGGCGCCAAAAAAAGTGAAAAAGGGTAAAAGAAGTGAACACTTTTCGCTAACTTCACGCTTCATTAAAAACAAGCGTGAATTACTCGAAAACTCAAACAGATATTGAAGTAATTCTTACAAAACAAATTGAAATAAATTGGTTACCGAGTATTGACATTGAAATTTTTTCGAAACCGAAAAGTTTTGATGTTGAGCGTGAAGTTGGCACTAAATGATATTAATGCGAATACAAAAACATCTACTGAAGATATTGAAATTTTAAGAACAAGACAAATTGAAACAAATTGCTGACTAATTATTGGCATCAAAATTTTTTCAAAACTGGACAATGTTGGTGCGGAGTGTGAAGTCAGCACCAAATCATCGAAATGCGATTTATTCTAAAACCATGATGGTGCATGAAAAGTTTCATAAAAAACAAATTGAAACAAATTCGAAACTAAATATTGAACTTAGTTTCGGAATTAGTTTTATCAACTTTTCGCTAACTTCACGCGGCCGACTATGCGTACGGGCATAGGTCGTTTCTCAGAGCCGGATCCAGGGCGTGACGGGGGAGGCATTTGCTACGGGTGCGAGCCTACTAGGGCAGCAAAATCATGAATTTTTCCTGGACTTTTTACTTTAATCTTTATATGTGCTGCGGTGGTGCATCCACCTGTTGGGGCGACAAGTAGTTATCGAAAAAATTCCAGATAATAATTTCACACTTGCAATTCTCGATCCACTATCTGGGTTACGCTCAAGGGTCTTAAATTACATAAGACGTTTACAATACGACCAAGGGGCTAGATCGCTAGGTAAAACCACCCCAGTCTGACTACTACTCTTTTGTGGCATCTGGGACAATTCTAAATTGCATCACAATTTATATCTAATTAGTTTGAGAATTAGGAACTTATTGTTTAACGGTTATCGTCGAAGAGCGCCTGGAAATTATTCATGTTGGAAAAAAGTTTCCGAATTACAATTGGGTATGTTTGATTCGAATGAATCTCTGGACAATTGTTCCAACAAATTTCTGCGCCTTGCCATAATATTCTTGAAAATTTATGCGTTCTCGACGCTCGCTATGATGTCATTTAGAACAAAATTCCAGTTGATAATAGTCTAAAAGTACTGATTTCATTTCACTGATCAAGAATTCTTGGCAAAATTATATTCTGTCCGGTAGTCATCCCTCCGTGATCACGATAGTCGATGGTTTTCGAAAAATATTACTTAGAGACTTCAAATTTATAAGGTGGGTGTAGGATGTTAATAGCAACTTCTTGTTTTTCTTAATCTGCATTAATGATATCATAAGTCTTTTCAAACGGTGCTGGATACTGATATATGCGGACGACTTGAAAATATTTCTCGTCATTAAGTTTAGCGTTGACTGCGCTGCTCGTCTGGAGGAGTTGAAGAGGTTCGAAGTGTACTGCAGCACTTACCAGCTTTATCTTAATGTGTCGAAGTGTCAAGTTATCTCTTTTTATCGTAGAAAAACTCCTATACTATTTCCATATTATGTTGGTGGTTCGGCCTTGACCAGGGTCGATCGGATCAGAGACTTGGGTGTGATAATGGATCGGAAACTGACTTTTATTCCACATATATTGATTATGTCGTTAACAGCGCCAACAGGATGCTCGGTTTTCCCTTCAGACAATGTAGAATCTTCAAAAACTATAAATCAGTTGGTTCATTTTTGCCTCTGTAATCTGGATACCCCATTATAAAAATCATACTGACAGAATCGAACGTATTCAAAACGATCGTGAGAATCAAGATTTTTATTGCCTAGCACGTAAACATTTTTATTTTTTACCCCTTCAGGACAGGCGTGAAATGAATGATCTCCTTATGATGAAGAAAGTTGTAAATGGTGAGTTGCAGATGCCGACCCAGCAAACAATTCTGGTCGGCATTATGCCAGCCCATAATATGCTGGCCAGACTAGGCCGTAACGGCAAGATGCCTGTGACCATTACCGGTCCACTTCCATAAGGACACACCGGCCATCAGTAGGACCAATGCCTGTTGGTCGATATTACAGCACCTTTTGTATGATGGGCTTTTGAAGGTAAAACAGTGGCAATCATTGCTGGTCCGTTGGAAACCCGGTATGTTACCAACTCTTGAGGGTGGGTATTGGCCCACTGAAGATCAAGTAGAATCGTTTAGGTGCACTCTTGACAATAGAGGTAATATTAATTCATTCCTTGAAAAATCACGTTCATTTTGAGAATCAAGAGCTTCTAACGATTTTCTATTGATCAATTTTCTGTTCAGACTGAAGCTTAGTAGAAAGTATATCTTTAGATGATAATCAATATTGCATATCGTTCATGATGAACATGATTTAAACTTGAAATAATACTTTATTGTTACATCTTATTGTCATGAGGCTTCAGTATCAACAGAAAGTTAATCAATATCAATACAGCAACAAACTCAAAAATGAAATTTCTCAAAAATATCATCGTCATTATTGTACTTACGGCATCCTGATCTACTATTCTGACAAATTCCCCAAGTAACTATAAATCAGCCTTTGTTATAATCACTTAATTCCTAATCTATATAATTGATAACACTGAAGTAGGAAGTATGCGATCCATTTTCTCAGTTTCTATTTCATCTCCTACAATTTTAAAATTGTAGGAAAGTCCTGACGTTAAAAATAGAAGGTTATTTCTCACAAGGTTTTGCAACTACCTCCAACATTTTAGATTTCAATTTGATCGAACTTTTAGCAGTGGCGTGTCGTGATGTATGAGGCCGGGGGGCGCAACCCAATAAACACACACACGTTGAAAATACGTTTATTTGTAGTTGCTCCCGTTGATTAAACGTTACTCGTTCATTGCGTAACGTTATTTTTGAAACCTAAATTCAACCAAACGTAAATTCAACGTATAATAAACGAATACAATTCAACTCGTTATAGCAGCAACCATAAAGCAACGTATACACATCGTACCTTTTACACGTATATTAAACTACTACTAAAAAACATCATAACAACGTTGACCGGGACACGATTTAGCAACTCGAAACCTACAAGCAACCTTCAATTTACGCTTGATAAACTCTTTTTTTTGAGTATATTCATCGTCGTGAGATGAAACAATTTTTGTGTGGTATGGATTCTTGGAAGATTAACTTGCTACTGTTGCCATCATAATAAAACGTTTACTCATCGTGAGTTCTTCACGTTTATCCAATTAGATCTGAAAAACATTTCATAAACGTTGAATACAACACTATTTATAAACTCATGGTCTTGTCAACATCTAATCTACGTTATAGTAACTCTTTTTCTCTCATTTATCCAAAGTCGTGAACTCACGTATTTGTTGCGTGGTATGAACTTTTTGATGGAGAACTCTTTACTGTAGCTATCAACATACAACCTTTAAACATTGTGCATTGTCGACTTATATTTAATAAGTCACATAACCGTTGGATTAATATTAACTAATTATATATATTATATATTAACTGCTCTTGTCGATTTCAAATTTATGTTTCAGTAACTCCATTTTTTGCGTTTAATCAACGTCATGAAATCACGGATCTCTTGCGTTGTATGAATTTCGTGATAATTAACTCATTTCTGTAGCTTTCTTAATACTCATTTTTGACGATCATTCATTCTTTACTTATTCGACTAGAACCTATTATTTTCCAGTGCAATCGACAGAACGAAAAATTAGCAGGCGCGCAGCTCTTGAATTCACGTCAATGCTTTTCGACATATTTTCATACAAAAGATATAATTAGTATGACTACCAGTAACGAAGAACAACTACGTCAACTTTCTGATAAATAATGATGAAAATTTATTGTTGGAATCTCATATAAAATCACACGAAATCTGGGATATACAAAGGTTTATATTGAATACTTTTTTTCTGCGAAGTCAATATCATTTAAACCCGAAATGTTTGAAATGGGATACATTTTTGTGTACAATACTTGAGTTATAAATTTTTATTCATTCGAATGAATTAAGCCACTCACCCTCTTGGCTAGTGGATTGAACTTTCTTCTCATGATTAAACATTCAATGAAATCACTTGTATCAATTTGGAATTATTATTCGGTTCTGACTTCTGAAAAGATACTGCCGTACGTTTTTTCCAAATGTTATAGTTAAATTGAGAAATCTTGATATTCTTCTAGCAAAGAAAGGAAGTATTTTATGGTTCAAGGAAAGAACAAGTGTAACCCCATTTATTTCCAGTGTTGTCACCTTTTCGATTTTTTCTTCGCTCGAAATTTAAGAAGTTGGAATTGAATTCATTTACTCGCCAAGTACTCAATTAAGATATCTTAATGTTCCACGACTAAGTCTGATTATGATACTTTCGTGGCAGATATAGATGAAAAATCAACGCAGATAGAGGGGTGAGTGTTCTCTTCTTACCCGCTTTAACAGAGACACAACAGATGTTCCGACTGTTCCGTTATGTTATGACCGGATTTGTAAATAGTCGTCACGGGCTCACGGCGTGATGTCTTCTTTCTGCGCGTCCTATTTTTGAACTGCAAAAGTTATTGATAGAGTCTGAAAATATTGATGAAAATCGAAGATTTTAACGTTTTATGTGAACGTTTAGTATTGTTTGTCAAGAATATGTAGTGATTGTCGTCGTGAACTGTGATTGCGAGGAAGATTGTTGTACCTCGTGCAACGACAGAGAAGAATATTCTTGGGGATTGGATTTTCCAAGACTCCTGCATTCCTCGGGACCCCAAGAATTCAATACTTGAAGATGTTTAGATGGACTTAGTTTTCTGGCACATGCAAAGGAAAAGGAAGGAATTATAAGGGATGTTATGACCATTATCACGTCCTAGAACTCCTAGAGTGGCACATAGTATCGTCTGAAAGTTTATTTTCTATATTCGTCTGAGGAAAAACACCAATATGGTAAGTGTCTACTTTGTCTTTTGCAAACTTCACTAATTATTTTAGTCTTTTGAAAATTTCACTCCAATAATCATTGAATTAGAGAATTTATTGTTAGTCGATTAGTAGCATTCGTCAGCTCATTTTTGAAGAGATATTAGTTTCGATTCAATCCGTATCAATTCATTTTTGATTTATTTCAATAATTTCTCCATTTCAGTACACACATGAATGCAAAGCGTATCGAATTATTCCAGCATTCTTAACAGAAAATATTCTTTTATTTTATATATTATTTATTAGATCATAGTTTTATTATTATATTATTCACAAATGCAATATGCCTAGTAAATTAGTTTCAAACTGCTCAATACTATTCAAACAATAATTATATTTATTATTTTACAGCTGCTCTCCGGATAATAATTCGATGCTGCGACTGATTTGCAGACCAGAAATGCTCCCTCAACCTGTCTGAAATTTGCCGAAAAAGGATGATTAACACTATCAAGGCCAAGCTGAAACGAAACTTATAATCTTATACATTAAGTAGAAATATTACTGGTAGTATAATTCAGTGCAATATTTCATGTTATTTTTCATATTTTAATTTCTTATTTTCTATTCCTTTTATATAATTATAAATTATTCATTTCTAATTTTATTATTCTTAAATTGCTATATCATTAATTAAATTTTCAGGTGCATTTCTTAAATGAATATTTTTTTAATTTTTCCTCGGAAATGATTCCAAAAAAAATCATTAACCACAAACACTAAGCCGAAATTATATTTTTTTATTTTATATTTTCACTACATAATAGGTGTCCAGAGTTTTTTTTTATTGAAAAGTAACGATATATTTCAGTGGAATTTTCGTTACAATGTGGATGTTTTTAACGTTTAAATAACCTAGAAATATCGTTACAAAGTAACGTTACTAAACAACGAGAATGCGACGTATTTCCTCACGACATTTTCCAGGTTTTTCAACGTTCTTTGGTCGTGGCGTTACTAGAAAAATTCAACGTTGTTTTCACGTATCTGTGTTTATTGGGAAGTAGTACAGATTGTAGATTGAGCGGCATGGATAGGAGGAAAGCTCGAAAAATTTTTCGGGTTTACCACACCCAAAGACTTATTTTTATCATATTTGTATCTTTCAAAAAAAAAGTAAGACAGCACAGAAAATTTCTCTCAGGAAAAAAATTCAATTTATGTCAAGCTCTGCAGTAAGATTGAGTAACTGTTTAAATATTCCTTGATTCTCAGAGCACTCTCTTTCATCGTGACCTCTAAGGGCAAAAAAAAGTGCTACAGAATTTTACGTAATAGATGATTTTTTTAACATGTGTCTATTTTTTTCGACCTCATTATTATGTAAAATAATGCTTTCACTGTATTCAGAGCTTACCTGGGACATGAAATTCACCTTACCGAGTAAGGCAAAGATAGTGCAAGAATCGATGTGATCAGGAGTCGATTTATTATTCCTATTTTTTTCTGGAAGATGGTGTAACTCACTTATTCCTTTTCTTGCCCAGTTGGGATCCATTCTTGAGTCAACTTGAGTCCAGTTATTTTTTTGTAAATGTCTATTGAAAAACGTCGCGAAAAGATCTGTTTTCGGCTTTTCGTTCACAGGTTTGTGATAACTTCATAACTGGCAAGGGCCCGCCCAGTTCTTTAATTTTTAATCAATCGACAAATTGCAGCTAATATCCTGCCAAACAAATTCATTATGTATCCTAACACACCAGGAAAATACCAACAAGGCAAATTCTATAACATCAACTCAATAAAATAATAAACACGTGAATACGCAAAAGACGTTCTTCGACCCAACGAACAACAGTAATCAATCCGACCGCACCTGAACTCGAACAGGAACCGCAGAAATTCCGCGGACCTGGTGTACTTATAGTTCGGAGTTGATCGGGTCATTCGACAGCATTCGCTGTGGTTGTTTGTTCCTATATGAGGGTTCCGGCTAGCCTGGCCGTGTGGCCGCAAATTTCGCGCGCCTTAGATACATTTTCGATATTCCCACGGTAAATAAAGACGTATTCTGTTGGGGGCGGATTAATGGATCGTTAGAAAGAATTGATGTTTGTGGTTTTTGTTGGAGTATTAACTAATCTTGCTGTTTCTTAATAAAATATTGATTATTTTAAAAGGAATCAATTGTGTCGTACGACAATATATTTTTAAGGGAGGGCGCGTGGCCCTGCGGCCTTATTGAGTAACCATCACTGACTTTCAGATTTGAATCATCTAGAGAATTATCGGGCGGATTTTATCAATTCACGAATTGGACCTCTGTTATTAAGCCGGAACCTTTTCCTACCAAAAAATATACAAAAAATAAATCGTATATTATTGTTTTGCATTAGGTATTCTACACGGTTAATCTAAGACTGATTGTAAATATAATCACCTCATAATGTTATAAAAACTTGGCAAAAAGATATTTTGTATGGCAGATTTGGATACCACCTAATAATTCTTACGAGTAACTCTACACAAAATTGGGATGCTATAATAATTCTTTCAGGAGTTATTGTATTTGCAATCAAGCTAGCGACCGATTGTGAACACAATAACAACCGTAAAAATTAACTGATTCTCTCAAAATTGATAACGAAGTGTGTGTCCCTGAATGTGTATCATAAACCCAAACATTTTGCTATTCGAAATATTTCAACAATATTTCCAAAAGTACATATTCAATCGAGCTGGTGCACTGTTGCATGTCAAAGGTATATGTCAAATTTCATCGAAATCTGATGAATAGATTCTAATCATACAATCCTGACTAAATTCTGCATTGGTTTGCGCGTCGGCATTCATCAACTAATTACCGGGTCGGAATCTGATCTGATTTGATCTGATCGGCGTTTATTGAGATATGAGAATAATAATTTAGCGATCCTTTAAGACAAAAAATATGTTTAGGGCAGGTCAGATAAAGAAGAAAAAATACCTTAATAGAAAACAAGTACGAAAATAACCGGCAACAGTATAAAAACATTTCTGAATTAATTTAGCTCTAATTAATCTCTTGTACTCCTTGAATTCCAGAGACTTAGTACATTTCGTTTGAAGAGCTTGATACACTGATATGTTGGTGAATATTCAAATTTAGTTGTATTGTGCTTGGGGATATGAAATATTTCCTAATTCCTTGTAGAATACTTATGGAAGCTGGAGAGTTTAGTGAATTCTTTTTCATTATCCTTAACATATTCCAAGCACTTAGAGATATAAATGAACGCTCCTGCAACTCTTCAAGAGTCCGAGCAGTTACTACTATCGAGGTATCATCCGCAAATAAAAGAATTCATATCAACTTGATTAAAAGGAAGGAATAATAATAATAATAATAATGTTTATTGAAGCAAAATAAAAACACTTTCTAAATAACAATCATATAAAGCACATTCCAATAAACAAATTTTAAACCCACAAAAGTATAAAACTTGTTTGTGGGGGAACAAAACAGAAAATTTCAGCATCCAAAACAACCGCCAATATTCTCAGAAAATTAATATAATTATTTACATCAAAAAATTTCTCGCAGTTCAAATAAAATTGACTCTACTAAATATTCCACTCCAAAAATCCAAATCGCTCGACAATTTTCCAAATTAGCCATCATCCTTCTCAAATTAACCGGTAGGTCATTGATGAACAACAGGAACAGGAGTGGTCCTAGAACAGAACCCTAGGGGACTCCCAGGTTCAATTCCCGTTCATCAGAAATAATGTCATCTACTCTGACTGACATTGTTCTACCCTCGAGATAGCTAGAGAAGCAGTTCAAAACCACACCCCTGAAACCTAAGTTGTAGCATGTGCACTTGTCGAGAGGAAACTTAAAAGAGGTCAAGTATAAAAAAATGTATATATTTAAATTCAGAATGGATATACCTCTGAAACCGTAAGGCGGATTTCTCCATTACTAAACCTAAGCGAACATTTAGGCTCGAAACTAACCCTGAAATTTTCAAGATTCTATATAAGTTCTCCTATGAATTGTAGAGAAATAGATTAATATGTTTATTTGATTATGGAAATTCACCGCATAATAGCCTCACCTTTTCTGCGAGAAGCCAGTTGTGGAACACGTTCTAAAAACGAACGATTTTGAAGAAACTGGTGAACACACCGTGTTTTCTTTCATCATTATGAAGTTCTTGAAATATTTTCAATCAGTTTATTCTTACAGTATTATAAGATTTGCGGGAAAATTCATATTTCATTGATATTTATAATAGTTAAGTATAATTATACTGATAATTATATTCAAATTGAACATTTTTTCCTGCTTGTTCTGATGCGGATGTCTGTGATTTTCGAATTTGGAGCCGAGAATAGTATTGAAAGAAAAATCCGGTTTTGAATTCAATTATTATTATTATTATTTTTATTATTATTAAATACGAAATACTATGCATGTGATACAAGAGGAAATATAACTAAAACATAAGAAAGAAAACACATAAGGATATTACAGACTATCAAGCTGACTCTTGAATGAATTGACGCTTGGGGCATCAACAACGTGACCTGGCAGTGAGTTCCATCTGTCAAAAACCCTGTTGAAAAGGCTCTCTCTGCGAGGTTCGATACACCTCGGGGTACAGCTTCATCGGGTGGCATCGGCGGTTGTTGGTATTTATCGTGAAGAGGTTTCGTAGATCGCATCCGTTAAAGGCCCTATTATAGGCATAGAACCACAGACCAACAAGACAAATCACTTCATCGTTTGCGGGAATCGCGTCTCTCCGACCTTGAGAAATATAACAGACATAACCACACTTTCTTCTTCCTCGAAACAGCTGTCAAATTGAATACTTGATTTTGGAATATCTAAAATCGAAATGTAAAAACGGATTTGTCGGGATTCAGGAATCACAAAATCAAAATCAGACTAAGATTTTTCGATGAAACCATTTGAAAAGCAAATTTCCAACACCAAAGCGAGTGTTTTGTCACACCTCAAACTCCTGTAGAAGAACTCTGTTGAAGTAAATGAAAATTTTGGAAAAATGTGATGGAAAACCCGTTTACCTTTATCAGAGAATCTTTGTAGTTTCACATCAAATGAGATTCATTTCAATATAAAATCAAATTATGAATAGACCAACTTTGTTCGATTCCAATCCTAGTGTTTGGGCAATCATATACAATTTTATTAGACATCCCATCGTTTTAATTGAATAATGGAGGTTGTAATGCTTTTACTTCAGTTGCGATTCCTTTATATTATATAAAATGAACATTATGAATGAGTCCACCTAAGTTCGATTCCATTTCTTCCTGTATAACTAAAACATTTAATGAGGACTGTCATCATAAAATAGAACCTCAAAGATGACTAAACAATTGATTTGGTTGTAAAAAACTGTTTGGATTATATTCTTAAATGGAACAGATATGAAATTATTCATCAATTAATAGGATGAAAAATTCATTTCAGTTTGTTTACATGTTTATAACCTCTTCAAGCGAGTCCGAAAACGGCGAGAGTGACGTAATCCTATTCCTGCAATCTGATTGGCACCCCAAAGCACCCCAAACGCCTACTAAAATTCTGATTAGCACGATTCAGGGTCATATCTGCGTTGACATAGATTTCCTAAGTAAATGACGCGAGTGGTTTATCTGGTTGATCTGTGATAGAAGTCTATATTACTACCTGGAATGGACCCGACCCTTCTTCAACTAAGCTTAAAGCGTAACAAGGGGCAACGAAACAAAGATAGCGCTAATTACGGTAACCTCTCCCTGTCACACCCATTGAAGTAAATGGTGTTGAACGGCTCAAATTTGGTTTTACTTGGAAATTCAGGTAGTTTGGGTATTACATCGTTTAGAAAGTGCAATATTTTTGAAAATGAATATCTATTTTTCTCTGATATGCCATTACTTTCTCTGCCTTCGCCGCGTGTGGTTTAAAAAGTGAAGAATTATGTTGGTGTGAGCTGTGCATCGACGATTGACGATAGTTTCATCATTATTACAATGAATTTAAATAATAGGAACATAGGAAAATACTTCTCGAAAAGCATTGACTTGAAGTCAGGAAAATTTAAGAGCTGGTTAAAATTCATTGCCAATGCGAAATATGACATACTTTTTTCCGATATTTTTGGAAATACGTGTCAAATCGAGCTGAAATTTCGAACATTGCTGTTCAGATTCGAGTTCAAGGTCTGCGCCAAGTTTCATTGAAAACTCATTGATAGTTTCCGAAAAAAATATTTTTTTAACGATTCTTCATGCAATCATTTAGCAAGTTTCAATCTGATCGCATCAGTACTTCTTGAGATATAGAGGAAATAAAATAATATATTTGAAATGGATATAACTTCGAAATTGTTAGGTAAATTTTGCCCATTAACGAACTTATTTTGAATTTTTTAAGTCGCTATAGCTTTTCTCGGTAGTAAGTTATCGTGGCAACGGGCGGCTGAATAGAATTCAATTTGACATTGAACTCTTCATCAGTGAGTCCAACCTGGTCGCTTGGAACCATTTTCGGCAAAAAAACGCAAATTTACGGAGGATGATATAACGCGCTGTTCCCAAGAAAATCCGCTCACTAAGTTGAAATTTCACTTGAACATTTGCGATCTTCTTCAATCCTGCCTTATTCACGAATTAGTCAGAAAAAAATTCAGGTTCTCCTAATTTGACACGAAAAATTAAAAATATTTAGAATAAATGCGACAGAGTACCCTTTACTGCAATGAGGAAGAAAGAGATAGATACCCGTCCACTTCGCGGGTTGCATAAGCAACGAATTGGCTTCACTCGTCGCTCAAAACTGGTCCCTTCCAGGTATATAATATAGAGTTCACTGATTATAGGTGATGATGGGGTCACCTCGCTCGCGGCGTTCTTTAAACGGTCGGAGACCAAACAAGCGAATTCTGTCTCTGTGATAGGGGCGATCAGGACCATATGTCAAACATGTCGCACTCCGCTGAACCAACTCTAGCCGTTCCCGATCTCTCGCGAGCGTAGGCGCCCAAAGCGGCCCGGCAAACGCCAGGACAGCTCGCACGTAGGTGTTGTGGAGTGTCTTCGCCATATCAATGGTACATCGTGGAAACGATTTTCGAATTAAATAAATCATACGTCGAGTTTTTCCCGCAACACTTTCTAGGTGGGATGACCAAGAAAAATCCGACGTAATCACACCGAGATCACTATGCCGGTCCACCGACTAAAGCGGAACGCCACTGATACTATAAGATCGCCGCGAGTTGTTCCTACCAATGTGAAGGACCTAACACTTCTCGACGTTTAGAGGGAGTAACCATTCACGGCACCAAGCATATATATTGTATAAGTCACTCTGAATTGTGGATATAAAGGCGTCAGCAAATAGCTTGAAATCATCATCAAAATAATAGGACGGAATCACCAGCGAAATGTCGGCCATAAAGACCAGAAAAAGCACCGGACCAAGGACTGAGCCATGCGACACACTACTTTTCACAGGCCAATCAGAAGAAAAAAATTATCAACTCTTGCCGAAATCTCCTGACCCTCCAGAAACGATTCTATCCATCCGAGCAGCGTCCCCCTGATCCCGAAATAATCAAGCTTTCTGATGAGTCTTCTAAAACGCACATGATCGAACGCCCTCTTAAAATCCAAGTATACTACGCCCACCAGAGTATATCAGAGTCAAGTGATGCTGTCCATGAATTGAGGCACCGAAGCAAGCACTTGATGACGGAGCGTACAGATACGAAACCACACTGGAAATCCGAAGTTGTCCTGTTGGAGATCAAGAGAGGAACCGCTTACATGATCAGGTTATCTTCTCTGCAATTTTAGCCCCAATTGAGGTCAAGCTGATGGGACGATAATTGGAGGCTAGATATCTATTTCCCTACTTATACTTCCACGCCTTCGGTAATTGGGCCGAAAGAAAATAGACTCGGATAGTTTTCGTTGAAGGGACAGCGATAGAATCTGCACAAGTTTTGAGTACCCTGGCGGATAACTCATCTGGCCCAGGGGTGCAAAATGGGCTTAGTTCAGTCAAAAGCTCCCTAGCTTCCTCTTCGTTCTCCTCAATAGAGTCCAGAGAAACATCGGGCCAGGTAACCATAACATTTGGCAACTCACCCGGAGGTTCGCGAGCAAACACCTCTCTAAAACTCCTGGCTAGAACATCCGCTAATTCATTCTCGTCGCCACAAATAACATTCGGTGACTTATCTGCACCATAGGAACAGTTACCTTAGAATTAAGCATGGATCGTACATGTTTGTAGAATTTCTTACTGTTCTTAGATATAACCAATTTCCTCGTACCTTGCTCTTGCCTCGCTAATAATAGAAGGGACGTGATTTCAGTTTCGTCTATTGTGTCATAATTCCTCTGCGTTCGGTGCCGCAGATAGCGCTGTCAAAGACTCCTCTTGGTGCTTACGATGCTCACAATACTGCCACCAATCCATGGTTTTGTTGGATTCAGTTGAATGGTTTTGGTTACTAGAGCAATTCCACATGGCATGAACACCTCCAGAACTCATCTCAATCGATGCCAGATAGCCGATCATTTAGTAGATCGTAGTCAATAATGGTACGGGTCTTAATTACCGACTTCTCCACTGGGATATGGTTGAACTGAACTCTTGTAGACAGAATACAGTGGTTAGATCACCCGATCGGGTCGTGGTACTGGATGTCGCAGACAAGATCCCGATCACTTATAAGAACTAAGTCTAGAGTTGAGGGTATTTGCGCTTGACGATAACCCGTGGGGCGATCGACCAGCTGAGTTAGATTAGCTTCGTCAATGGCAGAGAGAAACATCGCAGACGGCGGGCCACCCGTTGGAGCTGAGCCAGCCCGCGCCAACAAATGTCACGGAAATTTAAGCTATTATGGTATTACCATTCTGCTGAGAAAGCGCTACCAGGAGATTACAGAGGAGGACATCCGACGGTAATGCATGGGGTCTGTATATGCAACCGATAAGCGCATAGAAGTCACGGGAAGACATTCGTATTAATAAATTATCGATTCCCGGCAGATCGTGAATTTGAGCGTGTCCTTTGAAGGAGTTCACCAGGTCATCGCCTATGTAAATGCACACTCCATCATGACCTCGGATGATAGGATGATAGGATCACAACGGTAAAGCGTAAATACAGGAATGTCGTAGCAACCATCCGGTATACCATCATGTAGCTAGGTTTCGGTGATGAAAATGATCTTAGGTTTCAAATGACAAACACAAGCGCATATCTCATCCAGTTTATTTCTGATGGGTCTTTCATTAGTATACATGATGGTCCACTCGCTAGGAATACTTTTTTAAATGTGTGGAACCCTGCGCAGCAACTACAGTTGGTACACCTTTTATATATGTGATCGTGGGATCTGCTTCTCCACCCGACTGTCGGCACTTCAATTCCTCCCTAGCCCTGTGCAAATTATGTCCGTAGCTGCTTTAACTTTCGAAGTAAAGGTCATAGAGTCTTGAAATTCTTAGGTCGAAATTTGGAGGATATATCCTGAATATCTCGAGAAATAGTGATGCAATCCAATTGAAACTTCGTAGCTAGTTGAAAAATAAAATATTTTTTGAGGATCCTAGCGTTATGAGAAAGAACGAAATTTTGCAAATTTTCGTTGGAAATTTTTTTTCTCCGGAAACGATTCATCAGATTTCTATGAAATGCAGAGAATTTGAGTCAAATATTCAACAGCCATCCACCGAATTTTAGCCATATCAAACCTTTCGTTTCGGAAAAATTCGAAATATTATTTGGCGACAAATTCGAACAAGCGCGTAAAAGTCCCTGACCTCACGTCAGTGCCGTTCTGAAATGTTTGATATTTATATTAACATATCGATTTACGGAGAATGAAATATACTTATTACTCGAATGTTTATATGTCTAGAAGTCGCAAAAATATAAATCAATATCTTGAAAAAAAACGATGGATTTTTCTCTGGTTGCTCGAAAAATCAGCTTTATGACTGTACGACAAGAATGTAAAATGGCTTTTTTATGAATATCCGCGTAGATCAATTGAATCCTACTATGATCTATGATTTTCTTGGACACTTTTTTTATGTTTTAAATGTTTATATATCACGATAAATATTACCTATATATTTTGAGAACAAATCACTATGAAGAATTACATATTGATTATGAAATTTATGAGTTATGGAAAGATAAACTCCTTGAGGGCGCATTTCGACAACTTGCCTCAGACGCTAAAATCCTAGATCCGGATCTGCCGTTTCTTTCCGTTTATTTACGGCCGGCCTAACCGCTATTAGTGAAAAAATTATTTCCTCAAAGCTCTACTTGGAGACATCATGCTTGAAAAGTAGGTTTGGAGATTGATTACGAACGCCGAGTTCGCGAATGGGTGAAATTCAATCAGTGCTTCGGCAGATATTTCCAACGAAACTGATCGTATCCAATCGAAATCCAGTAAAATGACGGATTGAAGTCTTATGTGGAATTTCGAGAAGAACGTATGATTATGATCAGTATAGATCGCCATCAGACATAAAATATTAGAGAAAAAAAATTTTCGAATGTTTTTCGGTAGGATCTATTTGGACGATCCTCCTGGAATTTTAAACAAATTATCAGTTGCCTACCACTTACCAAGTCTCAGTGTCAAATCAAATGAAATCAAATTTTTTTCGCCGATGACTTTAAAATGTACAATTCCCCAATCACCAACTATGCAGCACTTCAAGATGACCTGGACATCTTGAACAGCTGGTGTAACATCTGGATGCTTCCTCTCAACATAAGCAAGTGCTCCATTCTGCACATCGGAAGAAATAACCCTCGTCGTCCATATAACATAGGTGGTTTCTACAAGGTCTTGGCAGGTACTTTCTGGTGTACCCCAGGGATCCGTCTTGGGCCCACTTTTGTTTCTCTTGTATATTTCTGATTTGCCACTCCACCTAAGATCGACTCTAGCTCTTTTCACCGATGACTTTAAAATGTACAATTCTCCAATTACCAACAATGCAACACTTCAAGAAGACTTGGGCATCTTTAACAGCTGGTGTTACATCTGGATGCTCCATTCTGCCTCATCGTCCATATAACATGGTCAGGTTCTGGTACCCGTTTCCCAACTATCCGACCTTGGCACCATAGTCTCGGACGACCTCAGCTGGCGAAGCCATATTTAGCACAGCACTTCTAAGGCCAAACAACTGACATACGTGTTCTACAAATCATTTAAGGGTTGCAATGACAGAACATTTGGTACCATTTTCAAGACCTATATCCGCCCCAACCTCGAATACGGAGGTCCGGCTTGGTGGTGTACAACAAGAGGCGAGGTAGGATTTAATATTCTCATACCGAGCCATAAGCGGTTTTCTGGGTGACAGAGTCAGAGATATGTTCACTCTTAATAGACACCATCTCAGAGGCCACGACTACAAATTGAAACGCGAAAACTTCAGCACAACTCAGCGTCAGAATTTTCTTTCCAACAGAGTTTTTGGTGCCTGGAACAGTCTTCCATACTCTATTGAGCAGGCCTCCTCAGTGAACACAATTAAAAACAGATACGACGGATGGAGGTCGGAGCGATAACAAGGACACTAATCGACAGCCTGGATATCTATTTATTGTTAACACCGATAAACTTTTTTCTCGAATACTTAATATTTTTTTCCTTTTTTCATGTTTCTCATCATTGTGCATGCGTACCAGGCTTTGTATTTTTCTTTTCGAGTTAATATAGGTTTTAAACCTCAACTCTTGTAATTTTTATAATAATAATAATAATAAATTTATTCCAACTTAAAAAATAATTACATTCATGGAAGGTATATTAACAAGCATAACCAGTATTCTCCCTGAATAAAATTGTACTTCTTGGAGGAAAAACACATATAACCAATAGGATGCTTTGTGTTATGTATCCTCCCTCTTAGGATGAAATAAACACCATAAATGTTCAGCGAATCAATGTAAATCATGAGCTAAATCAACGGCAAAGCAGGCACGAAATGTGACGGAGAGCCCTAAGACATAAACACAATCTCGCAACAGAGGGCCGTACCAAACAGGTGATCAAATTCCATATAAAAATATTAACCACTTTTCTGGTCTCTACCCAGCCATCACAGCATAGTTTGACTTTTTATCATCAGATTTTTTATTTCTATCTTGAATTTGAATTTATTCTTCATTTGTTTCAGGTGGGGGGACCATATATAATATAATTATAATTATATTATTCTATATTAATTTTTGTCAATGTGGAAATTGAGGTTATTATTATGATCGAAGTAATATTTTTTTACCCATTTCGGAAATAACAGAACGATACAAAGGATAGGAACATGATATTTGACATATAAATGTTCTTTCCAAAATATCTCCGGAGATTGATAAATCATCACTCTCAAATTTCAAGAACTAAATAAGTGAAATTCATGTCCGTGCCAAATTTCATCGAAATATGCTGAAGAGTTCCAATATCTGCAGAACCGCCCAGTCCAGTAAAAATTGAGTTCAACAACCCAAATTCGGTGACTCTTATTCTTCGCAATAAGAAGATTCTATCAAATCAAACAAAGATTCTATCTATCTATGTCCTAGATACAAGAAATACATACTTTCAGATGATAAGAACCCTGAACAGACGAAGGAGCTTCGAGACCTTCGCGCAGAGCTTGAAAGAAGACGCCGATCTGGAGAAGCCAATATAACCATAAAATATATCAAAGGTGTCCTACCACAATATCAGACAATTCTGCCCCAAAAAACTAGTACTATCTTTGCAAATATATGGCCAGTTTCATATTCGAACCTATAGCTTCTCTAACTGCGAAGTTCAATGAGCTACTTCTACTGGTCAAATATCACAAGCCCTGTCTTATATACTGATCACGGATACATGACTGCATCCAGAAAAGTCAGATATGGTTGCTCATATACCCGATTACACCCTAAACCGTTGCGGATAGTTCAACTACTCCGGTATATGAAGAGGCTTGTATATATGTCCACAAGTTCGTTGTGAATTCCTTGAAAATCTCAAAACATTCAGTCAATACTCCAGGGTCCCTATTCTTGAATCGGGGAAGGGAGAAAATAGGCGTATCGAAGCTGTTATCAAGGAAACGCGGTGCACTTCGATGGAACGATAGAGAACGTTCATTCCATCACATTCAAGAAAACGGTCCCTGGCATAGAGAATATTTTTCTGAAAATGGAATCGTCTGGCTTCACCTTATGTGTTAGCTGAATATACAGGGTGAGTCTTTGACCTTGCAGAATATTTTAACAGAAGATTCCTGAAGCCCAAAGAAACACTTTTTTCCCTTAGCATTTTTTTCGATTCGGCTTGGTTCGTAAGATACAGAATGTTGAAAATCCATAAAAAAAATTTAATTTTCGATTATATCTCGCGAACGATCTCATCAAATGAGATGATTTTTGGAATATAGTTTTTTATTGATACGATGCATGTTCCTGGATTACAAAATTTCATCCACATCCTCCAGTTTCTTTAATATGACCATAACATTTCATAAAAATACCAGAAATTCAAAGAATCCAACTTTTAAAAATAATTTGAATGCTATTCAACGAATTTTTGACCATTTTGGAAAGTAAAAGTATTCTTTATTTTTTTTCGTATGATGCGCCGTTTTCGAGTAATATGAAATTCAAAAATAAAAAATATCTATGAAATTCCGAGAATTGGGTACTTTGGCTGATTGCAACTCTGTTCAAAAAATTCACAGAATTCAATTTTTCCGCGTTGCCACGTCTAAAAGTTGAGAATGGAATCATAGATTTATAGTTAAGTTCAGAATCAATGACTATACGAGTGTATACATAGAATTAGCATATTGTGTGTTGTTTGATTTCGAGGAGTTCTTTCTTTCTGTTCGTCAATTTGGCAACGTTTGTACGTTCATAGATAAATTAGGTACATCTGTTTTATTTATTTATGAAAATGAAAGTTTGAATGGGTTATGTCTGAATCTGATAATTCTTGGAGAAAATTAAATAAACAAAGAAAATTAATAATTACAAATTGAAGATGAATCTCAAAGCTAATATGAGTGATAGCTAGATGAATTCCTCATTATCGAAAATCAAACCAAGAGAAGAATATTCAACTTTTATCGCCCACGAAATTTGGAATACCCAACTTGTTTATTGTACTATAGATACAACTTTTTTCACCAACTGGAATGTAAAAAGTAAGTTGACGCCTGTTTTCATAACAGAGTTGCTTATTTCGAAGATTTGAATGGTATATCTTAGGCTTGGAAAAACTTCAGTGTTCAGGTTTCCAGGGGCGGCTAGCCTATTATGAAAATGTATAATGCCTATATCTTTTTATCTAGGCCGAATCGAAAAAAATGGTAGAGGACAAATGTGTTTCTTTCAGCTTCAAAAATCTTCTGTTAAAATATTCTGCGAGGTCAAAGACTCACCCTGTATATTTCATCTACGACTTTCCATGTATGACAGAGACCTATGTGAACATCTGGTAAACTTGTCTAACCTGCATAAGCATGTTTATTGGCTGGAGACTTCAATCTCGGCGACATAAAAACTTGGCAAATATATCATTCCCCTCAGCAAATTCTCCGGTTCCATTCATCGATATATTGAACAATTCCAATTTACACCAGCTAGTTGAAGATCACACTTTTTCGGAATGATTAAGTTCAAAAAACCGTTATGGCAGAGGTATGTTCGCAGCAAGCAGACTTTTGACTTTCAGAGGTATAGAATATTCGCTAATACAGAATACGTGAAGTCAAGACCAAATTTGAGAATGATCTAGCTGCTTTGGAGGACAAAAAAAATTTTTAAATACACACGCCGCATTTTCAATACCATACCTTCTCTGTCTCCTGTCAAGAATACTGATGTTGGGGTTGAAGATGACGAAAAATCTTCAGCCGAAATTTTGGCTAACACCTTCTCAAAGGCATTCACGTCTAAACCAAACACACCACTACCTTCTACTACTTTTCCTCGTAACGACTCTTCTCTAACTTGTTTTGGCATTGATCCCTTGACTGTCGACAGGAAATAACAATGTCTAAATGTTTCATCATCTCCTTGTCCGAACGGGTTTTCTGCTAGGTTGCTCAAAGAATGCTCTCATACTCTTAGTCTCCCCATATCAAACATTTTTTTCTACATCGCTTAATTCTGCTATGCGTCCATGAAAGTGTCAACTTTCATGGAAAACTGCACTTGTATCACCCATTCATAAAAAAGGCGATAAAAAAATCCGAACAACTTCAGACCTATAAGCCACACTTCTATTCTATGTAAAATACTGAATAGGTTGATAGATATATGACGAGATGCTTACTTTTTTTCTGGGTCATAACATCATACCGTATAGCCAGCATGGTTTCATCCGAGGAAGATCTATTGTCACCTGCCTTCTCAAAGCCTCAGCAAATAGACCCATTTTTGGGATAAAAAACTTCCTGTAGATGTGATCTATCTAGATATAGGTCCTCGACAGAGTACCAATAAATAGCCTTTTATACAAGCCGGACAACTTTGAAATTCGAGGATTGCTCTTGAAATGGGTTGAGAACTTATTTCTAACTAGCAGGTCGTTTGTGGTCAAGGTTGGTGCTACTAGATCAGAACCTCGATGCGTACTCAGTGGCGTTCCTCAAGGCTTAGTTTTTGAGCCCTTGCTGTTTTTGATGTACGTGAGTGATTTGGCTGATGAATTCAATTTGAAAAGTGCTTCATTTGCAGATGATATTAAGTTTTTCAATTGTCCTCTGAACAACTATGAAACCTTGCAGGAAGACTTGGAAGGTCGTTTGTTGGTGCGCCAACTGGTTGATTCCACCGAACCCTTCGAAATGACGAATTCAACATTTAGGTAATAACCATCCAAAATTAAAGTACGTTGGGGGTGTTGAAATCCTTGGATGTCCATCTCACGTGGATTTGGGTGTAGTGACATCAAGTGATCTATCGTAGACTGAACATATATTGCACGTCACCAATAGGGCCAAGCGTCTTATACATGTGTTCCAAAACGGTTTCCGTGACAGTGGTGTGACAAGTATATAAAACGTATATATGACCAACATTTGAATTTGCCGGTAAGGTTTGACACTCGTGGTTGGTAGGTGACGCTGCATTATGAGGAACTATACTGTGACTACATTAATATAATTAATATATAATATATAAATATAGTCACTGTGAGAGAATCTAGAGCGGCGTGTCACACTCATCCGCTTTTGAGTGAATCGTTCTTGTTATCAGTAGCGGTTACAGATGATGGGTCTTTGTTCCTTTGCCGATCGTCGTTCAAGGGGAGACCAGATAGTTACAGCACGATCATTGCCACTTGTATGAGCTGAATGCGAATCAGCTATGTGGGCATCGCTAAAAGCTGAATAGAGAGGTCTTCCGAACCAGATGCCGAGAAAACTTCCCACTTCAACCATTGTAACAGCCTGTCGGCCGAGATTGCGGATGCTGAATCGGTCAATGTGTTCAAGAATAGACTTGACACAGAGATCCAATAGAACTATGCAAGAATTGTTCAGCTGGCTTGTTGTAATGTTATCATTCTTGTAGAGTTATGTGAATTCTGTGCTCCTGTTTCTGAATACCCTTCTTTTCGCTTTTCATTCTACTTCACTTATTTCACTTTTACCTCAACTGTGTAACTTGGTTTTATAATAATAATAACTTAAAACGCAAGGCATGAAGTAGTGCGCGCGTGACTTAAGTAATCGCTGAGAAAGAGCGCTCGCTAAGGAACATTGTTGTTGAATACTGATAACTATACGACATGTGCCAACAAAGTGATATTAGCATGTATTATAGCCAACATTCGGAACGGATAGGAATTAGGAAAAGAAAAAAAGTTTTTTTTTGAGCAATTGATCCTCATGGAATCTTGCATTAGGTCTCGAGTTGGTATTCTAGAACAAATTGCAAAGCTTTAATCTGATTTTTCAGATATTCAGGTTCCAAACCAAACCATTTTCGGTTCAAAATTCGAAAATCGCAGACATGGTGATAATGCGCTGTTCCACGGAAAAATCGCGTGAAATTCTTCCTTATTTTCGGACTTTATTAAGTTATTAAGAATTTCGAGTTCTTATAGGAACTCACATTAAGGAACTCATTCTGGTAACGCGTCTGTGATGGCTTTCCCATTATTTTTACGTCTGAGATGACTTCAGTAACTTTGTTGTGAATTTCACATTATGATTACATTTAGGATGACTCAAGGAAGTCGCAATGTGAATTTTTTTGATCCTGGTTACATCTGCGATAACTTTAGGAGATGGCATCGCGAATTTTCAAATCATGTTGTGTTTATGACCACTTTAGAAAATCACAATAGACTTTCACATGAACGCCGGGATAGGACCTCATCTCAGATATATCGACGGGAAGTCTTCTTCTGGCAGTTACATCATAAACAAATTTCTCCAGAATAATTCGAGGAGAGAATAATTTACTGAATATTTGAGTCAAATGCCCTCCGACAAAAATTGGCAATGTATTATATGCCATTTTCGAACGAACCCAAATTGAACTCAATTCAGTTTTTTTCTGAATAGAAAAATCAATCCCAATCTCTCAAAAAAACCGCTCAGTGACCACTTCAGCCTTTTCCTGCCTTCAAACAAGACTAACAGATGCCATACGAAAAAGATAAAGAACTAAAGTTGGTATGTTGGTAATCGACTAGAATCGTAGGAAGGAATGCAGATTTCGTGAGCTATCGGAAGTCGCCAGAAATAAACAACATGGCGTATTCGGACGTTAATTTTTCAGATACATTTTCCGAAAAATCTAATTCTTCAAGTTTTGAAAGTACTCCAGATGAAACCGATAATAACGAAACTTTAGACAATAGTCCAAATACCAATATAGCCCTCCATGTATTAAATAGACAGGTAAATAAAAGATACCTAACCTCCAAATATGTTTTTTAAATATTTAACTTTGGTGTTGTTTTTTGCAGATTTACGGACGTTTTACGAAAAGATGTAGAGCCAAGACTGAAAAAGTATTTAAAAATGTTCATCCCCAATGCAGAATGCCACTCAGTTCCTTAATTAGAAATTCAGAAAATATGTGAGTTTAGTTCCAAATACACCTTCATGTTATTGAAGATATTGATTAATTTCAAAATTCAGCCAATTATTTATACAATCAATTTTTTTTTCAGGCATCATATTTTCATGGGATTTACAGTGTGTGGAACCTACTTTTTGAGCTTCACTGAAAAGAGTGCGGGTTCAGACCAAGATATTTTGTATAACATGCTCAATACTTCATATGAATATGAGTTACACTTATGGAGGTTCCAGCCAGGAATGGAATTGAAGTATTTAATAAAATACAAGATATTTAAGCAACTACAGGATTCAACCAATGTTTTAGATAACGTTATGTTTATGCAGTTCCCTCTAAATCCATATAAGATCATTTGCTATGGAGTAGTGTGAGTATTTGTTCTCAAAATTACCAATTTAAAACAGCCAGTATTCATTATTCTACAGTGCATACTGTAGATTATTCCCCAAAGGCTGAACAACACTATTATTTTGTTGATTCCTATTGTAATAGGAAAACTTGTATACATTGTGAGGTGTAATGTATGGAAAATATGGCAACTGCCGGTAGAGGACTCTGCAGCGGTTCGGAAAATATGTTTGATGTTTAATAAAAGAACATCGGTTTCGAAAGATATTTGTCATTTTCAAAAATTCAAAAAATTACACCCTGTGCCACTCTTTTTGGTGGCTAGACTCCGAATGAAGAAATTTTTGTGAATCTCTTCCTTGATAGTATTCCTAGCTATCGAAAGTGAACTTTGATATTTGGGGCTCATTCAACTGAAATTTTATGTTTTTCCTCAACTCAACCTCAACGAGGTGTGAAAATAATTCAAACATGAAACATATATGTCTGAACCCCCCAAAACATCCTCTACCCACAGGTACAATAGGCATAATCCATTCATTACTTCACAACCTGTATGTTATATGATATCAATGGCTATTGTCAGAGTATATTCAACCTCAATCCGATTTAGAATCAATAATCAAAACATGAAACCTATGAAGGTTATAAGGTTTTAAAAGCTTGCTTCAACAGAAAAAAAAATAAAATCACCCAGAATCCACGAAAAACTAGCCACTTCAACAATTCATTACCAATTATATTCTTACCCATAAAGAATTTAAAAAAATTCTGTCTAGAATATATTCTATTATATTAAAATGAGAATTTGATGACATTAAATTTTAATGAATATAGTGCATTTGATACAATAGTATATATTTTCAAACCTGTATTATCTTAACTATTGTTCAATAAGATACAAATCAGGAGGGACAGTTATTCACATTTCATCATAATATGTACACCATACACGGCTTCCAAATTAATGAAATTATTGCAGTAATCTAGTGCTTTCTTTTGTGACAACTAGGTAAGTTACTAGGTAGGTATCATTTCATTAATTTCCTCTTCACAGAAATTGTAAAATAATGTGATAGTTCCAAATGTTAAAAAATGTTGGAGATACATTTTTTTCTTATATTTTCATGGTTTACACATCTAGAAGATGCATAGTTTTTTACATTTTTTAGTCTGATATTTTTTTCAGAAGACTTAAATATTTGACAACAATGTTTCATCAATTAAATCAATGATGCTTGTGCAATTACCACACTAAAATACAATAGGCAGCAATTATATCAGTAAACAGTGAAGGTAAGTTGTAGTTTTGGTGTAATATTAGGGTTCAGTTTATTTCAGTCATGGTGTTCTGTAATGGTATTCTGCTTTACCACGGTTAATCTATTTAGAATAATGATATTGTCCTTCAGATTTTTTGCAGCATCAGGGTAGTCACTTAAGACTAATTTGTTTTCATATTAATTATTAATTGTCGTATATATTTTCATGAATGGCCAGTTCCTCCAATTTGTCAACTGAATATTGATAATTTGACATTTGTTTCTGAAGACAATAGTTGAGTTCCGATATTCCCAATCAGTGCTGGCCAGTATCAGTAATTTCGAAACGCTTCGTACTGATACGAACAATTTCCAAAGCAAAATTGTCAAAATTTACTGACAAGTACTGGCCAGGAATATCGGAACTCAACTTATGTCTTCAATTCAGAAACAAATGTCAAATTATCAATATTCAGTTGACAAACTGGAGGAACAGGCCGTTCATGAAAATATAGTAAGTAAGTAAGTAATATATTTATTAAATCAAAAAACCATACAGGTGTTGATCCAGTCACAATAAGAGAAATTAACATATCTCAAATTAATCCCTCAAAATCATTTTCCTGAAGGAATTCACCTATTTCATAATAACTTTTATTTATAAGAAAATGTTTGAGTTTATGTTTTTGTAATCTACTAGGAATTGATTTAAAATTTATACGACAATTAATAATTAATATGAAAACAAGTTCAAGTTTCTGAAACCGCGCATTGACTAGCGATAAATTCTGTAGTCTATCCCTTCATTGTGATGTCACACTGAAGTATTTATAATACGTTGGTGATTATTACTGAAGTAGACTGGAATTCAAAACACACATTAAGTTCCTTGGATAATCCTAAATATTTATTCGTTTAAGTATCTTCAAAGTTGAAATCCCTTTGAAAAAGCTTGATTAGAAATGCATTCTTCCCTTACCCTCTTTAAGATCAGGAAAATCGTACTTGGATCTATTGCGTGCTTAAAGTCTACTGAACATTTATCACATTTAATTTTATACTCTAAGCACACTTACCTATGCTTAGGAAACACTGCGTTAATTATTGCAAAAAAAATTTTCTTTCATCGTACGACAGCACTCATGAAAGCATGATTTGGGTTTGTGCTTGTTTTGTATTCATCTCGAAGTATGTAGAATTTGAAGCCTTCGCTTCATATCTTCTGCTGCATAATGTATACCATATACTAATTGAATAAGGTGCTTGTTCGCCATTTTGCAAGACCAGAAAAATCTATGTTGTGTCGTAGTTCAATTGATCTGCTGAAGTAGGCGAATCTATTGCTGAGAAGATTCCATGGCCTGCAATAGTTTGATGAACTAACTATTGACCTGAACAGCTTTCCCTCTGAATATCTGTTCTCGAATAGGATATACCTTATACATAATATTATATGTACTATGCATATGTTTTTGTACATGAGTAAATAATTGAATACCCTACTTTTTTCAGGATGAACAGTGAGGAACCAAAGAAAATTATCACTGGGTCATTCTTCCTTTACCATTATTGAACAACCTCAATTTCCTATGGATTTTCTTGATGGCAGCAGTGCAGAGAAAGACAACAAAAATATAGACGTGACAATAAATTTCTAGACAAAAACAACGAAAAAATTTCAGGCGAGCACTAACAGGAGGTCAAGAGCATTTTTTTGCTTGTATATACAAAACTGTCACCTATGCATGTGTCGCCGGTCGCAAAGCATCTATACTTCCTGACGAAACCGATTTTGCTATCTTCAATCATTTGAGCCTCACAAAATTCTACATGAACCTTCAAGCAATAATTTTTCGACTGAGTACTATATTTCAATTTCTTCCGATGTGTATTTTTGGAAATTTTTGGGAAAGAAAAACTTTGAATGGGTATATCTACAGAATTATCTGGCAGATTGTATGTATTTAGGAATAAGGGCTTCATAATCAATCCCGAAAGTCTGATGGTAAACACACAATACTATAACAAAAAACTACTCTGAGACTCGATAGTTGTAGTGTAGGTTCGGAAGTTGATAAAAAAAGTGCGAATGCGTGAACATGTAAAATCTATCCAATGATTCCGAAGATATAACCATTCGAAATTTTATTTTGCCAATATTTCCAAGAATACAGATCGGAATGAAATACAGTACTTAATTGAAAATGACAGCTTGAAGGTTCATACAAATTTCGTGAGGACCATATAATTAAAATATCGCAAAATATAAAATTCTTGAAAATATTCTGTTTAAATCATCGATCGTTACGAAGTTTTGCGCATCATTTGTCATATTATGTACAAAATTATTGGATATGTACTTGAACTGTGCGAAATCTGATTCTGTAATTTTCTAAAGAAAAAAATTCAATAGAGATTTAGAAAATTTCTGGATTTTTTTTAAAATTTTTTAACGATATGCTCCTCTCGAATTTTTTTTCAAAGTTCAATCTGGTCACATCAATTCTTTTTGAGATATTGAGTAAATAGCTTTCAAATTTCAAAATAGGTATAACTTGCATTTCGATATGTAACCTACTCTGTATGTTTCAAGTCGCTAGCTCGTTTCATTCGAAAGTTATCGTGACAACAGCTGGCCAGACAATATTTTTCTTCAGCGAGTCTCAAGTAGTCATTTCAGATTATTTTCGGAAAAAACTCCGAAAATAACAAACATCAAGCAAAATGATAACGGTTTGTTCCTCAGAAGAGGTGCTTCAAAACAGGTTATGAATATGGAGAGAGGCGATAACCAAAAGAACCCTCAATGCCAATGTTTGGTGAAATGGATGGAAATGATTCTTGAAATGGAAGCCCTAAAATGTAACAACCCATAAAATACAAATTCAACAAGAATGATTGATGACACTAGAAAAAGCTCAAGCAAAATGAATTATCAACCTAGGAGTAGGTACACTAGAATTAACAAAAAGGAGAACATGAATTATTTGACTTATAGCACCAGAAAAGATGATCCACAGAAATTGTGTTATACAGAATTAATCAAGAAAACAAAGTCAGAAAGGAGTGTTAGGAAGGAAATTTTTAAACACTATTTGTTTAAGGTTTGTCAAGAATAAGAATTTGTAGAACTGATGGTACTGACAAACTTGGCTCGAAGCAATGGGATATGTTAGAATTGACCGAGACTGCAGTAAAAGAGAACAACCCTGGTTGCAAATGAAAACACACTCAAATTTACACGAAAGTTTATTATATTCTCAGCCTAATGTGCAAATGATTCATCGGTATTTTTTATATTTTCATCATCGCAAATGATACAAGCGAGAGGTTTGATAGTGAAATAATAATAATTTTAAGATTGTCCACCTATATCATCTAGTAAATATTATTCCAATAAGAAAGATTCAATGTTCTTCTGAAGAAAATTCTAAAATGCTTTGAGATGCACCAAGCCTCTTGCTTTGCAGAAAGGATAATAATGATAATAATAATAAGCTTTATTTCAAGTAAAGTGCATATATGTACAAACAGTATCCACATGAAATGAAATTGTCAGCAAAGACATTCAATGTTCGTTTTGAATTATCTTATATTATGCAATAAGAATTCTTCCACTGTGTAGAGCTCAATATGAACTAGCATCTTGTATACTTCCTTTTTGAATAGTTTTAGGTTGGTTATCTATCTTGTTTGGTTTGCTAGTTTCTTGAAGTATTTTATGAACCTGTACCCTTGGCCTCTTTCAGTTAATGTTAGTGTATGTATTGGATAATTTGGTTCAGTTGTTCTGGTTATATTTCGTAGATGTTTTAATTTCGAAGTACTTTCTTGAATATGAATATTAAGCATTTTTGAATATGAATACTAAGCATTCTTGAATGTGTACTGCTATAGCTGTGAGAAGCCTATTTTTTCTGAATATGTTTGCCTGCGTGTCATTTTCATGATTGTGCACATGGCACTCTTTTGCATTTTGCGCACTTGCTCCATCCTATTTCCACTTCCGTAAAAAATGATACCATATCTAATATTAGATTGAAAAGTTATCACACGCACAAGCAGCCAGTTGATTCAAGTCTAACAGATTATGCCTAAATAATGAAAAAACTAAAATTATGGTCTTCACATCATCAACTGCGGTGCCTGCAGATGAGGCAGTTCTCTTGGACATTAACTTTGATACCTGACTAACCTGGAAGGCGCACAACCCGCTATTTATGCCATATGACGTGTAAGACAGATAATTAATACCCAGACGGCACTAACTACATATTATGCACTATTCTAAACTCGAATGACTTATGGTTTGGAAGTATGGGGCTGCTCAAGCCAATATTCATCAAATATAAAATTCTGACTGCAATAGCTGAACTTCTGCTCAAACTAATAATCGATGGTGCCAGAAATGAAGTAGAATATGAGAAAAGATCCGACTGCCATCCATACAATACACGATCCAAAGAAGACCTGAATATTATAAGAGCCAGACTCAAAACCCATGACAGGAAATCTGAGGGATTTAGGCTTTACAATAAACTTCCATTGGCATGGAGAGAACTTGAGGTGAATTGTTTGAGGAAACAACTGAAACGTCACTTCCAAGAAAACTCACCATACAGTATGATGGAATTCATGGTCTCTGGTGCGATATAAGTTCAAGTTTTTGTGAATTTTGATGACGTAATTACTATGTAATTGGAAATAAATATTATTATTATTATCATCATATCATCTTCACAGATGATGAATCAACATAGTTTCTCAGAACTCCCAATGAATAGCAGATTGATGATAGTTTTATACATAGGTTTGTAATATGTTCATTCCAATTCAAATTTTCATCCACAGTCAACCCAAGGAATCGTCATGAAGTTTGGAGATTAAAATTGTGTGAGGCGGTGTTTGAAAGTTAGAATGCATGTTCTTTATAAGGATAGCAGATGTTTTCTCTACATTCAAGCATAATTTATTTGACTGGAACCAACGAATTGCCCGATATAAAATCACCTGTACCATGAGCTAAAGAAAAAGTCTTGAAACAATTCTGTTCGTGGAACCTTTTATTTTAAAATCATGTTTTGGCGCATTGCAATTATCAAACCAAGGATTGATTTTTAGGTTCCAAAGTCATATGGTAAAAATCATGACATATCTAGTCAAAAAGATTAAAATGAAATAGGTACACAAATCATACAAACTAGTTAAGAAGCCCAGATCTGGCTAAACAAAAACATGGAAACTGACCTGTACCATGTTTTTAATCTGGGGAAAGATTCCTGCCTTTATTAGAAAATTTGTATCATCTACATAGTTAACCATCGATGTACTTGGATTGGATCGCATTATGTCTGCTAGATCATTGATGAAGATGATGAAAAGTATTGGCTCGAGGATACTTTCTTGGGGAACTCCAAATTGAATGAGTGCTTCTTCAGATAAAGTTCTATTGCCACCACCATCGATTAGTACCTGTTGTCCGATCTGATAGATAGAATTCAAACCACTTAATCTCTGTTTCTCTCATTCCGTAGCTGTCCAATTTATTCAATATATATTTGTGAAAGCGCGAAGGCTTTAGATAAGTCAAGTAGTAAGGCTATCACGATCTTGAAATTCTCTAATGGATTTATCGCATCTGTGATGAATTCAAATGTTGCTGTGGAGGTTGATTTGCCTTTCACATATCCATGTTGTTTGGGAGTTAAGAATTCCTCGTCCACGCGGAAGTCCACAAGTTGTTCACATTTTGCCACCTCTAATATTTTTGAGAACGTTGTAAGTAAACTAATTGGTCTGTAACTTTCAGGTTCGTCTTCTTTGCCCTTTTTGTGCGCGAGTTCTAGGGGAGCAGCGTGATATCGTTTTGTCCAAATGTCTGTAATTTTCGAATTTTGAGCCGATAATGTTCTCAAACGACTAGGTTGGACTCACTGATGACGAATACGGTGTCAAAATCGATTCTGCCCGGCCGGCCGACGACACGATAACTGTCGAACGGAGTAAGTTAGCGACTTGAAACTTTTAGGGTAGTCCGCACATTGGAATGCCGCGGTTAAGTTCGTTAATAGGCCAAATGATTTCGGAGTTAAAGCCATTTGAAATTTTGAGGTTGTTTCCATATTATTTCAGGAACTACTGGAGCGATTGAATTGAAACTTGGCAGTTAGTTGAAGCATAACGACGCGCAACTGAGCAAAATTTCGTCGAGATCGTATGGTGACACAATTTCAAAAAACTATTGATCATATTCGAAAACAATTTCGCTCATACCTTGAGCTTCATATTTCACAGCAGTATGCCAAATTTCAATTCGATACGGCTATTAGTTTTGGAGATATTGGTAAAAAAAATATGTAAAATTTCGTGGTTTTCTTCTCGATATCGTTGTTTTTTCGGTATAACACAAGAAATTCTGACTCAATCATGATGAAACTTCGCAGCTAGTTTGAAGATGCTGAAGGACAACCTTGTGCAGAATTTAGTGATGATCGTGTCATCGGAACAATTTGAAAAAAAAAATTCAATTTTTTTTTGTAAATATTCAATATTCTGTGATCGTTTCATATTATCCTCATTGAATTCTGTATGAAACTTCAAATTGTCATTTTTCGTTGAAGTTCTGGATTTCAATTCGATCTGATCTGTATTTTTGAAAATATTAGAAAAATGAAATTTTTAATGGGTATATCTGCAGTATACTCTCAAAACATGTACTGAGTTTCATAACTACAACACAAGGCATGATGATATTTTATGTATTCCCAAACATAATACTTATAGTATGAGTCGTCACCAACCTTCACAGGAATTGAATTATATAATCTCTTGCCTCAACATTTCAAAGGAATTGGTGAAAAACGATTTAAGAAGGAAGTAAAATCAATGTTGATTGAAAAATGCTATTATAGTATTCAAGAATTCTTTGCTAACTCTATCATTTAAGTCTCTTTTCAAACTTTGTATTATAGTTTTCAACTTTGTATTTTCATAATATTATTTCATTTTTTTTTCTTGATGACTATTCCTATATATGATGTCTTAAAGGAGGAATAAAGTATTATTATTATTATTATCATTGGGTGGATTTTATCCATTCACAAATTCGGCCTCCGTAATTAAGGTCCAAACCTCAGAGTAACAAACAACATAGAGGGACTGTACGCAGTTTTTGGGTGTCCGCAACATCCTTTTGTCGACATAGGCAGATTGTGATATATTTGGAAATGCGCAATGATATTATCTTATTAGAATTGTATATTAAATCAAATAAAAATATTAATTTTGATAATTCTCAGTTAAATATGGAAATTTAAACAATTCATATTCGATATTTTTCTTCAGTTTCGAATTTGTGGTAAGAAGACTAACCCTTTTCAGTATCTACCTACTGAAATCCGAGCTTTGGCATCGATGCTCCATTAACAGTATACCGCCGGTCAATCTGTCATCAGTTGTTTCGGAGTGTTTCTAGCGAGTTTTTAGATATTTTTAGCTATTTACTTCAATATTTTTCGAATTATTACACTACTTTAATCCACTATGGGACGTAAGAAGTGTGTTGTTTGTGTAGAATCCTGTGAATTGAGCGAAATATCGTTTCACAGGTTGCTATCTGTTTTGTAAGTAAGTTTGTTTTGATTGCGGTCGAAGTGTCAATTTTTGCATCATATGTTGCGGAATCGCTTTCTAAATGTGACGTATGCTACCTCTATGTTGTTTGTTACCCTGAGGTCCAAACTTTCTCTACAAAGATTGAGTTTTTGAGTTGTTTCGGAAGTTATGGTGTTTATTGTTCATTTTGCCAAGTTTCAATTTAATAATAATAATTATGTGTGCCATATCATGATCTGAAATGTTTAATTTGATTGTTCCGATGTAAAGTTTGGTTGGTTAATTAATATGTTGTCTGTACAACTTTTACTGAGCAATGTCGATCTCGTTCGCCCATCTTTACTGACCTTCATTCCATAAGAGCCTAATAGTTGATTGTATTTTTGTGTGATTCATTTAGTAAGTTTGTATTGAAGTCACTCGCAATAATTATAGTTTTATTGGTAAAACAAATCATCTGGAGGATTTCTTCGAATTTTTTCATGAATTTCTTTATTTGGCCTGGTATGGTGTGAACTGACATGATTGTAGTATATCTGAAACCTACTCTGAGATCTACTGCAGCTATTTCCAGAATAACATATTTATATAAGTAATAATTGGTAGTGTTATGGAAAATATAAGACAATGTAGTTTCTCAAAAGAATTCTATTTCTTGTTCATAAATTTTTGAAGTTTCTTCATTCCTTGCACATTAATTCGATTGTATCCTCATCTATTACAAAAAAGCTTGCAATGAAATAGAACACACCCAAACGCTGAAAACGCGATAGTAGATTTTCTAGAGGAAACAGTCAAAGCCTTGAGCCTCGGACAAATCATCAAAATGTTTGGCAGTGTTTATAGATCTCGCTAAGGCCTTTGATACAGTATCATACGAAATTGTGCTAAACAAATTGAGTCACTAGGGTATTCGTGGTCTACCACAGGTTCTTATGTCCAATTATTTGACAAATAGAATTCAGAGAGTAAAAGTTGGGGATGAAGTAAGTGTAGAGTCAATGGTGAGGATCGGGGTGCCTCAGGGAACAGTGTTGGGCCTAAAAATAGACGGCCTGTGACATCTTGTTTGTTATGCTGACGATGCGGCCTTGATCTGCGCGAGAAAAAGTTGGGAGGATGTCAAACATACCATCGAAACTGATTTACAGAAGATATACGCATGGTTGAATTTAAATAAGCTCACTCTGAATATTGATAAGACCAAATTTTTTGCTTTCACTCTAACGCTCATTGGTAAACCACATAATTTATCTCTGAAAATACACTCTATAAACTGTCACTAAAACTTATGTGGGTGTGCTACTATAAAAAAAATGTCATCAATTGAATATTTAGGGGTAGTCCTAGATCAACACATGCGATGGTCTGATCATATCATGCATGTTAACAAACGCCTTAGAACACTTATACGCAATTTTTATTCTCTAAGAGACATCCTCTTCAGAAAAAAACCTCATAATGCTGTACAACTCCCTAGCCGAATCAATCCTGTCTTATTGCATCACGGTGTGGGGTGGAGCTTTCAACAACACACTGAACGTTGTACAAACAACACAAAACACACTACCGAAAATCATCTTAAAAAAATAAACATTTTTCCACCGATAAAGCTATATCAGGAAGTAAATATATCAAATGTGAAACTATTATACACTCACCAATGCTTGAAGAAAATGTTTATAGATAAGGAGAAATTCAACCAAGAAAATAGTAGGATGAACAGATCTACCACAAACATGAATGTTAATATCCGATCTTTTAAAAAAACATTAACAGAAGAACATTCTTTTTTTCGGTCCCAAATTTTTCAACGCCTTACCAGTTAACCTAAAACAAATTCCAAAAGTGAAAAAATACAATATTGAAACAAAAAATATGGTATGAATTATTCCAAGAGATTTTATGATGTACTGAATACAACATTAACTTAAGTGTACTTCTAGGAAAAAAAAAATTAAAAAAAAACTTGCCATCTTTTTGACGTCCTCTCCCCTGTATTGATTACATCCGGGGGTAGAATATTCGATATTAGAGATCTAGTTCATTTGGCTCACTCACTTTTCAAACAAAGGTACATTTACCTTAAAATTTCTCTGATCGAGCGCATGGCAGACGGGCATCCCGCCTAGGCTAATGTGGTCGATCTCGAAATTCATTCTGAAGAGCATTATATCATACGATTGATAATCTGTACTCTAATTTTAAGGAAAATAAATTGAATTGAATTATGGATAATGCCTGAATTGTTGTTGAGAAAGATTAGAAATTGGCATTGGCGACGTGTTCGGAGAATTATTTTGATATTGACGATATTTCAGGAATGCTAACCTGCCTCAGTTTTAGTTACAAAACTTTGATTTACAAATTTATTTTGAATTTATTTTTTCTCGGAGACTTCCAATCAGATTTCAATGAACGATGGCATAGACCTTGAAGACAATATTTAACAACCGCGTTTCAAATTTGATGTGATCATATATTTATTTTCGGAGATGTAGGGAATAACATATGTCGAATTTCGTTGTTATTTGAAATTTTAGGATTATTTCCTCAATATCGCAAAAAGAACTGATTCGATCTGATTAAAAATTCGTGACTCGTGGTTGAATACCTTCGCGCAACATTTCGCAAAATGTCTTGAAGGTTGTAATTGTGAAAAATGTTATTAAAAATTGAAAAAAACATTTTTTCCGAAACTTTTCATCATATTATATTGAAATTTGGTACAAACCTTCAAGCTTATATTCAACAGGAGTGCTCGTAATTTAAGTTTGATCCAATATTCATTCAAGTAGGTATTGGATAATAAATATGTCAAATTCTGTGGCTTTTTGAAAATTTGCTGAACTCGTGGATTCTTTAATGAGTTGAGTGGTGCCGAACCAACTCGCTCGTTGTTAATGTGGATAAAACTGACCTTGTCAAGTTTGAGTTGAGAAAGAGCACTCCATTGGTTGTGAAACACCAAGTTCTTGGGTATGTTAGTGGAAAGTAATTTAAGGTGGTGCGGTCATATTGATTATGTCTGTGGGAAGTTGAGTTCCTCCTTCTATGCCATACGTAGTGTTAGGAGCAGTCTTCCAATAAAATCTGCGTTGGATGTTTACTATAGTCAAGTTTACAGTCAACTGTCATATAACATCATGATCTTGGGATGCTCAGTTGACTTTGAAATAGTTTTCATAACACAAAAACGAATTGTTCGTGCTAGTTTTGGTTTGCCACCACAAACCTACTGTAAACAATTTTTTATTTAGCACAAAGTAATGACAGCCTCATGCATATATATTCACAAATGCTTACTGTATAAAAAACTATCTGATTTGAATATAATACTAGGAGCGCTGGTACTCTTTCTGTGCCTCAGCATAGAACAGCGAAATTTCAAACATCTTCATTTTACAGTGGTATTATACTGTTCACTTGCCGGATACAGTGAAAAAGTTGAACAGATCGAGTTTCCGTGCTGAAGTTAGGAATATTATGTTAAAAAATTGTTATTATTGTGAGAGAGAATATTTAGAGGATAGATTTTGTTAATTTTGTTGTTTGATTTTTGCTTTCTCGACCTATCCTAACCATTGTGAATGTCTCAAAGGATGAATAGAAGTTATTATTATGATTATTTTTATTGGAAATCAGGTTTGTTAGAATTTTTTACTCCAACTCATAGAAAACGATCAAGTGTCATGCCATATTGGAAACCAGACGTAATATGATAAAATTCTTTTATGAAAAAGCATAGTGCACTTTTTATACAGCACGATCAACTCAATCTGAATTATGTAACGGGAGCCACACATTAAAATCGAACACCTAAATCCGTTTCACATAGAACATAGGCTCTGAACGTACCGTTGAGCCGCGTACAGACACGGAAGCAGAGCTTCTCATGAGCAGCTTGATCAGTGAGGCAACCCTGAGCAAAGTGTGATGCCAAGTCAAGCCGCATTGCCTCTCAAGCCCCTTTCGTTTGTATCCAGTACGGTCAGTACATTAGCGTAGTTGATTATTTTACAAGGATTCACATTGTGTCACAGTGTCAACGTGTACTGATATGACAAATGAAAATAATGATAAATTCAAAAATTATGATTAGGGAATCTAAGTTTTGATGAAATGTAGATGGTGTTATAGAAAATTTATTGTAGGGGCTGCTGGTATCGCATTTATTCCGCGTACACAGGAAAATTCACCCACTTCGATATAGTGGATGTTGTGTCCCGTATCCCGGACCCATCATTTTATGATATATTGTCTTTTCTTGATTTTTCAACGTCGCAGTCTGAATTCTTTGGTTTCCAGCAATATGCCCGAAATTCAATATTTTTGGTTTAAATCAATTAACACCGGCTCTAAGAGCATCTTATCTCAAGCCAACAATAATATTTTGCATGACAGAAAACATGCAGATGAAATTCAAGCTCTTAGTATTCCAGGAATCGTAGCTTTATGGGTGGTACTCAAAGAATCCAGACATCACATATGACATTTTATAGAATTTATCCTCCCAGACCATTAGGGAAATTTCCTTCACACTTTTATGCTCTCTCTTTCGCACCAGCCAATCCGAGGTGTTTTTTCGGATCTTAGAAGGGCGTCGCTTAATTCAAAAATCCAATCAAAATTTATATTCTCCCTCTAAAATGTGAAGAAGGGAATTTTCTTAATTTGGGTTTTAGTACGTTTTAAACACTCTTCATTTGACCGTTGTACAGTACACAACAATTCGCCTTCGAATTTACAAACAAGATTATACGTTAATTCTTGTGTTGTAAAAATTCGTAACTTCTCATTTGAAAGTCGCTTCGACCTTGCTATCGAATAAGATATAGAAGGAAGATTCTAGTGTATAACTTGTATACCATTTCGGTCTTGTTATCTAATACAGATACAAGCAAATACATTTTTGTTACGTGTTAAAAGTGCGTTTTTAATACACCTCAACACCAGTTTCGGCTCATCAGTGCAACGATATTGAACAACTGGTCAATAAGTTCTTCAATTATCTGCTTATTTTAAAAGCATCAACATCTCTGATAAACATCAGAAATATTCGTCGGTCGTATCTTTATCTGGACAACGACAGAATTAATCAAGTGCGATTAATTCAACCAAGCGGGGTCTCTACTATTGAAACCCCCCAATACACCTGAATAAACCAATTCAGGTCAAAACATTGGTCCTATCGACCCGGATATCGCTCAGGTCAAAACATTGGTCCTAGCGAACCGAATATCATTCACGGAAACTTTGGTCCCATCGAATATAATATCCAAGAAGCAATTGATCTCATCGAACCACGGATATTATTCACATACAATCATACAGTCCATCCTTCGAAGATCCTTGTCAACCCAGGTTCAACGGATCCCAAACCAACCCTTGGAGTGAAAGTTCGCTGATGAGTTTTTGTGCCGCGATATAGAAAAGTTCGCGAATTGTGTTAAGTGCGAAATAATTGTGTTTCTGCATATTGTGAGGAATTGTCCAGCTTGTAAGTTGTAAGTCATTGACCCACCAAGTTATTTCCCTTTGTTCGAATTCCTCATTCTTGTATTCTTTATGTTGATCAATTGATTATTTGAATTGCTTTATCGAAAAAATGTCGTCAAACGAAATAAAAATATTGAAAATCAAACGCGAAAATGCCAGGACTAAACTCAAACAATTCGAAAAATTCCTGAACCAGTTCGATGCAACTAAGCACTATCCTCTCTTAGAAAAATATCTTAATGAAGTAGATGCCGCGCGCACTGCCTCCGAAGAAATTCATTTAGAATTACAATTAATCTCAGATGAAACCGAATTAGACGAAATAGAAATTTATCAAAATAAATTTGAGGAAAAGTGGATAGAATTATATACGATAGCTATCAATCTGTTGAACCAACGCACTTCACTCAGTGCTCAATTTGATTCAAATTCATGCTCACAGAAATTAATCTGGCAAACCAAGAATATGCCTTGCATTAATAGCATGAATTCTAAATTCTCTGATGCAATTATTGAAGCATCAAATGAAACGCAGCTATCTGAAGAAACTCGGTGCGAAGATAATTTCGATAACCGAAATGAGCCTAATGACAGCCTTGTTGGTCGGCCACACTTGGGAGGCAATAAATCAAACTTCGAAGTGTGCGACCCTTTCGAAAGGAATCCGAATTTGTGTTCGGAACCTTTCAATTTCAAAGACCTCTCGAGTTTTGAAGAAACCGATGTTCATCAACAATTTTATTGCCCAGCTGCAATACAAGTAGATACTTTCGCTACCTCCTCGGTAATCTCCTTGAACGAGTCCCTAATAGCAGGTCAAAATATTCAAAATGAGTCGACCTCTCTCATCCCTCGTTTTCGTTCGCCTTTGGGTAATTTCACCGCATACATAGATCGAATGTCCAGTCGAAATCGTACAATTTGTAAACGTTCAAGAAAGGCTTCTTTAAATATCTATTTTTCGTTTAAATATCGCGACTCGTTTCATTGTTCCGCCGGCAAATACAGAGGGTGTCTCGAAAAGTGTAAGGCACTTCTTCATCTCAATGAAAAACGGAACGATCATAAAACTCATGCACATGTTATCAACAGTGCTGTACTGAAATTCCCGGAGCCTGACCAATTATATTTATATATTTTAGTCATAGGTGTACATGAGCACGTAAATTTGAATTGTCAGTTTATTTATCTGGTGATGATGGAAAAGGTCATAAATTATGCGGAATATGTAGAATCCCTTATTTTGACACTTATTGCTAAAACATACCATCATATCCGCGCACCTCCTGGACATGTATGTCATCAAATAGTTTCGATTAGTAATAGCCGTACGAAGTATTATACAGTTCCCGGCTCAATCAAAAATACATATTTCGCTTTTGTCATTCATGCTAGCCCGATCGATGTATCAAGAAAAAAGGAGGGTTCCTCTAAATTTGTTGTGTCTACCATGAAACACATTGTCTTGTCGCTTTTGGAATCAGTCTATTATAATGTATTTTACTGCTTGTTGGCCTATGAAAACTATGAACCTTTACCAGGCATTCTAAGCGTTTTATCACTTTCGTTTAATATAAAACTTGAAAATAGCTCCACATATGATTATAATGTGGAGTTTAACGTTACGAACATTGTTTGCGTTCATCGAAAAGCTGTTACTAGCATTATTAACCATATAGAACAGATTTTTAACTTCTCGCTCATATCATTCATGGCATCGGACGTAAATGAAGTAATTCCTTACACCTCTCATTTTCCTCATTGGTGGTACTATGGCAAGCGATCTCTTATAGGAAAAAAAGCTGTGTTTTTTCGATCATATTACTTCAACACCTATTTCTTGTTTGGAATGTTGCACCTTGTTAAGGTTTTTCATGCAGGTAGCTTGTTGACTCAATCATATCAGTTAATTCAGTTTACCAATCAATATTTTGTAATGTGGTTCTACCAATTCGATTGTTTGCATGCTATGTATTCCAGATTTTTTTTATGATTGATGAGTCTGTAAACATACTATTTATTGGTTGCAGTTCATGCGTATATATATTCGATTCAGATTTCATGGTTTATGTATTAGTGAATATTATATTAATTCGTATCATATAGTATATTTGATCTATATTTTTAATTTTTTCGTTTGTGAATATTATGTACTATTCACTTGTTGGAAGACATCATTCTAATTATAGTAACTGATCTATATTTTTAATTTTTTCGTTTGTGAATATTATGTACTATTTATTCATCCGTTAGAAGATATCATTCTAATCATAGTAATTGATCTATATTTTCAATTCTTTCAATTGTAATTATTCTGTTAACTTTTCATTTGTTCGAAGATATCAATCCAATTATATTGAACCTGATGGTTCAAGGCGCGGGAGTATGTTGTGTCCCGTATCCCGGACCCATCATTTTATGATATATTGTCTTTTCTTGATTTTTCAACGTCGCAGTCTGAATTCTTTGGTTTCCAGCAATATGCCCGAAATTCAATATTTTTGGTTTAAATCAATTAACACCGGCTCTAAGAGCATCTTATCTCAAGCCAACAATAATATTTTGCATGACAGAAAACATGCAGATGAAATTCAAGCTCTTAGTATTCCAGGAATCGTAGCTTTATGGGTGGTACTCAAAGAATCCAGACATCACATATGACATTTTATAGAATTTATCCTCCCAGACCATTAGGGAAATTTCCTTCACACTTTTATGCTCTCTCTTTCGCACCAGCCAATCCGAGGTGTTTTTTCGGATCTTAGAAGGGCGTCGCTTAATTCAAAAATCCAATCAAAATTTATATTCTCCCTCTAAAATGTGAAGAAGGGAATTTTCTTAATTTGGGTTTTAGTACGTTTTAAACACTCTTCATTTGACCGTTGTACAGTACACAACAATTCGCCTTCGAATTTACAAACAAGATTATACGTTAATTCTTGTGTTGTAAAAATTCGTAACTTCTCATTTGAAAGTCGCTTCGACCTTGCTATCGAATAAGATATAGAAGGAAGATTCTAGTGTATAACTTGTATACCATTTCGGTCTTGTTATCTAATACAGATACAAGCAAATACATTTTTGTTACGTGTTAAAAGTGCGTTTTTAATACACCTCAACACCAGTTTCGGCTCATCAGTGCAACGATATTGAACAACTGGTCAATAAGTTCTTCAATTATCTGCTTATTTTAAAAGCATCAACATCTCTGATAAACATCAGAAATATTCGTCGGTCGTATCTTTATCTGGACAACGACAGAATTAATCAAGTGCGATTAATTCAACCAAGCGGGGTCTCTACTATTGAAACCCCCCAATACACCTGAATAAACCAATTCAGGTCAAAACAGTGGACTTGAATTGATCGTCGGTCGCTGGGATTTGATTGAATTAACGCGGAACTTCTTCGTTAACAGGGTATATTTCATAATACATAACGGAGACTATATACAATATCGTTGCACAAGAAAAGGTCAAACTAGAGCTGGCGAATTACATCTCAGCTGTCTATGAATTCGTTTACTACTACAAAACACACAATGCACTTAGTAAAATGATTTTTGAACTACAAACGCTGAAAGTATTTCGAGCCTCGTGGACTAAACAGAGTCAGTTAAGCTCTTTACGTTGCAAAGGAGAAAACGGAATACGATTTACTCGCTGTGAAGCTGTCGAAAAGAAGGGCTTGGGCCTTGGATATCTCGAGTAGTTCTGTACGTACGTACGTGTGTACCTAAGGGTAGGAATTCTAAGAATTGAGCATAAGGCTTACCTGTGTTGATCTAGGATAGGAAAGAAAATACTGAGTTCAGGGACGGCTCGAGGATACTTTCAAGGGACTGATCGATCAAACAAAGATCGTAAGCTTGTTGGAAATTGTGATTCCAACATTGATTGATTTTAAAACTATCCCATAGGAAAATCGAACATTCGGGGCTTATTGTCAATGATATGACAACGAAAGCTGTACCTATTCACATTATGAATAAACCGAAAAAATCGAGAGCAGAAATCAATACTCGAGAATTCTAACTTTTTGTTTATTCAAAGCTCACGCTGAATTGAAAAGTGACACAGTATTCTATTATTCAAAACTCTTATACTCTCATAACCATTTCAATTTCATGGGTTGGGTTTTTATTAAATCGCCATGACTAATCAATTTAATTTTCGAGGGGGAACAATTTTTATGTAGAAATCACTTTGAAAGACGCAATATAATAAAATTTACGTATCCTAGCGATTTTATAAAAAAAACAACCCGTTTTGAGATAATAGGGGTGGGAAGTTTTCAAATTGACACCCTGTATATCTATCTGTGTTGATGTTGCAAATAGAGTGCAGGAGTGTATTAGCGCATTGAGAAAAAATGTGATACTTATAACTTTTCACCTGGGCCGAACCTGGAACAATGGTAAATAAAAAAGTGTTTTATTCGATGAAAGGAATCTATGGTTGAAATTAATATACAACTCAAAGACTCACCCTGTTTGTGGATATTTTTAATCTGATAAACCACCGACCTCAAAGAAATTATTATTCTCGATATAATTCCGCGAGAATCGTACCTTTTTTGCATTTGATTAGGTTTGTCACTATCTGAAAAGTAGCGAATTTTGGATTATATCTATGCTTTCAGAGATTTATTCGAAAAAGTAATTTTACTTGAATTCATAAAAGGAAGCTCATGAGTCGATCTGCATTCTATTTGATCGCTAATTCATTAATACTTTTCCAAACATCGTAAAAACCACAGAACAACCCGATAAACCACTCGCGTCATTTACTTAGGACAACTATGTGCACGTGTTCGGGACCGTGAGTCGAGCATAGTCGTATACTACAAGCATTTTCGAGTGCGTTTTACTGCCCAATCACATTGTAGCTGGGTATGAGCGATTTGAGGTCTGCAGGCTGTGAAGCCCTCAAATTGTGGAGTGATTTGTCTTGTTGGTCTGGGGTAGAAACATCGCGCTGCTAGTTTGACGTCCAAACTGAGCCTGAAGAATGAAGAATCCTTTAGCCTCGCTATAAAAACCGACATCGGATGGATCAAGTTTAGCGGCTCGCGCATCACTCAGATCGCGTGTCTGTACACGGCAATACGTCATCATTAATCTTCTCTTTTATGTGCTCTGATTTAACCATTTGCACATATTATGGTAACATATTTTTATTGCATTCTTCTCATTCATGCCCAACTATAGACAATTTTTATTTTTACAACGCCGGGATTCGAACCCAGTACCTTCAGCATCCTAGTCAACTCTTAGTCGACTAGGCTACCGAGGTAGTCTATACACGGCTTTTGAGAGTACAAGCAAGCACCATGTGCCTATATGAGCTATTTCACCTCTCAGTTGATTTCTTTAACTCAGATAATACTGAACTGATCGAGTTGTAGCTTGGTAGTTAAAGAGAAAAAAAAACGCACGAACGCTCGCAGAATTTCTTGCAGATCGTGTCACTAGAAAATCAATAAAACAATTTCATAACAGTTTATTTCTGGAAACACCCTTCAGATTTCGCCCAACATTGAAAGGACCTTTAAGCCTTCATTTTTCAACCAAGAGATTTAAGGTCTATTGGATACGTATTTTTTGAACTTTAGTTAAAATAAAATATCGATATCTTATCATCTGATCAAATTGAAACTTGTTTGTTGGTCGAAGGGTATCATCAAAAAACCTGAAAAAATCTGAATATCTCAGCAACTGTCAGAGATTCCCTGAAATTTTGGCTGATCCATCAGGTAGTAATTTTTCAACGAAATACCAGATGTTCGTATGCTGAAAATATTGGAAAATAAAATGTCGAATTGATATGTTTGCAGATAGTGGGTGGATTCTGAGTAATTCAGCAATTTGAGCTCCGTAAATAAACTCCGAACATGCTCTATAAATGTCGATTGACAGAATTCGGTTCTTGTAATCATATGTTCTTCACGAAATTTTGCAAGAACCTTACAAAACTGAATAATAGAATTCAATTCTATTCGAAAATATAATTTCGAATGGCAAGCAGAATTTTGTGAGGTTCATATTACTTGTTGTTTTAAAACTAAGTAAATCTGCGATGCAACGAATTTGAACAATTGAATAAAAGTTCTCATACACGCCGGAAAATTTGTATTTCAACTTGTGAGTAGAAAATTTTGTATACATTTTTGCGAAGTTGAGAGGCTTATGCGAAATAATTAAAACCAGGAATTTGAAGAATAATTGTTTTATTTTTCGTGGAATTCACCAAAAGTCTATGATGCATGATAATTTTTACAAGGTTTTTACCTCTTGTTTGTGATAACAGGGGTGTTTGTGTTATATTAAACAGAATCTGCATTCGATATTCATCGTTGTTTTCATGAATTCAGATTCATTCCAAACCAAACTAGAATGGAAGAGGTATTGAATTTTTTATAAAAATGGTTTATTCTGTGGACAATTTTCAAAAATTGTCGAATTTCTCGAGGAATAACGTTTGGCGTGACTCTAAACACACATTGCTTGTCGAATTCAACATTGAATCATCGTGAAATGGGCAAAAAATATAATTGGTGATATCCAGGTACTCATTTTCCAACCCAGTTTCATAAGTTTCGCCAGCTTCATAATACAACCTCAAGTAACGAATATTTTCAGGTCATCTAATACTCCAATGGCTTATATGACGATTTTAACTTTACCTTCCAAGAGTTGTAGACATTGTTGTAGGACTTCATATAAAAATGAAGGTAATTTTTTACGTTCTACTGTCATTTTGCTCTCAATTCGATTATACTTTTTTCAGGTATTGTTTCGGAAGGTTGGTGCACTAAACATGGATTTATTTTGCACTATACCCTGCCGCTTTCAAATCCATCTCCATTGTTTAATCCACATGTATCTCTAGCATACCCAGATTATTTGGTAGTTAATACAGGCCATTATATTCATATTTTAAATATAAATACATCGAATCCTACTCAAACCAGCAATGTTCCTATAAATATAAAAGATGATGATAAACTAGGGATCAACTTTAATGATACTCAGGTGAGTTGATGTGGAGCCCAGTATCTGCACATGAAATGATTGTCTATTAATTTCAAGAACGCCAATCTGTCTTGGGCTGTCTTCTGTAATCCACAAAAGTTTAAAAATGCTCAGTGTTCAGTTAAATTTCTCTTAGAATCTAGCGGTACCGGTCAGGCACCTTTGCACGGTCTGCATGCTTTAACCACAGGTTGGTCTGTGCTTTAACGTTGCAGCAAAAATATTAGAATGCGTGTAATTCCAACCTTAATTGGAGAACAGGGGGTGTCGTTTTGCAGGCTCCAGTGATTATTTTTTTTGGATGTACCTTATTCCTCTGTGGAAATGTGCCATGTCCATATCAGTTTTTATTTTCCCTGAAATTCTTGAACAGGAAAAATTGGCAACATTGCGCATTCTTACTATTTTTCCCAACCATTTGCACCTAAAATTTTTCTTGAAAAACGAACTCTTGCCTCCGAAAGCACCCTGTTTCATTCGAGGTACTGTTTGCTCTCAACTAAAATCAATCGATACAAATTTCTATACAGGGTCTTTCACGAGGAACCTCACCCATATTTATACGGGAAACTACTGAACGTATTTTCATGAAATTCAGCACTTATAAGTATTTCACGATGCTGATGAAATCTAAAATATTTTCAAGGCATGAGCACCTCCGGTTTTTCCTGAAATGACGTCAACTTCCGTTTTTCAAATTAGAACACCATTTTTTTATTGCAGAAATAGATTCCTTAGAAAATTTCAATTTATTTTGATGTAACATTTTTCAGTTTTGGTTGGAAAATTCTCTCTGAGCGGGAAAATTCGAAAAAAAAATCGAAAATAGAGCTCCGCTGAAACAAGAATAACTTCGAGGTTTTTGGATGGAAAATTTTCATTTTTGGGATTTTTCAAGATGTAAGATTGATGTATCCACTTTTAAAATCGAAATCGCGATTCATGATACAGGGGGTGGAAAAATCGCTTTCAAAGTTAGGGATGACAAAATCGTGAAAAATCAATTTTTTCAAATTAGAACCCCATTTTTTTATGGCAGATATTGAATCTACGTTGAAAAATAATGTGAGTGTATGCATCACACCCTTGCCCTAAAATGGATATTTTCTGAGTTATTCACAAAAAACTGTTTTTCGTCTTGAATTTTCAGCTATTTCTTTTCCCTTCACGCCAAAAAGATGAAATTTTCAGGAACTGTTATTTGAACCATGCTGTAGATTTTTCACCCCTTCTTGAAACCGACTTCAAGTTACTATTAGGAGAACCATGGCAAACTCTCGCAGTTATAACTAGAGAAGATGCTCAAAGTTTTGACCGTTAATTTCTAGACATTTATTTATACGTCTCAGGAATGCTTCGTGCGTTGCCCTTCTTATTTCATCGGGAGGAAGAGATCTGCAAAAGTGTTTAAAAACCAAATTGAGTTTCAAAACTATGAATCTAAAAATCTAAACAAACCTGAACGCATTTCTGACTCGTTCTATGCAGTCCTCTTTATCAGTCAGGGGAGTTGAGTAGGCAATATTTTTTATCCTACCCCAAACATAATAGTCTAAAGGAGTTAAATCGGGAGAACGTGGTGGCCAAAGATGTGGACCATTGTTCGCCAACCATCGATCTTCAAATAGCCTGTAGAGGATATTTGACACATTGAGTGAATTGTGTGGAGGCGCGCCATCTTGTTGATACCATAAGTCATTATGGTTCTGTACTAGCGGCTCAATTATTTGAGTCAATATGTCAGAATATCTATCTCCTAAGGGAGAACATTCTTTAAATAATGCAAACATGTGTAGTGTTCTATCTTACCAGTTAAAGTCCCATCATAAATGTGAACATCGAGAATTGCATTATTTTTGATGGCGCAAAAAACATTGAAACTCCAGGTCTCTTCAAAGTTCCATTGTCTGAAGTGGTGGTTGTTCTCTTCATCCCAATAATGACTGTTATGCCTATTGAAAGAACCATTCTTTGTGAATTTAGATTCATCTGTCCAAATTATACAGTCCAAAAAGTTTTCATTCTCTTGAAATCGAATCATCATAGCTTCGCAAAACTCTGTTCTCCTGACGAAATCAGTTTCCTTCAAATGCTGTACCCTATTGAATTTATATGGGTGCATTTTATGTTTTTTTAATATTCTCCAAACACTCGATTGAGATAATCCCAGATCAATCTCGGCATCTTTGAGAGAATTTTGAGGATTCACACGAAAATATGCAAGAACTGTAATTTCGTTGTTCTCATCTTCTACTACACTTTTTTCTCTGTGTGTAGTTTTCTTAACGAAAGATCCGACATTTCTCAAGTTTGTCATGGTTCTGTTAATGGTATCTCTCGTTGGTCTGGGTCGGTCAGGAAACCTTCAATGAACAGTCGAATCGTTCTATCTACAACTTTATTACATTCTCCATGAAGTAGAATGAGATTTAAATAATCTTCATTGGTAAAATTAGGCATAGTGATCGATTTTATAACTTAATACGAATTATCACCAAATTAATAGTAAACACAAAATGCTACAGAATAAAGAGGAATTTGGCAGATGTAATTAATGATATCTATCATTAAAAAAAAATAATGTAAAACATGGTAAGTTTTTGCATATGGTTCATAAGGAATTATTTATTTATCACTGGAGAGAAAACCGATGGCCGATTAGTTGAAATAAAGAGGTTTCCGATACAAATTCGAATCCAAATTCGCCATCTATTTAGGAACAACCTGTAACTTTTTTCTCTTGCATATTAGGGTAGTAAAATCTAAAACATGGTTTAAGTAACAGTTCCTGAAAATGTCATCTTTTTGGCGTGAAGGGAAAAGAAATAGCTGAAAATTCAAGACGAAAAACAGTTTTTTGTGAATAACTCAGAAAATATCTACTTTAGGGCAAGGGTGTGATGCATACACTCACATTATTTTTTAAGGTAGATTCAATATCTGCCATAAAAAAATGGGGTTCTAATTTGAAAAAATTGATTTTTCACGATTTTGTCATCCCTAACTTTGAAAGCGATTTTTTCACCCCCTGTATCATGAATCGCGATTTCGATTTTCAAAGTGGATACATCAATCTTACATCTTGAAAAATCCCAAAAATGAAAATTTTCCATCCAAAAACCTCGAAGTTATTCTTGTTTCAGCGGAGCTCTATTTTCGATTTTTTTTTCGAATTTTCCCGCTCAGAGAGAATTTTCCAACCAAAACTGAAAAATGTTACATCAAAATAAATTGAAATTTTCTAAGGAATCTATTTCTGCAATAAAAAAATGGTGTTCTAATTTGAAAAACGGAAGTTGACGTCATTTCCGGAAAAACCGGAGGTGCTCATGCCTTGAAAATATTTTAGATTTCATCAGCATCGTGAAATACTTATAAGTGCTGAATTTCATGAAAATACGTTCAGTAGTTTCCCGTATAAATATGGGTGAGGTTCCTCGTGAAAGACCCTGTATACTTCACAATCTGTGTGACACAACCAATGAATTTGTAAAGTTTCCAGAAGAGCGCTGACGTGTCGTGGGAAGCTTTTACACCATTGTTCAAATTCGACACCAGTGCGATTCATCCAGATATTACAGCAGCCTAACGCAGCTTTACATTATATCATCCTGATTTCCATGAAATTTCGCAGGAATCTTGAGGGAATCATCCAATAAGTTGATTTCAATTCGATCGAATTTGTGTTTCAGATGATAATGGATGATATCACGAATGCATGAAGGGGTATAATTCAACCAATGATTCCGCAAATATACAATTTTCGACATTATTCCCCCTAATATTTCGGAAAATAAGAATGCGATTAAGTTAAAATTCGGTACTCGGTTGTAAAGTGTCTGCTTGAAGGTTTATTCGAAATTACAGAGAAATCTGAAACTGGTTTTTGAAATATCAAATTCATTCAAACTTTTACAAAATCTACGACTCACAATTTTTCAATTATCACTCGTCCAAGTCAATTTTCGGGTCAAAATTACGGACAGGAGGAAAGGGCCTTCAGTCTCGGAACATTCAGGGTAGATTTTGAGCCCAAATATCTCGGTTAAGTTCGTTTATGTGAAAACTCGGACAATCAATTTTGTGGTTATACCTATTTGAAATTTTGTATCTTATTTTCTTAATATTTCAAGCAGTACTGAAACGATCCAATTGAAACTTCGGAATTAGTCTCAGAATACCGAAACGCTCAATGCGAAATTCCCAAAGATCGTATTTCCAGAAAATAACAAAAATATTTCTTCGCGAATTAAAGAAAAATTCCCGAAACTATGCATCGGTTTTCTCTGAAATTTGCCCCGATTTTGAATCCAATATTTAACCACAGTGTTTCAAATTCAAGCTTAATCCGGTATTTATTTTGGACAGTTTTAGGCAGAATCTTTCATAATTAGCTATAATTTCCTAAGTATCTTTGTTATTTCTTCAATAACTCAAAAAATACTGCTTTGGTAACGAAATTGAACAAGAGCGTAAAAGCTACTGACCTCACGTCTGTGTTTTCTTGAATATGTTTTGGTTTTTTTTTATTTTTGAGGTCATAAAAGTATTGTTTCAATTCGAATTTGAAACCATATTCATATGGTTTATCAACTTATTATCAATTGGACTTCCACAACCTTTTCTTGTTGTCTCGTCTTAGCCAGGCTTGGTCAGAAACCATTGTATCATAACATGTGAAATGAAACAAAAAATATGTTATTTTGTGTAACATGCAAGAGGTAATGAAGGAACGATATAACAAGATGTTGTTTAAGAGCTTGAGAACTTTTAATGGTGATACAAGACAGAAATATTTTTGAAATAATTTTTTTTGATAAAATCTGGTGGGTTATTTCAAGACTTTCATTAGTGTCAATGTCAACACAGTTTGACATTGCCAATTGACAAACCATAGACAAGAATCACCAAAACTTCTGCTGCTGCTAAAGAAACACCATTTAGAACTATTTTGCATTTGTTCACATATCACTAGGCTTTACTAGTATTATATATTAGTATTATATTTGGTTTTAAATTTATTGGCATCAGATCTCCTCTTCCAAATTTGTATTTTCATTCATGTAACAGTGCACAACAGGTCTCTTGCGTGTAACACGAAACATCGTAATTCAAATTTTTCTCAATCATCTGCAATAACAAGATCATTATGTATGCTATCACGCACTTATTTATTTATTTATTTATTTATTAACGGGATAAACCCAATTTTACAAACGAACAATACAACAATAATAATTAATACAACCGAATACATATTGAAGTACAATGCAAAACTTCCAGAAAAAAAAAAAAACTTCACAGATCATAACAAATTTCGATTGACATAACGCACAATGGAGGGGTAACTGAGGCAAAAAAAGTCTATGCCTGTTCTACTGGCAGTGTTTACATGTTGCGAGATTCTTGGAATTGGCGAAGCCCTGGTATAATTGTACCTGTAAGTCCTGAGACATAGCAACATGGTATCTCTAACATTCCTAGACGGAGCGTGGAAACCAAAAAGGGACAGAAGATCGGAAGACGACAAAAGCCCCCCAACCAATCTAGCGAACAACAATACATCTGCTCTAATTCTACGAGTCCGCAAAGCAGAAAAGCGCAGAACTGACCTCATATGAGTTGCGGAAAAATTTACGCGTGGGATTCCCATCCTGCAAGACACAGAGAGAAGAAACTTATTTTGAACTCGTTCCAACCTGTCACAGTCTTCATAAGTATATGGAGACCATACACAAGAGGCATACTCAAGATGCGGCCTTACCAGACCAACATAAAGATGTTTTAAGGTATTGACATCCCTAAACTCATACGAGTGCCGTAAAATGAACCCTAGCATCCGGAGACCCTTATTGACTATGTGGTCAATGTGCGCCCTGAAACACATCCTATTGTCGTAAAAAACACCTAAGTCTTTAACAATGTTCACAGTATGTATTGCCTCGTTATTCAGACAGTAGTGCGATACAAAGTGGCGCTCCCGCCTAACTACACTCATATGCTGGCACTTTCCGAAGTTAATGATGACTCTGTTATCTTTACACCATTGCTCCAATCGATCCAGATCAGACTGTAGGTTTAACATATCGGTCAGAGTATTAACCATTAAATAAATTTTGAGGTCATCAGCAAACAGAAGAAACAGTGCGAACCTAAAGCAAGTGGTGGTCATTTATATAAATAAGGAACAACAGAGGGCCCAAATGACTACCCTGAGGTACACCTGAATCAACAATGTATGATGGGGAGAAGGAATCACCAACTTTAACTGACTGAGTACGGCGGGTGAAATATGATATAAACCACTTCCTCAACATGCCAGTTATTCCAAAGGATGACAGTTTCTCGCTCAAAATGCAATGATCTACCTTATCGAAAGCCTTAGAAAAGTCAGTATATATAACATCGACTTTACCTCCACTCTCCAAAGAATCGAAGACATACTGGGAGAAAACCAATAGATTGGAGTCGACACTTTTACCCTTGGTAAAGCCATGTTGTTGCTCGACCAATCTGGACGATATGTCTGTTTGTATGCGATCCAGTATTAATGTCTCAAGGATTTTAGGAATGGCGCTTATAATGCTTATGGGCCTATAATCAGTGATGTCATGCCTACTCCCAGACTTGAACAATGGTTTCACCGTACTAGACTTCCACTTGGCACTTCCACAGTTCGAGAATTTCGAATAACTCTGTGTTAGAAATGGGAAAATGAAGACGCTAATTCAAATTAGGTGGGTCGCTTCTGATTGGTAGGTCGCCCTATACTCGTCACTGTACGAATCTGCAATCAATCAATCCGATTGTTGTTCGATGTTAAAATTGTAAGACAAAATCCTGAAGGTGCAGTGGATGTTGATCTAGAAACAAAAAAAATATGAGATGATCTCTGTATTTGGCTATTGTTTTGCGCAATAAAGTTATTTATGCGAACCTTTGATACAAAGTTTTGTGGTTCACTATTGTAGCTTCTGTCATAACTAACATGGAAATAAACGTAAATATTATCTTATTTGTAACTTCTTATATAGAAGTAAGCGGATTCCGGATTTTTGTTCCTAGAATATATTTTCGAAATCATTCTGGTGAGAAGGAACCAAAGCATTTATTTTCAGCAGAGGTATTATTTTGTTCGTCATAACGAATTAATTTCTCGCATGCAATGTAATATCGTTACTGATCAATCGCTTTACTAATGATCTAGTGTTGTACCTCTTGTAATATCTTGATACTGATCGTACGCGCATCCGTCAACGTGAGAGGTGGGGTTAGTACAGCTCAAATGAATCAGATTGGTCTTGAGCATGTGTAAATCCCAAAAAGACTATAATGCTATTACACTTAATGTTAACAATTTTTCACGAAGCGAGAAGCCTACCCGCGAATTTGCAATCTCGCGTGCACTTTGGCCGTACCCTAAAATAAGAAGTAGGGAAACAACATCCAAACAGCGTTCTTACTGAAATCTTGATGATTCATCGCCTCTATCTATTGAACATATATTGTGCTGATCCTCATTAAACCTGCGTATCGTTTAAACTCTTTGAAAGAGCAAAGTCCTTGAATGATTTTCCAGAACTTTTTTTGATACTCTATCAATGAATAACGTTCTTGAGAGGATCTAATATAATTTTTACTTTGGATAAATTAACCTGCAAACAGGATATCGAGTTAATTAATTATAAAATGCAGACAATCGTTTCATGGTCCAATACACACAGCTCTCATCTAACTGATAGATGTTGACATTATGGTATTATTTTCAGAGCGAAGCATCAGAAACAATTAGTGATCATTTCGAAACAAATAGTGTAGTTGATGCCATCTTAGAAGACTTCAGTGAGTACGACCTTGAAGGTGGTGAATGTAACAAACCATTTCATGAACTGAACATCTCATGTGAACCCTTGAATGTCACAGGTAAAAGCTATCACAATATGCTCGTTCAAAATATTGTGGACCCTCGAATGAAAAGACTACAAACATCCAAAGACTATCAGTTTCCAGTTCCTCAAAGTTCGACAGTGCAAAAAACAACGGAAAAGACTAAAATAGATTTAAAAACTGCGGAAAAGGCATACGAGTTCACTGAAGAGAATGAAAAATGTGAGAAATTGAGTTCATTCCGTAAAAAACGTTTAGCAGAAAAAAAATATGAGTTTTCAGAGGATAATATGGAGAATATTGTTCCGTTTAATTCTCTCCGACGGGAAAGACGGTTCTTTAGAAGGTGTATCCGGTCGCCTGACTTGAACAATTTTTTTTTAACTCCTCGTTCTCCTGGTTTGCGCTCGCCGATCCAATCTCCAAGTTCTCGTAGCGGACCGTTTTCACCGGGCGGTGCTCATCATGTGTATTGCACCTCCTTCCGCAATTATTCTCCTCATCACTCTAACCGTTCCCCTATATCCCCCAAAGACAATACTAGAAAATTCCAAAACTATTCTCCCTCAGGTGTTGAAAGTGATTTTGAAAATGATTCAAGATTAATAATGAAATCTAATGGAACCAGCTATGGACATTATTCCAGTTTTACTGGTTTTGGTGGAGGGCCTATCGAAAATTTTAGATCTAATCATTCAGGACTGCTTATAGTTGATCCAGCTGGTAGAGAAAATACACCCAAATGGATTAAGAAGGTAGTTCGCAGATACTCCAACGGTGACTTCGAAAATGGTTCTCTCCTGAGTGGACATAGTAGAGGTATGTATTAGAGCTGCTACTCATTCGACCTTTATAATGAGTTCGAAAAGACAAAATATCAATTACAATCACAAGTGGCATGCATTTCATCAACTTATTTCTGAATAACCAGGAAAAATCTGATGAAAATGAATTCTTCTTCCACATATCCCGAACTTAACGAACCATAAAAAAACAGAGACAAATAATATTGATGTCTTCATTCTGTTCTGTATTCATAAAGTATGAACAATATAAAGCAATATAATTTTGTTCTCGACCTACTTCTTGTAAACTGGATGTGTAAGTTTTTTCTGACCGAATTTCACAATGTGATTCTACGAGCAATTTGTCACAAAAAAGTTTCTATAGATAAAAATGGCCCTATCTTACTTTTCAAAGTCATTCATTGTTCTGACAGTTCACCATTTTTTTCAATGGAAACACCATATCTTTAACATTATCGTGTTAATTAAATTCAAAGAGTCTACTTGATGAACACTATAATAATACAATCATTAAAAATACGGATTTTTCTGTGATACCTTTGCGTATCTTTCGTTTATGACGTTTTACGATATACTTTGCCTTCAACGTTCTACGTCTCAAATAACAAATTTGATTCATTTCACACCATGAGGGTGGTTTCATGGATATTTTACGAATCACTAACTTATTATAGGAACAGTAGCGAAAAAAATTGGGATTCCATTTTCTCCCAGATAAGGATTCCGTAGTAAATGATGAACGCCACACAGTGTTATGTTACTCAAAAACACCGAAATGCACAACAACTGACACTGAATCTTGTTTGACTACTGCGAGTGACAGTAGCTGCCGGAACCGTGGCAGCACTTATTTGAAAGCATGCCACCGCGCGGCAATGCAACGCATTGCATTGAAAAGTACCGCCTGATAGCATGTCTTCCGACAACAAGAGCATGACTGTGGTCGTAAAAATGAACGAGGGTACAAGGAGTTACTTGTTATGGTTTCTCTCATTAGAGACCAAGCCAAGAAAAAACAACGAAATATATTCATTGCATGGGTTGATTACAGGAAAGCCTTCGAGTCGTGGCTGCTGAAAACTCTGTAGCTTTACGTTGTGTGGGGCGCTGTATTCAAACTTCTAATATACTTGATAAGATCATGGTGAACAAAATGTTTGTAAACATCAAAGTGCATACAGAACCAAGGAATTGAACATCAGAACGGAGCTCTTTCAAGGAGACAAACACAGCTCTGTCTGGTTTTGTTTTGCAACAATTTTCTTGAGGCAACCCTTAAATGACTCGAAATACGGATGAACCATAGAAAGGAGGAACAACACGAAAGTAAATCAACAACTTTAAAAGGAAGATTTGAAACTTGATGCCAATGAGCAATATCAACTAATGAGACAACTGAAGATCGTGACATCCTTCACCAAGACGATCAGGATGTAGATGGGACCCGAAAACTCCTGGCTTCATATTGAGAGAGGAAAAATGATCGAAAGAGCTGCTGAAAGACGAAGTGGCCTCCAATCACTCCTAAAAACTACAGAGGGAAACGCCACATTCAGAATCAAATTCATGCACAGATTCAATAAAATTGAATATAGCAAGCTGCATACGAAAGCCATGTTCACTTCAATAAAAACGAGGAAAATTCATTTGCTTGAATCACCCTTTTGTAGTTTTGAAATGGTCAACAACAGATCTAAAGCCCATTGACAGGTGAGGAGACTATTGACGAGACATGGAATTCAGCATCCTTATCCTTCTGGGAATAGGTTATACATATATACCTAGAAAGGATGCATGAAGCGGGCTTCAAAATACTGCAAGAGCACATTACAAAGCAGCATGGGAGATGGGACGATACCTTCTCAATATGAACTCGGGTTTCTTCAAGACATTGTTCGGAAAAGAAGAAAACACCACACCTTTAAATCTTGTCTCTTTCGATAAACTGGCTAAGCCCTCCTAATTCACGAAGCTCTTTGAAGAATGGCATATAAAAAAATCCATGGCAGATATCCAACCGCCCTGGAAAGCAAAGGTTAACAAAGAAAAATCAATTACATAGTTCCTAAAAGGTGTATACCTTTTTCCGGGGACGAAAGGCAGATTGGCAGACTCAAGACCAGGTCGTTTCCATCAGAGAGTACCTGAAAAATATAGCAGGTCAGAACATGCCCAGTATTCGAAATTGGAGGGGCTCACATACGACTGTAACAATTCAGCACTACATTCTCCTGTCCAGTAATGGCACCTAAATAATACACAGACCGTAACAACGCCATGGTAAAGGCATACCACCGATCAGTTGCTATCAAAACGGGATTGATATAAAGCTTCAAAACATTCTTGAATACTCACCGCAAAAACTACTCGAAAGTGATCAGATCAGATCAAGTTATAATTGACTGCCCACCTCTGATATCAGCTTTGAGTTTCCGCGTTCCAAGACCAACATCCAGTACCGTGAAGTTGTTCCATCTGCAGACGCGGAGGACCAATTCTTTAATGCAATCCCCAATTTGGTTCATGATGTCTATTTTCAACTCGATTGCGAGAGAGCGTGATATTCACTTTGGCAAATTGGCATATATTATCGAGAGATATATACTAGGGTTAGGTTAGGTCTTCTCAAGCTCGTAAGAATATATGTGTATATGTTTATGTAAATAATTGTGCTTTCTCTTTTCGCTGAGCGAGTATTTGTTGTTTCATGCAATTAAGATCAAATGTGTATCATGTTGAGGGTAGATAGTTTGTGGTCAATATTGTCAGTTTTATTCTATGGTTTACTTCCGTTTAGTTATTAGCACTGTTGCTTGGTTTCTTATCATTATGCTAGGTTTAGATATTTTCTGTAATTGGGTACATACCTGTTGAAAATGAAGAACTTATTATTATTAAGTTGTGTTGGGACTCTCCACTTATCACTGACAGATCCATCCTACATTGTCTGCCTGACATCATCATCTTCGATAAAAGGTAGAAGATTACCAATTGATAATAGAATTCCAGCAGACGATAAGGCTGAAAAGGCGTACACGAAAAATAAATAAGACAATATCACGAATTGGCATTGTGCTCAAAGCAATATGTATACTTACTAGCACTTCGATTCTTCCATTTTTAATCTACAAACGGACTGCTTGAGGAGCACTCAGTTTGTTTATTCAGTTAATTATCTCAATATTTTCGAACAATTCACCCTTAATTGTTCTCGAACTGTCCATGAAAATAACGCAGATGTCGCCGCATGAATTAAATTCTCTCGAACAACGGCTTAATGGAGAATTTTGAGCAGCAGTAGTATTTCACCACTGCAAGTAGAAGGTACTCTGCTGTCTCAGGCGTGATTGTCCGGTTAACCTCTCTGTCTTGAGAGTCCTGCTTCATTTCCGACAAATCTGAAGAATTTTATTTAAACATTCTCCAAACTCGCTTGTGTACTTTGAAGCGTGGACTCTACACGGAATTGAAGTAATTCAAACTACTGAATACGAACGCATAGTATACGTCATTTGTGCTTCTAAAGCCTCTGCACTGCCGAATAACATAGTTTAAGATCTTGTTGCTGTCATTGACTATTGACTCGAACTGTAATGAAACCGCAGCTTGGAGTCTAGGATTACTCCTAGATTTCATCTTTCCAAGGTATGGTGGTATCGTCAAAACTGTAGGAATGGAGTATTGGGAATTAATTTCTCGTGAATGAAAGAACTATTTCGATAAATTAAGATCCAAGCCCTTCCCTCGATAGTGTTCACTAAATAAGATCAGTTCATTTTGAGTGGTATGCAATCTTGTAGTCCATGAACCTCAGCGAAAATGTTCAAATCATCGGCTTTTGTTAACTAATTGGCCATCATTATTGTCATAACCTGATATTAGATCGCCTATAGGTATTGCAGACCATGCAACGATTACTTCGACAATACAATATCAACCTTATGAAGACGACTGAATATAAGGACAAAACTATGGACGTGTTGAAAATTGAGGTCTTGAAATCAAGACTAGTAGATGTGAAATGGCTTGAAGTATTTGGTGACTCTAATGATCGTGATGAAGATTAGAAACAGTTTCTTGGTACCCTTAATTTTCATAGGATTCAGTGTACCACAATGAAAATTATTGTTCAAAATGAACTCAAGCCTTGGTTGAAAGTGAATTACTCGCCATGATAAAACATAAGAAGAAACTATACTGACCCCATCATTTATTTCCTTTAATCTACTTAGACACAGGAAATACCGCTATGCTAGTGGTATTTCGAAATAATTGGCACGTGTAGAATTAAATTCGAAATTTGTTGGAATTAAAATATATGAAAATTAGTTGATTTCCTAGGATTCATTGTACGTAACGTACATTTTCCAGGCGGTCATAGTGAAAGGTGAGTTGATCTCATCCATCTGGGTGGAATGAAAATTGATTTTCGGTACATTTGTTCAAATCGGGTGGTGAGTAATCTGCCTTGGTTGAGTGTAGATGGGCTGCATTCTATCTCTTCGAGTGGCTCTGCTCCCTTATCTTTCTGGGCTTGTTTTAATTGTCGTCTTCTGTACCATAGGTAGATTGCAACGGTAATGATAACAACTGAAAGAGCTCAATGGAAAATCATTATTTAGTTCTGAGATGACCGCAATTGAAAGTTTGAAACATCACTGTTGATATGTTTTAGCTAAGCACATTCTTATCTTTTTTGTTTAATAAACGCTTAGCGTTGGTGTGTTAGGGCAATCTTGATAAAAAAAATAAACAGTAGAAATCCAAGATTGTATATGGACTTGAAAAATTCTTCATATTTTAGATGTTCCATTTTCATTGAACGTGTTAGATCACAGACTTATAATTTTCGTGCATTTTTTTCTAAAGTATAGTCTAAGCCATTCTCTAACATATGGAACCATTATCTCGTTTTTTGATTGAGGGCTGCCTTGCTAATTTCTCCATCTATTTATTGTAGATCTGCTTGATTTATAAAGGGGTGTTAGATTTCTGCATTTGCGTTGGGTACGATCCTAACTTTGTTTCAAATCTGCCTTCCATCAATTCAGTCTGTTGTGGAATATAAAATCTCCGACTTGAATTTTTGGGATTTGTGATTTGCATATATTCTTGCATGAATTCTTTATCCATAGTGCTGAGTATTTGCTTGGCGTTTAATTTCTGCTTCAATTCGCATAGCTGATTGGCATTTTTCTTGATTGGAAGTCTGACAGTGTACCCTTGCGCTTTCCGTCGAACGGTGTTTCTGTAGAATTCGTAGATATCGTCTTGAGATATTTCGTTCGAATTTTGAGTTTCTTCGAAGTTCCGGAATTTTGTGAGTTGCGAATTCTCGTTATGATCAAGCTTGTTATGTGAAATTGTGGGCTCGACGGTGCTGTTCCTCTAACTATCCAAGTGAGTGTTCTGTGCTAGCTGAGATGCTGGGACTTGTTTGTTGTATTCGGGGTTCTTTGTAGGTGTAGCATTGTGTAGTGTCGTCTGTAACATTTTCGACAACTTAAACGACTATAGCAGTGCAGTTCTTTTCAACGTTGTGCTTTATGCAATTTTTGCATAAATGTTTTTGTCTGACGTGTGCTACTCTCTCGGCGTCGGTCAATTTGTTGAATTCTCCGCATCTATAAATCTCATGAGCTCCGTTGCACGTAGTGCATTTCATAGTTCTTATGTGGAGACTCTATATTTTGGGATTGTGATTTTTATCTTGCTTGGGGGCCTCCCCTCTTCTGTTAAATTTGATTGCCTCTAGCGATTGGAATCGTTGTCCTAGACAGTTGACGAGATCATCTAATTTTTGGACTTCAAATCAAAATTTATTCATAGTAAATGTGCGCACAATCGTATTACTTATCACTTATCACACATTCAAAAAGGAATCTTAGATCCTGCACTTACCTAGGCAGAAGCTTGTACTGTCATGTGCTGTATCTGAAAACTCCCCAAAGGTATTTGTAATATATATTATAAAATAAGCAGGCAAATCATGAAGGAAAAGAAGAAGAAAAAAAGAACGGATAGATGGCCAACAAGTAAAGAGTCGCAGCGGGAGCAATTTTTTCAAATGATGATCTAGAGCTGATTGTTCCTGTAATTTATTTTTGTTCAACTACAGTTATTAATTATCTCGGAAATCTTGCAATATATGTCTTCACTTCAGATTTGAACCTATTCACATCGATAATAATTTTTAGGTTAGTGAAAAGCCTTTACCGTATGCTCAACGAAGTCCGTCAATGCGTCCTCAGTACTCAATCCCCGAAAAAAACATACTGTCTACTGTTTATGACCCTGTGCTTATCGAAAAATTCTACAAGCCGTTTCTATATTACCTTCTCAAAGATTTTCACTAGCTGATTTATAACTGAGATGGGCCTATAGTTGCTCGGCGAGCACCGATTTCCTGACTTGTAAACTGGGGTAACAACTGATTCCTTCCATTGTTCCGGGATTCTTCCAGTTTCCAAGCATAAGTTGTTGATGTGTTTCAGAGGCAGTGCAATATGCGCATGGATCTTTTTTATTGTTTGTGCCGTTAAATTACCTGGACCTGCGGATCTTTTATTCTTCAATTCTAATATGTGCAAAATTATTCCATTTACCGTTACCAGTTCAAAAAAAATCGTTGACCCCACACCGTCACCCTCCTCAGGGATTTGTTGATGTTCGTTCACATCCGGTATATCCCCTGCCACGTTGGCACCTAAATTTATAAAGATGTCATTGAAAGCATCAGCTTTTATTTGCTATCAAGTCACCTGCTTTATTGGTTATCGATATGTTCTCAATTTTCCCGTCTGATTTTTTGATATGATTCGTAATTTCATTTATTTCCGTCCAAATTTCTGCACAGTGATTCCCTGATTCCCTTATTTTATGTTGGTAAAAATTGCATGTTGTCTTTTTCAGTAGTATGTTCAGCTTATTTCTATACTCCCTATATTCACGCCCAGCTTCAATTGAGGGATGCCTGGTTAGCTGTTTTTACGCGCTTATTCTGGGGAACAGCGCGTTATCATTTCGTCACGATGTCTGTAATTTTCGAATTTTGAGCCGAAATTGGTCTCAAACGACTAGGTTGGACTCCCGATGAAGAATCCGTAGTCAAAATTGATTCTGTCCGTCCGGCCGTGTGGGCTGTAACTCTTGAAAGAAAGGACCTAGAGTCTTGAAATTTTCAGGTTAGGTTGAGATCCTGAATATCTCGGTTAAGTTCGTTAATGGGTCAAATCTGCCGAATGGTTTTTGCGCTACAGCCATTTGAAATTTTGATTTTCCAACAGCTCGAAAAATATTTATCTGATCGAAATGAACCTTGGTTGGAAGATGAACAGTGTCAATAAGAAGAATTATTCATGGAAAATTCGAAAAAAAAAATTTTTTCTTTGAAAATTTTCATATTTCATTAAAATTTCAATGAAATTTCCAAGTCACTAAACTCATTAGTTTGTTGTAATCCACTCTCCTATATTCTTTCATCACAGAGCCAACCTCCTCAGAAAGACCCCCGGAAGTGGACACAAAAACAAAAGGCTAAAAGTAATATAGGTCCGGAATATTATTGGTTCAATATTGATTTTACCCTCAGGGCCGTTTTGAAGTTTGACGAATATATGATCAATTGTGGACTTAGTTGTCAGTGTTATTATTGTAGGCTTAGACTTCTCGGGGGTTTGTTGACACTCTGTTTGAAGAGGTGTGCTGACACTGGGCCCAATTACCTTAAAATAATGTGAGTAGTGCTAGCCATGCATGTTTTTGATTGCTTCTGTGCTCTCTCGTATGGTGTCGTGCAGTTTTTTTATGGCTCCTGCGGATTCTGAATTAACATGTGTGAAGGAAATTTTCCATATGTTCGTTGAAGAGTAGGGTGAATAAATCCCTAAAGTTTGACCATGCGTCATATTGTCCTGCAAATGTGGGGATGGTGACTGCTGACAAATTCATTCGAGGCGTTGCTGATGCATTATCTGGTTTCAAAGCTGTAAATAATTGTATTTGGAGCTTTTCATACTGATCGTTGGCCATCTCGAAATATCCCTCTTCAGTATATAATTTTGATTCTGCAGTATCCGTTGCATTGGTTTCTACTTCAATGATTTCCGCCCATCTTTCCAAAAATTGTTGTTTGTATTTCAACAGTTCAATGTTTACTCCATTTCCATCCTATCAAATTGACAATGTTTTTAGGTCTTTTGTGAACAGCGCAATGCTTGAAATTTGCTTCCTGATAAGCGGGGTGTAGTTAAGATGGATTTTCCTCGGTCGTTGTTGCCTGCTCCTCCAGCTTTTTGAGGCAATACTCTAGAAAATTTTTTGATACTGAATACTTTTATATAATGAATTCTTTTTATGGCCTCAGTGGTTTTGATTTGGTCGGCTGCGATGTTCTCCATCGCAATTATTATTTGACGAATTCTTTAACACAGTACACAATGGTAATTGGAAATTTACTTTATAATGTAGAAAGTTTGTTATGTTATTTCCTTTAACCTACTCAGGCGCAGAAAATACCGCTTTGCTATTGGTATTTCGAATTGATAGACAGGTGTAGAAATAAATTCGAAATTTGTTGGAATTGAATTCATTTCCTAGGATTCATTGTACGTAACGTACAATTCCTGAATGTCAAAGTGTTGTATCGATTCTATCCTATTCAAGTTTTATTGATTGTGGAGAGTAATATCCAATTAATGTTTTCGCGCGCATGTTTTTACTGAGGTAACTGACAAATTGGGAAGGGGAAACATTCATTTTGTGTGACGTCTTTTCTCTCAGAGTCTCCATCTGTTGCTAACCTTTCTTTCGAAAATAGAGACCTCGGGCGCCAACTCTAGTTTATAGTGTTGAGGACACTCGGTACCTATGGGCGGTATCCCATAGGGATCCAGGAGCTACAATCAGAGAAGGTTATGTCGAGGGTTCAGATGTTCGTAGAAGTCGGAGCAATCCTGTGTTTGGACTAGGACAAGATGTTTTTCAGGAAAATTAAACACACAATAATAATTAACTTCTATTCAGTGAACTTTACTACATGCTGATGGTATGCAGAGTGAAAGGATGAGCCCTTGCGGAACCTCTGAAGTTACTTACTTTTTCGACGGGGTCAGGACGGTCGTCTCGCTGTCGCACTGACCACGCCCATCTGTTCAATATGGGTAATCGAAACATGTGTGTTCAATTTGATCTTCTGTTAATGCTATGATGATATCATCCACGAATTTCTTGACAAATGGTATTTTGAATTTCAATCTTATTTTGGAGTTGTGCAGTAAATCATCCATAACATACAACGAAAGAATTGGACTTAGTTCTGACCCCATAGCACAGCCAAATATTGGTTGGTAGTATTTTCCCTGAAATATACAATAGTTGTTTTCTAGAATGAATAGCGTAATTTCCAGGAAAAGTTTTTTGTCGATATTTGTATGATGAATTATATCCCATCTTTTCTCTGAAAATTTTTATGATGATATTTTTTTCTAAACTTCCAAATAAGTTTACCACATCGAATGAAGCTATTTCATTATTTTTCATGAAGAAACAAATTAAGGTAAGTTACACCCCTCTGAAGATGAACAGAAAAAATTTGAAAGTATCTTTTCTGTAATAGTCATATTTGTGTTGTATGCTGACTCGAGAATTTCTGCCATAAATTTGGATAGTTTTGACATGGGACTATTTACACTTGATGTGATGGGTTTCTATATTCTATTGGGCATGTTGAGTTGTAAGTTTTCGTTTTTTTTTGGCTTGTTGTTCACTGATGTATCCTTTGTCACATAATTTAGTTATAAATGTATTGCATTGATTCTGTATAGTCTGGGTTGGATCCCTGAGCAACTTCTCAAAATCTTTTAAATCCAGTATAGATTGTATTTTTATTTCTAATTCACTTTCATCCATTATCACAGTTACTCCCCCTTTATCACTGTCCAATACTATTAGACCATCTTTCTTCATCAAGAATTTTCTGTGTTATTGTACCATTTTTGTATCGGGTGTGTTTTATTGTCATTTTTGTCAAATTTGTTATTGTATTAGTCGCCTGTGCTCTGAATAAATATATCTCTTCGATCTTCACGTACACCTAATAAAATGAATTGTAAGTCAGCTATCAGATTATCTATTTTAATGTCTTTTTTAATGATCAGTACACTGAATTCAGAACCAAGTGATAAGAGGTTTTTCAGCCATTTTTCTTGAATTTTTATCCATTCTGGTTTTCCTCTACAAAGATCATCAATCTGTTTCAAATTCTTCCGTCTGATTTCATGGAAACACCTATTGTAAGCAATTTGCATCGGATGGCAATACTCTGTTATTATTTGTTTGGGTAGGTGTTTTAAGGTATGAAGAATTTTCTTATTATTATTTTCCAGCTTCGTTATTGTGTAGTTCACTTGAATAATCTCCAAATTCATTATGTTTTTGATTGATTGATTGTTCTATCATTGAGATCCTCGAATAACCCCATCACATTTCTCAAATTCGACATAATTTGGTTCGGTATCAACTCCTGTCTTTTGCACTCGAGCAAAAATATTCTCCTGTTTCGTGATAATGCTAGCTTATTATTATTAGAACTCCAGATCTTCAATTGTTTTGTTGTTTCCAGTACATATTGTCCATATTGCTGATACTTTCATAAAATCCCATTTTAGTTAAGTTAGGAGCCTTTGAGAATATAAATCTAGGTCTAAAGGTGTAGAGACCCATGTATCACAAGGGTAAAAATTGTACTCTTTTTTCCTCACCGAGATTTCGCAATCATTTATTGCATCTTCAGGGTTTCTGAAATTATAGATGTGAGTAAGAGAAAAGATGTTCGAACAATAAATTATTTTGTTGTTACCGCAATTTAAATTTATAAACAATTGATAATGTCCGTTCGACGAAACATATCCAGGAATGAAATTTAACATGAAACACATTTAAAAATATCTAAATACATTGAAAATAAAATTTTGACTGTTTTGATTTGGGTTATCATATTTAAGTTGTTTTCATCCACAGCTGTTACCCTGTCACGATGTCAATTATGATTGACTTGTTTATCTTCTTCAGCCATTCATCCAATGGACCTTCGTAAAATTCTTTCTCTTTTTCCCTTTTCCATTTTTGTTAATTTGAATCATTTCGCGAATTAATATTTTATGGTAATTTTTTTCTGTTTTCAGTATTTTCACGTTTTCGAGATCAATTCGATGGATTAAGCTGTATGCATGTATTGCTAGTGCACAACGATCTTTGTGCTTGGTGATATCTGATCTGTGTAGAGCTACTCTGCTTTTTACCCATTGGGAAGTTTGACCAATATACATACCCTGACAATCTTGAAGCTGATGCACTACGTTGCTTTTTAATTTTGTTGGTATTGGTTCCTTGAGACTGCTATATGATGATTCAACTGTTTTTTTAGTTGTAGGTTGTCAATACTACCTTCTCATTTTTGAAAATGTATTCAATTTCAAGTCAGTTTGTTGATATACGGGAAGGAGGCATAAAGTTTTTCTGTTGTGTCATTGTTCTCTTGGTGTCTATCCTACTTATATGTAACCTCTGAAGAGTATATAATTTTATTTATCGATGCTGCTGGGTATGAATTTTCTGTTACATGAAAATTCACAACTCAACATGCCCAAGAATATATGGAAACCCGAAAGTAAATAAACCAGAAAATCCGTTAAGACCCATCATATCAAAACTGTTCAAATGTATAGCAGAAATTCTCAAGTCAGCATACAACACAAATAATAGGTTTGTTTTGGTTCCGAGTTCAGAACTGTTCTGGAACGGCATGCGCGATGGCGATTTTGTGTTTTGGTTCATTTTAGAACCGGTTCAAGATTTGGGTAATCCTGTTTTGGTTATTTTCAGAATCGATTCCGAACTGTTCTAGAACTGTGAAAGGAGTTCGGACGTTAGAGTCCGAACTGCTTCAGAATTGGGTAGTTCGCACAAGCGTAGAGTGGCTGTCAACGATTTAAATGGTTAACCTGACTTTTTCGACGTCGTGTTGATTTGGTTTTTGATTTGATTGTTGTATTTGTTGAGGAAATGAATAAGTGTTGAATATAAATTTTTGTTATTGAGGATAACTCCTTTGCTACGACCTCCCAGGATAATATAATGGATTTTATTTCCATTGTTCACACTTGGAATGTCTATTTCTTAAATAAATCCATGAATGCAAGAGCCCTCTTCCTCTATTGAATAATAATAATGTTTCGAATGAATTTTTTTCTGAAAAGCACATATCTGAACTACTTCCATCATTAAATTCATTATTATATCAATCAATAATTTGTTGGTTCCTTTTGAAATATAATTGAAGTAATGAAGACAGTTCAGAAAAACGATTTCTACAAAAGAAGATTCATTTCATTAAATTCATTACTATATCAATCAGTTATTCGTTGGTTCATTTTGAAATATAATTTAAGTAATGAAGAAAGTTCAGAAAAACGATTTTTACAAAAAAAATTAAGTTGACGGAAGTATCCAAAAAATATTTTTATATTATCTACACAGTGCGACAAGGACTTTCGCATATTTTTAATTAAACCACAGGCAATATATAAGACCTGACTAACATCCCTCTTTTCTGCCAACTCAAACGGAAGTTTTCTTCGTCTAAAATCCGGATGAGAACCCGAACTTAATTCGTGTTTTGGTTTCATCGCTTTCAGAACTGTCTTAGGATAGTTCTGAATTTCGCAACCAAAACAAACCTAATGACTACCACATAAAAGATACATTCGAATTTTCACATCAAATTAATAATTTCCAACTACCCGACAATCAGAGGTTAGTACGTGAACGTGGCAACGAATCTAAGCCATCATCGGTTCACATAATTCCATTTGTTTGACCTGTTTTCCTAGAGAAATTTGTTTTAACCTCAAAATCTCGGTAGCCATTCCTTTCAGAATATTCTTCTTTGGCTCATATCGACTTGTTTAGCATTCCGTTAACTCGAACAAGGTTCACTGGTTTTAACAGCAGCACGCACATATACTTTTTCAGACTTTTCTTTCCACTTATAATGTTTGGTGGTTTATCATTCTTGAAATAAGGGCTTGTTCCTGTATTAAACGGGATATCAAGATAGAGTGAAAATAATAAGACACTGATCTGAGTGATGGTATTCTTGCGGATTCAAATGTTTTTCGATGTTGTAGCAGTTGAAAACATTCAAAACTTCCAATTCTCCATATTCACCATACATATTAATGTTCAGCTTTTATAGTTCTTCTATCGTTGTGTCAGTGGTTCCAGTGATATATTTCTATTTACTTAGTATTCCGCAGCTGCGAATTTAGAGATTCCCTTCTTGGACCTTTCGGAGAAATCTTTCTTGTTCATTAATCTTTTACCGTTCCTTACATAAATTACCACTTCCCCATGATCTCCTCTTTATTTCGATTTGAAATTTTGTTAGTTGACTTTCTGATTTCCAGTGCTCACTGATGCAAGCTATTTAAGATGCTCCGAAAGGTTGACTGAATTGTCTAATTATGTAGAGAAGTGTATTTTTGTTTCATTCACTTATCTAGTAGTTATTCCATTATTTTTATTGTTTGGTTTTATTTGTTTTTATGGCACCATGACTTGATTTCTTTTTTCCTCTAAAAACTGCGAACCTCGTCTGAAATTTTGTGAACAAATTAGTTCTCATAAATATTAACTTATATACCTCAGTTAATTTTTTTTATAGGGTTTTAACATTGACATTATTTCAGCTCTTCCCGCAATATACTGCGCCATGTCCTGTTCCTACAATGATTCTGTAACCTTAGAAATGAATGGACATAGTTTTTTTCCCCTCTTTATTAGGTGATCTGGGTTCGAAATTCATTTTTTTGAGCTTCACTTGTGATAGATCCAGTTCCATCATTTGGCTTTTTCGGTTTGGTGGTAGTTTGGGTGCTACAATTTTGAACTCGTAATTACTATACATGATTTTTGTTTATATTCGTTTGGTGTTCGGTCCGGTGTTGAAATTAAATCCTTTTCCTGTCCAAGTGGACAATATCGATGAGGTAGTTTATGTTATGACATGTGTGTTTTATCGAGGAGTCCGCTCACTGTGTTCCTTTGTATACAGAGTGTAACAGCCAAATGGAATAAATTCGATAACGAATAAATGAGGGCGCTCGGACACGTCGATTTGTAATTTTAAATGCGCATATTTTTCAAGAAAATAATATTATATAGGGTGTTCCATGTGACCGTGGCCAATACCAACTTTCTTATTCCAAATGCAACCCCCTGTATATTATTTATTTTTTGGATTCTTCAGAGAATTATTATAGACACAATTCATACACAATGTCCTATACCTATCTTTAACTATTTCGGAAATATTATGTGTTTTCAGATTTAATGCAAAAATCAACGTTTTAAATAAAAATTATTTTATTTCACAAATTCGGTACATTACACTTAAAACCTAATAAGTAATACTGATTATTTCTTAACAATTAAAAAAAAAAACAAAAAAAAACATGAATGTCAATGTAGGAAATGTTCAAAATGCTCGCCGCGAACGTCTTGGCAACATGCTAATCTGGTGTAGAATTGTCTTCTAACGTTACTCAACATTTCTGAAAACACTAAATATTTCCGAAAAAGTTGAAGATAGGTATAGGACATTGTACATGAATTATGTCTAGAATTTTCTGGAGAATCCAAAAAATAAATAATATACAGGGAGTTACATTTGAAATAAGAAAGTTGGTATTGGCCATTGTCGCATGGAACACCCTATATAATTTTATTTTCTTGAAAACTATGCGCATTTAAGATTACAGATCGACGTGTCCGATCGTTTATCCTAACACCCCCTCATTTATTCGTTATCGAATTTATTCCATTTGGCTGTTACACTCAGTATAGTGCTTCCATACATATCGTTTCTTCTTTCATTGGATGTAGTATTTCGCCGTGTTATCAGTGTGGATCTTCAAGGGATGTATATCACTTTTACATGAGGGTAAATTTTTCCGCGCTTGTTCTAGAACAGGAAATAGCGCGTTATCATTTCGTCACGATGCCTGTAATTTTCGAATTTTGAGTCTAAAATGGTCTTAAACGATTGGGTTTTACTTCCTGGAGAATAATCCGTGGTCAAATTCAAATATGTCCGACCAGCCTTTCGTCCGTCCGTATGTACTCTTACTTTCGAAAGAAAAGACTTAGCGACCTGAAATTGTCAGATTAGGTTTGTTGTCCAAATTTCTCGGATGAGTTTTTTAATGGGTGGAATCGATTGGATAGTTACGGAGTTAGGCCCATTTGAATTTTTGAGGTTCATTCCTCGATATCTCATGAAGATTGAATCGATCAAATAGAAACTCCGTAGACAGTTTTTAAATACCAACGCGCAACTTAGAGCGAAATTTCGTGCGGATCCAGTGGTTTAAAAATAATAAAAAAAAATATTCGAAATTTTTTTTTTTTTTTGATTAGATCTCAATGAGATTTGCACAGATACTAGAGTCAGTATTTACCAACAATGTTCCAAATTTCAATTCTATCCGATATTTACTTTCGGAGATATAAGGAAAAAATATCAAGAAAAGCACTGCCGTGAAGACAGCAGCTTTTGCGCGCATGTTCAGTATAGATGACCGCTTCGGCCACGAATTTGAACATTCCCGCAAAAACTGCTGTCTTTACGGCAGTGCTTTTCTAGATTTTTTTTTCCGATGAATTTCTGGATTTCAATTCGATCTAATCTGTATTTTCGGGAATATTGGGAAAACAAAATTTTGAATGGGTATATCTGCGGAATCATTGGGTGGATTTCACCCATTCACGAATTCGGCCTTCGTAATTAAGGTTCAAACCTTCTCTACAAATATTGAGTTTCTAAGTTGTTTCTGTCGGAAGTTATTGTATTTACGGTCAGGCCGTTTATCCAAAAATTTCAGTTTGAAGGTTTATACATAATTCAATGAGGATATGATGAGAAGATCACAGAATATTGAATATCATCTAGAAATTCTGCACAATGTTATCCTTCAGCATCTTTGAACTAGCTGCAAAGTTTCATTACGATTAAATCAGTATTTCTTGAGTTATACCGAAAAAAACAACGATATCTAGAAGAAAACCACGAAATTCTACATATTTTTTCCCAATATCTCCGAAACTAATAGCTGTATCGAACTGAAATTTGGTACACTGCTGTGAAATATGAAGCTCAAGGTATAACCGGAATTTTACTCGAATATGAACGATTGTTTCAGAAAAAAAAAATTCGGAAAAAATTTTGAAAAATATATTTTTTTTTAATCAAGTGATCATAAGAATTCAACGAAATTCCGCTCAAAGTTGCGCGTTGTTATGCTCCAACTAACTGCCGAATTTCAATCCAATCGCTTCAGTAGTTTCTGAAATATGAGGAAAATAACCTCATAATTTCAAATTGCTATTACTCCAAAAGTATTCGGCCGATTTGGCCCATTAACGAACTCAACCGCGGTATTCAGATGCGCGAACTACCCTACAAGTTTCAAGTCGCTAACTAGCTCCGTTCGACAGTTATCGTGTCCACGGCCGGCCGTACAGAATCGATTTTGACAACGGATTCGTCAAGAGTGAGTCCAACCTAGTCGTTTAAGACCATTTTCGGCTCAATCATCGAAAATTACAGACATTTGGCCAAGACGATAGCACGCTAGAACATGCGCGCAAAAATGTGCCAAATTTCGTTGTTATTTGGAATTTTAACGTTATTTCCTCAAAATCTCAAGAAGTACAAATACAATCAGATTGAAACTGAAAAAGTCATTCTCAATATCATACTTTTCAGTTATACGCTCATGTTTTCGCTTTCGACTGGAGCTCGTTACATATCGCATGTTTCCGGTTGAATTAATGTGTCCATTATCATCTTGGTCGAAAACTCTCATTATGAACTTAACTCTTTCTTCTACTTTTGATTAGTGGTTTTTTCACTGCTTCCGGTACGGATTTCCGCATCTTCATGTTGTCCCTAATCTTTCAGTTCAGTTCATTTACGGCAAAATATTCAAAGATCACAGACATAGAAATATAATTCATTAGAATTATTGTGGCTGTTTGACATCTAGGACGGTAAGATTGTATGAAAACAACTGAGTGAATTCAAGATTCTTTCAGTACGATAGATTGACAAGATCAATTTTTACTCTGTCTAATCGGACCTGATTTGATAATTGCTTTAGTTTTATAGTCTTGCAGATATACATAATAACATAATGTGTTTAAGCTTCAATGTAGGTAATTTTATTTCCACGACGTTAGTCTGAAATCAGAACTCTGTGATTTGTCTTCATTTCGTAGTTATCAGCCCCCAACTTACTATCAATGTCACTTCCTCCAATAATAACTTTTTCTATCATATGAAATAAACCATCACTCACTACTTCTGTAGAATTCGTAGGTCGTTTTGGAATCTTTTGTGAATAGGGTTATCTTCGCCCATTATCTGTCTTTTCCTCCGAAAAGATTCAATGAAAAATAATAAATAATATGAATTATTGGATAATCCTTCAACCTCTAGATTAATTTCATCATTCACATAGGTGCTAACTCTATCGGTGGGAATCACAATATGACATGATTATTTATCGCCGCGAAATACGAAATGATATCTTAATTTGTGGATCCTAATAATATCTCTCTACAAGCACACAGTTTGCCTTATGATTTATATTCGAGGGATCAAATCAATTCAGATCTTGATTGTCGCAAAAGACTATCGAATACAAACTGAAATCAATGAGTTGATGAGCGGTTGAAAGATTCATGAGGAAGACATATAGCAGATATTCAAAACTCTGAGTTATCAAATTCAGTTTCAATTATTTATTTGAAAATCTGATTCTGTCAACAAATGTACCGTTTTTTGTTACTCATTTATTTTCCGTTCATTTAAATTTTTTCCATAAAATAGATAAGAGGCCATTAGGAACAGTCTATGAAACGTTTGAATTGTCATATTGCATGTATTTATTGAAGAGAAACTTCCCACATATTGTACGAATCTGAAACTTTTGATGGATGAATTAGTATTTGTTTTTTTCAGATGATTATAACATTCCCATTGAAATCCCATTAATTGCTCAAACGCTTTCCGATCAACTCCTTGATATTGTACCAGATTTCAAGTTGGATCATATGTCTCAGATGCACCTAATAGTTACTCAACGAACATTCGACTGTGAACAATTCATACAGAGACGGGCACAGCAACTTTGTACAGAATCCCAGTTGCAATTTTTACATTGTCAGGACTACGATGTGAAGATAATATATGTAAGTAACTATTTGTTGAGTAGTTATGATAATAATTATAGGTTTGTTTTCCATATGGAATTATCATCTCTTGTTTTTCGAAGATTAGCTGAAAGATTTTTACAAAGTTTTTTTCAATTGTAACAAACAAAAACTTTCAATTTCATTTGTAAGTAGATTGGGTCAGTACTGCCTTAATCATTCGGCATACGTGACATGCTATATTTAAAGCCGGGTCCAGATGAGTGTAATCCGAACAGCGAATGCCATGAAATTTGATAAAGGATTCGGCTAATAGTGTGGACGGCACTGGAGTTCAGCCTCGAATGAATACATTCGAATGCATCGTTCGGGTTGAAAACAGAGTCGAGACGGAGCAGAAAGAGCGCTGTTTCGAACCATAAAACTCCCCGTGTTTTATTGCATTCGCTATTCGCATTACACTCATCTGGACCCGGTTCAAAAAATAAATAGGCTTCATTGAGCTGCACCAACGTTTCATAAGATTCGCTAGCTAAAAACTGTTTCGGAAAATCATCCGGGTGAAAATGTTCAGGTTGAGTAATGCAACAGTTATCTACGTTGAGAGTTTCGTGAAAATTCGGTGTGAATTTTTTGAGAAATATTTTTTTCCCTCCAACCCCCAATTTTGAGCCCTAAGGGTACATCGATCCTGCTGAAAAGCTTGGAGGATCAATCTCGAGCGACACACGTTTTTTCTACCTAGTTTCACGGATTTCTGTTCAGTATTTTCAGAGAAAAGCTCCGGACGGCGGACGGACAGATTTTTTTTATAAGTTCATTCAAATCTGCATACTTCAAAATGTGAACTGTGAAATTTTCAGAGGGGTAATTTTTTTTGGTGGGTCACTAAGGTTCATTATTTCATTTTATCAAATAATAAACCAAAAATGCTGCAAATTTTACACGAGAGTTTATTTTCTCAGCTGCAAAATACCCACTACATAAAAAGAAATGAACTTTTGAGACCTCGCTGGAGTAATTAATTGAAAAAAACACAAGAAAAATTATAACTCGAAAACTATAAAAAATCGCGTGACATACATTGGGTATATTTGGATACCCCCAGATGTGAGGAATCTAAAAACATTTATTGACGTCACTATTTGGACCTATCTGGTTTAATATAGGAAATGGGAAGGAGTTCTGATGAGTTCAGATCGTAACTTTGTTAGTTGGTTGGAGAATATCAACTCGCAACTCAATGCGAAATTTCATGGATAGTTTCATAGTTGTGGTTGAAATTATGCCCCAATCTTTCAAGGTGATTAGCATACGTTGAGTGTGTGCTGTCCGATGTGTAGCTTCGTTCGTGTGTTTGAATAGGTCTCTTGCATGTAACACGAATTATCACCTTTTCATGTTTTTCTCATTCTATGTCGATGAAAAATCATAATGGTCAAACCAGGACCCAAGGTCGAGTCGGGAGAAAGGCGTCAGATCGCCTTCTACGTCACTCGTTATTGTTCGATTGACCGATCGATACAGCCGACGCTGTCTATTGGCTTGCTAGAGAGAAAAGTACACGAGAAGTGAGAGTGTGGAGATATCCCGGTACGTCACGGAAACCGCGAACTTTCGTCCGTTTAAACAGCCGACATGCGGAGCCAAACTCAAACGAGCATTTTCTCGTTGAAAATTGAAATTTTTAACGGCGGTTTGAGTTTTTCAGTAGTCTTACGGAAGGAATATTTGATTCCGATGATGAAAAAATTCATGCAAGAGACCTATTATTTTTTTGAATTATCTTCCTGTCTTCTTGTCTGATATCATCAGGCAATTTATTGCTGCAAGTTAACTTATAGGCTCCAGATCCATTGTATTTATTGTTTTTTATAAAATTTCTTGAGTTATTGGCGTTTTTGAAAAATATATTGTGATTGAAGCAGTTTTTTAAATTTTCAGCAATAGTTTGAGATAATCCGTTAACATAAGACAATGAAATTTATTTCTGTGTGTTCTTTCGTTCATTATTATACTTCGTCACGCTACATATCATCAGACAGTACAATGTAAATACCTGACGAAGCCACATCGTGGTGTTACAATTCATACGTTAATACTAAACACTTTGTGGAAACTAACACTGTCCAATTATTACTTTTTGATCAAAATGAGTTTCCTCCAAGAACAGAACGAATCAATCAAACAATTATTGTAAATTGCAGGTTAGGTTAACAGTTCAAGTATCTCGCTAATTGGCAAAATCGGTCGCACGGTTTCGGAGTGATAATTTGAATTTTTTAGTGTTAGGTTTCTCAATATCTAAAGAAGTACTGACGCGATCAAATTTGGACTTTGCCACAGACCTTGAAGACAATAATTGACAGCAGAGCTCCAAATTTCGGTTATTTTCTGTGATATTGGGGGAAAAATATTTCAAATTTCGAGGCTATTTGAAATTTTGAGATAATTTCCTCTATACTTCAAGAAGAACTTATATAATAATAATAACAATATAAGAGTTTGTTGATCAGTTTTTACAACTATCTAAATAAATATCTATCCAAAAGAGGTAACTGACGCTGTTTTTCGGATATTTATCTTCGGAGATATTGGAAAACATATATATGTGAAATTTCTAATTTCTTCGTTATCATTGTTATTTTCGAAGTTACCCGAAAAATACCGATCCGATTGTGCTAGTTTGACTTTTTTGATCTTCCGGCCGTAAAAACAAAAACTTGTGAAAAAATCTATTTAGAAAGATTTAATAACAAAGGCGCGAATTGATGGAATCTACCTTTTTATTACGCAAATATACCCACCATTCAAAATCTTCTTGTCACAGTATTTCCAAAAATACATATCGGGTCTAACTTAAGTCCAATTCTTGATTGAAAAATGTTAATGTAGAATGTCGTGGGGACCATATGAAAAGAAGATTGCCAAATCAAATTGTAAGGGCTTATCTAGAATGTTTTTGTAATCGTTCAAAAATGTTCATAAATATCTCTGTTCGCCATACGCTTAGGCAGTCGAGAGGGCATCTGCGAATTAGACTTGTTTCACAATTTATACTGAAATACCACTGGGATTACTTTCCATGGACATTTTGCGCAAATATGAATCATCAATATATATGACAACGAAGTAAAATATTTCAACTTGATCGTATTTTAGAAATGAGAAATTATTCTATCTGTGGAATTATTAGGCGGATTTTACCATTCCGAATTCGACCTTTGTAATGGAGCTTACGTTTCACGCTTAAGCCTGCTGTAATCGTTCGAGATCATGTTAGCGCCAAATTAGCAAAATACATGAAAGTATAAGACTTCATATTATTGTGAAGCGATTAAACCTAACTACAATAAATATCCTAAATATATTTTTTTTATTGGAGAATTGAGAATATTTCTATGATATATTCTGTTCGATAATTGTACTTCTGAAGTCGTAACATTTAAACCATATTTTTTTTTCAGGTATGTCCATTAAATGGTGATATAGTTTGTAAGGCTACGATAAAAATTGGAGCGCTGAAAAATCTGTCGCATTGTAAACCAGCAATTTATTGTTCAGAATTTATTTTTGTATGGAATATCGCAACAGATGCTTTCAAATTACAGTACACACCGACTGAAAAACTTTGTTTAGTCAAAAGCTTCAAACCATTGCCACCATTGAAGTTTCCTAGGATCAATTGCCAAAAAGTTATGGTTCTTGACTATGGATTCATGTCAACTAAAACTATTCTCAGGGATTATTCTAGTAATTATGAAATTTATTTGAATGAAGGAGAATTGCCTTCATATGTCTTCTACGATTCAGAAGCAACCAGTGATTTTGAAGGAACTTCGTTGTGAAATACTCTACTGCCATTTAATTGATGACTTGCCTTTTTCATAAATATTACGATTGATATTTTGTAAATACTGACAATGAGTTTCAATTCCTCAATAAGTTGAATTTCACCTGTGATTTTAAATTAACTGAATAAATTATTTATGATCTTTGTTTCTGGTTATTTATTAAACAAGATATTTCAAATAAAAGCTCTTAAATAACAACTATACTCCCTAACATATAACTTAAAACCTAAAAAAGCACTTACGTGAAGTCAGCAGCTTTTGCGCGCATGTTCCCTTTTGGTGGTATCCTTTAACATTCGCGTAAAAGCTGCTGACTGCAGTTTTTTAAGAAATCACAGCAACACAGATTCACTTGGTCTGAAGGTTTTTTTTTTGATTCTACCTCTTTCTTAGTAAATTCAGCCAAATAGGATCCATTTCTACAGAAAAATGACCAAAGTTATTCTCTCCGTCAAACCAAATGCAAGGGGACTCTTTAATTTTTCTATTCAAATCATCTGATTCCAACAGCAGTATTTTTGTATTGTCCAAATCTATTATGTGATTCCCAATGGTCGAACATACATGGTTCGCTATTAGGGAATTTTGTCTGTCTCTATTCCTCAGGTTCTTTTTTGCTCTCGTTTTCTGATATCTAACAGTCGTGATGTTACCCCTGTATATGTCTTTCCACAAATACAGGGAATGCTATATAACTATTTGAGTCCACTGTAGATAGAATACTGATTACAAATCAGTGTGTAACTACTTTCTAATCTACTTACACTTTCTGCGTCTAATACACGTTTCGGAAACCACGTTTCCTACGTCCAGAGACATATCGTTACCAACTACAGGTGTAAGTTCACATGCTGAACGAGTGGGGAGGGTGGTACACAGGAATAGGGAAAGTGTTGTTGAAAGGCCATTAGGGTTTTGTTGGGTTATCAAGGTTGAGTCAGGTAAATATTTGGAATAATGGGTTACTTATGGGGATGAGATCATTGTTTAGCAATCTGTCTTTTCTTTTGAACATATGTATACCTTCAAGAGTATTTAAGTAAATTTTGCCCGAGCTTTTTACTAGCTTTACTAATTTTTCTGAAATTAAATGACCGGTTGTTTAAACATGATTAGCGACCGCCGGTTTGTTGCGGATATGGCTCATGTGGTCCTTAAATCTCGTGTTGATGCTCATCACTGTTTGTCCGATGTAAGATTTATCACACTCTGAACATTTTATTTCGTATATGCCTGATTTCAATTCATCCGGAATTTTATCAAACGTTTTTCCCGAAAGTTGTTTGGTTTTCGTGGCGGTTGTGAAAGCTAACTTAATATTTACATTTTTTAAAAATGTTCAGCAGTTTCTTATATGTTCAGGGTGATACGTGAATGTCCTGAAACCGTTATCTTTCCCCGTTTCTTTCATTGAAGTTATGTCTTTGAAAAAATATTTATATTTCTGTTTGGTAATCAGTTTTCGTACTAAGTGTTTATTGTAACCGTTGTGTTCAGCAATTTGGAAACATTTTTTCTCTTCATTAAAATTAACTTTACTGAGCAGTATCCTGAATAAACGATCGAAAAGTGTAGGCTGGCTGTTAAGTGTGACCAGGATGCCACTGAGTCGACCGGAATATATCAGTCCGAGTTTGTGGGTTTTCTATGAATGTCGAAACTGATTGTTGTGGTGTTGTCTCTAGATAATTTTAAGTCTAAAAATGGAAGAGAACCGTTGTTTCCGAAGTCGTACGTGAATTTAATGAAAGGGAGTTGACTGTTCATTATATCGGTGAATTCTTCTACATCAAAATTTTCGTCGACTATAGCGGAGATGTCGACATATCGGGCCCAAAATTTTTGAAAATTTCTATTATATTTCATTAATTTCTTCTCTACCTCGGAAAAATTAGCTGAAAAGGGGAAGAGCGGATTTCCCGTGGCCGTACCGAATGTTTGTTGGAAAAACTTACCATCTAAAAGATAAGACAGTCTGCTCCATGCAGAGGGAGGTCAACATCAGCAACTTATCGACTTCTATCCGAGAAAGATTCAATTCGAGCAACCATTCTTCTAATTGTTGCAACGCGATATCGACTGGGGTCTTGGAAATAGGGATCAGCGTTCCAGGATATTAAACGGTCCTTATCACTTGCGTTATACCTTTTCAACTGTTCTACTTATTACGACGAGCATTTGATTGAAAGAAAAGGTGGAGATCCTAGTGAGTTGAATTTATTTACTAACCATTTCGCGATGTTGTAACTCGGAGCGTTTATATTCGAAACTATAGGCCTCAGTGGCACTTTGGTCACACTAAACAGCCAGCCTACACTTTCTGATTGATCGTTTATTCAGGATATCGCTTAGTGAAATTGATTTTGATGAAGAAAAAAACAAAATTTTCGAAATTACTGATCACAACGGTTACCAAACATAAAGATAAACAATTTTTCAAAGACATAACTTTAATGAAAGAAACGGGAAAAGATAACGGTTTCAGGGCATTTACGCATCACCCTGAAACCTACAAGAAACTGCTGAACATTTTCAAAAAAGTAAATATTAAGTTAGCTTTCACAACCGCCACGAAAACCAAACAACTTTTGGGAAAAACGTTTGATAAAATTCCGGATGAATTGAAATCAGGCATATACGAAATAAAATGTTCAGAGTGCGATAAATCTTACATCGGACAAACAGCGAGGAACATCAACACGAGATTTAAGGAACACATGAGCCATATTCGTAACAAACATCCTGACAAATCGGCGGTCGCTATCACGTTTTAGCAACCGGTCATTTAATTCCAGAAAAATCCGTAAAGCTATTGAAGAGCTCGGGCAAAATTCGCTCAAATACGCTTGAAGGTATATGTTCAAAAGAAGAGATAGTTTGCTAAACAATGATCTCACCCCATTAGTAACCCATTATTCCAAAAATTCACCTGACTCGCCCTTGATAACCCAACACCACCCTAATGGCCTTTTTTACAACACTTTTCCTATTGGTTTTGTATACCACCCTCCCCACTCGTTCAGCATGTGAACTTGTACCTGTAATAAGTAACCATATATCTCTGGACGAAGGAAACGTGGATTCCGAACGGTGCGTTAGACGCAGAAAGTACAAGTGGATTAGAGAGTAGTTACACTCAGTTTTGTTCTAGGGAATACTATAAACATAATTTTTTTATTTCTGTTTCTCGTTAATTGGTTTGGTTTAAGTCAGTATGAATCTCAAATCATTTTTTGATTTGAAAACCGTTCTAAAAAAATACTCAAAATTTTTGGATGAATTACGGAATTCGAATATGAACCAAAATGACATTTTAGTAAGTTTTGATGTTCATCTATTTCCAAACGTTCCTGTCGATAAGTCCCTTCAAATAGTTATAACAAATTGAAAGCTGATGACACAATCACCTACGATTCAAAACTTAATATCGATGATATTATGGAGATATTAGATATTTGATTGAATTCAACTCATTTTCAACTAGGAGATGTTTTTTACCGTCTAAATTTTGGAATGGCAATGGGTTCTCTGCTGTCACCTGCCATGAGTAATATATTTATGGAAAACTTGTGCCTATATAAAGGGTGTTTCAAATTGCGCGTTTTTTTAAGAATAAATAAAACTCATAATTTGCATTCATTTTCAAAAACTTTTTATAGGTAATTGAAGTATCAGTTATGACATTTATATACGAAAAATAATATCTGTCAAATGGCCTCCTCTTGCAGCTCTACAGACGTCCACTCTTTTGTTAAAATTTTTCAATGACATTTTGACGTAATTGAGGCTCTATCTCACTAATGACACGAATAATTTCATCCTTTAAGGTTCATTTTTTGTGAAGTCACTCACCGTCTTATTACGATGGATTCATGACGGTACCGCTTTCTAGGAAACCGTACCTTCAGTTCAGGAATCGATAGTGGATTATTCTTTAAGACCTGGCTTTTCACATAACCCCAAAGAAAATAGTTCATCCGTGTCAAATCACATGATCTTGGTGGCCAATAGACGACTTCGGCCCAAGTTGCCAACCCACAATTTTCTTCACAAATTTACTATCACTGGGGAACGGGAATTTCAGGACAAATTCCACATGATAAGGTCCGCGTTATTCATAAATATCCGTAAAAGATGCCTCGGCTCCTCAAACAAGATAATTTCTTCCAAATATAGGTTTTTGTTAGGCTGAAATTCAAGTTGGGATTCCTGATTTCATGTTAATAGTGTCACATTCATATAGGATATGTTCCGCAAATCCGGTTGGTTCCTGAAAAAAAGATAATTACGGAATTTGATTGATGAAAAAACGTTCTTTCCGTCACCAGAACATAGACATATTAAGTCTATGCACCAGAACGACAATCAATGTTTTATCACAGTAAAGACACTGTTAGACAAATTTTTGCGAATACATAAATTGTGAAGAACCCAGAATAAAATTCACAAAATGGAATTAGATAAGAATAATAAACTTCCATTTTAGATGTTTCACTTGAATAATATCAGGATCATTTCGAAACAAGTGTATTTAGAAAAGATACACATACAAATAGTAGATATCCGAATTTTTATTCCAATCATCAACTCGGTGTAAAATGAGATATCATTCAAACCCTTTATGATAGAGGTTATATAATCTCATCAACTCATGAGATTCGTCAACGTGAATTGAATTACATCAAATTGTTTCTTGAAGTGAGTCCTTAAAAATTTATAAATAACACTTTTTCAAATTTGAATAGAAAATCTTCTAATTATCAACAGAATCAACAAAACAACCATCATGAACAACCTAATTTATTGAATGTTATTCCTTATGTACATGGACTTTCAGAAAAAATCAGAAGAATTGGTGATAAATTCAATATAAGAACAGATTTCAAATCAAACAATGATTTTAGATCCATACTTACTGAAACCAAACCAATAAACGAGAAAAAAATCAAAAACTTGTTTTCATTGTATTCCCTGTATTTGTGGAAAACATATACAGGGAAATCATCTCGAACGTCAGATATCAGAAAACGAGAGCACAGAAACAACCTGAGGAATTGAGACGAAGAAAAATCCCAAATAGCCAACCACGTATGTTCGACTATTGGGAATCACATGATAAATTGGGACAATACAAAAATATTGATGTGGAAATCAGATAATTTGAAAAGAAAAATTAAACAGTACTACTCTTGCATTTCGTTAAATGGAGAGAGTAATTTAGCTCATTGTTTTGTAGAAATGGACCCTATTTGGCTGAATTTACTCAAAAAAGAGGTAGAATTAAAAAACTTTCGAACCAAGTGAATCTGTGTTGCTAATTCTGAAAATTTTCTAGTTTGTCTGATGAAAAAGTCAGACTGGTACTCTGAAACGTCACAGTTCGCTTTGTCTATCGTTTATAGTGTTCCTGTATTGTTCATTAGGCAATATGTTCTCCAAGAAATTGCCCTCGACAAATAGTCCAATCCTACAATCCGCAAGGGCGTTTTCCATAAAAAACAATTTTATTAAATTTTTAATAGTTCTGTTCCAGATGTTGGGAGTGAAAATCCAGAAATTTTTTTCTGGATTTTCACGATTAATTTCAACCGGCTGCTTACTGGGGATGAGACGTGAGTTCATCACTATGATCCTGAGAATAAGCAAGAGGTCATGCAGTGGATTGAAGAGGGTGCACAGCCCCCAAAAAGGTCCCAAGGTCATCCCATCCGCTGGAAATTATATATTTTATTGATAGAATACGCTAAAAAGGGCGAAAGCATCACTGCAGCATTATACGCAATCACTTGGCGTAATTTGAGAGAAGCAATCAATGGAAATAGGCGAGGAAAACTCACAGCGGGGGTGTTGCTGCTTCACGACAATGCGCCGGTTCACAAGGCTCGCGTGGCGAAGGCTGCTGTCCGGGAATGTGGCTCCGATGTTCTTCCGTACAGTCCAAAATTAGCTCCAGTGACTACTACCTATTTCCAAATTTGAAAAGAACATCTTCGTGGAAAGTGATTTCCCGACGATGAAGAACTGAAGTTAGCAATTAATATCCATTTTGAGGAGAAGCCGTAAGAATATTTTTCTTTCATGTCTATATCTAGAATACATTGAACGCCTCTCGTACCTCTGTTAGGGCAATACATAGACCAAAAGAATCTATCCTTAGTACAAGGATCATAAAATTGTACACTCAACATGCTCAGTTACATTCGAGGAAACTCGTATTGTAACGGAGTATCACAACCGCTGTGAGAACTAATAAATCACAAAACAAAAATCAATACTACATACATACATGTATATTTGTTGTAAACCAGGCTATTCCCATTGTTAGAGTTTCGTACAGCACTTTTATTCGTTTTGGTTGAATAGACCAATGTTCGAATTTGCCCCTTGAATTGCGCCATAATTGTTTTGTCTGGCAACATGGTGCTACTGGTCGGCAAGAAAAGCAGACCCACAGATGAAGATGCAGTTCCTTCTGAATTTTTTTCGGGCTCCAGTTGCTGCTGCTAAATTTTGTTTTGAATATTATCTCCTCGATGAAGATGAGTCAGTGACTTTTCTGATAATACTCTTTTTTGTTTTCTTTAATTGTTGATTTGAATTTTTCCATACAGTCCAATAATATCGCGTATTCAACAACCTTGTTTTTTTTTACGTTATATAAATTTCGGGTTTATTATTCATGCCAAATTCTCTACTCTTCTTTATGGACCGAAACATGTTTCACGATACACAAGACCGGAGACCCATCAGAATGAATCGAGATCGAATGCGAACATACAGCTATCAACGGCTTTGGCGATTCAAAAATTTCGAAGAATAATCTTAGGCTTCAACGCTGGTTGGGCAAGTGCAGTAGGTGGATAGTTTAATAATAGTTAATAATTTGGTAAAGGGTTACATTCCACTGTGACCTTAAGGTCTATTGTGCTCCCCTCGTCGGAGCTGTTTTTCGCATGCAGTACCTACAGCTCGCTCTCCAGCTCTAGAGCTCTGATGAATGCTAATATCTGTGAGGGCTTAAAGGAGGCTAAGTTCTCATTCCTCCTATAATGCTCCTGTCCAAGATATTTCTTGCACAGGCTCACAATGGCGAGACATTCTATGAACAGGAGTTTCCTCCTCTTCCCCACAGAATCTGCATTCGTCAGTTTCTGATAAGCCCATTCTCATCATGTGCTTCCCCAGGCGACAGTGTCCTGTGAGGAAACCAGTGAGGAGGCGTAACTTGTTCTTACTGAGATCCAAATGATTTTTGGGTCTAGTAATTTCAAAGTTCCGAAGGAAATTTTTAGACTGTTCCATTCCTGGAGAATTCCTCCAGAGTGCCCCTCTTTAATTTTCTTCCTTCTTCAAAAACTCCTCCTTATAGGTACATTTGTATATACCACAGTAAGGTTCTGGGCCAGCAGGTAGCGTTTGTGCTCCCTTTCTGGCTAGAGTTTTAGCCTCTTCATTTCCTTTGATTTCTGAGTGCCCAGGAACCCAGACTGAGGAGACCTTGTTATTCTTGCCTACTTCATTGAGTTTCCTTCGGCACTCCCATATCAGCTTTGAGTCGATGACATATGAGATCAGTGCTTAAATAGCAGCTTGACTATCAGAATGGATCACTTTGTCACACCCTTGACAGTTTCTTTCCAGGTTTATATCTATGCATCTTTCGATTGCAAGTATTTCTGCCTGGAAAACATTCGAGTAGGAGCCTAGCGATAGGGTACACTTGGTTCTAGGCTCGTATACTCCAGCGCCGGCAGAGTCTTCTGGATGCCTTCAGTCAGCTCATACAGAGCAGTTTCCGTGGAACGTCCCGCCCTGTATGCATGTTGATAGTTGTGAAGTGGTTTTTTCTCCAGATTCTCCGTTCTTATGTATTTATCTACTACCTTCTCCATCGTTTTGAGCAAAAACGATGTTAGGCAAATGGGCCTAAAAGATCGGGGATCAGTCCAGTCCTTTTTCCCTGTTTTTGGAATAAAGGTTACTTTTGCCCTTTTCCAATTATCAGGTACTAGCTGCCCGGCTCGGCTTCACACGGGTAGTGTAACTGAAGAAAAACACTAAGACAAAATATATTATGTGGTAAAAAAACACCCAAATGTCTAAATTATACTTTATTGCAATGCTCTATGATGTACAATATCTTTGGTTTTTTCTTCTTGACAGAAAACAAATAGAGCAGATGGATTACCAACTCTCGAGCAGGCGACATACAACTGCCTATGCGAAAAACAGGGCAATTCAAGGGTTATTCCACACGCTTGTAACGATTGACCTTGTGATTTATTTATTGTCTTTGCAAATGCAAGTAGTACTGGAAACTGGACACGCTTAAATTCAATAGGAAAATCAGATGGCATTAGTGGAATCCTTGAAATAAGGACATCCTCACCTGTGAACTTTCCTATGATAATAGTACCTTCTATCAAGTTTGTGAAAACTTTTTTAACAGAAAGTCTAGTTCTGTTACACAATTTTGGCTGATTAAGGTTGCGAAGCATGATAATTACTGAGCCAACTTTCAGCTGTAAATTATGTGGAGGTAATCCTGGCAAATCCAACGAGTTCAAGAATTTGGTTGGATAATTGACGACTTCATTTGGATCGATAATGGAATCGATCGACTCAAAAGAATGTATTGGTGCATCAATTTTATTTTGAATTTTTGAATTCAATTCATCAACATCCTTATTTTTTGGCGCTAAAATGGCTCGTTCGCTTAGCAAAGCATGGTTTCTATATTTCATTTGAATATCTGGGAAGACTTTTGAGATCAATTCGTCCTTTGACGTTGTGAACTGACAAAAGTTTGGTGGAACAGAAATGAGACCATTAGAAGTGTCAACAGGAATTTTGCCATTTTTCTATGGCTTTTCATGCGATATATCAAGAAACCGTCGGAATTAGAAACCATTACCATGGTGACACGAACATTTTTTTGTCTGAAACTTGTGAAGACTTCAAAATTTTAAGTGAAAAACATCTTCCAAAAATGTGCGACCCATGTTGCAGTCCATGCTGTGGTCCTTGCTGTCCTTCACCGTCTACAATTCCTGTTCCAATCTATCCTGTTCCACCAGCTCCTTTGAACCATTTCTGTCCACAGCCATGCGTATACGTGCCTGTTGTTCAGCCAATGTATTATTCCAATTTACCCTGCGGTGATTCTTGTGAATCAGGAAGCTGCGAATAATTTCACCTTAAAGCTTCACTTGAAAATGAATGATGTATTTCTTTTTATCAAGTTGTATTCTCAAATTATGAATAAATTGAACTGAAATTTAGTTGTGAGACTTCCTCGAACGCAGAGGAGACATAAGTTGTTGTTCCATAAGATTCGGAATACATGAGCTTTGTGGTTTTTCCGAGATATATAATATTCGAATTTTGAGCCAAAAATAGTGCAAAACTTTCGGTACACCAAAATTTCAACTCTAAAACAACACAAAAGCTTCAAAATGAACTCTAAAAGTAAGCAAAATACGTTTGAATAACGGGCACGTCGAAAAACTACTAGCTGGGAAGTGTTCGAATCTCTATCGCCAGAGGGCGTTTCGCTTAGCAGTAGTTGCGAAGGGTGCGAGTGAGATCATTCTCCATCTCCCTTCCCATGCGCAATAGCATACCAGGTATTTGTATCGCGGTAGCGTCGAGAATGCTTCATAACATAAACAATGCGGGAAAATGTCAAACCACGTACATAACCAATGATCTAATAATTCACCTAAACATAACCTGATGGCAGATTATTCAAGCGGCGAAAACGGTTATTCCTTCTAGGACAAAAGGTAAATAACCATGGAGGTATCTCCATGGACATCACCAAGAGCTTAACCAAAAAGGTTACAGGTTACTCGCTTGAAATCGATTACTGTCTTTGTTTCGGAACGCAGCCAACTATGGATGGAGACCATAGAGAGTTTGACAAATATAAATTGAAAATAATAATAGTACATAAAAAAAAACAAATTCGTCGATATTGCCATTTGTTATAAAGAATAAATCAAGAACAAATTTCCAATCATTTCGACATTACACATTCGAATTTGATACAAATACAGCAGGGCATATGGATTCATTCCAAACGAAAAAACCGAAGATTGAAGGTAAGATAATTCTATGACTTCGAATGCTTCCTTTACACTAAACTATATTTTTACCACTTATAACTTAACGGTAATTTCGGCAAATAGTTTTGGGCATACCTAGTTTTCTATTCATTAGTAAACAATCACTCGCATTTTTTATATGGAATTGATTTTTGACTTTGGCCAAGTGAAAAACAGAAGAGATCAATCTAACCTCAACCTCCTAACCTGTGAAGTAGTTCAACGTTGTTTTTGTTTGGTGAGTTTTGTGGAAGTGAGTTATTTGAATAAACACGATGTTGAGACGGCAGGCTCGTTTGAGACGAGAATATTTATACAGAAAATCAGTGGAGGAAAAACAACGTGCTATCCAAAAGAATAAAAATAAAGTTAAAACCAGTATCCAGAGTAACACAGCCATACATGGGGATTTACAAAGTAAGGCATTATATTATTCACGAAAGTCTGAATACGACGATGCCGGGCCCGAGAGAGCTATGCAAATAGGAGGCGAGAGTGGAGGTGCACTTCAGAATTCTCAGGATGATGAATATAGATATGCGGGTATTGAAGACCCTAAAATAGTGCTTACAACATCTAGAGATCCCAGTGCAAAGTTGAAACAGTTTGTAAAGGAATTGAGGTTGATATTCCCCAATTGTCAACGGATGAACAGAGGAAATTATGAAATGAAACAATTAATGGATGCTTGCCGAGCAAATAATGTAACAGATTTTATTATAGTACATGAACATAGGGGTGTACCTGACGCCCTTATTATTTGTCATTTACCTTATGGCCCTACAGCTTATTTCAATCTATCAGATGTTGTTATGAGACATGAAATACAAGATATAGGCACCATGTCTGAGCAGTATCCACATCTAATTTTTCACAATTTCAAAACGAATTTGGCACAACGTTGTATGAGCATTTTGAAATACTTGTTCCCAGTACCAAAGGATGATGCAAAAAGAGTAATGACTTTTGCTAACCATGATGATTACATCGTTTTTAGACACCATACATACAAAAAAGTAGATAAAAAGGTGAGATCAATATTTTAATTATCATTCAATGTGAAGCCACATCTCTGTTCACCCTGATTATTTCTTGTAGTCAACAGAGATACAATACATTGTCTTGAGGATTGATTTTCATTGAAATACATTTTGAATCTTCAAATGAGGGTTTATACAGCAAATAAAAAATAGTGTTAGATAGGGATTAAAATCTTATAAATAGTAGTCAAATTTTTGTATTCTTACACTCAATTTGGTTTTTGAACATAAAAATGCAGTCGAAACTCTGCGATCTATTTTAGTATACGTCACTTCTTCTACTATCAGAACAATTGCTGACTACTTTTAGTTAGTACACAAATCACCCTTAAACCTTTTCACAAAGGTTATTTCTGTCAAATATACAGGGTGTTTCATCATAAACTGGACAAATATATATAGCCATGTACATGACGTTGAGAAAGTCAGTTTTCCCTTATGACATATACCCTGTTTTCAAAGCATAAGCCAGATACAGCAATATCTACATAACTGTGATAAGTTATACGTAACTTGCGAAATAACGGTTTTTGATCACATCTTAGAGTATTTTTTGGTGATCAATTCAATTGTGGTGTAGAATTCTGGAAAAAAAAATTCAAAATGGCAAAAAAACAGCAAAGCTAGAATTTTTTGTTTTCGATTGCCAAATTGGATAGCATTATTCCGATATACTCGATTTTCTGAATATTTCTGTGAAAAAATTTCACCCAAAAATTGTTGAAAACTTTCAAGATCGAATTAACACTCTGAACACTGGTGTGAAAACACTGGTTTTCATTTTGTAGCCTTCCAAAGGTTCTACTCAGAGTACTTAAATAATTTTCATTTAGAAAACTGGTGGCCTTACGAAGACCAAAATTTTGCTAATGGATCTCCAGGAGGACCTGGATAGAAATATGAATTTATACAGAAAAAAAATTTTTTCAAAAAAACGGTGGAAATCAAACTCCCCCCACATTCGGACATGAGGGTCAAATCCGATGAACTACAATTGCCTGTTAATGGCCATTAACATGATCAGAGTAAATTCAATCCTTAATCTAGAGGTAACGTGACCGTACTGTCCGAAAGTGCAGCCACTTCGATTCCCACCAAAGATTCTTTGAAATTATTTTTGCTGTTGATAAATTCATATTTGTATCCAGTACCTTCTGCAGGCCCATCAGCACAATTTTGGCCTCCATAGGGCCACCAGTTTTTTAAATAAAATTATTTAAGTACTTCGAGCAGAATCTTTGGAAGGCTACCATGAAAAATCATTGGATATTTTTATTTTATTTTCACACCAGTGCTCAGAATGAAGGTTGGTCCAACCTTGAAAGATTTTAAAAATTTTGGGTAAAATTTTTGTTCGACTGTAGACATGTAAAAAAAGTTTAGTTTATGGTGAAACACCCCACATTCAATAGTTGAATCTTCAGAATTGAATATCGCTCCACAGGTGTCAAACTTAAATTACAATCAGGCCTTTTTTATTCTTTAATATTCTCCATTTTTATTCAAACATCTTTGTTGATTACTCCTCAGAATCTTCAATGATAATATATGAAATATGTGAGATTTAATAACCATCTTTGTTCAGCAATATATACATGTTACTACCAGAATGTAAGAAATTTAAGAACAAAATTGATCAGTTTTACTTATTCCGTGTTGAATGTTAATTTCTAGTTTTAATAATGCCGAACTTGGCCTCAGCGAGTACAGCGTATATACAGTGCGCGTCAAAATTATCGAACAGATTCATTTTCTCAGAAGAAAAATATTTGGCAACAAAATCCTGAAACAGGTCAATTTTTTTTCACTTTTACCAAATTTTATGCATTTTTGAAGGATTTTTGTTGCACCCAGTGCCATCCCCATCAACCCTCTAAATTTTTTGAATAGGGAAAGTGGGTCAGGTGGTACTTTTTTGGCAAGGTCTTTGTATCTTTACAGGCGTGCGGACATTTTCAAGAAAATTTTTTGTTTGTTTTCTAATGTATATATCCCACCGAATACAGCAGCATCGCAGTATGCTACACATTCCGAAGATCTGGAGAACCTTGTAGAGCAATATCCTTCTTCCCAGTTTATCTGTTGTGGAAACTATAACGAACCTGGGCTTAAGGTTTCGAAGTCGGTTAACACTTTTTACGATTTCAAGAATGCAGATTATGAAAATTTGATGTTATATTGGGAAAGGATTCTAAAAAAAACAGGTTCATAAAAGATATAAACAAACAGGGAATATTAGCAAATACTTATTGTTCGCAAGACTAAGAAAATAATGTAAGGTCGAAACTGATAGATGTTTCAAGAAATATATTGAATCGGTTGAACTTGAAATTTCCACTAACCTGAAATATTTCTGGAAATTTGTTAATGACAAAAAAACCCAAAAAGGATTTCCCAAATCGATGTATTTCGGTATTAAAACAGCGAACGATCTTGCGGATCTATTTCGGGAATACTTCTCTGGAATATACAGAAAGTCAAAGCCTGACGATTGCAAGAAATATAATATGATGACAATGTCGATATTGAAAGTTGTCATTTCTGTGAACTGGTAGTCTTGAATATTCTTAACACGTTACCAGAAAAATGTGACTCTGGACCTGACCGAATTTCCGCACTGTTTCTAAAATGTGTAGTTTTATTTATCAGGGCTTTCGAGTTTCTTATTCAATCTGTCTGTTAATTGGGGTAAATACCCAAGTCATTAGAAATCAAGTTATATTCCCAGTATTCAAGTCAGGCGATGCTAGTGACGTCGAAAATTATGGACCAGAAACTAAAAGCTTATATATTCCTAAAATTTTGGATGATTTAATCACGAACAAAATAACGGCGAGACTCAAACAAGTTCTGATTAATGAGCAACATGGGTTTATTGTCGATAGATCTACTACATCTACGGCTGGTTTCACAAAACTTTGATTGCCTGATCAAGGACTTGATTGTCAGTCGACAGTAAATTCTGAGCTCGATTTCAGTTCATTTTCAACCCAACCATCAAATGCAAACCTTAATCAACGAGTTGATCAGACGTCAAAAGTTTTGTGAACCCAAGGGAGTATCTTCCATGTTTTATTGACTCCACCCTGTCAGCATTCAGCGATAAGTTCCGAGTTGATACAGTTTATACAGACTTCGCAAAAGCATTCGATAGATAGCTTCATTGGCTGCTCATTGCCAAACTCAGAGAGTAAGGCTTGAGATCACCTTCACTCCAGTGGGTTTCTGAAAGTTTAAATGGGTTGATTCAATTTATGAAAATTTCTGATAAGTTCTCCAATTGTATTGAAGTAAGTTCGGGAGTTGCTCAAGGATCTCCTATTTCACCGCTATTATTTTTATGCTTCATCAATGACATAAAAACTGTTATAAGATTTTGTTACTTCTTTCTAGTTGCGGATAATTTAAAGTTGTTTCGGCTGATAAGGTCTCTCAATGATTGCTTATTACTTCAGAAAGATATTGACAGTATTGCAGAATGTTGTGGCCTTAATGAGATGGACATTAATGTACATAAGTGCAAGTCTATGCGATTTTTCCGAACCAGCCTGATGATCTTGTTTAACTATTCAGTAAACACTTGTCCACTAAAATCGGTCAACACAGTCAAAGATCTTGGGATCTTGCTCGATGCTAAATTTAGTTTTACAGAGCACATATTTCATCAAGAGCTTTCAGAATGCTGGGCTTTCTCAAAAGAACTTCGAGGACTTCAACATGTCCTCCATCAAGGCAATGTACCTAGAGAATATAAGATGTATTGTGGAATGCTCATGTGTAGTACAGTCACCTCATTACGCTGTATTTAAACAAACCATTGAGAGGGTTCAGAAGAAATTTTTGAGCTGGATAGGGTACGAGTGGGGATTAACATCTATTTTATATTTCTGTAGAAACATTTTAGTAGCATCTTCTCACGTAGAATTCAATGATGTTCATTGAATTTTCTACAAACTGATATTTTATGAGATATCACTATAAAAATATTTTTTTCGAATAGGACGCCGTCTATTCTACATATTTCGATAGAGCTTGAAATTGCAATTCCAAAAATATGGCATACTGATATTTTTGCACCTTTTGTTCAACTTTCTAATGAAATACGAAAATTATGAGGAGTCGGATATGTAAGTCTGTTTTATACAAAATGGATAAAATGCAGTAAGTGAATTGTATCGTGAAAACGACATCCTTTCAAATATGTTTTCGCACATTTGCTTCACAACTTAATGAATGATGGCCAACTTGAGAGAACAACGAAGAAATATCTTAAAAATACAGATTCAGAAGAAGTCTTCCTTTCAGGAGAAATTGAACTCGATCCTAGAACATCAACTCGTATTTTAGAAGAATTTGCATTATGTGCTTGAACGAAAAGGCCCACCCTGTACATATATATCCAAATAAACTTGGCTGGAAAAGTAGATATCTGTTGAAAGGGTTACATTACAGATCGAAATCAACCATCAAAACGACAATTCACCTGAAATTTCATTGGAAATTACTATACATCGTTAGTTTAGCTTACCAAAAATATCATCAATTATTATTGTGATCCCCTGGATTAAACTGGAGAGTTAAAGCAACTAACATATGCAAACTCGCATTTCCCGTTGATCGTTAAGGTGTTGATCAGCAGATCAAGCGGTTGATTGCTCGATCAACATATGAAGTTTCTCTTGAGTCATTATAAAAATGCTCAATCCTTTCAAAAAATTTAATTATTCTTTGTAATTTCTTCTGTTACGTTTTCGAGATGTTCAACGTCGAATATAACAGAATATGAAAGAAACTCGAGGATTTGTGACATACTCGTAGAGACTAAGTCCCCCATGTCCATGGACCAGACTTTCCGGAGATCTGATAGTTTGATTAATTAGGCGATTCGATGTAATTTATTATTAAATCGGATGAAAATGACTATAGATATGGCGTTTTTAATATGAGAATGGGTGATGCCATTCATCATCGCGTACAATCTAATGGTAAAGTAAAGTGAGAAATTTCCGTTATAATAATACTGCAACAAGCACCAAATCATAAGAATGAAGGAGTCAGTGAGTTATTCCTATTAAGTTTCATTGGACCACAAGCAATAAATTGGATCGGAATTGATTGCTAGCTCATCAATCGGTGAAACATTGTTATTAATAAACTGGATATTCTACAATGCAGATGACGGTGAAAGTTGTCAGTGTGTAAACAAAGTGCATGAGTGTTATGAGCACATTGAGAAATCATTGAATGCTTATAACTTTTACCTAAGCCAAATCAGGAAAAAACGGTGAATGAAAAGAGTATTTTATTTGATGAGAGTAATGTACGGTTGAATGTACAACTTAAAGACTCCTGTTTAAAATATTTGAAAACAAAATTGTGATTTTTTCAAATTCTTTTTGTGGAACGATCATCAAGAAATTTTGCAAAAATTTGCGCATTTGCCAATTAGTAACCGAATTAAAATTACTAAATTTACAGACATTTGGACGAAACGTCCCAGAATATGCGGCAAAAAATCAAGCCTATTATTGCTATTCGTTACTATAATATAGCAATTGTCGTTCCTCCCGTCTCTACAAACGCCTTGAAGTGCATCAAATACCCAGCCAGATAAGAAATATTCATTCAGTGTCTATAATATCTGGTTTGATTACAGGAGAATGCAAGAATTTCGGAGTAACAAATAGTTTGAAACCTTGTAACGCACTTGTTAATATCATAATTTAGCATGCAGCATCATCCTTGACGGACCTACGCTATTATGTTTTTTTATACATTTAGTAATTCAATCCTTAAAAAATCCCCGCAGTTGCTGTTGATGCTGTATAATGAACCCTCACCATTATTGCAGTTATTTTTGAAATTGAAGTTAATCCTCATGCTACAATAATGTAAATATTTTAGAGTTGGTTTGAGGTATTTTTATTCGAATTGTAACTTATCCGCATTTTCAGATTGAAATAGAGGAGGTAGGACCTCGATTCCAGCTGAAGCTCTATGAAATTAAACTTGACACTTTGGACCACAAAGATGCTGCTAATGTCGAATGGTCTCTTAGACCTTACATGAATACTTCAGCTAAAAGACGATTCTTGAGTGATGAAGATGGGTGGCAGCAGGAAGAGGATTGAAGTTGAGGTGCTAAACTTCCATTTTTTTCAAGTATTGTACATATATTGAACAATGGTAATGTTAAAATAAATATATTTTCATCCAGAGTATTCTATATTATTAATCTTATAGATATTTCATGGCCACAAACAAAAGTCTGTCTGCCCTGTGCTTTTTTCTTCAACTGATTGCGAAGTTTCAATCTGTTTGCAGGTGCACTTCTTGAGATATTGCGGAGATAACGTGAAAATTCCAAATATCAACGAAATTAAGCGTATTTTTTTCCTTATATTTCCAAATATAAATATCGGATCGAATTGGAATTTGAAATATTGATGTGAGTTTTGGTATTTCAAAACTAATTACAAAGTTTAAGTCTGATCGAATTAGTTTTTCATGGAATATCGATGAATCAACTTTCAAATGGGCTCTAAACTACCTATTCGATCGATTTCACCCATTAACGAACTTAACCGAGATATTCGGCTCCAAACGTAATCTGGCAATTTCGAGTCGCTAGGTCCTTGTCTTCGAAAGCTAGAGAATACAAATGGACCGTCGGCCGGACGGACAGAACTGAATTTGACCTCTGATTCTTCATCAGGGAGTACAACGTAATAGTTAAAGATCCTTTTCGGCTCGAAATTTAAAAATTACCAACAAGCGCGTGAAAATGAGAACTGTTAACAGCCATTAACGTAGGAACACAAGTACTCATCAACAGAGATTGAAGAGTATAAAGCACATCAGGGGGCATCAAAGTAAGTGAGTCTCAATTATAATTTTCACTGAAATTCCTCTTACAGGATGCGCAACAGTCGATAATATCCTGGATTTCAACGAAAAAAGAGAAGTATAATATTATTGAAAAACTGGTATCTTGGGAAGGCACCACTTCTCTATCGATGTGGAATATTTTCAGAGCTTCGGTGTGGCCGCTTATATTAGAAACTTCATATTTCAAACTACCCTATATAATATTACATTTTTCGATTCGCCTCCTAATTGATTTATTCTTCTTGTGCCTAACTTAGTTTAATTTAAACTTTTTTCGGTACCTACTTGGAATCTAAGATAGCTGAAGTTTCAGGAATTGATTAGCAATATCTGGGGGTTCATTCACGTTTAATGAAATATCGAATCATATAGGTTGTTCAAAATCCGAGGCTCCTCCGAGACATACTCAACCGATAAAAAGTGGGCTGTATATCATCTCGTCAGTGGTTTATCGTGGTTTCTTCTTTATCTTACAACAATCTTATATGACTTATCTGACTTCTAACGATTTAACTTCGAGAACGACAGATGTCTAATCCGTTGAGATTTCGTGCAACTTGCGTTGCTGATTTGATGGATATACCGGATGTTACAGGAATCAGGTTCAGCAGAAAAATATTTTTCAAGATATTGAATTGAAATTCTATCATTGATACAACAGAGTGTTTCCCATCATCTGAAGAAAATAGTGTATGTCTATAACTTCCAGCGTAACCGAAAGTGGACGTAATTTACGATTTCCTCCTTACGAACGAATATACATTTTTGAATATTCGTATTCTATGTTGAATTTTGAGTGGAATACCGTCAAAAAAATAAAATTAAGAAGAAATTTTGGTTTTTGACTTGATATATTGATTTTTGCCGTTATTACTAACCATTTAGAATTAGAAATTGACTACTTCCCGTGGCAGAAGTACGACGTATTTTGTTTTAGTCTGATGCGAGTGGTGAGCCTTCTGCTCCAACTCTAATCATGAATCTAGGTTTATGAAATTTCTACGCATGTTTCCAGATTAGACTGTGTCTGGATAGGAAGATAATTCCATTTATTTTCCGCCCATACAGCAATATTGTAGAGGACATTCCACATTTCGATGGATCATTCGTTTTCTCACATCTCTTCACGAAAATATAATTAGAGAATTACTGAAATGATTTCTCTATCCAATTATTATATGATCGAAGAGTATGAGTGCAAAATTTCATAAATCTAGATGTATTTTAGTTAGAGCAGAAAAATCACAACTCGCAAGAGATCACAACTAAATACTTATAACTTCCTCCCAAATGATAAAATTTTAATAGAAAAATATTCCAATGATCTATAACAAAGGTGAGAGTTAATATATCAAGAATTCCGCTCTCGAAAACAAAAAAAAAATTTTGATTAATTTTTGTTATCTTGTTATCATCAATTCATATGGAAAAAGCGAAAGTTGCGTCCATTTCCGGTTGAACCGGTGTGTCATCAAACCTCGTTTACCTAAGTAGACGAAAAGAAAATAATCTGTGCTATCAATGTCCAATATTTCAATCCGATATCTTATAAACTAAAGATAATATTATTCGGAGTTAAGCCCATTTGAAATTCTGACATCGAAAAAATATACAGGAGATATTTGTAAATTAAGATACGACTAAGTATCGATAAACGCTTATTTTTGGAGGATTTTGCATCGTTTTCAGGTTTTTTCTGTGTTTTCACTCCCGATATCTGAAAAAGAACTATTAAAATTGAATAAAAATTGTTTGTTTTATGGAAAATGCCCTTGCGAATTGCAAGATTGAACTATTTGTCCAGGGCAGTTTCTTGGAGAACAGATTACCTATTGAACAATACTAACGATAAACAAAGCGAACTTAGACGTTTCAGAGTACAAATCTGGACTCTTTCATCAGACAAACGAGAAAATTTTCAGAATTAGTGGGAATTCTTTGTCGTTTTTGATCAATGAGTGCATTGAATTTTCTGAAATTGATTTCTTTTTTCAAATTTATTTCTTTATGAAATATTTACACAATGAAAAAGATGTGCAGAGTTGTGTATGCAGAATTGATGAATTATCTCATCTTCTAATCGTAGTAAATCTTGTTGGAGTCCAACCTCATTTTATTTGAGAAAACTCACTCTTTCTCTAAACAAAGCAAAACAGAACTTATTCTCGATTTTTTGGCTTCCATTACTTGGAAAAGGTAGTACAATTCTAAGAAACTTTGGAATGAAGATGTTTTTTGTGTGTGATTTTTGAAAATCGACTAAAGCTATTTTGGAGATATTTTGCAGAATTTTTCAGTTTTTTTTTGGGTTTTCACTCCCAATTACTGAAACAGAACTATTGAAAATTTAATAAAAATTGTTTTTATGGAAAACGCCCTCGAGGATCGCAAGATTGGTTTATTTGTCAAGGGCAATTTCTTGAAATACAGATTGAACAATACCGGAAAAATACAGACGATAAACAAAGCGAACTGCGACGGTTCAAAGTACAAATCTGACTCTCATCAGACAAACGAGAACATTTTCAGAATAAGTGGGAAGTCTTAGATTGATTTGGTTCCTTTTTGATGAAAGAGACAGATTTGTACTCTGAAACTTCAGTGGGCAAAATCAACCGAATAGTTTCGGATTTACACCAATAGGAAATTCATTCCTCGATTTCTCATAGAGTACCTATTCGATTAGATTAAAACTTTGTAATTAGTTCTTGAACACCAACGTGCAATTTGACGCAGAATTTCGTATAAATCCATCTGTTGGAAATCTTCAAAAAAATTTTTATTCGAAAATTTTTCAAATTTTTGTTAAAACCTTTTTTCATCAGAAAATGTTGATCTGATTCCAACGAAATTTGGCGCAGCTCTCGGCGTCAGTATTTAACAACAATGTTTCAAATTTGATGCGATCGGATATTAACTTTCGGAGATATTAAGTGAAAATATGCCGAATTTTAAATTTTGAAGTTATTTTCTCAATATAACTAGTAATACAGATGGATTACATTGAAACTTCGTAATCAACTGCGAATAACAACGCGCAACTGAGTGCAAAATTTTTCACATTTTGCCTGAAAGAATTGGAAAGAAATTCGGAAAAAGTAAACAAATCTTTATTCTTCATCACAATACATCACAGCATTGTATTTATACAATGATCACAGTTAGGTAAGAAATGAACTCAAACATAATTCTTTATCATAGTATAGTCGCCATATAAGAAAATAAGAATTGTATCTTCCACAAAGAAATATGGCATTTTTAAATAATGGCAAGTTAAAGGTTGAATTATTATTAAGCTACATTCAGAATCAATTCGCGGGCGAAAAGTCCAACTTCAGCACGCAAGTCGGCACGAAATTGACCATTCACAATGAAATCCGAGAATTTTGACAATTCTATGGTTAAAGTTGTTCAATAATTTCTAGTATAAGAGGATTTGAAGAGTTTCGTAGTCCTCATCCATTTTCCCCTCATTCAGTAGTTACTAATGGTTGCAAATATATAAGCAAAATACCTGCAAAATTTCAAGAAAACCCTCCACAACAGAAGGAATGCGCATGTGCGATAAAAGGCCCTAAGTGAGGATACATTAATTGTCTCAATTCCTAACCAATCAAATGCGAAGCGCTTCCGAGGAATTTCAAGAGCATTCGTGTGAAGTCGGTTATTGATCGGCTGGATCTTGGCGGGATTTCTCTCAACGCAATCTTTGTTTTGTGTTTTGTTTACTAACCTTTAATCGACTCACGACTTGATACTTGCTACTGTTCTGTTATATTTTGAAGAATAATTAACAGTGCAAATTGTCCAGACGTTTTGAAAAAGCAATTATCATTACTTTGCTACACAATTTGAGATTTTCCCCTAAATTATGGACACTGTAAGGTAGGTTTAATTTATGCATTATGGAATAGTTTTTTGATAAAATTTCGGGTTTTTTGCAGAGTGAATCCACTAATTTGTAAAGAATATCGAAAGGAGATTACCAGCCTATCTAGTAAAAACAGGCACCTCCGGAAAATACATAAGCATGATTCTCCATACGTGGAAAGGCCGAATATTATGTGTTCTCTTAGTCCGAATGAATACAGAGAGAAGTTTCCATCCTTTAATGATTTGGATAAGCATTTTACAAATATCCACAACATGAAAATCACAGAAAGTATTACTAATTTCAGAAGCCATGAAGAGTTTGAAGTATGGCAAGGAGAGGAAAACAGACATGTTAATTGTGCTTGTACTAGGGCTGTTGAAAATAAGAAGGCGGATAGAATTGTGTACTACTATTGTAACAGAAGCAATTATAGAAGTATCTAGAAAGGACACTTCTGACTATTGAGAATCAACTGTGTTGAATTTAAGGATACCAAAGTAACTGTGTAAAATGTAACGTGAAGCTAGGAGGAAGTATTCATATTCAGGGAATATGCCCTTCAAGATTTTCATTTCAAATTTTGACAGATGGTAATAACAATTAACTAAGCATATATTCTTATTAATCTGATTTTATTACCTCTTATTAGACTTATTTACAGTAACATTTGTTGAAACACACGTGGCACATGTGGATGTTTCGATAACAGCAGACTCTCAAAGTTACAACAGCAAGAAGCGAGTCAGTGTTTTAGTTTCTCCACATTTAGATGAAAACGATACACTATATCTCAACGAACCTACAAGAAGCAAACGTATTTTCCAAATGATAAATAAAACTTTCTCGAACGTTTTAAATTCATCATTTTCGGAATCTTTTCATATAGTTTTTTGTTATGTCAAGAATGTATATCTTTATCTTACAAGGTTGATGGTAGTTTCTGTTTTTATATAGCTTAGGTGTAGTTAATATTGCTAATGTTCAAGATGCTTAGAAGTTGTGAAATGTGTATGATCTTTTGAAGGTGAGGATTAATGCGATGTGTGTATAGTTACAGTTCTTAACATATTAAGGTGCAAATAATAATTATAGTTAACACTCTCTTAGCAATGCTTACTTTTTTGAAGGAACACAGTAAAAGTATTCAATTTTAGAATTTTATTATTTTGGATTGAAATGTCCTCTGTATTTATACAAATATTGCATTTTGGTTCACGTGTAGGGGAGTTGTGAGCTAGTTTCAGACAATCCCAAATGACATTCATATGTTAAGTTGGGATTTGAATGGATGATGTGAAAAACTGTTTTCTCTTTGTTAGCTTTGGATTACTAACCCTGGAAGTTATCGAATATTAATTTTTTCATTTGTTATTGTGATAATTTGCTCGAAGTTTATAATAAAAACAATTTCAAATATGATTATTATGTATATTTTTTCTGTTCCTTATTCCTTTAAAGTAATAACCTAATCCTCATTAACTATTTTATAACGAAAATTTGGTGAATTTTAAACTGAATCATTGATGAAATATGGAACCTTCACCAATTTGCAGATAGAAAAGTGCTAAGTAGAATATTTTGAGAAATACTAATTATTTGGAATTTAAATTAGAAAATACTAATGTTTAATATAATAAATGAAGCTTTCTTCTTTGGGACAGTGTTGCTCAGACAATAATTTAAAGAAAGTTGATTATCTTAGAATTAAGAACCTGAATAATATCTTTTTTGGGATATCCCGAAGATTCAGAATTCATCATGCATTGTGATAATTCATCGTGATATTCCTAGCACGGTCTCTACATCTAAATTTATTTATTAATAAAATGGTAATTGATACACAACGAGGCAAGAACATCTTAATTTTGGCCAATATACTGAATGAATATCATGTAGAAATACTAATGCAAAGCACAATGTACTTTACTGTTTGTTTATAATAATATTCCTTATCAAATGGTAATATACTGAATTAATGCAATATTATGTTTATTACTATACATTCTACTGAAATACAAGCAGTTCAGTACAATTTACAGTACACCACATATACATTAACGTCTTGTGGACAGCGTGAGATGAGGACAGTTTTGTTAACTTCAGATACTTCCAAGCAGAAATTCAATTCAAACTGGCGCCAAAGAGACCACGCCCACATCGATTTTGATTGGTTAGGAATTGAGACAATTAATGTATCCTCACAAAGTGCAGGTCGAATTGCAAGTTGCAAGCATGTATGAAAGTTTACCGACTTCAACTTGCGTGTCGGCACTAGATTCATTGTGAATGACAACGTTGAAATCCATATGCTTAGCTCGCGTGAAGAAGTCGCACTTCGCCTGCGAATTGATTCTGAATGCATCTTTACTTTTTCAATCACCGATGTCGATGTTGGAAGCAAACTTTCCTCTCCTCGCTAATATTGTTTTCTAATTATTTGGTCACGGGTAATTAAACAAACATCTTCAATTTCCTGATGAATGGGATAGCCTTTTTCGGAAATCAATTTTTTCTCGTGGCATTTCTTGTGAATAGATCACCACAATTATTTATTATTTTGCCAAAAATTCTCAGTGGCGAACTTCACAATGACACATTCGCCGACGGCTGGTTCTATGGAAGGCTTTACCATCATATTGGTAGCTTTTGATGTTCAATTCTTCTTCGGATGTTCTTGCTCCTAGTTTTTCTTTTTATTTATTTTTTTGGAGCCGAAATTGGTCTCAAACGACTAGGTTGGACTCACTGATGAAGAATCCGAGGTCAAAATTGATTCTGTCCGGCCGGCCGTGTGCGCTATAACTTTCGAAAGAAAGAACCTAGAATTTTCAGGTTAGGTTAAGATCCTGAATATCTCTGTTAAGTTCGTTAATGGGCCAAATCTGCCGAATGGTTTTTGTGCTACAGCCTTTTGAAATTTTGATTTTTCAATAACTCGAAAAATATTTATCTGATCGAAATAAAACTTGGTTGGTAGATGAACAGTAGCAATATGAAGAATTCCCTATAGAAAAATTTGAAAAAGAATTTTTTTTTCTTGAAAATTTTCATATTTCATTTAAAAACAGATTTTCGTGTGAACTTCATTGCTAGAATGTACGAACCACTTAGTATCATTCACTGCATCGTTACAATGCAAAATCAACATGTCGTCAAAACATCGTCATGTGCAGGAAGTGGTGGGGGCAATTTTCCAAAAACTGGCAAAGAATTTTTTCCGTTCATATTCATCTACGTTGTAGCGTTCTTCTTTCAGACAAATTTCTATCAAAATATACGATTCAGAAATATTTTATTTTAATTATCTAAAAAGTCGGATACCATGCGCTTATATGGAGTTCCTTATGATATAATCGCCTGCCGTGAAAATGCATGTTTAGAATTAAGTTCATTTCAATTTTGCTCGAAAACTGTTAGGAATATCGAAAAAATGTGTCATATAAAAGGTGTTAACTGATAACACTAGATTCAGATAGATTTTTCAAAATTTCAATAGGACCAATAGTTTTCTCAAAAAATAAGAAAATGTGTTGATGAATCCCCTTCGCCGGGGCTGAACGTGAAGATGCGAGTAAGGCGCACTCTCGCGTGTAAACAGGTCTTAGACCAGAAATAAGTGACCTTATGCATCGAAGCGTTCATGAGGTTCACTTTAAGGATCATTCAAGTAAAGCCGGGTCCAGATGAGTGTGGACGGCACTCGAGCTCAGCCTCGAATTATACATTCAAATGCATCGTTCGAGTTGAAAACCAAGTCCTGACGGAGCAGAAAGAACATTACATCGGATTGTAAAACTTCCTGTGATTTATGGCATTCGATGTTCGCATTTCACTCATCTGGAACCGGCTTAACATTCACGTTGTTCGCCCATTTTCAGATGTCATTATTCAAATAATTCATTTCTTATATGTGTTTGAATGTGTTTATACATATTTTATTGAGTTTCTATTAACTTGTTGATAAATATAGCTATTTGCATGAGTTGACAAATAAGTTTAGTGGATGAAATTAATTTTTCCAGAATTTCTTTAATATGTATTTGACTATATTTAAGTATTTATTCGATTTCTGTTAGATTGCAAATAAATATACAAATACATGCGAACTTATTTAGATAGTCGATCAAAGAACACTTTGGGAGGATTTCGAATTCTATTTTTCAGATTTCGCATATGGATTCTAAATTTGCAACTGAGATTATTGGTCCTCGGCGTAAAAAAATTTCGTGAATACTCAATTCCTACTGAGCAGATATCTTTCATTTTCAACATGCCGTCATCAGCAATGTTCAGTTAAAAAATTATTTCGAATCAGTACGTATTCAGAGACATGGTGTCCTAAACATCGAGGAAAGGTAGTGATTTTTCAGGAATTTCCAAAATACGACAAATTTTTCGATATTCTGAGTAGTCTTGACCTGTACAAATACTGTTTAAGGTTCACTGGACACCCTGTAGATTAGAAGAATCCAGCGTAGAAGCGGTGAACTAACAAATCCATCATTTTAAATATCTAATTCATTTTTTGGGGAATACTTCAATTGATCAATCAGACCTCAGCGCCAACATCGTTTACAGAGAGAAATAGAACAATCTTTAATAATTCTAGTACCACGATTTGGGTCCAGAAGTTTAGTGTTTAATAGTAGGAAAGTGTGGACACCTGATATATTTTCCTTGGTAGCTTGTGACATGACTTCCTGTCGCGATTTGCCGTTTAGAGTTTGATGTTTGAAGAGGTTTGAGAATCCTTCCCTTCAATACTTATCAATAGTCTTAATCAGATGATATCACTGTTAAAAATTTACACAATTGAAATGGAAGGATTTCTGTTGGATGTATGTAATAAGTTGGAGAGAAAATGAAGATGTATTTAAGAGCTAAAATAATGGTCAATGCTGTTAAATTGCAGTTACAGCAATATCTTTGATATTTTACGTATGAGCATTTCAATAATATACAATTCGGTATATTATCAATGATCATTTAGAGGATTAATGCACCAGAATGGGCTACCGAGAAGGCTCATGGAAAGACAGAATTTTATATACAACTTCCAACTTCCGGAAACCTTGTACAAGTGTGCTTCTATTGGGAATGACTTCCCGATGAAGTTTTTATTGACTGAAGCTTGCCTTTTTCCGAAAAACTGATAATTTATACCAGCAAATCGCAAAAATAACAGAATTTCAACATGAATAGAGTGACGCCTGAACAACGCTTCCAAATTGTGCAAATTTAATTTGAAAAAAATGCGGTTTTGCTCGAAATCCGTATCGCGCTCTACGTCAATTTTACGGTCAACATAATCGTCCATCAGAGCAATTAATTCGACTAACTATGTACCGTTTTCGCCCCACGTGTACTCTAACTGATAATACGCAGACGTCGTACAGGAGGAACAGAAGAAGCCATTGCTGCTCTAGAGCGTAGCGTCCAGAATCAGTCTAGCCGCCATCTTGCAAAGGAATTGGATAAATGTTGGAAAAAGTGATTGAAAATTGGACCTCCAGATTTTATTACGTCCGAGCTAGCCGTGGCGGTCATATGCCAGAAATTATATTTAAATTATAATGCCAAAAGATTATCTTTTGGATGAAGTCAATTTCATGTCCATTTTTAAAATTAATCCTTGTTTTATTCCATTTTAAAGTTCTACACCTCTAAAAAAACACTCCTTAGAAGTTGAAACTTAAGTTGATCTCAGCTAGTGTTTTTACAAATGTAAATAGAAAGGCAATCGAATCTATTTATTTTTTTTTAAATTGGACAAAATGAAATTTTGAATGGATATTTCTGCGTAATCATCAGCTGGAATTTGCTGATTTACTGAGAATCTATATTTTCGGCCCAATGATTCCGTAGATATATATCCATTCGAAATTTTAAGTCGGTTTTTTAAAACCTCACTCGTTTATTTCCACTTCAGATCTAGAAGTTACTGGCGTATCCAGAAGTGGCCGCGTCAGGAAGAAATCTTCGAAACTAATGGATTTTGAATCGCCTGATGAAATTGAGAGGACATACAATAAAAAGACGTCAATTTCTGCTAGAAAATCAGATTACCTGGATTCACAAATGGGAAGAAAGGTCCATAAATTAGAACAGGTAATTGAGCCCTCGAATTGAAGAAGTGAAAATACAAAAATGCTTTCAGCAGTCTAGAGATGATTATGATATGGATGAAAGTGGAGATAGTGGAAGTGAATACGAACAGCCTCCCATGCATACTGAGTCTAGCATGGAATCGATCGATTCTGATAGTGAAGTGGAAGATGGCTCTGGTGGATTCAGGAGACTAGATCCAGATGCTTCTAAAAAACGACTAGTAATCAAGGATGGAAGGATATTCAAGAGCGACAAAACCAAAGGTAATTCAGAAATTAAGTTTATGCTTTTCATGTACCAAGCAAGTAAATTTTTCACCGCCCTCAGCCTTTCACTCTTCATTTGTATCCCCTTATTTATTATTATTTGTTCAACTGATTGGAATATAATAATTTTACATAATTTTTTCATGTTCATAAACAATCGATGGAGCTATAGAAATATCAAATTTCAATAACGAGAAAAGGTCTTTGAATCTCAAATTCGAATTGGTGCAGAATGGTACAACTGGCTCGTGGAATCGAGCCAAAAATTTAAAGAGAAATACAAGGAATTGTCTGGCCTATGTATGAAGAAAACAAACCCAGATGTATAAAACACATAGTTTAGACATTCTTTGACTTATGTTGGTCCTAACACTGAGTGAGTTATATCAAAATAGAGCGTTAGGGCGGCCGCGCACAGGTGAATTTTTATCGCCGTAGCGTTTTGTCGCCGTCACCGGGTCTTAATACAAGTATTGACCTGCGCGCAATAAGCTATGTGATCGGCCCAGATCGGCCTTGGTGACACATCGGAGCCTGTCACCGAAGTATCTTCGAAAATTTCTGCTGACAGTTTATATGTTGACGTAAAAAATGTTGATTTAGAAAATCAATCAACAGTCAACAGCATGATGTAAATAACATGGTGAGCTCATGTGCATTGGCAAGTAACGGCAGCAATAGAAATATTCGAAGCACAGAATATAATGTGCTTTAAATCTTCCTGTTGCTGACGTCACTTTCGAATGAATGAGCACACCTGGTTATTTACATTATGATTAACAGAAATCGTTTGAGAAGATTTATGCGACTTTTTCTTTCCAAATGTGGAGTTCTACTATTTCAGAGAAGAAAAAATTCAGAAATATCAATGAAAACGATACAATTTTGATGAAGTGTGTACTGATAATGAATTGGAAAATTGTTTTTTTTTTAATTTGAATTATTCTCCAAATGAATACCCTCTGAGGAGTCCTTAATTTACGCGCGTGAAAGCACCGATGGATTCTCAGCGATGGCTTCGCCGACAGGCGACGTATGGCAACATAGCGTTCGAGCTACTTGCTATTGGAAGGGGTGAAAATATACCTGAAATACGTTTTCTGAGTGTTGTTATCATTCACTTTATCGTTTTTGACATTTCGATTGTACGTCGTCCCGAGAGCGATGGCGGCGGACTTGATATCAAAGAAAGTGGGAAAAATTCAAATACATGTGAAATACTTTCTGGGTGTATGCCCACTTCGACAGATAATATTAATGTTTTATTAACATTCACTCCATCATTTCCGATACACCAAACTGATTTTACATTGTTCCGAGAGCGATGGCGGCGGACTACATAATGATGAGATGAGGAAAAATTCAAATACAAGTAAAATACTTTCTGGGTGATGGCCCAGGTCGACATATAATGTTTATGCTTCCTTATCATTCACTTCATCAATTCCGAAACACCAAACTGATTGTACTTTGTTCCGAGAGCGAAAGCGGCGGACAACATATTGATAACAGTGGGGAACATTCAAATTCACGTGAAATACTTTCTGGGTGATGGCCCATGTCGACATATAATATTTATACTTTGATATCATTCAATTTTTCATTTCCGATACACCAAACTGATTTTATGTCGTTACGAGAGCGATGGCGGCGGACAACTTATTGATAACAGTGTTGCCCTCGCGCAACACTATCACTTGCTCTCACCTAGGCACTCTTTTGGGCCTGACCACTTAGGATGATCTCTCCAATCTCCACCTTTATCATCCATTTCTCCTTATCGGAGACGACGCCCTTCAGCCGCTGATTCTGTTCATACATTTGAGTATGAACGACGCTGCGCTCTTGCTGACTTTGTTTTGATCAGCCAGCACGAATTCCCTAAGGTCAGACCATAGACATATTAAACCCTCTGCACACGGCGTACGAATTCGTTTCCAAAGAGTCAAATGGGGATAAGGAAGCAAGTGAGAGGTCCGATGGAGAGATGCAACTGGATCGGGCAGACCATAGACAAGATACACGATACAAATATTCGCATGGAGAGTGAGATGAAGAATGATCTCACTTGCACAATATGACGCCGATCTATAGATAAAATCGAGCATTTACTCAGGGAATCTCCGGGAAAATGACTTCTTGGTATATTAGATTACATTGAAGTTTTGAAAAATTGGTGATGAATGTGAACATAACTCCGATATGAATATTCGAAATGATTAATCAATAACAATATTTGATAAATGACTCTTTTTCTTTCAAATTCTCTTGGGCCAGTTTCAGGAAGGTATTCTTAGCTCCAAATGATTTTTTCCCAAGCAGCGTACAGTACAAGTATATACGGTGTTTTGAACAGCTCGCGAGCCATTCAACACCGTCCAAACTTGTGAGGAAGCGGAATCAAGTTGCCTCGAAAGTCGCTCAGCTCGCGTGTCTGTACGCAGCTTTTGAATTTTGTGCATTAAATGGTCTCAAAGGATTAGAATGCACTAAATAGTGAAGAACTGTGCGAAATTCATTTCTGCGATCGGATTCATGACAATTATACATTCATTTTATTTTTAACGCTCTTTCCAAGTTATTGTATTTTACTTTCATTTTATATCTCCTCGTATAATTAATGGCCCAACACGAATTCACCATTATTCTTTACCAGTTAACCCGGTTTAAAATGAAGGAATCAAATTCTAATCAAAAAGCTTACGAAGACTCAAAAACAAACGGAAATTATATCTTCTATACAGTCTTTATATTCTAATTCAGAATGGAATAGCACAAAATCTGGTTTGAAATACTTCCGAAAACACAAATTTGACTTTCGAAAAAAAATATATTTCAAACATAGACTTATAATTATAATCTATGGCTTCAGAATGATCTGTCTTATATCTGCCGTAATTTATTGGTTGCCCCCCCCCCCTAGTTCCAACCTTGTCAGTCCGCTTCCTCTCTCACTAAGCCATATCTTTCTTAGCCTCTCATTCAAGCTCAGAGTCAAGCTGCGGCTTCTCCCCCTTGAACTACTACCACTACCCGCGAAGCCACTAGTGCTCCCTTCCAAACTCTTTTCCAATTCTTTGGTGATTTTACGAACTCGTTCTTTTTTGGGTGCCATCTTCTTATAGAAGGTTGGCTACAATTTCGACAATCGTTCTCAATGTGCCATCCTTATCAATGCTTCGTAACTTAGGCCCGTCCGATCTCTCAAATTCTTCAGTCATGAATAGTGTATTCTGCCAGGACCCCTTTTACCCTCAATATTGCCCTTCATTATCAGTCTCAGCAACCCATATTTCCTGCCCTTATAAACATGTCCCAAGTAGCTCGTCTTCCGCCTTTTGACAACCACCAACATCTCCCCATCCACATTAATTTTTTTCAGAACAATTTCATTCGATACGTGTTCCGTCCACGATATCTTCAGCATTCTGCGCATCACCCACATCTCGAAGGCTTCCAGGCGTCTTATAGAGCGTACTTCTTATGGCCAGGACTCAACACCATATAAAAGAATTGAGCATACGTTTTCACGAACCTGTATCTGAAAACTAAGGACGAGGTTGCATTCGCCAACAAATTTCTCATTTTAAAGAATGCGCTTCTTGCGTTTTTGATGCGACAACGTATTTCTACTTCCGGATTCAAATCCTTTGTTATCCAGCAACCAAGATATATTAACTTTTTGACCTCTTCAATTCTTCTATTGTATATAGTTATGCTGGTGTCCACAATATCCATTTTCTTGGATATAATCGTGGTCTCTGTTTTCTCCGTATTTATTTTTAGACCAAATGTATCTCCCTCCTTTGTTATTGAATCTATCAGCCTCTGAAATCCTTTACTGTTTGCTAATATTACGGTGTCGTCCGCATATCGAATGTTATTGACGAATTTTCCGTTTACTTTAATGCCTTCTTGGATGTTTTCTAATGATTTCTGGAATATTTTTTGAATACAAATTGAAAAAAGTTGGAGAGAGAATGCATCCATGTTTTACCCCTATTCTTATGGGAACCTGGGTGGACAATATATCTCCTATCCTTACTGCTGCTGTTCGGTCCCAATATAGATTTTCAATTTGATTAATGTCGCTCTTATCTAAAACTTGCTCTTCAAGTAGTTTGATAAGCTCTGAATGCCTTACTCGGTCGAAAGCTTCCTCGTAGTCGATAAAGCATAGGTGAACATCCTGTGATTGATCTCTGCACTGCCCTCTAACGAACATCCATACTAGAGTTGAGCGTAAACAAACGTCGCCCAATGGCAGTGACCTCATACCATGGGGAAGGCTAAATGTCCCACGGAGAGCTCCCGGTCTCCGTAGTGAGAAGGTCTCGGGCACCAGCTTCTCTTGGTCATGCATCCCATCGGCGACCTATCTTACCTAATGATTAGGAATTTTTATCGAGGTTGACTCCTCTTCGAGCGTTACAATTTAGCAAAGCTCCCCATCCACCCTAAGACCTAAATAAACAGCCCCTGAGGGGTATTCCTACTGTTGACTTTGTCGAGATAAACGAGTGGTTTTTCCCGGGCTTGTGTTTGGGTTATCTCATCACCGATCACGGAAGTATGAACGAGTTCCTGTATAAAAGGAGCCTCAGTGAGAGCGACAAATGTGTTTGTGGCACAACCGAGTCGTGGAAACACATCCTGCTTGACTGTGGTGATCACGATAATGAAAGGGAAGTATATCTGGGAAGTATGCTAGGAGGATCTGGTTATCAGGGGACAATGTTTGTTGGCTAATTGGTACGAGCGATCGTTATGAGCGGATGGGTTGCTTCTCTCGAGAGGTCTTCAGGAAGAGGATCTCAATTATAGACTCGTTGAGGGATTCGTCCCTCGGGAATTGACGGTAGTTCGAGGGAGGCTTAGTTACGTAGGCTCTTTTGAGGTGTCGGTCTCGCCTCGCGAATCTGAGGTTAGAAGGCTTTTGATTCACTTAAAACTGAGGGAGACGAGTCGTGATGTACGGAGGCAGTTTGTGGCTGAAGAATGAGTTCACCTGGTTTTAAAGAGTGGTTTGCGGGTCCTACCTACTAGGTGTTCAAAAATATATTCCACGCGACTGTTGACGGGCTTGGTAAACCTGCACAGGTAACCCTGACCTGCTAGAGCAAGGCGTGGATTCTCAAGATCCTAAATTTCTAGGGAATACATTCCCGGAGCATATCTGACCAATGGCATTATGATTGGTACTACGAGAGGGCTTGCCCGCAGGTGCGCATCTCTGGGTTCGCCTGGAGGGGAGTGCCCTATTGGGATAGGTGTGAGTTGCGTCTTCAACTCAGGTACTCACCTGCATAGCTAGTGAGATCTGAAACCATGCTGGTAGCAGAGCATCCCAATCCCGCGCTCATGCAGGCTGTGGCCATAAACCTTTGGGTAGGCTATGTTAAACAAATCTCCCCTTGTTTTGTCTTGACAAATTGCGCATATTTTTGTAGTCAATACTCATATTCAGGAAAGTTTAATTCCTTTCAGAAAATCGTGTCAGAATAAAATAGGTAGAATTTAAATCTAAATTCCATCGCCATTCCTCGAAAAAATATTTAAATTCTTGAAAACTTTCACCAGCAATGTCCAGGAAAAAATTTTAATCAGTTTCTGTTCACAGACGTGGCATCCAAAGAATCGAATGAAGGAAGGAATTTCCAAAATGCCCATTTCCTCGAAAAGGATGAAAATTTTACCTAAACGTTATTCGTTATTCTCAGTGGTCGTGACTACCAATTCAAATATTATTTAAGATTTACCGGACTTTCAGTAAACAGCTTGACGGAATAGCCGTAGGAGTTAATTCAAACGCGTAACAGACACAACTGACCAACAAATGCGGCAACAGGGCTGATCTTCTCAAAGTGTAACAATAACAAGTCAAATGGGACACTGTAGTTTCAATGTAAAATCAACCTTAAACAATATGAGGGAAGATGGCGCCACAAGGCTCTACTGAAGATTGTAACAATGTTTAGTTGGAACGATTTTCATATGATCTTTTCGAATTTGTTGAACTGTGCCACCTCGTATGTCTGACGCTTGCGCCACCATATTAAAAAAATTGCATCATTTTGTAAGGTTTTATGGGTTTCCACTTCTAATATCTGAACTATAACTATTAAAAATTAAATAAAAATTGTTTTTTTTATGGAAAACGACCTCGCGAATAGCAGGATTGAACCATTTGTCAAGGGCCCTTTCTTGGAAATTAGCTTGCCTCAGGAACAATACCGGAACAGACAGTTCAATCCTGCAATTCGCAAGGACGTTCTCCATGGAAAAACAATTTCCATTTAAATTTTACATTAGGCAACCTGTTTTCTGTGAAACTGCCCATGACAAATAGTTCAATCCGCAAGAGTATTTCCCATGAAAAATCAATCTTATTTAATTTCAGATAGTCCTTTTTCAGATATAACCCTCCCGAAATAAGCTTTAATCGATACTTGAAAAAATGGCCTCTGAAATCAATCTTTACTTTCTTTTTCCTCACCTTGTTTACCGTACAAACATTCATATAACAAATGGAACCAGAGAATTTTTTCTACAATTCATATCCTCGAGAGTTTTTCCTCAAATCAATGTTTTTCGCTTAAAAGTACTGAAAAGTATACTTTATAATAAAATAATAATAAAATTTATTCTGTTAATCAACTTACAGTTATTCTCACAGAAATATTTACAAATTATAAATGAATGAAATAGAGTGTCTTATCTTCATTAATTTTGGGTTTATTGCAACACAACCATTTATAGAAAGTGAGCAGAGCGATATTCTCAATTTTTTCGACTTCCTTCAGATCTTTGTGGTAAAAAATTAAAACTGTATCATCTACAAACAAATAGGGATTCATCTTTGATAAACTTTCAACATAGCCCAGGTATAATAGAGGTCAAAGGACTGATCCTTGAGGTAAATCGGTTTTGACTTTTCTTTTTTCACTTTTTTTTCCCCATCGGTTGCAACATATTGGGATCTGTCTAGTAGATATGATTCCATTAGTTTCAACGCCGGTCCTTGTATTCCAAGATGCTCCAACTTTCCGGTTAGCTTGAAATGATCTATTGTATCAAATGCTTTCTTAAGATCTATGAATATTGTAACAAAATAATATCCATCGTCGATTTTTTTAAATTATATTTTCTACCAGGTCAGCCACAGGTCCCAGAGTTGAACTATTTGCTTGAAAACCCTACTGATCTGGAGACAAACAGAAAAATCGAATCAATCTTCTTTTAATCATTTTTTCTATAATCTTGGACATTTTAGAATTCAATGCAATTGGCCCATTGTTCTCCACTTTTTCTTTACTTCCTTACTTGAAAACCGGTATAATTTTAGAAACTTTGCATGTCTTAGGAAAAACGCCAGTTCTAAGAGCAGAGTTAATAGTGTCTTATAGTGTTTTCTCCACAATGCTGTAGAATGATGAGATATCTTTGGCCATCAAGTCGTCATCTACACTAGCAGATGAAGAACTGAGAGAATCCACCACATTTTTCAATTCTTCTTCAGTACATTTTTGTAAATATATGGATCTGTCACTTATTATTTCTTCAAAATTATCAGAAGAAACTTTGAGTTTGGCATGCAACATTGAAGGATTCTCAGTTAAATATTCATTTAGTTGTTCAGAAATGTCTTCATCTTGAGTTATAATTATATTATCTTTTTTAATTTTATTAATTCTATAATTTTGCTTTTTATTTTCTACATTTAGTGTTCGATTGATAATGGACCTGTTTACTATTAGTACCGATTCTATTTATTTTATTTCTTAGGTAATCTTTCTTGCTTCTTTTTATCGAGTTGTAAATTTTTCTGTTGACAGCATTAAAATCATCCCTATATTATTTGTTCACAAGTGGATATTCCTTCATTTTCCGATAGACTTTGTCTCTGTTTTGGTTTATTATTTTTTTATTTGTTTTCGAATTTTCTTGTTGAACCAAAAATTGAAATTTAACACGCGTCTTGACAAAAAAAACTAATTTCCACACCACCTTGAGATAGATTTATATGCCCATTTTTCAGATGTGGTGCCCCAGTAGATCAAATACACTTATAACGTACCATTCTCACATTTAGCGTAATACCCTCCTCTTTGTGGTTCTTGACGGACCAGGTGCCAGTTCGTTGTCTTCAATATTGATAGAGTCCCACGCTTCTTTCTCGTCATTAGCGATACGGTTATCTATCGCTGTTATCTTCGTTTCGAATCCCATCATATGTTGGCTCAAAAACAGTCCCTTTTTCTTTCTCTATTCCGCTATCGTGTAATTGAACTTGAGAAATTATCGCGAGCCGCACTGTAATCCGTGCATAAACGGAACATTCCAAACTAGCTTTTCTGCATCCAAAGGCTTTAATTCTAACACCTTTCTTACGCGCTGCTTCTGGTTTCGTCACAATGTCCGTAATTTTCGAATTTTGAGCTGAAATTGGTCTCAAACGACTAGGTTAGACTCACTTATCAAGAATCCGTGGTCAAATTTGATTATTTCTGAATATCTCGGTTATGTTCGTGGGCAAAATCAGCTAACAGTTTCGGAGTCATGCCTATATGAAATTTTGAGGTTAAATCCTCGACATCTCATGAAGTACAGATGTGATCGGATTGAAACTTCGTTATTAGTTCTTGAATACCAACGCGCAACTAGATGCAAAATTTCGTATGGAACGAGTTGTAAAAAAAGTGTTGATCAGATTTCAACTTAATTTGGCATAGACTTTGAAATCAGTACTCAATAACGGAGTTTAAATTCGATCAAATCGGAACTTCGTAATTATTTGGAGAATGCCGATGCAAATCTTACTGAAAAATTTCGTATGGGCTTGGGAATTAGAAAATATCAAAAAATTCTTTTAAATTTTTGTGAAGAATTTTTTTGTCTCGGAAAAGTTGAACGGATTTTAACGAAATTCGGCACAGTCTTAAGAATCAGTATTCAACAACAATGTGTGATTCCAAGATAGCGACTACTTCGGTTGTTTCTTATGGGCTCTACAATAGAAACGGAATTCAGAATCCCTTATTGTGAAGTTTGCAAGAAATATGTTCATGCTAAGTGTGCTAATCTAAGTTAGAGGGATATTACAATCATGCAAACGCAATAAATCGTATATTTGCAAACAATGCAAAAGTGAAAACTTGCCCAATTGTGATGATCAAAATATGCGAGTAAACACAAGGGAACATAGCTACGAGTAACTCAGATAGTTCGTATGATACATTGCACCTACTCATCACAGAAATAAAGACATTTTGGAATTGAGTGTAAAAGGGATAATAAATATTTGGAGGCGGAACTCCAAAATGAAGAAGTTCGTCAATGAAGTGGAGAGCGAAAGAAAAAGGGACAACCTGGTGTTAATTTATTTTTTTCAATTATTCAAGGAATAAAACGAATTACACAAAAAATATGGAATTACATGAAGAGTACAAACAATATTGTACTAAATCAAACATTCGTTTCGTTTACATTTCTCACTATGGCAGAATACGATGAATTGAAAAAAATCGATTCCTGGCCGGAACGCAACATTGGCTTCTCTCGAAATTCTGGGCACAGGAGATGCTCTAGAATAATTAAACAGGTAATTTGCAACTTTTCGGAAGGCTCTCTAGTGTTTCTTGGCGGGACACGAAAACCAAACAGTGAGAGAAGCACCGTTTGCTCCCCTCCCTCCAAAGAATCCATAGCATATTGGGTGAATAGAAAAATATTAGATCCAACGCTCTGCTTGTCGCCAATAAAACCATGCTACTGTTCAGATAGTTCAGAAGATATACCACTTTGTATCTGTTTCAATATCAAAGACACGATGTAGGTATGGTACTAATGATACTGATAGGCCTGTAATTGTTTATGTTCGTTTTGTCACTAAACTTGTACAAAGGTTTCACAATATTGCATTTCCAACTCGACGAAAAAATACCTAAAGTTGAAGACTCGTTGAAAAATATCTGAAGTGAGAGAGCAAGGGAGGACGAAAAGCTACTAAGAAATAATGCAGAAATCATGTCCGGTCAAGGATCCTTATTTGCATCAAGGGGCTCCAGTACGCTTGAAACCTCAGCAACAGAGAAAGATAAAATACTGTCGCATGAGAGATCTAATTTTAAATTATCATATGGGGAATCGGAACTTATAATATAGGTCGATGTGAAATGCTCATCGAAAAGTTTAGCGATAATATATATGAGTCTGCTCCACAACCGTCAAAGTGCATAGTAGTCGGCAAGTCATTATTACTTTCAGAATTGGTGAAATTCCAGAATGATTTTATGTTGTCCTTTAATGAACTCTTATTACCGGCGATATATACCCCATAACAAGTGGCCGCCAAATCGACACATTCTGATAGAATTCTACTGAATGCGAGGTAATAATCTCAGGGTTTGAATCTTTCATATTCTCGATGTATACTTTTTTTTTGAGGTGAGACTTTTCATATCCACAGTGGACGAAGGAGGAAAGGTTGCCCTCTCAATGCGATTCCTGGGCACGAATTAATCTATGGCTACCATAACTACTTCGTAAGATTTATCGGCAAGGTCATCCACCCGACGATACTCAGACAAAATTTCGCTCCTGTCCTAGTCCAAGAAATATCTTTTAAGTGCATCATAATTGGCTCTTTTGAATTTGTAATGAGTAGTATCGACATCAGAATATCTCGAAATGTGCGCACAAAGTGCAGACTGACAAACGTCTAATCTGGAGAGAACATCCACAACGGCTTTCAGCACAAGATCAGCGTCACCAGTAAGGACGAGGTCCAACATACCACCATGTACATTTTCATTGAAGTTACCTGGTGCAGGCAGTTAACAGTGAGAGCGTCTCCAATAATACGAGCCAACTGATCAGGACCGATAGCCATGCGGATATCATGCCACTCGGCATTAACCAAATTATAATCACCAGCTATAAACACCCCATCAGGGCTTATGTTATTCGAAACATTTTTTTGTGAGCATAGTGACTTTCATAAATCTGAAATATATTCGAAGAACAAAAACCTGGGGTTATATAAACAGTTCCAAACACAATAACTGATAACCAACACCCAACTGAAAGAAACAAGTCCTCAACATCAGCATTCAAAGAAGGTAACAAAGCTGAACTGAAAATCTGTTTAACCGCAATTAAACCCCCACCGCCACCTTCCTTGGAACTCGAACAACTAGACATACATTATAGATCATTATTTTGGAAAAATTCATGTTTCGTGATTGCTGTGATAAACTTCCTTATTATTATTATGTAATGGTCAAAATAATCGTATCTGGTATCGAAGTGTGGCTTTAAAAGTGAACGTTAATGACGTTCATAATATATTTTTCGAAAATTCAACTAATTACGTGAGATATTGAACTTTGTCTAAATTAAACATCGATTGAAATTACCATTCGGAGTGATAATCTCTTATCGGAGGAGAGCCAGATGGCGTACTTGGTTAAAACATTGCAAACACGCGTGTGACAAGCGTCCGTTAAAGTAGAACTGCAAGCCATTGGCGCATCGCAGCGCAGGATAGTTTTCGCAAATTGAAATCTGATTAAATCCAAGTTTCTTCAAAACTCGTGGTGTTTTCACATACCATTGGTTTTCGATAGACATTAATAAACAGGGAGACAACAATACTTTCCTAAAAACTTTAGTCCTTGGTGAACATTGTGGTGGGCGTAGGATGACGTAGCAGGAATGTTATAAGTGTATTAAGTCCTGTGTGATAAGGGCGGAAAAAGGAACATTATTTGGATTTCTATGCGATTTCTGTAAAAAAATAATACACAGCGATTGTACTGGTGCATTAGCAGGAGAGATTCGGATTTTTCCGAGTGTATCGAGAACAACACTTTTTCTTTCCCTAGCAGCAAGGATACGATTAGAGAGCTCCGTGGTGTACATTAGAAAATTAATAAAACACTACAACAAACCGAAAAACCAGCTGATAGCCTGGAAAAACTGAAGGAAGAAGTAGACTGCCTTAAAGGGTCTTTGGAATGGATGAGAAAAAAAAATGAAGCATTGAAAGGTGAGCTATCAAACATGAAGAGAGAAATAAAACAGAACTAGAAAATTACTGCGGGGCAGAGTTGTGCTGAGGAACTAAGGAAGCTTGATAAAAAAGTGGAAATCATGAAGGCCCCGGTCGACAAAGGGCCAGAATCAGAAGTTGAAGAAACCTTGTTCGAAATGAGGAAGAGAGACTTGCTCGTAACATAACTTTTTTTGCATGAATGAATCAGAAAAAGATGATGGGGTGAAGGATGACAAAAACGTGATTACTTTTCTGTTCCAGAAAATAAATGTGAGTTTGCCTGAGGAGGCTAAAATCTTCAGACTAGGAAGGAAAATGCTTGACAAGAAAAGAACTATAAAATTAGTCTTCTTAGCAGAGAAGATTCAATGAAGGCGCTGAAAAGCAAGAGAAAATTAGACGAAAATGTGCAGGATGTCTACGTTAAATCTGACCAGATAGAAAACCAACGGAATTACTCAAAACAGGTACTGACTGATTTGGAAAACCAGAGGGGAGAAGGAAAACTAAATTTAATAATCAAATATATGAATGGAACCCCTAAAGTTGTTGAAAAATTAGCAAAAAACTGAGCACAGCAATGGTGGTTGAGATCACATTTTGGTATTCAAATAAGAGTTCTGTGTGAAGTAAAGTTGATGAATGGAGAGCGAGAGTGACATCTTTTTGTCTTGAACACTTCTTCGGAACCTGGTAGTGTTGGATGCGCATTCGCAGCCCCCCTCAGTATTATATTCCGTGGATCGTTATCTTCATCTTCTCTTCTTTCCGATTGGCTTTTCGCTTGTGTGACCCCTATATTTGAAAATAGAGGCAAGCTTTCACCTTGTAACTACCGTCTCTTCTTTCCAAAATCGCTTCCAAGATTTTGGAAAGAATAATTCGTGGACAAATTCTGAAGTTTTCCCGCAAACACAAGGTGATACCAGAACAACTAAACGGATTTGTTCCGGGGCGTTCAACTGTCACAAACCTTTTCCCCTGCTTGTTTGACTGGACTAAGGCATGGGACACCGGCCAGCCGGTCTTGATTTTTCTAGAGCGTTTGACAGGGTTCTACACGGCCGACTTCTAACTAAGCTCGAACACCTGGGAGTCAGAGGAAGACCATTGGACTGATGCTTTTCTATCAAACCACTCGTTTCGCGTCTGTGTCGGAGGCGAGCTCTCTACAAGGTCTTGGCAGGTACTTTCTGGTGTACCCCAGGGACCCGTCTTGGGTCCACTTAGGTTTCTCTTATATATTTCTGATTTGCCACTCCACCTAAGATCGACTCTAGCTCTTTTCGCTGATGACTTTAAAATGTACAATTCTCTAATTACCAACTATGCAACACTTCAAGAAGACCTGGACATCTTGAACAGCTGGTGTTACATCTGAATGCTCCATTCTGCACATCGGAAGAAATAACCCTCGTCGTCCATATAACATGGTCAGGTTCTGGTACCCGTTTTCCAACTATCCGACCTTGGCACCATTGTCTCGGACGACCTCAGCTGGCGTAGCCATATTGAGCACATCTCTTCTAAGGCCAAACAACTGACAGGACATTTGGTACCATTTTCCAGACCCACCAAGGCCCACCCTCGAATACGGTGGTCCGGTTTGGTGGTGTACAACAAGAGGCGAGTCAGACCTACCCGAGACCAAATACGCAAATATGGTCCACTCGTATTGGCTGTGGACCTATTCGACCCTCATACCAGCAGCGACTCAGATCCATGGGTTTGACACCTTTCGAGGAGAGGAGAGCTCACGGGAATTTAATATTCTCATACCGAGCCATATGCGGTTTTCTGGGTGGCAGAGTCAGAGACAGTTTCACTCTGAACAGAAACCATCTCAGAGGCTACGATTGCAAACTTAAACGCGAAAGCTTCAGAACATCTCAGCGTCAGAATTTCCTTCCTAACAGAGTTTCCGGTGCCTGGAACAGTCTTCCAAACTTGTGCATGCCCCTTCAGTGAACACATTTAAAAACAGATGAGACGGATGAAGGTCGGAGCGGCAAGAAAGACACTTATCTACAGTCTGGATATCTATTAATTGTTAACTGCGATAAACTTTTTCCTCTTTTTTCTAGAATACTCAACAATTTTTTTCTTTTTTCAAATTTTTCATGAATGTGAATGGAGAAATGTCTGATCTAGTCAGCAGCGGAGTTATGCAGGGCTCAGTGGCGGGACCTCTGCTCTCTAAAGCATATCTCTTTGATCTTGTGGATCATATTGAAACACAAATGGAAAATTTGGCTGATGGCAGCAAAATATATGCAACGCCCTGTCTCTGTGCAGATCAGCTTAAAAGAAATCTTCATAGGGTTGAGGAATGCTCCAAATTATTGGGGATGAAATTGAATGAATCTTAATGCACAGAATTAAGAATTGGTCCAAACAACCAAAATGAAGAGTGCTTATTGAATTCTACAGTATTATCAGTGGCGAATGAGCAAAATGACGTGGGCATTACTGTGACTGCAGATTTAAAATGGGAAATCCATATTTTGAAAATTGCTAAAAAGCCCAACTCTTTTGTCCATCTTGTAAAGCAGGCATTCGAAGACCATTCATTAGAAACGATCGCAAAATTGTATAAATACTATATTAGGCCAAAAATAGAGTATGCTCACACAGTATAGAACCCATATTAAGTCAAAGATATCGAGATCTTGAAGAGAATTCAGGGGAGAGTTACCAAGATACCCACTGAACTGCGAGATCTACCATACCCAGAAAGAAAGAAAAGACTACAGTTGACAACACTAAGGGAACGGGGACATAGAGGAGATCTTAAAGAGGCTTACAAGATAATGGGTGGACACTATCAATGCGAAATTAAAAACATATTTCATTTTAACCAAAACACGCAGCTTCGAGGCAACTCTTTGAAAATAGACAGGGAATGAGCTGCTAAACTCCAAAGAAAGAACTTCCTAACCAATCGTGTGTTATATTCATGGAATGCACTCGCAGATGAAACAGTGACTGCAGCAAACGTTAATGTATTCAAAAATCGGTTGGATGAAGAACTAAAGCGGAGTGCAGCAAAAATGATCCATCATAGCGCATAATGAATGTTCAGCGTAATCAATAACACATACTAGGAAACAATAGCCCCATCGGTTTACCGCTTGCTATTTGAAAATAGACAGGGAATGAGCTGCTAAACTCCAAAGAAAGAACTTCTTGACCAATCGTGTGTTATATTCATGGAATGCACTCGCAGATGAAACAGTGACTGCAGCAAACGTTAATGTATTCAAAAATCGGTTGGATGAAGAACTAAAGCGGAGTGCAGCAAAAATGATCCATCATAGCGCATAATGAATGTTCAGCGTAATCAATAACACTTACTAGGAAACAATAGCCCCATCGGTTTACCGCTTGCTATTGGTCAATTACAGAATTACATATCATTTCTGAATACGCTGTAATTATACAATTGCAATTCGGCATCGCCAATCGAGGTGACAAGCCATGTTTCAGTGAGCAAAATTACATCATAATGTGCAATATTAACACTTTTAACTAAGTACTCATATTCAGATAATCCCTTGCCGTCAGTTTTTTCATGATGCAACTATTCTAGGAAAGCCGTCAACAAATCTTATGGTTAAGTTAGATGCCCCATTTAGCCTTCCTCGATCCCATTCTTCTCATGTACTCACGCTGTCACGAGTGCATTCTGCTGCGAATCTCGAAGATGGGTGCTCAGTTTTTTGTTTCTTCTTCAGTACTGTTAAATCCCCCTCGAATATAGCAAATTCTTTTATGAGCTCATGTATATTTTTGCATATTCGAATTCTGCGTTGAGTTTTCGTCAAAAAGAAATAAATTGAAGAATAAAAATTTCAAACCAATTTCTTTTTTTTTCTGACGATTTTAATGCTTGATATATTCATTTTTGCCTTTATTTCAAATCATCAAAATTTATTTTCACTAGAAATTTACCATTTGGGCAGAAGTTACTCGTATTTTGTTCAGACCCATGCGAGAGGTGAGCCTTTTGCTCTAATTCTAATTATACTGGGCGAAGGTTTATGAAATTTTGCACGTATATTTTCTGATAATACAATATCTGGATAGAGAAATAATTCTTTCCAATTTGCAACAACACAACAAAATTATCGGGTACACTTTTCCACATTTCAATGGAACATTCGATTTCTTACCTCCTTTCACAAAAATATCGTTCAGCAATTACTGAATTTCTTTTTATCCAATTACTATATGATCGGATTAAGTGAAGTTAGAGCAGAAGGCTCACCCCTGGCAACAGACTGAAACAGAACACTTGTTACTTCTACCCAAATGGTGATTTCTGAGTAGAAAAATGTTTAAATGATTTGTAATAATGGTGAGAATTTATATGTCCAGAATTCCAATTTATCCGATGGTCAAAACAAATTTTTCAATAGAAAATTGTTTTCCTCATTTTGTTTTTATTTGACGAAATTGCAGTCAAAATTCAAGGTTCAATTCGAAAATGCAAAAAAGTATCAGTTCATATGAGAAAATCAATAGTTACGTCCATTTCCGATGAAACCGGAAATCCAAGACACACCTAGTTCACCTCAGCCGATGGAAAGCAATCTATAGTATCAATGTGCCAAATTTCGATCCGATATCTCGGAAAATGAAGATTTTTTCGGGGGTTAATATGATTCCTGTGACACCCGGTATAAAAATAAAATTAGTTTTGATATTGTAATGAATTTTTATTTTTTGTTGATTTTCTGTGATTTGTATCAGTACTCAAGCAATTTTATATTTACACCGGTAACAATGTAACAATTCGTTTTCTGCCTGAGGAAGGTGGAGAATAAACTACCGAAACGTCGCCTTACGATTGATGATTTTTATTTTTCTCATCTGACCGAGAATTCTTATTTCACATCTTTCTTTGTGTAATATTGTGCAATGATGCAATACAATATTCTGGGATGAAAAACTAAAAATTCATCATACAGAAAAATCGAAGCTTCTGCTTGCAACTACAACGTGAATGTATTGATAATTAATTTTAAATGCGAAAAATTGGTGACGTTACAATGTTTTAATTCTAGAAAAGCACTGATACGAGAAGTCAGGTTCAACGCGCTTGGTCAAATATGTTTTCAAAGCATTCACCTCTTCACGTATTGATACTTCCCAACTCAGATTCACTTCGTTATAAATAGATTTTTCGATATTCCTATCATATAGTCCTGACGAAATTTCACTCAAAACTGTCATTTTGACAATAACGGAAAAAATCGAAATTCCACTGCCTTGGAAGAAAATATAACTTCTGGCGATTCTGATCCTGAATAATGTTTAGTAATTACATTATTTTCGATAAATTTTTAAAAGCTTGATCTGGGGAAAGGGAGCATTATCATTCTGCTCAAATATCTTTTATTTTCGAGAATAGTGTAAACTGAATAGGTTCAATTCAAACTGTCGACCTAGAGTCTTTAAAATTTCAGAGATGGTTTGAAGCCTCAATTTTACGTCTGAGGGTTTCTCAGTTATACCCATATGAAATTTTGTTTTCTCTCTAGAAATATCATCCCTCTAAAAATATCATTCCGATCGAATTCAAACTTGATCATTGGTTGTAGAATGTAGAATCCTCAAACTTCTACAAGAGTATGTGTTGATCGTGTCATGAAAAAATAAAAAAAATGCAAAAAATTTTAAAAAAATCCATCTGTATACTATACTGCCTAAACTAGAAAAAATCTATATGTCATCTGAGACATGACGTCTATTCTGACTCAATCAATATTACAACGTCCTTTATAGGTCATATATTACTCAGATTACAGAATAATGATAAATTATCTTATCAAAGTCTTTTAGATTGAATCAGTATATTGTTTGCTGGGATTTTTCCAGCTACCTCACTTACAATTTTTGATGAAAATCATTATTCCTATTCAAAGCAACCATTTTGATTCCAGTACAGGGAGATAAATTCAAAAATACTCCTACTACCAAACTGACTTCGAAACAAATAGTGAAAAAGGTTGGAACTAGTAAAACATCGCCTACTTTTCCTTGTCATTTTGGAACAGGAGTCAATTCGTATGAAAGTATCAACGTTTCACCACCAAGTCCCCGAGGCAAAGAAAATTACTTCAAAGTTAGTGGAATCAAACCGATAGATGTAGCTGCACATCTCAAGCTTCTTGGAGAAAGTTTGACAATAATAGGAGAACGTTTGAAAGAACATGAGGTAATATGATATCTGTTAAAGGCCGGGATAATTATTATTTCAAATCTGAATTATTTTCAGGGCCAAATAGCTGTATCGGGAAGTTTATCTGTGCTCCTGGATTCATGCCTTTGTGCACTTGGTCCTCTCATATGCTTAACACAACTGATTCCTGAACTCAATGAGGACTGCTGTTCGCCTGAACAGTTGGCTACTACATTGGACAATGTTGCTTTCATCATGCCTGGATTATGATTTGTATGTTTACATTCTCGAGTTACGGAAAAATATTTAATATAAGGTGCCGTGAAATACCTCTGTAGTTTTTTCTGATTCATTCCAACACCATTTAAAATGTCAAATATACAGACTGTTCAGGAAATAGAGTGTTAACGCCCGCGTTAACTATATTTTTGTAAATCACAAAACTTTTTTTTTCTTTTGTGGACTTTCCAACCACTTCAGTAGAATTAATCATTTTCCAGTATTTCCTTCGCTAGAATACGTTTTGAATATTTCAATGAGAATAATCATGAAATAGTTCTACCCTCTCTGTGGTTTTGTTTTTTTCTTTATTTTTGATCGCTCGGTCGAGGAGCCGAGATACCGCGCCTACCGGGAAGATCGGGACACACGGGAATGAATTGGTTCGTTCTTCGAAGTCACGAAAACGAATGCTCTCGACTCTCCGCTCTTTCTTTACGAAAATCAATAAACTTTTGGTGAATCGCTCAAAGATTCAATCCTGCTGTGCCACCCTTAACCACAAAAATACAGTCCACTACCTGACCCTCAGGAACGGAATATCGTTATCCCGTGGGAAGCCTACGAAAGGAATACCAGGTAGGTGCGAAAATTCTCTCTTCTTTCGACTGGCGATCATATCTGTTCCAGTATTTCAGTGTGAAGTAAACATAGAGGTAGAAACGAAAAGGGATGAAATTAATATTCAACCGATAAATCAGATATGTTTCGATGAAACCTCTCAAAAGATCAGAGAGGGAGTTGGTTCCTCGAAAGCTTCGTTACTATTTCACTAAGCCACACTAAATCAGTGCTGTTGAGTGTTCATCCAAAAGCGAATGATGAGACGGTTTCACTGAAATCAGTATATTACCTGAATGATATCAAGTTTCAAAGTCTCATATGGGTCTTGAAACTCTGCATTCCTCAGAACATTCCGCTAAAATTTGCCACAAATCTCACACATTAAGGTTTTTATCATATGATATTTATTGCCCGTGAAAATCTACAGGGTAATACTTTTGCCTTCAGCAAGGTCCCCTTTCTCCGTCCAGAATTTTTTTGTTGTGTTACTAATGATTTATGAATGAGAAGGAGCTTCCTTTGTTTATGGCTTCATTTGGAGAGTTTCTTTAGGCTACCGCTAGAGAAAAAATTTGTCCAACGAAAATATCTAGGTTGTCATGAAATTTTAAAGAATTCCGTAGTCTCTGAAATATTTGTATGATTAGTTTTTATACTTTTCGATCTGTGGCAGTGGTTACTAAAGGTGCTTTTTCTGCGTGGGAGATTCGGAGATTTTCGGAATCGGAGATTCACCCTATTGACCGAGAGATTCTCCCCATTGGCCGACGATCATCACGTGATGGTCGTCGGCCAATAGGGTGAATCTCCGATTTCCCAAATCTCCGAATCTCCATCACGCAAAGGAAATCTAGAAGATTCGAAAAACTGGTATGATAATAATAACAAGAAATATTATACTCTTAGCAAAAAAACTCTAAAAATAATCATAAAGCTGTATCTATACTGAACAGATAGCACCAATACAGCGTGAGTCTCTAACTTGTAATAAATTCAGTGAATCAAGACAGTTTTTCGATAGAAATATGCTCGGACAGGTCCAGTAGTATATTGAATTGATATTTTTATGATGTGAGAACATTTTTTACAGTGTATCCCAAGTTTGACATACGACGTCATCGAATTTTTTTTAAAGCAATCCTACTTTTCACGCGCTTCTTCTGGGAAACAGTTATCTTTTTGTCCCAATGTCTGTAATTTCCGAATTTTGCGCCGAAAATATTCTTAAATGACTAGTTTTGACTCACTAATGAAGAAACCGTGGTCAACTTTGATTCGTCCTTCCAGTCGTAAGTGCTCTAACTTCCCAAAGAAAATATATATCGGTCAAGTCCGTTATCAATGGGCCAAACGGTTTTTGTGTTATAGCCATCTAAAGTTGTGTTTTCTCAATAATTTGAAGAAACCTATCTGATCGAATTGAAATCGGTTAATAGATCAAAAAAAACAGAGTACCACGAATTTCGGGAGGGAAATATCTACAAAAAATTTAATAATATTATTTTGAAATTTTATATTTCAGAAAATAAATATCCGATTCAATTTAATTTCCCCTTAAATCTTCTAATCGCAATTTTATAACCTAGAACCATTTATTTCAGCCCGCTCAGATTTGTATTTTCGATTTATCATGAAATTGAAATCTCGAATTCAGAAAGCATCTATCAGTCCAGCCACAGACCAACTCGAGCCAACTAATGGACTCTGCTGCAACATGGCGGGTTCGACTACTATTCGAATACTCAATGGGCATAGGTACCTATAGTCCAAGCAGACATTTATTTTTGACCTAACTCAGGTCGTTTGTGGGTAATTCGGCCAAAAGTTTTCGGAGATATAGTGCGTTGTTTGAGTTTTGACATTTCTATGACATTGGAAGTAAGTCATCAGCTTTATTTACATTGGTGAAGAGCACATATTTATTTGAGGTTTTTAGTCTATTATTAATTTTACGAGTGAAATTTTGTGATAATGGATCTGACTAGCTGCTATTCAATCTCGATATAAAGAAAGAATTGCAGTATTCATCATTGAATCTTGTCTTCTTAAGCTTGAAGAATCGACATCAGGGATATCATTTATTATAGGTATAACTTCCGAGAATGCAAGCAGTTAGAATGGATGTTTCTTTTATGCCCAAATACTAATCACAGAATGAAATAAAACATATGAATTATGACCTGAGAGAGGAACTCTGGTTCTACAGAGGTACTGTGAATGTTCTTCAGAATATTCCAGAAAGTTCTGAGTATGTTCTTACAAAATATCCTTTTAATATTCTACAAGGGTTTTACTTTAGGTTATGAATAACTTATTTCCATTTCATTCTTAGAGGATGAAAGTTGTGGAAATTGGACAAAATTTAAATTATCTCACAATATTTATTGTCGTAACTAGACAGATTTGTCCCCAGATAATTAGGGTATACGGCCCTGTGCGGCCACCTACATTGTTTTTACGTTTCACTTAGGCGGTTCTCCTTTCGAGTGGTTTGTGCGTTATTATAAATAAACACAGACATATTAAGGCATGTTAGATTTATCCTTGCGGAAATTTGAAAATATACACAAAAATCAGTCGGGATCAGAATTCGAAACGATAAGCTTAAGCTCGAAAACGCCGAGGCTCGGCTCAAATATTTAACATAGGTTTTTTACGTTTTTGTTCATATTTTCACACGGACGATTATTTCGTGTCGGCACTAGTCTAGTATGTTCATTTTACAACTAGGAATCGGATTAAAGTGTGTTTTTCTTTAACCGTTTAGTTTGATTTTGAGAACTTTCGAACCTCCTAGACGCCATATCCTAAGGGTGCGTAGGACTTCGGCGGGGAATTCACAACATTTATAATACAATTAACTGATTGCGTTACACAGTGCGATCAAGAATGAATAAATTTTATTTAGTTTCCACAATTTTCCATTCACTAAGAATAAAATGGACTCGAGTTATTGTTGTGGAATTTTATGAATGGAATGAAGACTTTCATCTTTTCATGTAATATCGATATCGAATTATTTATGAATATGCACAAAATAAAATTCTGTATTCTATATGATATTGATGAAATACATCAGTTAAAATTACCCACTCGACAAAATATCGAATTATTTCAAAAATATGATAGCAATACAGATATTCACTGATATTAATCTCATTAATCATTATTTGAGTATGCCTCGAAAGAATTCTGGAGGGAATCAAACAAGGTACCTTTTTTGCATCTTTATTCAATTATTATATATTTGTACATCCACCTTATGAGATATTCGAAATATTATTATTGATTAAAATCTAAACACTGATTCCTGTATAAGAAAATGGCTTTCCAACCAGAATATTCACGTTAGTTGTTTTCAGTAACAACAGAAGAACCCATAAGTTTCAACGGGCCTTTGAAATAACTGAATTCACAAAATGTCATCTCGAATTTATTATTTCTGAAGTAAATTCACATATTCAAAAATAGATTCCTACGACCTCTATGTAGAGACAATAACGTCGCGTACGCTAGTAATTGGACAGAAAAATGAGCATAACCTAATATTTCTAAAATAAACACTCTGAAATGCGGTACAGCACCTGAAAAAAATAGAAGCCGCCATAGCATACTGATGACACAGAAATTATGACTTTTTTGAGACTCTTTTCTCATCTCTGTTTAAATTTAAAGCGGCTGTTAATCTTCATGTTCGTGATTGTTATTATTTCTGATTTTTAAACAAATTTTTGATTCCCTATATTCGTTGTTCTCTTAAAAGACACCTATAGGAGGCTCCGTTTATACCATTGTTGCCAAAAAGTGGTACTCGAAGTCGAAACGTTCATAATGATAAGAACTTGCTATTTCTACTGTGCGAAATGTCAATACAAAAGGAATCGAAATACCCATTTATTGTTGGATTATCTAGCAATTACATTATTTCACAAAAAATAATTTAAATGCAAATTTTTCTTAATTCAACTTGTGACTAACAAAATGAACCAGAACTTTAATGTATGAAATTTTACCCTTCTTCTATAACAATACACTGCATTATACAATTGATCCTTTACAGATCAACTTCTTTATATTCACCAACCCTGATGTAACAAAGATATATTGTTGCTTGAAGTCACTAGTTATTTATTTTCAAAAGAGTAAGCAATTTTTATGAATTTAAATGATAACACCGAAATATAAAACCTTGGTATCACACATTTAAAAGTATTCAAGTTTGAACAATTTGATAAACAACTTGATCCCTCCTATTCATTATTTTCTGGGGAGGAAGATATAGTAGAGGCTCCTTCTATAGTAGCATTTTTGTTAACAAGTTGCACTCGTAGCATTCATATTGAGGAAATCTTGTAATTTATATTCTACATTCCGTATATGAAATTGGACCTTTCTGACCAAGACAAAGGAAAGCTCCTGATATTACAATAACCTGCATTATAAGATTGGTCCTTTAAAGATCAAAGTCTATATATTTACCAACCCTGATATTACAAAGTGATCTCGTTGTGTAAAGTCACTAGTTAAACCTTGGTAATAAATATTCATGCATTTACTTTATGTCAATCCATATCAAACTGAACATGACCCATGATAACACACGATTAGAACCTCTTGATTTGAGTTATTTAATCACGAAGATTACCTACGACCTAGATAAGCCATAATACAAAACCTATTATTGTTGTTTTTGTGAGTTCAGAAAAATTTTGTTTCCTTCAGAGTTTTATTTTTAGTTGAAAGAAAGCATTGATTATTTATATCATTATTAGCTTGCAATAGGTGTCTTGCATGTAACACTAATTATCATATTTTTATGTTTTTCTCATTCTATATCGATACAAAATCATATTGTATGCTATCACACACTTCAACATTTCGCGAATTTTGAATAATTCGGTATTAAAAAGGGTCAAATCGGGACTTAAGGTCGAAGCAGGAGAAACGTGTCAGATCGCCTTCTACGTCACTCGTTATTGTACGATTCAACGATCGATACAGCCGACGCGCTGTCTATTATATGAAATAATGAATATATGAATGTACTTGGAATCTACTACAGTATGGGGTATAGTATAGCATTCATCACTAAAAAAAATGATCCGCCTCATATTCAAACTGAGGTCTCGTGAATCATATAGACCGATTCTTAAAGAGTATACATTTTTTTCCCAGTATTTCTGTCCTTAATTGTCTGATGTATGTCCAGAAAAATATCTATCACTTCAAAAAATGACTTTCACAACTACGGAACCCGACTACTGATGTTTTCTATTTTCCAAGGCACAACACCGCTAAGTATACACAATCTCCCACATACATTGGAATCAAAATCTATAATAGTCTGCCCACAAGGTTTGAAATTATTCATGATAAAAGCATTGTATAAAGACAACATACAATGATATGACATTTGAATTTTATAGAGTTCTTTTCTTTCCATATTTTGTAGCGAATTTTGGACAAAAAGCATAATATTCATAACAATAGAATTAGTGACATGTTTTTATGATGTTACATATTTTTATAGATACATTTGTCCCTGAAACACTCACTCCTGTAAAAATTGACTGTGACGAAAATATATCTTACAAACGTAGTAGAGGACCAGAAAAAAGCAGGTTTTATTATGCATCATATCGATTACATTATCGTAAGCCGCAACCAGAGCTGTGCCGAGCACTGATGGAAAGTACTCCGAGCGCAAAGCACTAAGCCCTTTCGGAAAGTGCTCCGGAATCTCGAGCACTAAGCTCGCGATTACCAAGCATTTTCGGAAAGTAATTCGTTCACCCGAGCACTAAGCACTTTTTAATATGAAACTTCGACTATGAGACTTTTGCACCGAATCGTCTGTAATTTTGGCATTTTTGGCCGAAAATGGGTGCATACGACCATGTATAGAAGAAACAGATGAAATTCCGGGCGCCAATATTTCCGGAACCATTTGAGCGATTTTGTCCATTAACGGAGTATCTTATGCTTTATTCGGGTTTCGAGTTGAGGAAGGTCCTAGGACGATCTCGAGAAAGCTCAAAACAGATTTACCACTGCACATCGGATTCTCGAAGTCCGAAAACCATCCTAAGACCGACCAAGACTAGAAATCCGAACAGTGCTTTTCTCCTTTGAGGTTTATCGTGTTTACGACTAGATTGGAATCGATTTTGACTACGGATTCTTCATTAGTGAGTCCAACATTGACGTTGGAAACCATTTTCGGTTTAAAATTTCAAACTTACTGTCCGACATTCGATAACTTCCCAATATAGTTTTCGCCATAATAATATGTTGTCGAAATAATAAAAATATAGAGACATGCCACAGAGAGTCCATGGCCTACGGCGAACTCGTGTTTGCGCGCATGTTCTAAGGAACATAGTGCTCTAGTATAGTCCAAATGTCTGTAATTTTCGAATTTTGAGGCGAAAATGGTCTCAAACGACTAGGTTGGACCCACTGATTACTAATACGGGTTCAAAGTCGATTCTGTTCGGCCGCGGCCGTCCAACCGAGAACCCGATATTTGTCGTAAGGAGCATACTAGCGACTTTAATCTTTCAGGATAGGTCGCGCATCCGAACGCCGCGGTTATATGTTCGTTAATGGGGACAAGCGGCCCAACGGTTTCAGCGTTATAACCATTTAAAATTTTGAGGTTATTTACCTGATATTGACATGCAACTTCTTGCAAAATTTTGTTGAGATCTTACTATCACTGAGTTTGAAAAAAAATTTTTTCAAAAGTTTTTCAGAAAAATTCTTGTTATCGGAAACAGTCCACCATAGCTCATACCTTGAGCTCCATATTCCATAGCATTGTACCAAATTTCAGTTCGATACGTTCATAATAAATGTCTGATTACAAGGTTATTTCCCCGGTATCGTTGTTCCTTCTGGAATAACTAAAAAAATACAAACTCAATTATAGTGAAACTAGGTAACTAGTTAGAACAATCTTAAAAAAATTCAATTTTAATTTCAAATATTCAATCTTCTGCGTTCTTCCGATTATATTATCTTCACGAAATTCTGTATGAACCTTCAAGCATTAATTTTTCAATCAAGTACAAGATTTATTTAATTCGATCTCTTCTGTATTTCTGAATATATTGGGTTATTAAATTTTGAATGGTATATATCATTGGAAATCATTGGGTGTATGGTCACGAATTCGGCCTACGTAATTAAGTTTCAAACCTGCTCTACAAATATTGAGTTTTTAAGTTGTTGCTGCAAAAGCTAATCAGCAAATTTTCGCGCTTTCGTGATAATCGTTCAATTAGATTGAAATAAAATTCGAAATTTTTTTTTCACAAACTTCATATTTGGTGATCTGCTAATCATGTTATTAGGAAAGAAACAATTGGGTATCGATATGAGTGAAACCGAAGGAAAAATGACGAAGTGAATCACCAAGGTGTATCTGTATGCTTATTGAAACTGCATTGTATAGACAATCGGGGGTCATTAATGACCCAGTATTCAATATCTATGGTTTTCTTTATTTTTGATCATTTGCACAACGATTAACGGCGTTTTATTTCAGAATGACCTAATACGAAGAATCGACAAAATTCTAGGGCGACCGCCGACAACATATGTCCAATGACCACAAACTTCAGGTAAAGTTACTCGATTCTGAAGTTGAGATTGATGCGCTATAGGTCTAGGGTTGCATGGAAGATTAGTGCCATCATTTTGCTCCAATGTCTGTAATTTTGAAATTTTCAGAAGAAAATGCCCTCAAATGACTCCTTGATAAAAAAATATGCGTCAACGGATATGCGTCTTTAACGGTGACTTCGTTCACTGCGCGAAACTAGATGCAGAAGCGGGTTTTGCCGTTGGCTTTGCTCACATTGACTACATGGGAGCTCCACGGCGATGTTTACGGTTCTATTGTGTCTTCGGCTAACATCCTATCTAATTCTTGGTTAACAATCTTTGCATCTTCGGGTTGTACGGACAGTACCTTTGTTTAATAGGTTCGGTTCCAGGTTTGAGTTTGATTTCATGGACGATCATGTTGGTCAATCCTTGCACTGCCTCGAAACATCCGAGTTCCTTTTCCGAGAACTTCTTCAAGACGTGCTGCTCATGGGGCGTTAACGCATTGATGGTCGAGTTCTTCGAAGGCACATACGGGCGTACAGGGCTTTTCAACGGTTCATTGTTAAGGAAACATCGTGAGGTTCGAAGGTCTATCCGAAAGTCCCGCGATCTCAGTACGTTCATTCCCAAAATCATACCCATTGGTAAAATTGGGGACCAGGTACAATATTGCTTTGATGTAATTCTTTCCTATCTTTAAGTTCGGTTCCTACACTTCTGACACAACCACGAAGTTTCCATCGGCGACGGTGGCTAACATATCAGTTACTTTGCTTGGCAGGACACCGGCTTTCCTGCACTTGTTGGCGGTGGCTATGCTCAGAAAAGACCTCAAGGCTTCAGTGTCTAACAATACTTCTCCCCTCCTCACGACAGTCCCGTTGGAGTTTTCTGGACAACGGCATTCCAGACTCCTTGTCTACCACATCGAGAGCAGAATATCTTTGGTGGGGATCGATACTCGCTTCTCATGTGTCCGATTTTCTCACAATGCCAACATTGTAATCTGGTGTCGTCTAAGCGGACACTCTTCGGTATCGGGGGTCTTGATATGGTCGGTTCGTCTCTTTTCTGTCTTGGCAGGGTTTTCCCTTCTGTTGGCTTGACGGCGGTAAGTGTCTTGGTGGAGGGTGTTGACGGAGGTGTTGGTGCGACGAATCCTAGTTAAGACGAATTCAAGGTAAGGGTTTTTGATAACTTCGGCTGAGTGCTGTCGTATACGAGATGCGGTTGGTCTATCCACCCCTTCAGCCTCGGCGGAGGGACATAATTGTCTACGTGCCACTTGACAAGCTCGAACACTCTTTCCTTTTCCAGCAAGTCTTCTGGAGAGACGTTACCAGGCGCTTACTTGTTTTGGTTCGGGCGTCCTTTTCGTTGTAAGCTTCAAGAGCAAATTCTGCATTCTAGTGACGAATAGCAGCAGCTTCTCCCCATCTCCATGCGTGCTTCTCCTGATCTCTTCCAGCAGGGTCTCTTCGTAATCTAAAGGTAAGAACGCTTCTCTTAACTGGTTCTTGAAGTCTTCTCAATCCTGGAATGCGCCTCGCCTGGGGATGTACCACTCCCTTGCGTCCTTCCTCAGCAGTTGACTCGAATATGTGTTGGTGAGTCACTTTTCGGGTTTTGGCCAGTTGTTCGACCTCCTCCAGAAACGTATTCACACTGGAGTTCCAATCGAAGTGGACGTTCCATTTGGGTATGTATGGACGGTGCGGCGGTATCTGCGGCAGTTCTGTCAGGGCGTGGCTTTGCCCTGTTTTCGATGCGGTCGAATGGTGCTGGTTCGGTTGGGGTAGTTCCTCTGAACTGTTCGGTTCCGGTCGGTTTGTTTCTTTCGAACTCTGTTTCCTCGGGCGGGAGTGCTTGGCTGTGGCCTATACGGTACGCTTCTCGACGGACGGTTCCAGCCTAGGCAGGCTGGACTGGAAGGGACGGAATCAGCTAATTCTTCGGGATCCAGAAACGGGAATGAAATCCTCCTGGTTGATTCAGCTACGGTGGGTCTGGCCCTACGAGTTTGTTGTCCAATGGGGCTGGTTAGATTCAGGCGTCGTCGGACGGCTTCGCAGGCTCTGTCTCGCATACGTTGGAGTAAATCCACGGTTAACCCGGTCTTCGGGGTTCCTTGCATTTGGCCTGAAACAGCGTAGCTACGGTTATCAGAACATGTATTTTTCAGTCGAACGGTTCCAACGGTCTGCTGTTCCTCGGTCGAAGTACCTTGTTGTCCTTGCTCCTGAGGGTTCCTCAAAGAAAATCAAGACAAAAACATGCTCCTGGTGAAATGAATCCTCGTGTCCTTTAACATATCCAACTTTTGTTTCAGGATGCCTTCCAAGTCGTACAACCTATCATTTTCCTCCAGTGTTGACGATTGTATCCGACTAAGTCGATTTCGAGCATGTATCAGTCGACTCCGGATACGGCGTCTTCGTTTACGGCATTTTTATTATCAAACTCACGGACTTCCCCAATGAGGCCTCCCAGAATCTAATCGGCACGATCCAGTTCTTCCTCTGTATTCCTAGGGATGCTCTGGTATTGCATATTCTGTGCCAGCACCTTACGGAGTTCGCCTCTGTTGTCGTGTACGGTCTTGAAGGCCTGGCATCCACGGGCCTCGAGACTCGAGTTCCCAAATCAACTCTTCGGCTCTCAACCTGTTACCTCCATTTCAGGCTAAACAATTCTGATTTTTCAGGCTTAACGGATCGCTGTCGAAAGAAGCAGTTCCCTGCTCGGGCGCCAATTTGTGATGATGTTTTTTGGTGACTGAGTAACCTGTGTTGTCTATCTTTCCACAACTCGCTGGGGTGCCAGTCACAAGTGGTTTCAAAAGGTTGCAACTCCTTTACAGAATCGCTCACTGTTTATATCACCTCTGGGTAGCCTTTAAACAGTTGGAGAAGGGTTTGATTTAATTTAAGGTGGTAGCGATTAATCAGTATTTGTTCCTTCTCAAACTTCCCTGACACTGTACAGCGACAGCAGTAAAACACTCTGATTATATGTACAACTTTATTACAATATTTACAAAATATATATACCGACCTGTCCAAACAGGAGTGCAGTGTCAGGAAAATTACAGCAATATTTGAGACGGTCAGAAATAAACACACTGTCCTGGTGATCAAAACACCAAAATGAACAGCAATCGATCAGACTGAAAATAAATGTATATCAGTGTCAATAACGGGAAAAGATTGTACAGAAATCTATCTCAGAACTATATATGAAAGCAATTAGAATCACAGAAATTAGAATTGTCGATAATTCATATGACGTGTATGGTGGATTTTAGCAATGTAATAATGAGTACAGGAAAACTAAACGGTATCGAACGGGGTTGAATAGAACGATCCGAGCGATAAAAGTGATGATCAATGAACGGAGGGGTGTATAAGCGCGGACGTTGTGAGGTTAGAGCGAAAAGAAAATATATGAGAGCGCTCAATGTAGTTGTGTAAACGGTCAAGCAAACGGGCACACTTTGGATAGATGTCTGACATGACTTGACACGAAGTCAACCTCAGTACCTTTAGCACTAAATTTCAGCAATATTTTATTTCTTCCTTCTGCCATCTTGCCTTTCTGAGAGAATGTTCTGCATAGACAGTAAACTGAGATTTTATGACACGTTTCAAATTTCCGGCTGACAAGGCGTTAGGGGTTGAAGTTTTTCCGAAATATTTTATTAAAAATCCTGCCACTTTGAAATTTGACACATATGTTGTCTTTAAGTAGCAATCGACGAAACAATACTCAGTTTCAAATTTCCGACCGTCAGGGCGGCGCTATATAGGCGAGGGATGTCTTTCAGCAATATTTCTATAAGCCTTCCTGCCACCTTCAAATTTGGTTTATATCTTGTCAATGGGTAGCAAACGACGAAGCAATACTCAGTCTCGAATTTCCGGCCGTTAGGGCGGCGTGGCGGGGGGTGGAAATGGAAATCTTTCAGCAATATTTTTACAAAGCATCCTGCCACCTTCAAATTTGGCACATATGTTGTCTATGGAAAGCAAACGACGAAACAATACTCAGTTTCAAATTTCCGGCCCTCAGGGCGACGCTATGGGGGTGGAAAACTTTCAGCAATATTTTTATAAAGCATCCTGCCACCTTGAAATTAGTCACATTTGCTGTCTATAGAAAGCGAACGACGAAACAATACCTAGTTTCAAATTTCCGGCCCTCAGGTCGGCGCTATGGGGGGTGGAAGACTTTCAGCAGTATTTTTATAAAGCATCCTGCCACCTTGAAATTTAGCACATATGTTGTCTATGGGTAGCAAACGACGAAGCAATATTCAGTTTCGAATTTCCGACCGTTAGGGAGGCGTGGCGGGGGGTGGAATACTTTCAGCAATATTTTGATAAGGCATCCTGCCTCCTTGAAATTTGGCACATATGTTGTCTATCCGTAGCAAACGACGCAAAAATACTCAGTTTCAAATGTCCGGCCGTCAGGGCGGCGCTATGGGGGGTGGAAAACTTTCAGCAATATTTTTATAAAACATCCTGCCTTTCGAAATTTGGACATATTTCGTCTGTGAGTAGCAAACGAAGATACAATACTCAGTTTAGAATTTACAGCCGTCAGAGTGGCGCGACGGGCGGTGGAAGTCTTTCAGAAATATTTTTATAAAGCATCCTGCCACCTTGATATTTGGCACATATGTTGTCTATGGGTAGCAAACGACGAGACAATAATCAGTTTCAAATTTCCGACCCTCAGGGTGGCGCTATGGAGGGTGGATGTCTTTCAGCAATATTTCTATTAAGCATCCTGCCACCTTCAAATTTGGCAAATATGCTGTCTATGGGTTGAAACGACGAAGCAATACACAGTTTCGAATTTCCGGCCGTCAGGGCGGCGAAATGGGGGGTGGATGTCCTTCAGCAATATTTCTATTAAGCTTTCTGCCACCTTGAAATTTAGCACATATGTTGTTTATGGGTAGCAAACGACGAAATAATACCCAGTTTCTAATTTCCGGACGTCAGGGTGACGCTATGGGGGTTGGATGAATTTCAGCAATATTTTTATGCAGCATCCTGCCACCTTGAAATTTGGCACATATGTTCTCTATGGGTAGCAAACGACGCAACAATACTCGGTTTCAAATGTCCGGCCGTCAGGGCGTCGCTTTGGGGGGTGGAAGACTTTCAACAATATTTTTATAAAGTATCCTGCCTTTTGAAATTTGGCACATATTTTGTCTGTGAGTAGCAAACGAAGATACAATACTCAGTTTCGAATTTCCAGCCGTCAGGGTGGCGCGACGAGCGGCGGAAGCCTTTCAGAAATATTTTTACAAAGCATCCTACCACCTTGATATTTGGCACATATGTTGTCTATGAGTAGGAAACGACGAAACAATAATCAGTTTCAAATATCCGGCAGTCAGGGTGGCGCTATGGAGGGTGGATGTCCTTCAGCAATATTTCTATTAAGCATTCTGCCACCTTGAAATTTAGCACATATGTTGTTTATGGGTAGCAAACGACGAAACAATACTCAGTTTCAAATTTCCGGCCTTTAGGGCGACGCTATGGGGGGAGGAAAACTTTCAACGATATTTTTATAAAGCATCCTGACCCCTTGAAATTTGGTACATATACTGTCTATGGGTAGCAAACGTTTAAAAAATACTTAGTTCCTAATTTCCGGCCGTCAGGGCGTCGAAATGGGGGGTGGATGTCTTTCAGCAATATTTCTATTAAGCATCCTGCCACCTTGAAATTTGGCACATATGTTGTTTATGGGTAGCAAACGACGAAACAATACTCAGTTCCAAATTTCCGGCCGTCGGGGCGACGCTATGGGGGTGGAAGACTTTCAGCAATATTTTTATAAAGCATCCTGCCACCTTGAAATTTGGCACATTTGTTGTCTATAGAGAGAAAATGAAGAAACAATACTCAGTTCCGAATTTCCGGCCCTTAGGGCGGCGCTATGGGGGTGGAAGACTTTCAGCAATATTTTCATAAAGCATCCTGCCACTTTGAAATTTGGCACTTTTGTTTTCTATGGGTAGCAAACGACGAAACAATATTCAGTTTCAAATTTCCGGCCGTCAGGGCGGTGCTATGGGGGGTGGAAGACTTTTAGCAATATTTTCATAAAGAATACTGCCACCTTGAAATTTGACACATATGTTGTCTATAGGTAGCAAACGGTGAAACAGTACTCAGTTTCAAATTTCCGGCCGCCAGGGCGGCGCTATGGGGGGTGAAGACTTTCAGCAATATTTTTATAATGCATCCTGCCTCCTTGAAATATGATACATATTATGTCTGTGAGCAGCAATCTATGAAACAATACTTCAAATTTCTGTCCGTCTGGGCAGTGCGATCGGGGGTGGAACTCTTTCAGCCATATTTTCATTAAGCATCTTGTCACCTTGAAAATGCCCCCACCGCGTGCTAGCAACCTCAAATTTTAACCTGAGTATTGTATCTTCGTTTGCTACCCACAGACAACATATGCCAAATTTCAAGGGGGCAGGATGCTGAATAGAAATGTTGCTGAAAGATATTCACCCCTCATAGCGCCGCCCTGACGGCCGAAAATTAGAATTTTGAGTATTGTTTCGTCGTTTGGTACCCATAGACAACATAAGTGCCAAAGTTCAAGGTGGCAGGATGCTTAATAGAAATATTGCTGAAAGACATTCACCCCCATAGCGCCGCCCTGACGGCCGGTAATTTGAAACTGAGTACTGTTTCGTCGTTTGCTACCCATAGACAACATATGTGCCAAATTTCAAGGTGGCAGGATGCTTTATAAAAATATTGCTGAAAGTATTCCACCCCCCATAGCGCCGCCTTGACGGCAGGAAATTTGAAACTAATAATTGTTTCTTCGTTTGCTACTCATAGACAATATATGTGCCAAATTTCAAGGTGGCAGTATGCTTTATGAAAATATTGCTGAAAGACATCCACCCCCATAGCGCCGCCCTGACGGCAGGAAATTCAAAACTGAGTATTGTTTCGTCGTTTGCTACCCATAGACAACATATGGGCCAAATTTCAAGGTGGCATGATTCTTAATAAAATATTTCGGAAATTGGAAACGGGTCATAAAATCTCCGTTTACTATCTATACAGAACATTTTGTCAGAGCAAGAAGGCCGAAGAAATAAAATATTGCTGAAATTAATTGCTAAAGGTACTGGGGTACGAAACCCCAATCCTGAAAAGGACAAGAACCAGTGAACTGATAGGCAGTAGGACTCAAATTTGTCAAGACTGTGTTGAGCAACCACCTCAGGGACGGCCAAACATAAGTCGTTATCCAACGGGGGTCAAGCCAAATCGTGCGCCCCGGAAACCCTATTAACACTCCCAAGATCTTAGACACGCCCTGTATACACAAAGAGCGACAAAATCTTTCTGATTCGCGAAGGTAACTTTTATTCTTCCCAGCGTGAAAACTACTGGCCTCGGGAGAAACCGGGTAATAAACTCCTTATCGCAGCACATGTACCCGTAGCTGATAACAAATTTATCTCGGACAGGAATATCGGAATAATCTGAAATGATTACAATGATCGGAAACACAAGAGAATCAAACGGAAAGACGGACTGCCCTCAAAATCTTATGCTTACCACCGCGAATAACTGTATGGGCACAACTGTAGACTAGAGTCTCTATCTCGTACGGTTTCACTACACAGCAATTGAAATTTAAAACGCTGTAATTCTCAACGCTAATAACATTGCGAACGACTATTGTAATTAACTTTGAAAAAACTAGTGAATAGCGGCGGAAGGTTTTCAATAATAATGTCGAAGACAAGCTACCGACTCAAAACTGAAAACAAGTATTCTTCTGAGAGTTGGCAAACGGGCTCTTATAACTTCGGTTTTGGGAAGGGGCCACGCATGCAAAATTTCCGTCAAAACTCCCTCGAAATTTTACTCCAACCGATTCTACTTTTTTTGATAACTTTGGTATGGCTCATTCAATTTTGATGAAATTTTCAGTGTAGTGAGAATTAGAACATTCAATAATTTCAACATTTTCCCAAAATGCAGGTATGTTATAGTGTTAATTTGAAATTAATTGAGCAGGTTGAAAAACACCCTGTACTTTGCGTTTCCAAATTTTCTTCATCCGTTTGAGATTCTACAATAAGGAGTCATTATTCAGGTGTTTCTAATTTTTATTTTGACACACTTGGGATTTTCGGGGAAAAATTTTTCAAAGAAGAAAGAAATTTCGCTCGAAAGTAGTGATGATATTCTGCACAGGGTAGTGATGCTGTATCGTCCAAGGATGCAAAGCTGTTCGTCAGTTCGAAACATAGTCTGTACAAATTCGAAATTCATATTAAATTTATCCTATTCTGTAAAGAATCATTCAATTCAGAGAATGGCTTAATTTAATTTTTTGCACACCTCCGCTTTTCCATAACAGGATTATTTCTAACGTTAAGTTATTTCGTTCAATAATGTGCTCATTTGCGAATATAAAGTCATTGTCTAAACCAAATGATTCCATACAGAATATGAGCAATTAAATATAAATAACGAATTTGAAAATACTATTTTAGTAATTAGGAGCTGCTTTGCATCTTTAGAATATACTGCTTTACTACCTAGAGCAATATTCTCACTGCTTTGAAGCGAAATTTCCATGATATGTATGTTTGAAAATTTTTTCTCGGAAAACCAGAAGTGTACCAAAAAAATAGAAACAACCAAATAATGACTCATTATTGTAGAATCTGAAACGTGTGGCGAAATTTTGAAAACGCAATGTGAACAGAGTTTTTTCAACCTGCACCACCAATCTGAAATGACCAAAATGACGACCGCGTGTTTTGAAAAAGTTTAAGAATTTTTGAATTTCCTCATTTATATTGTGCTACGATGAAAATTTCATCAAAATCGGAGAAGTCACACCAAAGTTTTAAATGAAAGTCAAATGGGTCGAATCTGACAAATCACCCTGTATAGTAACAATAGGGAGCCCCATCCATAAACCAAACTTATCCTAAAATCCGACGGTCTACTCCGGAATAACCCAAATCTGGGATTCAGGGGCGAGTTTTTGGATTGGATGCTATGTTGCTATGTTATCTAGATGGTAGGGTAGCTTGGGTTGCAATTGACGACGCCTTTTCTATTGAGCACGATATTAAGTTTGGAGTTCGACAAGACTCTATTCTGGGTCCACTGTTGTTTTTGGTATTTATTAATGATCTTCCAAATAATTTGAGAAGAGCTCAGAGACCTTGGAGAACCTAGAAAAGTTGTGTGAACTATTAGTGCAGAGTTTCAGTGAGTGATACAGTTTAAATGAAATACTAATGAATGTCAAAAAAATGGAAAGAATTAAATAAGATAAGATAAGATAAGGTCAGCTTGAATTGGTCATTCGACATTTGAATTTCATCGTTCCGGTCAAGTATACTTCACTAAGTTTTTTGTTATCCGCATAGATAGTGTATCATTTCGATAGTGTTGGTTGATAGTTCGAAAATGGACTGTGTTTTATAATTTGGCGTTAAAGTTCACTGGAAGTCAAGTTAAGACACACAAGTCACCGGAAAGGAGAAAATTACTCCTCTTCGGCGGCGGCAGTTCTTCCGTTTCTTGGAGTAAGGTCCTTTTCGAAGTCGAACGGGTGTGATCGATCTTCACGGCTGGTCTTTTCTCTTGATATTGGTAGCTTAACACGCACTTATCGTGTCCCAATAATGATACCTGATTTTATTGATTGATTTCCAAGTAACCGATGGCGACTGGGGCAGAAAATTAAGGAAATAAAAGATGCCACTAATGGCACAAGAATTAAATCAAAATTCATACAATAAAGAATCTTTTAGAAAACGGTGAAAAGGCTGAGGCTCATTGATTAATACTGTCTTTTTCAGTTGATCGGAGGAAATTCACATATAACGATTAAGTATATTCGCGTAGAATCGTACGTACATATGCAAATTCCAATCAACGATTCGAATTTCAAACAGATAGACATCTGAGGTGAAATCCGCATGTGGATGCTAACAATTGTTTGTGAAAAGCTTGAGAGCTTTTCGTACGCAATTAGTAGAGTTGGCAGTATACTTCCCTCGAAATATCTTATTAACGTCTACTGCAGTTTGATAGAAGGTCATGTATCCTACAATTTTCTGTTACGGTTAAATTCCTCATGTTGATGAACAACTTTGTCCGAAATAAAATCATGATTGTGTCATTAGAAAAAGTTGAAAAAAAAAATTTCTAATATTCTATATTCCGCGAATATCTGTCGACTAATATTATCCTCACGAAATTCTGTGTGAACCTTAAAGCTACCATCGTTCAATCAAGTACTGGGTTTAAATTCGATCTTATATGTATTTTTGGATATACCGGCCGATCACCCTGGTAATGATAGCTCCTGGCCGGCTAGCTCCACGTCCACTTTTCTTTGTAGCTGGATGGACTATAAGTATTATTCTAGGCCGCTCATTCTGAAAATATGTATGAAAATCACAAAAATCTCTACGGTCGGCATGAAACCCTAGAATTATATCTCGGAATGGGCCCTCAGCTGTAACCCATAAAAACGAAAAAACATTCATTTATACCTCTTTAATTTATCTATATGTTCCTGTTCGTACCCGTGGAGCTGGTAGACCAGGAGCTAACTAACAATACAAGGGTCGGCTGATCGTAGGTCGCATTCGTGAATGTGTAAAGTCCGCTCGATTTCATAGATATCCCATTCCAAAGTTTATTTTACCAATATTGCCAATCGTACACATTGGATCGAATTGAAATCTAGTACATGATTAACAAATCATATTTTGAAGGTTCATGTAGAATTTCATGGGGACTAAATGAATAGGAGATCGCTAAATCTTCATATCACGAAGTGAAATAGGGGGAGTATTTCTGAGAAGGCTTAGTTGATGAGATGGCATACAACGTGTTTCTCAGTGGACGTTCAAAATTTGGCACCATTTTTGTATACGCATATTCCAGAATAAGTTGCAAATAGCCAACTGTCTAGGTTCTAGTCGATTTCATTGTGTTTTCTGGTCAGTGCATGCGAGTACAGTTTGCCTAGATGACTGAAAATTTATAAGAACGAAAGTTTTCTGTGAATATGTTTTGAAGAACGGTCAATAGGTAATCGTGAATATATCTTTTGCATTTGCCATTGTTATAAAGGAATTAAAAAAGAACGCAGATATCAGCTACTGGTTTAGTTGGCATACATGGTACGGGGATGAGATGGCTAAGGTATGCAACGTCAACCTGAGTATAAGTCTGCCCCTGCAGTACTACCAAATATCTCCTAGAATGCTGATAAATCTGTTCAAAAAGCCGACCATCAAGATCTTCCCCCATCCCTGCGGTAGAAATTGCTTCCAAAATATCTGAAAAGTGAGTACCTAGTCATCTACCGGCGGCCCGAGAAATATACCAAAACTGCTGTATTGATGAACCAGTGGATGATGTGGACAATGAGCAACAACATTTCTGTCTCAGACGAACCGCCCTTGCCAGTCACTTCAGCAACAAAACGTAAAAAATATAAGAGAACATAGATATACGGGCATCTTTATAGGTACCTGAAATACCGGAAGGAACATATATTCGAAGTGGGTGAATTATGTCTGAAGAGCTAAAAATGTACTGATATTGAGGAGGCCAGAGTTTGACGAAAATCATCACGAAAAGTCAAAAGGCGTACTGTTATTGAATTTGATCAGACAATGGAAGATCATATTAGTGCAAGTGGTGCTGAAAATATGGGGATGTGGCATGAACCTTTTGAACGACATGTTTTCTGACCTCGTCAAGACACAAAGGATGTGGTCTTTGGTGTCATGCAGAATTTACAGGAGCCTATAAAATGATAAAAGAATTTGTTTGCGATATCTGTAGGTCATAATTTATTATGTATGCTATCTCATCCTCAGTTGCAGGTGGGACGGCATAATATGCAGATCATTTTTTTACGCGCTTGTTCTGGGGAACCGCGCGTTATCGTTTCGTCACAATGTCTGTAATTTTTGCATGTTGAGCTGAAATTGGTCTCAAACGACTAGGTTGGACTTACTGATGGAGAATCCGTGGTCAAATATGATTCTGTCTGGCCGGCAGCCTGGCCATCTGATAACTTTCGAAAGGACCTAGAGTCTTGAAATTCTCAGGTTAGATTGAGATCCAGAATATCTCGGTTGAGTTCTTTAATGAGCCAAATCTGCCAAATGGTTTTTGTGTTATGGCCATTTGAAATTTTGATTTTTCAATAGCTCGAATTATTTTATCTGATCGAAATAAAACTTGATTGTTAGATGAACAGTATCAATGAGAAGGAATATTCATAGAAAAATGTTTTCGATTTTTTTCAAATTTTATGTTTCAGTTAAATTTCACTGAAATCCCCAACTCGCCATTTCATAACCGAGTACTTTATTTCAACCAATTCGGATTTCCCGATTTTCCTTAGGAATAAATCATTAGAAAAATTAAGGAAATTTATTGTAGAAATCCATTTCGTTGATATTTTACTCCAGTCGACACCGAAGACTCTTTTTCAGTCCAATCCGATTTGAACTCTTTGAATTATCCCCAAAAAACATAAACATATAATTGTTCGAAATAGTGTCCTCCATAATAAATCAAGATTGAAAATTTCTTTGTGGGAACCCGCCGAATATAAACATAATTTAATTCACCTTATTTTTGTCCTAATTCCCACAAGGAAATTTTCAATCTTTATAAACATATATTTTCTAAATATTTGTTTGCATCAACCTTTCACGACATCTACTGGTGAATAGTCGAAGCATTTACTGGATCGTACAGTGACTTTTACAGGACAGTGACTCCAATAGATCGTCAATCGAGGTCGTCTGTTCACACTCTATGGTTTACGAGGTGATTCCCTGGAAGTTTGGTCGGTACTTCTTTGTATTAGCAGCTAATTAGCAGCATTAGCAGTATATCGGAATCGTGTATGTGGCTGATTTCAGACGATGCTACGGACTCAGACTACCATACCTAACAATGATACTACAGAGCTAGAGACTGGCATAGATCTTGATGATACTTAGCGACCGTGTTTCAAATTTAAGCTTGATCGGATATTCGTCTTGGGGGATTTTGGAGAGAAATATGTCTGATTTCGTGCTGATTTCCTGGGAATCATTGATATTTCGTGAACAAGTCAAAAAATATTGATCCGAACATGACGAGACTTGGAACTAGATGCGCAAATTCGTGGAAAACTTCTCGGTCATTTCATTGGAACAATTCGAAACTTAAGGATTTAGTTTATAAATATTTTTTAGATCTACTATAATCATATGGTTCAGGGCAACAGCGTGATATATCGTTCCATCACAATGTCTGTAATTATCGTATTTTAAACCGAAATGGGCCCAAATGGATTAGGTTGGACTCCCTGAGGAAGAATACGTGATCGAATCATGGAGGTAGGAAAAGAGTGGCGGGGCATAACGTTTGAAAATTGTCACACACTTTTGAGAACCTTCTGTGGATTTACCCATGCCAATATGGCCGACTCTAACCTGAATATTTTGTCCCATTTGCTGTACACCACAGAATTAAAATAAACACCTTGTAATAGACAACTTCGGCCCAAGTTGCCAACCCACAATTTTCTTCACAAATTTACTAAGACTGGGGAATGGGAATTCTAGGACAAATTCGACATGATGAGGTTCGCGTTATTTATAAATATCCATAAAAGATGCCTCGGCTCCTCAAATAAGATAATTCCTTCCAAATATAGGTTTTTGTTAGGCTGGAATTTGAGTTGGGATTCCTGATTCCATGTTAATAGTGTCAAATTTATATAGGATATGTTCCCCGCAAATCAACTTGGTTATTTCAGTTGCCGGTTTTCCATTCCGTAAATATAAAATATTCGGTTGGTTCCTGAAAAAAAGGTTATTTACGGAATTTGATTAATGAAAAAGCTATCTTCCTGTCACCAGAACATGTTTTATGGTAACATCCATAGCATAGAACAATCTTTATTTACCTTATGATCCATAGACCATACCTAGTAATTTTTCCATTGTTGATTGTTGTCCTTTCTATGTTCTATAGATCATAAAGTAAATAAAGATTAAGCTATGCTATGGATATGTTACCATTGAACAATAGAGAGATATTGCATCTTTCGAATAGCGCAAACGTTATGTTATTACGGTTACACTAAATATAACGTTTTGGTTTTAACGGTCGTTTCAAAAGTAGACATATTGCTACACGTTTTTGTTACCGTTGCGTTAGTTATCAGTTTGTTTGGTTAGGTTATGTGAGACGTCAAAATTTTTTTACAAACTCCTAAAGTTTAATCATTTGCATTTCTACATTAGTTTTTTGATTCTGGATAAAATGAAAAAGGAATCGGAAGCGGTCATTTCAGCTGGTGCTATTGCAGAAGATGTGGAACTAGTTATATATCGAACAGTATAATTAGCATGGATCAAACTATTCCAAATTTCAAACCCCTCATGTTGCTTCCAAAAGTATTTCTTAATTCGTGAAAAAGTAACAAATACCTATATAAGAAAAAAAATTGCTGTGGTAGCACTAAGAAATCTTTATGTCTAATATCAGTTGTGTGTAGAAACATATTAAGAAACAGCTTCCCTATTGCTGCTTTCTTTTTGACGATTTGGGTAGCTCGGAGCTCCTCCTGCGCATTAAATTTGTTAACAAACAAGCATATGACAGTGATCGGAGCCGAAAGGACCCAAAGCTTAACGAATCCTTCCGGTATAGAATAGCGCAACGTTAATTGCGGCTCGCAATTTTCCGTAAATAAGGTTAGACGCTAACGCTATTAACGTCGCGTTATTCTGAAACTGAATCTGCGCATGTTTAGATGTCAAAAATAACGTTTGCGTTAATAACGTCACACAAATTTAACACTGCAATATCTCTCTATTGATTGTCGTTCTGGTGACAGAAATAACGTTATTTCATCAATCAAATTCCGTAAAAACCTTTTTTCAGGAGCTAACCAAATATTTCATATTACCGGAATGGAAAACCGGCAACTGAAATAACCCAGTTGATTTGTGGGTAACATATCCTATATAAATTTGACACTATTAACATGAAATCAGGAATCCCAACTTAAATTTCAGCCAATCAGAGATGATCTCAACAAAACCCTATATTTGGAAGGAATTATCTTGTTTGATGAGCCGAGGCATCTTTTACTGTTATTTATAAATAACGCGAACCTTATCATGTCGAATTTGTCCTGAAATTCCCGTTCCCCAGTGATAGTCAATTTGTGAAGAAAATTGTGGGTTGGCAACTTGGGCCGAAGTCGTCTATTGTCGGCCATATTGGTATGGGAAAATCCACTGAAGGTTCTCAAAAGTGTTTGACATCCATATATCAAATTCAATTCTGCTGGGCCGACCGTGTGTGCTCTAACTTTTGTAACGGAGTGATTTTCGTTACTAAGAAATCAATTAATATAGAGCTGGCTTAATAATATTCGCTGGCTTTTGGTCCAAGGGGACAAGCTCATAGCTTTTGAAAAATTGTTTTTGCTGGAATGTCCCGCCTTTTTCTTCAAGTTGAAATTTTTCAACTACAAAAAAAGAATCGCGCGATTTTGGCGGGAGAGCATCTGACAACTCAAATGTCATCGCTCAAGCGATAAACGCGTCCATCAGTTTGCGCCTTCATCCTCGAATTATCAGGTTGTATCGGACGTTCTGGGCTGAGTTCGAGCGAAAGATACAGGCTGTGATTCGAGGTTGAATTGACGAATCGTTCTCGAAAGTCCCTTTTAGATTTGCGGAGTGCTTTGTCGTCACGGCCTTGTATTCTGGTTAGTCATACCCAACACTATTTTTGGAGCACTTTAGGGTGCACTGTTCCCGGATTTCCTCTTTTATTAGGTTGCGTCGAACGCCCTGGACTGAGCTCGGACGAACCATTCAACATAGTATTTAGGGTTCGAAACAGTAATACGGACACAAGAGTACTGTCGACTTTATTGGCCGTGGCGTTTGTAAATCGAAGTGGGTGCGCCCTTCAGGCTGCACACTCTCGTAGTTTGAGATAGTTGCACCAACTTGCCTCCTTGGAACACAGGTCAATACCGTAGCCAAAGCCGGCCCTGTCCGTTTACTACTTTCTCACTTGTATTTGCTCATTATATGCTCTCATTGTCATTCACCCATATACCGATACCGTCATTTTTTACCGCTTTTATCACCTGCTCTGCTCACTCATCTCATTTTTCAATACCGTTTACTGTTCTGCCTATTTCAAGATCACATCTTTTTGCTCCGTTAACATCTGACTATGTATTATTTTATTGCTTTGATCAACTCTTATACTGTGTGAATAATTATTTTGGTCATATCATAGTAAGTTTAGACACGTTGAAAATCCACATCAGATAGCTCTTTGTGTAAATATAATTGTGGTCAACAGTGTAAGTGACACCGTGAAAGTTTTGTGTTATATTTGTACATATACAGTTTTATTACTGTGATATTTGTCTTCTCTAAAAACAAAAAAATTACCACCAAGTAATCGTTAAGACCTTAGATTGCACCGAACCCTTCTCCAACTGTGTAAAGGCTACCTGGATAGGACAGAGAAGTGTACGACAAGGAGTTGCAACCTTGGGCCGAACTTCATGTTCGGAGCCTGAGAATCTCGGTTGAGTTCGTTAATGGGCGAAATTGCCTGAAAATTTTCGGTGTTTTGAGGTTTGTACCGGAATTAATTGATGCGATCAGAGCGTGATGTAAAAAACATGGTGTGCTCATTTGAAAAAAAAAAGTTACGTCAGCAAGATTAAAATACAAGGAAATATTTATGCTGTGCTTTGAATTTGAATGAAAAACGTGACGTCATCATTGGTAAATACGATCACAGATGAGCAGATGAGCACACTATGTTTTGCTTACATAACGGATTGGAGCTTCGTAATAAGTTGAAGAATACCTACGCGCAAAATTGTTCACAATTTTGAGATGATCTAACCGTTAAAAAAATGTTAAAACAAATGTTTTCCAAAAACATTTTTCTTCTTGTTCTAGGAAAAAAAGCGTTATCGTATTGCCCAGTGTCTGTGATATTCAAGTTTTGAGCCAAAAATGGTCTTTATCGATTAGAAAAAATTTCGAATTGTTTCCGGAAAATATTCATCCGAACTCAATGAAAATTGGCATAGATCTTGATGTCAAAATATAACAATAGTGGTCCAAATTTAATTTTCAGCGAATATTTATCTGCAGAGAAATTGAAAAAAAATATGTCAAATTTCTTGGCTATTTCAAACTTTAACATGATTTCCTCAATTTCTCGAAAAGAAGTGAGGTTGTCAAGATGAAACTTCTGCAATAGTAATACCAAGGCATAACTTTCGAGATTTATGTTGAAAAAATTGTTTTTTCGAAAATTAACCTTACCATGGAGTTTGGCACAGGCCTTGAGGTCAATATTTTACAACATTACTTATATCGAATTTCGAAATCTGATGGGATATTCATCTAGGGAGATTTTGGAAACAAATATGTTCAATTTCGTGCTGATTTATTCGATATCATTGTTAATCATTTCCGAATTAACTCAAAAAATACCTATACCTATATCCAATCTATTGCAAGGGTATGTATATCTGCGGGATCACAGGATGGATTTCAAGAATTTGGTGTTCTTGATTTAACTCCAAACCTGCTCTACAATTATAATGTCTCTAAGCAGATTCTCTCGGTACTTAGTGTGACAACGATCAGTGATTAGACCAGACGTAAAGAGATTAATTGCGGCAGCCGAATTCGTAAAATTGAACAAGCGCGTAAAAGTTGCTGACTTCACGTCAGTGCTTTTTTAGGTTTTTCATTTTCGTTTCAGCCTCTGAGATCATCAAAATATCCGAATATTAGGGAACCATTGCATAAACTTTACATTGAATTAGTTTTTCTTCTCGTCCTAACCTTTCTTAAATACTTTCCCTAATATGCTACATCCCCGAAACTTGTGCCTTCAAATCACTTTAACTGAGAATATTCCAATGTTCCAATGAGAATGTACCCACCTACTTTTTTATTATGTATATTATGTTCTCTCTTGAGTCAGTGGCATAATGAGACTGAAATAATGAAAAATTAAATGCAATTTACATGTTTTTATTCTATGGGTGATTCATTACACTTTGCTATTAATTATTACATTTGTACAGGTTCTTCAAATAAAGTATTGAGTCTTGAATATTTGGAAGACATTGAGCTGCGGAAGTCGTCAAATACTTTGTTTCAGGTAACGTTAACAGCACTGTGAAAAAATTGGATGCATATTAGATTCAAATTTAAATAAAAAAGTACAGGGTTTCCCTTAGGAAAACTATTAAAATTCACGCGAATTCGATAATACTACTGTCCGAAAATGCCGATGTCTGTTTGACAGTTGATACTTGTCAACTCTAGTTGAGTTTTCAATTATGAATTGTGTGAATGCTATATTCGGTCTTTCACCTGTATGTATTTCTTTTGACTAAAATAAATAAATAAATGAACTAGAATCAACTAAGCCACCCACTAACAGATACGGATGTTTTCCGTTTTTAGTAAAACAATTTCTTTATAGTAGTAGTTATTGAAAATCAGATTTACCCCTCCACAGCAGCTGCCACAGCAAGGACTACAGCACGGTGCACAGCAAGGAGCACAACAAGGTGCACAGCAATAAGGAACGTAAACGCAAGGCGCACAACAAGGTACGCAGCAAGGTCCACAGCAGGGAGAGCAGCAGCTAGAACAAGGTCCACAACCCATTTTTAAATGTTTCTTTGTTGAATAAAAACTTTTTTTCACTGAAAATTTTGAATTTGAATTTTAAAACGCAGAGAAGATTTTTTGCGTCTGGTCAGAGCCGAAAATAAAAAAACAATAAAAAATACATTTCAAGTTGTTATGGAAATGAATTCAGACATACTTGATTTTTAATTTTGGTATCGAAATCATAGGAAGGCAATGTCAGCCGTGTGAAACAATATTTTTCTCTGAAATTCCTCGTTCATTTTAAATTCCTTTCGAAATTTATGTGAATCCTTTTTTTTTCTGGAAAATTTTTGTGAACGAATCAAGATGTGCACAGTTTTGGATCATCTTAAAGGTGTTATAAACCAAATCGACGATGGGTAAGTCAAAGGTTATTTTTACTCATTCCTTCAAAAAGTGTATCAAAACTTCAATTGAAATCACTCTCAGATGCTGCTCTGCATTTTGCCCACAACCGTGCCCACCCCAAGAATGTCCTATGGTTAGCTGTATGCCTTTTGCACAAGTTCTTATATCCAAACCACCTCCAATCTTAGCTCCGACAAGACCACAACCGGTTGTTCCCTTAAGATTACCCTCTCAGCCGTCGAGCAACAAGCCAAGACAGGTAAAGCAATTATATTCATTGTTCTTTCGGATTTGATCCGACTTATTTCGATTCAACTGCTCTTTACTTTACGGACAATGCTCCATTTTGCTCCAGATTCATTTATAGGAACAGTTTTGTATGAAAAATCGATCAGTACTAGTCGAGCTCCGGCGAAATCGTAGTTCCAGAGTTAGTTTTGAAAGTTGGTTTGTCTTCTTATATTTTGACAACAGTGAAGCATTTTTTTGGTTATATCTATCGGAATCACAAATAACATAGAATTATATATAGTCTTATAAGTCTATGCAGAAAAACAGAGACATATTAAAATCTCTGGTCTGAACACGACGTAAGCATTCATATCTAAAGAGTCGAATGCGGATGAAGCAACGGACGAGAGGTCCGAAAGAGAGATGGAGCTAGTTCTGGCAAGATTCGAAGGGAGCGTAATCCAAATACATGTTCAGAACGAGAAAATTGTGATTCATTATAATCTTAAAATCAATGTCAAAATTTCAAGAATGAAAATTAATTGATCATTTTTATTCACATGTTTTAGGGAGGGAGGTTTAAAGAAATGGACTACAATTTCTGTTTAAGAGCAAAGAATACCTTGAATGAAACAGGGTGAATTTTGGAGGCCAGAGTTCGTTTTTTTCGAAACATTTTTTGGTGCAAATGGTTGAAAAAAATTGTGAAAATGCGCAATATTGCCACTTCTTTATATTCAAGAATTTTCGGGAAAATAAAACTTAAATGCAGTGAAAAATAGAAAAATAACTAAAATCGCGCATTCTCACGAAAGAATTAAGTATATTCCAAAAAAATTTTCAAAAAATGATCACTGAAGCCTGCAGAACGACACCCCGTTTTCCTCTAAATTTCACGCATTTCCAATATTTCTCGCGGTTATTGGGAACGTTTAATTAGGCAAACAGTGAGGAAAGGTGCCTGACCTTGAGATATTAACGAGGTGTAATGAAACTTGCATGTGGCTGTGTTGCCGAGCCGTAATTTACCAACACGTGGTAGTGTATATGTATGTAAGTATATAGTTTCGGAAACTTGATCGGATTAACACGGATAACTTTACCCGAATCACTCAAATGACAGATGTTGAACGATTTGTCATTGAGTGATCGGGGTAAGTTATCCGTGTTAATCCGATCAAGTTTCCGAAACCGCCTTATGTTTAAAATAGATCAGTTTGGCGAATCGATTTCGTTCACGAAACATATTTCCGTTCGATGTTGTTTATTCAAGTCTTTATTTCTTATGGCAAGCATAATTGAATAATTATATTAGTTGGGCGAGAGGAATTGTTAAAATCTTAAAATTAATTCTGAAACAAGGCAAAACTTTCACAACATGCTTTGTAGCTTTGTGAGACCACCTCTGTACTTTTTGTGCGCATGTTCTAGTGGAACAGAGTGCTATCGTTTTGTTCAAATGTCTGTAATTCTCTATTTTTTTCCGAAATTGGTCTCAAACGACTAGACTGGACTCTCTGATGACGAATCCAGTGTCAAAATCGATTCTGTCCTTCCGGCCGGCTGTGGTCACAATTAATAACTGTCGAACGGAGTGAGCTAGCGACTCGAAACTTTCACAGTAGGTCGCGCATTGGAATGTCGCGGTTAAACTCGTTCATGGGCCAAATCGGCCGAACAATTTTGGAGTTATAGCTATTTGAAATTTTGAGATTATTTTCCTTATATTTCAAAAACTACTGAAGTGATTTTTCGGAAACTGTTTATCCTATTTGAAAATAAAATTCCATTTAGACTTTGAGCTCCATATTTCACAGCAGTGTACTAAATTTCAGTCCGATACGATTAAAATTTACGGAGATATTGGGAAAAAACATGTAAAATTTTGTTGGAGGTTAACGCATCCATGTTTATAAATTCAATAAAGTCTCTCAGGAATTTGGACAGTAATTTATTAGAATCCTTTAGTACATTGCCAACGTTTCGAACCTTTCGTGGTCCTTTTTCAAGGCTGAAATAGTAAATGACAATATTAACAATATGAACAGATATTGGAGGGGTCTGGTGAAATAAAACATTCATCTTCTCTCCGTGACAGACAATCGAATAAATTCGATTTGACTATGATTGGCAATGTACTAATAGATTCTAATAAATAACTGTCAAAATTCCTGAGAAACTTCATTGAATATGTCATATTTCGTGGTTTTTTCCTGGATATCTTTTTTTTTTCGGAAAAACTGAAAATAACTGAACATGATGAAATTTGGCAGGTAGTTTCAAAATGCTCATGGACAACTTTGTGCAGAATTTTGTGATTCTCGTATCATTAGAAAGATTTGAAAAAAAATTAAATTTTTTTTTGAATATTCAATATTCTGTGATATTCTGATCATATTGTCGACATGAAATTCTGTATGAACCTTCGAACTGTCATTTTTCGATAAATTACTGGATTTCAATTCGATCTTATCTGTAATTTTGGATAATTCTGCTATCTGCGGGTCATATGGGCCGTTAGGCATACCGTAAACACAATAACTTCCGGCAGAAACGACAAAAAAACTCGATATTTGTAGAGCAGGTTTCAAAATTTGCAAATATACAGAGTAGATCGAATTGAAATCCAGTACTTTATCGAAAAAAACCCAGATAAGCACTGACGTGAAGTGAACAGATTTTGCGCGCTCAATCATTTTTGGTAATATCCTTTGAACATGCGCGCAAAGGTTGCTTACTTCACGTCAGAGCTTTTCAAGGTTTTTATTCAAAAGTTCTGAACAAGAATTGTGTAATGGCTTTTACGTGATTGTTCTGGTCGACAGCGCGTTATCATTTCGGCGCAATGACTGTGATTTTCGGATTTTGAACTGAAAGGGTCTCAATCGACCAGGTTAAACTCACTGATGAAAAATCCGTGGTCAAATTTAATTCTGTCCGTCAAGCCGTGTGTGATCTTACTTTCGAAGGAGAACTCGTATAGCCTTGAAAATGTTCAAATTTTTTTGGATCCAAGAAATCTCGGTTTAGTTTGTTAATGGGCTGAATATGGTCAATAGTTTCAGTGTTATAGCTATCTGAAATTTTGATTTTTCAATAACTGATAAGATAATCATCCGATCGAATTGAGACTTGATTCTAGATTCATAAATATGAAGACTTATGTCGCATTTCGTGACGATCGTATCAATATAAAAATTTTTTTTTAAATTCCTGTTTGTGGATGTATCATAGCCCATGCGAGTAGGTCCTGTGTGTGAATCGGTTGACTCTTGCGCAGTAGCTGCGGGTTCGATTCCTGCAATGGAAAGATTGTTGTTTATCTGAATAGAACTTATTTCATTTGTTTACGTGCTTGATCTGATTTCTATTCGCATTGAACCTGTTTCATTTTTACGCGTTTGTTCTTGGAACCTCGCGTTATCGTTTCATCACAATGTTTGTATATAATTCTCGAATTTCGAACCGAAGTTGGTCTCATTAACTGATTAGGTTGGACTTCCTGAAGAAGAATCCGTGATCAAATGCAATTATGTCCGGGCATCCGTGCGTGCTCTAACTTTCTATGGAAAATAACTAGAGTTTTGACATTTTTAGTTCGTGTTCGTAGCCTGAAAATCTCGGTAGAGTTCGTTAATGAGCGAAATTGGCCAAAATTGAAGAAAAAAATTCCGAAATTAATTGATGCAATCAGATTGGACCATCGTTATCAGTTAAAGAATAGGTATCAACGCGCAACCTTGTGCAGAATTTCGAGATAATTTGAAAAGGAATATTCAACCGAATATTCTTCCAAAAATTTGCAGATGATTGTATAGGCAATGGAATTTTTTCCAGTGACTACTAATCAGATCCGGGTGACATTTGGCATGTACCTTGAAGTCAATATTCAACTAAAATGTTCCAAATTTCAACTCGATCAGATATCTATTTTATTTTATCGAATATATTGAGCAGAAGGTAATTTTCTTTCAACGCACGCTTGATCTAGGGAACAAGAGCGTTATCGTTCTGCCCAGCTTATCGAGTTTTCAGTCAAAAATGGTCGTTATCGATTGAAATAAAAATTGAAATTTTTTTTGAAAAACATTTTTTTCTTTTGAAAAATATCAGAATCCAATGGAAAATTGGCACAGACCTTGAAGTCAAAATATAACAAGAGTGATCCAAATTTCAGTTTCAGTGAATATTTATTTGCAGAGAAATTAGAAAGAATGAGTCAAATTTCTTGACTATTTCAAATTCTGAGATGATTTCCTAAATTTCTCGAAAAGAAGTGACATGTAAAATTAATCTTCTTCAATAGTAATGCCAACACGATATCTGTTGAAACAATTGCTTTTTGCGCGCATGTTCTAGGGGAACAGCGTGCTATCGTTTTGTCCAAATGTCTGTAATTTTGGATGATTGAGCCGAAAATGGTCTCAATCGACTAGGTTGGACTCACTGATGACGAATCCGGTGTCAAAATTGATTCTGTCCGGCCGGCCGGCCGTCCGTAGACACGATAACTGTCGACAGAAGCGAGCTAGCTACTTGAAACTTTCAGCATAGGTTGCGCATCGGAATGCCGCGGTTAAGTTCGTTAATGGGCCAAATCGATCGGATAGTTTCGGAGTTATAGGCATTTGAAGTTTTGAAGTTATTTATTTTTTATTTCAGAAACTACTTGAGTGATTGGATTAAAACTTGGCAGTTAGGTGAAGTACATCGACGCGCAACTTTGAGCCAAATTTCGTCAGGATCATATAGTCGGTAATTTTTAAAAAAAAATTTTTTCGAAATTTTTTTCCAAAAAAATTTTTTTTTCGGAAACCATTCATCATATCCAAAAAACATTATATTTACACTTTGACCTTCTAATTTCACAGCAGTGTACCAAATTTCAGTTCGATACGATCATAAGTTTTGGAGATATGGGAAAAAAATATGTCAAATTTCGAGGTTTTATTCTCGATATCGTTGATTTTTTCGGTATAACTCGAGAAATAATGATGATATGATTTCTCATCATATCATCCTCATTAAATTCTGTATGAAACTTCGAACTGTTATTTTCGATGAAGTACTGGATTTCAATTCAATCTGATTTTTTTTTTTTGGAATTATTGGAAAAATAAAATTTTGATTGGGTGTATCTACGGAATCATTGGGTGGATTTTACCCATTCACGAATTCGGCCTTCGTAATTAAGGTCCAAACCTTCTCTACAAATATCGAGTTTCTAAGTTGTTTCTTTCGGAAGTTATTGTGTTTACGCAGTCGGCCGTTAGGCTGACCGTAAACACAATAACTTCCGGAAGAAACGACTTAGAAACTCGATATTTGTAGAGTAGGTTTTGGGCTTAATTACGAAGGTCGAATTCGTGAATGGGTAAAATCCACCCAATGATTCCGTAGATATACCAAATCAAAATTTTATTTTTCCAATATTTCCAAAAATACAGATCAGATCGAATTGAAATCCAGTAATTTATCAGAAAAAAATTTCAAAAAGCACTGCCGTGAAGGCAGCTGCTTTTGCGCGCACGTTCAAATTCGTTGCTGAAGCGGTCATCTACATTGGACCTGCGCGCAAAAGTTGCTGCCTTCACGGCAGTGCAGAAAATTAGGTTATTTCAACTTTTTTAAAATAGGTGAAGAGACAATAGCAATAAGACTATATTGTGTGCCCGTCACATCAGTAATTTTTGTGTTAATCCGGTTATACAGCGATACCGAGAGAAAATAAGAAATCAAGCATATTTTTCCCCATGTCCAAAAATATTTTCGTATTCACGGAAGGTTCGATTTCAACAAAATTTCGAAAAAGCTTTGGCGTCCGCATGCTCAAACTGACCGGCAAGTATCAATCTAATCGAACTGGTAGTTCTTGAATTATCAAGGAATTAAACTCAAAAATTCAAATGGCTCTATCTCCGAAATCGTTCGAGCTATTTTTCTCAAACAAACTTCACCATCGCATTTTGAAACGAAATTTTGTACCAAATAACATTTTGCATTCAACGGATCATTATACGATATGCGTTAGTAGACTATTTGAAAAAACGTTTGCAATTCCTATTAAAAAAAAACTAGCTTATGAATTATATCACCTCTACAACCTTCTCCGTGGAAACACGCGCACACCCAATCCAATCTTCCATATCTTATATTCTTATGGAAGAAGAAACAAAACGATGTGGGGAAGTCATTCAACATAATAACAGAAGAATGTCCCGAAGAAAGAATCCGTTATCGAATTGCTGAAGTAAGCCAACTTCGATCCAGTAGTGTATTCAATAATCGAATGAAGAGAATTAATCCTATCCAAAAGTATGACTAGTATGCAGCCATTCAATTAATTTCATTGAAACAAAAATCAAAAGAGAAGATTATTAGCCTTTTACCTATAAAGATAGTAGTAGTAGTAGTAGTAGATTTATTAAATTCAAAATATTGTATACACACAATAAAATTGATTATCGTCAAATTCATTAATTATTACAAAAAGTGAAATATTCGGACAATGAATATGGTTCACACTCTATAACTAGTTCATGCAGGATTTTCTTGAAAATTATTACATTTCTCATCATTCTAAATTTACTAGGAAGACAATTGTACAATTTCATTCCAAGATAAAGTGGAGATTTTTCAGTTATTGCCAAAGAATGATGAGGATAAAAAAAGATTTCTTTTCTTCTTGTCAAATTAACATTTCTGTGGACTTCAAAATAATGAGGATGAAGATATCTAGGACCTTCAAGGGATTCAAGATTCGGATCCAACGACAGTGTAGTGAATTTAATGATCGTTTGTGTAGTGACAGGAATCATAATCTTCCTATGTGAAAAAATTTTTAGCTTTCGTTTTTGAATTTCTATAGAAGAAGATAACAATAACTCTCGATTTCGCTAACCTTGAACTTGTTGTTGTATTGTACTAACTGAGAGCAACAACCATTCTTATTTGCGCTGTATCGTTTGCTATATCATATACAGGGTCTTTCACGAGGAACCTCACCCATATTTATACGGGAAACTACTGAACGTATTTTCATGAAATTCAGCACTTATAAGTATTTCACGATGCTGATGAAATCTAAAATATTTTCAAGGCATGAGCACCTCCGGTTTTTCCGGAAATGACGTCAACTTCCGTTTTTCAAATTAGAACACCATTTTTTTATTGCAGAAATAGATTCCTTAGAAAATTTCAATTTATTTTGATGTAACATTTTTCAGTTTTGGTTGGAAAATTCTCTCTGAGCGGGAAAATTCGAAAAAAAAATCGAAAATAGAGCTCCGCTGAAACAAGAATAACTTCGAGGTTTTTGGATGGAAAATTTTCATTTTTGGGATTTTTCAAGATTGATGTATCCACTTTAAAAATCGAAATCGCGATTCATGATACAGGGGTGAAAAAATCGCTTTCAAAGTTAGGGATGACAAAATCGTGAAAAATCAATTTTTTCAAATTAGAACCCCATTTTTTTATGGCAGATATTGAATCTACGTTAAAAAATAATGTGAGTGTATCCATCACACCCTTGCCCTAAAAGGGATATTTTCTGAGTTATTCACAAAAAACTGTTTTTCGTCTTGAATTTTCAGCTATTTCTTTTCCCTTCACGCCAGAAAGATGAAATTTTCAGGAACTGTTATTTGAACCATGCTGTAGATTTTTCACCCCTTCTTGAAACCGACTTCAAGTTACTATTAGGAGAACCATGGCAAACTCTCGCAGTTATAACTAGAGAAGATGCTCAAAGTTTTGACCGTTAATTTCTAGACATTTATTTATACGTCTCAGGAATGCTTCGTGCGTTGCTCTTCTTATTTCATCGGGAGGAAGAGATCTGCAAAAGTGTTTAAAAACCAAATTGAGTTTCAAAACTATGAATCTAAAAATCTAAACAAACCTGAACGCATTTCTGACTCGTTCTATGCAGTCCTCTTTATCAGTCAGGGGAGTTGAGTAGACAATATTTTTTATCCTACCCCAAACATAATAGTCTAAAGGAGTTAAATCGGGAGAACGTGGTGGCCAAAGATGTGGACCATTGCTCGCCAACCATCGATCTTCAAATAGCCTGTAGAGGATATTTGACACATTGAGTGAATTGTGTGGAGGCGCGCCATCTTGTTGATACCATAAGTCATTATGGTTCTGTACTAGCGGCTCAATTATTTGAGTCAATATGTCAGAATATCTATCTCCTAAGGGAGAACATTCTTTAAATAATGCAAACATGTGTAGTGTTCTATCTTACCAGTTAAGGTCCCATCATAAATGTGAACATCGAGAATTGCATTATTTTTGATGGCGCAAAAAACATTGAAACTCCAGGTCTTTTGAAAGTTCCATTGTCTGAAGTGGTGGTTGTTCTCTTCATCCCAATAATGACTGTTATGTCTATTGAAAGAACCATTCTTTGTGAATTTAGATTCATCTGTCCAAATTATACAGTCCAAAAAGTTTTCATTCTCTTGAAATCGAATCATCATAGCTTCGCAAAACTCTGTTCTCCTGACGAAATCAGTTTCCTTCAAATGCTGTACCCTATTGAATTTATATGGGTGCATTTTATGTTTTTTTAATATTCTCCAAACACTCGATTGAGATAATCCCAGATCAATCTCGGCATCTTTGAGAGAATTTTGAGGATTCACACGAAAATATGCAAGAACTGTAATTTCGTTGTTCTCATCTTCTACTACACTTTTTTCTCTGTGTGTAGTTTTCTTAACGAAAGATCCGACATTTCTCAAGTTTGTCATGGTTCTGTTAATGGTATCTCTCGTTGGTCTGGGTCGGTCAGGAAACCTCTCAATGAACAGTCGAATCGTTCTATCTACAACTTTATTACATTCTCCATGAAGTAGAATGAGATTTAAATAATCTTCATTGGTAAAATTAGGCATAGTGATCGATTTTATAACTTAATACGGATTATCACCATATTAATAGTAAACACAAAATGCTACTGAATAAAGAGGAATTTGGCAGATGTAATTAATGATATCTATCATTAAAAAAAATAATGTAAAACATGGTAAGTTTTTGCATATGGTTCATAAGGAATTATTTATTTATCACTGGAGAGAAAACCGATGGCCGATTAGTTGAAATAAAGAGGTTTCCGATACAAATTCGAATCCAAATTCGCCATCTATTTAGGAACAACCTGTAACTTTTTTCTCTTGCATATTAGGGTAGTAAAATCTAAAACATGGTTTAAGTAACAGTTCCTGAAAATGTCATCTTTTTGGCGTGAAGGGAAAAGAAATAGCTGAAAATTCAAGACGAAAAACAGTTTTTTGTGAATAACTCAGAAAATATCCACTTTAGGGCAAGGGTGTGATGCATACACTCACATTATTTTTTAACGTAGATTCAATATCTGCCATAAAAAAATGGGGTTCTAATTTGAAAAAATTGATTTTTCACGATTTTGTCATCCCTAACTTTGAAAGCGATTTTTTCACCCCCTGTATCATGAATCCCGATTTCGATTTTCAAAGTGGATACATCAATCTTACATCTTGAAAAATCCCGAAAATGAAAATTTTCCATCCAAAAACCTCGAAGTTATTCTTGTTTCATCGGAGCTCTATTTTCGATTTTTTTTCGAATTTTCCCGCTCAGAGAGAATTTTCCAACCAAAACTGAAAAATGTTACATCAAAATAAATTGAAATTTTCTAAGGAATCTATTTCTGCAATAAAAAAATGGTGTTCTAATTTGAAAAACGGAAGTTGACGTCATTTCCGGAAAAACCGGAGGTGCTCATGCCTTGAAAATATTTTAGATTTCATCAGCATCGTGAAATACTTATAAGTGCTGAATTTCATGAAAATACGTTCAGTAGTTTCCCGTATAAATATGGGTGAGTTTCCTCTTGAAAGACCCTGTATGGTTGCGTTTTCTTTCAGAAGATGCTGTGACATAAAAATTAATGATGTGGAATAATTTGTATTGTGAGATCTTTCCGAAAACTCAGTTATGTATGAAGCTTCATACACTTACACCTGAATTTAAAAGTGTTTCTATTGCTCAAAAACGAAATTATATATTTAGAAATGAAACAGTGTTCAATTTCCTCTAATTATATAAAAATCGACCTACGTTAACCATCTAATCAATCCAGTCGAACTCTTTTAGCATTATCTCTAAAATTTTTGGCCCCATTTTCAACTTCTAGGCCTTCGTTGTCTGTGCCTGCGGAAATTTATACTCTTAAAACAGGGAATAAGTCTGCAAAGAATATTGAATATTCCATATGTTCAACCTATATATTAGGTCCGAAATTCCAACACAACCTTATCAGATATTTTCCTGAAGTATCAATCGGTTCAGTAAGATTTCAAATCGTTTCAAGAAAATTTCAAATATTTAGGTACCTACTTAATTTTTTCAAGTTTTACATGACAATTTTGGTAGAAAATTCGGTTTTTTTTCAGATTCACCATTTTGTCAAAAATCAAAATTTTCGATAAGTTCTTCGATCATCTACCCACTAAAAGAATCTTCTTGGTTTTCGATTTGAAATAAACTATACTGAAGAAATCTTTCTCGCCGAAGAATATCTTTTTTTGGAAGACCTTCAGAAGATCGTCTGCTGGGGCCAATCAAATTATTATTGTTACAAATGTTTGATGTCATTACGAAGTTGTTATATTAATGTATCAATGCCTTTATGTTCTGTATGAAGAAATACCTTTTAACAAAAAATAAATAAAGATAACCTCTTTTTTCGGCCTTCAAACCGCGTAATCCCCTCAACTATCGTTGTCAGATAAAGTGCAATTCATTTGGAGTTCAAAGAAAATAATATCATAATCTGCTTTATTATGTTATAAAATGCAAATAAAAATTTCAATATCATGCATGGGTATGTGAAGGTACACCAAAATTTTTCGTTTATAGATGACAGAGGACGAGGCCTTACGATGGAGATACTCGAATTTCTACAACAATTATAATATTGATTGGCATGCCGATGGACCAGGCTGTAAAAAAACTGATACAAAATGCAGAGCTCCCCCAGGTTCTTTCACGATAACCGGGGAAAACCCGTGCTGCCCACGTCCGTCCTCAGTCGCCCAATGTTGCGAAGACTACTGTCCCACGGGATTCAAAACTTGCACTATGCGTTTAACACCACCTCCTTGCTGTGATCCATGTGGAACGTGGACTGCAGAAATTCAGAAGTGTCCTCCAAAACCGAGAAAGAAAGTAAGTAATTGGTACAATCCAGGTCCATGTACCAGACCCTGCTGTCTTCATTGGAAGCCTAAAGAAGGACCATGCTTGTACGATGCTCCTTGCAAGGCACACTGTTTCAATCATCCACCAGGCATAAAACCAACTAAGAAATACCCATGTCCTTAAGTTTCTTGTTTGTCCATTTCACCTTGATTTTGTTTTAGCCTTTGCAATTGCCCTACATTCCATCCAACATGAAAGGTTGTTGAAGTGACTCCGCGCTTTTGTTTGTTGATAAGATATTTTGTAATAGACACTTGTATTTGTGAGCGTATTTGTAATTTTTCAATATATATCCGTATACGATTAAACGAATAATCGCAATGACAGTAAGTATGTTTTAAAGCCTTTTCTATTCTGGAAATGCTGGTATTGAATTGAAGACCTCGAAGATTCTTGATATACATACCAATATGACCACCAAGGCACAATTTATTCATCAAAGACTTAGTCTTAACCAGACACATAGTCTTAATTTCGAGGATAAAAGCAACATTAAATATAATATGTGCATAACAATGGAAGCATTTACGAGTCATACTCATAAGCATAATAAATTAACAAAACGTTACTACTAAAAGAGATAAAGAGACCGCGAGCCATATAGAGTTTCTCAAAAGAAAGAAGCCGACTTGCAAAATCGCGTGCCTTTCCCCGTACTCTTTATAATTTGGCTCTTGGACAGAGCCGGATCTAGGGCATGGCGAGGGTGGCATTTGCCACGGGCGCCAACCAACTAGGGGCGCAAAATTATGATTTTTTTTTTCTTGAAATGATGTTTTTTCACTTCAGAAGTCCATTCATATTTTAGAGCGGTGCTATAGTGCATGCACCTGTTGTACAATATGCGGCGACAAGTAGTTACCAATAAATTAACAGATGATAAATTTACACTTGTCAGTCACCATACGATTCCCGATCGCGTCCAGATGTTTGTTATTCGAACACTGAAGACCTCAATTAGCGGCAAGTTCAGAGGGAGTTTAATGGTTCGAGCTAGCGGCGGTAGCGCCCCGTCTAGGGTCGGTTTCTTGACGGCATGACAAAGAGATTCAGACCGTCCACATTGTTCGCCGAATCGTTCATCACACCGGCTTAGATAAGGCCAATGTATTTCGAAGACGTTTACGACCGATAGGCTTGATGAAATCACCCTCGTCTTATTAATACTACTTTTTTTCTCGTATGTGGGGTACTTCCTTGCAGCGGCGCAGTTGATGGCATCAATAAGAAAAATAGGAACCAGGAACTTATCATTATATTTTATATAATGTGCAATACCGCAAATAACGTGATCGTGCAAGCGGGCCGGTAAATTATTCGTGCTGGAAAAAGTTTCAAAATTTCAATCAGGTATGTTTGAATAATTCAATTTTGAGTTGAGGATTTTTGCGCGCTCGGTCAACTATTCTGTCCGTGCACACGAGAGTCAATCATTTTCGAAAGATATAACTTAGAGACTGCAAAATTTATAAGGTTATGTTTGGGTTGGGAATATGTCGGCGATATTATCGTTCGAATTTTATTTGGGAGATCCCAAATTATACCGATTCAATTAAAATTGCGTTGTACCATAACTCGAGTTTTCATATGTATAAGAAGAAGTTAGAAAAAAAATCAAAATGTTGAGAAGAATACGATAAATTTATCGTATCTCTAGTATTTTATTAATCAGCTTCATAGCTATGGGTACTACAGAAAGACGATCAAATGAATAGTATAATTCTTGAGTTTCACTGAAACATGAAACCTTTTTCTGTCCTGACATTTGTCGAGCATTGAGACAATTCAGATATGAATATAAACGAGAGCGAAAAACATTCCGATTCGACGTCCATGCATTTTCAGAATTTTATATAATTTTAGGTTGATATAACCAACTGAAATGCCACCCAAGAAACTATCAGGATCGCAATCTCGGAAGATCAGGGATAAAAATTATTAAACCTAAAAAAAATACTAGTAATATCTCAAGTTACTTGAGGAACGATGCGGGTATTGTGTCGACAAAAAATGGTTCCACTAGCGAAGCCCATCATGTAGCGGAATTTCCTTCTACTTCTTCAAGTACCGAGCCTATCGTAAGAAAGTATTCCATTTCGGATAATTCGGACAATTATCGTATGCTTATACGTTTGTGAGTTCTCACTACCTTATACGATACATGGGAGATTATAGTAATTTCTATACACATATTGTTTGATATACCTAAGAATCTAATGCTCGTTCTCAAAAGAATATAATAATAGTAAAATATCTTAGCAATAGAATGAATACTATCATTCATGAAAAGTATGTAGTCATTGAAAAATCAAATTTGAAGAGGGCGCATTTCGATAACTTGCCACGGGCGCTGAAATCCTAGATCCGGCTCTGCTCTTGGACATTAACAAAAATTATATTTTTCAGAAAATATCTTTGTTTTATCATAGCAAACACTGGGAAGTAACTGTTGAGTAGTATGGAAGTAACCTTGCGAATAAAAGCTCGCATGCGATGTACAAAAACATATCCTCCTGCTATCATTTACAGCGAAATATCCGCGACATCAATAACGCAGTTCAAATCACTGAGTTCATAAAATTGGGATGTAAAATATTATAGAAAAGCATTGCGTGAAGTCCTGAGCTTTTGCGCGCATCTTCAAATTCGTCGGCACAGCGGTAACCATTTTGCGCGCAGCATGCTATCGTTTTGATCAAATATCTGTTATTTTCGGATTCTGAGCTGAAAATATTCTGGAACGAATAGGTTGGACTGATGACGAATTCGGTGTCAAAATTGGTCGACTCGAACTGTGCGATGTTTGAAAGTTCGTACGTCATACGATCGGAGTTTATACATTATTGACGATAGATAGTTCCTATTCCGAAATTAGAGTCTAAAAAGGAGGTTGTCAATTTGTAAAACACTACTTATATATTCTATGACCTCAATGTAATTTGAATTCAACAAATCAATTTTTAACTGAGAAAAATTGCAGCAGTAATATTTTTTAGATGAAATTGAACAAAATGTTAAAAAAATTTCGAATTCGAATTCTTTTCGATTTTTTGCATTTTCTGAGAACATTCACTATAGAAATGTATTTTTTTCACACTATCGGGAAGTAAAGATCTCAACGAACAAATGTCACTCCGACTTTTTGAAAAAATCCGATATTTTGACACGAGAATTTTCGATATTTAGTCAGAATTAGGTGAAAAAATGAATATTTGAAATAAAATAAATAACAGTGTATTTAGGACATAAAAAAATAAGATTTCAGCAAATTTCGTGAAGAAAAAAATTTTCAGTGGAAGATAAAAACAGAACACAAACCCTTGGTTATCTTAATTTTTCACATAAATTTCGAGGTTATGTGAAAAAATGTGAACACAAAATTTGAAGATCTTTCTATTACCTACAACTTCGTCATTTGACTTTTTTCCATAGGACTTGTTGTTTTGCCGAAAATCGAGATGGGCCATTTTTTACTCTTAAAACCTCACCCCCTTCCACTTCCTGACGTCAGATTGCCCATAAATTATTTTTATTCAATTTTTATTCTATTCTCCCCGTTTTCCAATGGGTTTCATCTTACTATTATTTTTTTTGTTTCAAAACTTATCGACCCTGGTTTACTGTGCTAACACACACGCATGTTATTTTCCACGTATCAGAAGTAATTCGATAGCCTTCATCTGGAAATACTTAATGATGTTGAACAGATTTGTTCTTCTAACCAACTACAGAGCCAGTTGCTAGTTGGGGGGTTTTCGTTCGGTCAGATAGTGATCGGCGAATGAACAAAGGCAATATATTATTAAAGAGCATGTAATATAATCACAAGGACGAATATCCGTCGATAAATCAACAAATATTCCCTTGTGGTGGGAATCCACATGAACCGAGTGTTTCCAATGTCGTGTCGGTTTTTTGTAAAGCTGCAATATCGCAGTTACAGCGACCTGATGCGACAAAAGGATGAACGTCATACACATCGATCGAAGTATTCTGCACTCGAAGGTGAGACTCGCAAGATGCTCCTGGCAGATGGCGCGCTGTAGGTTGTTATACTGCAGCGGTCCTTCTGAAAGGTAACAAGTATCGAGAGAACTCTCTGCGGTTTATCCAAGTTAAGTTGACCTGACGATCAATAACAATTGTGAAACAGCTGTAGTCATTATACTTGGATCCGCTTCTTCGGTGTAGATCTTTTGGTTGATTGGATGATTAGCTCTGATCAAGGGGGAATATTTGTTGATTTATCGACGGATATTCGTCCTTGTGATTATGTTACAGATTATTGCTGGAGCTCTGTTCTTCTCCGAGAAACCAATTCCTATTAAAGAGCATGACTGACATTAGGTTTAATACTTGTATATTAGAAATGGGGATTAAATTAACTATGGAAAATGGATGGATAACTGTATAGGAATTATTCATCCAATAAAACGAGCAATTCTTGCACTTGTATGAAAAAATATATTTTACGTATCTAGGAAACGACTCGAACGATCTTGATGAAACTTTCTTTTCAGTAAGAATTCGGTTTTCTGAGTCCGCCTAAGAGATTGTATTTTTTTTTTAATGCGCAATTCAAAAAAAGTATATATACTTATATGTATATGAATATAAATATCAAAGCAACAGAAATACTGGAAAAAGTTCAGTTCTGTAGGATATTTCTTTCAAGGGTCACATTAATGTATTTCTTAGCGGTTGCTCATCCAGAATCCAGTCATGTTTAATGCTGCTCGGTATTTTGATTTTCGATTCCAGTTAAGTCAATATATTGCATGTATTTTGCGTATTTAAGAAACGACTCTGACAATTTCAGGAATATTGTATGGGGATAAGGTTAAGCATTTCGAATTTATCCTTATAAAGTTGAATTTATTGGAAAAACATAATGTAACCCGTTCCTATATCTATACATCAGGCTGTTCCTAATTAAAGGAGCAAATGAAGAGGGGAGATTCCTTGCGTAAGGCAGAAAGTTCCATAAACATGGAATCGTAGACATTTCGAGTTTTTTCCTCGTAGTATCTGGATTTCACAAGATATTCAACTAAAATTTTGTAGGTACAGTTATTACATTTCAGGGTTCAGACAATGTGATATGCCAATTTCGATTGCAATGGTGATATTTTTTTCCGGGACACTGATGTGCCCTGTTATCCTTCGGAACTTTTTTTTTGGTGACCACTGTTATTTTGAAATTCTTTGGAAGAAGCTTTGTTGTTGTACTTAATTTTATGGCCCCTTGCAGTTTCGTCGTATCTGACACTGATTTTGAGAAAAAAATTCGAATCCCTCGAAATCCTCCGAAATGTCATAAAATCCAGTTAGGTAAGCTGTGGGGAATGAATTCATTATTAGCTTTTATGGATATTTTCTGATCTGTAGCAAGGATTCATAAAGATTGCATAGACTCGTAGAATCATCTCGTGAAGTGCAGATACTATGAGAAAAAACTTGAAAAAAATTCCAACTTAAAATCTGTATATCGAAACCAAACGTTTGCGGTCCCATGATTTTGGGACTTTTTTCCTTGAAGTTATGCGAGGAATCTACCCTTTTCGTTTGTACCTGCAATTTAGAAACACCCCGTGTATGATTGCTTCCGAAAATGAAAAACCCAGGAGAGCTCAGCCGCCTAAGTACTTAACATAACAATTTTGAGAAGGTATGAAAATCGTTTTGTGGCGTAAAATATTTCCCCGAAAAAAATATATAAAGGAATATTTTTCTTTGCAAAACGTGCTGTCTTCATCTGAAACAATACTTCCTGAACTTGAAAAGACGTCTTCTGGTCGTCATTTTGAGTCAATATTCTGTCGTCCCTTATCTAATAGGTCATTCATCATTAGTCGGAGACTTCGTGGACCAAATATGCAGTCCCTCTCGTGCTGCTCGTGCACATAACAAGCATTAAAATAAGTGCAGTTGATTCTATATACACCATGAAAATCGTGCCAGCACGCAAAGTTGAAGTCGGCAAAATTGCACGCAAGCTTGCAATATATATTTGTATTTTGTTCTTGCAATTCGACTTTGACCTAGACCATAGAACAAGTATATTCACTTATGACCTAAACTTCATGCCGGCTATCGCACATGTGCATTCCTTCTGTTGTGGCGGGTTTGTTGGGTTTTTATGGAATTTCGCACGTATGTTGCTTACATTTGCAACAATTATCAACTAGGTACTGAATAAAGGAAAAATGAATGAAGACTATGAACTCTTTGGATACTCGTATATTTGGATCTACTCTAAGAACATAAACGTAGAATTCTCGGAAAGCTCGCTTGTCAGGAATTTCATTCATTCAATGGAAATTTCTGAATGTAGATTGACTCCATTATCAGTAACTTTCTAATTTGGTTGGTAACAGTGTTTTTACAATTGATGTGTGACGTGTTCAAAAATTTCTTTTATTTTTTATGTTAAAAGGGTTACTGAAGTTTCATTTAACCTCAGACCACTGGTTCAATACTAGCATTAGCGGAAAAAGGTTTTTCATTCCACATTCTGAGTCTTATTGGTCGACAGCAGATTAAACAAAAATATGCTGCTGCAGATTATATTGTCAGTATTATGAGTCTGGATTGTTTTCCTGTAGACCTACATTTGTTGGCAAACTTTGAGACTTGAGGTGAATATAATCTATATAGGGTAAGATTTCCGAATTCCTTGGAAGAATAAGATAATTCAGCTTATATTATTCATCTCAGGTTGATACATACCAACCAAGCTTTCTACTGTTCCAGGTGAGTTCATATTGGAGGTGTTAATCCAAACAACAGGATGTTATCTATATAAATCAATTTCAAGCGATGGACCAAAATGTTTTTGGTTATTCGCGGTTAACCGTATTGGTTATGTGTCAAATGATACGATGACGTCACAACCAATAACCACTGTCATTGTCGCTTGAATGCATTGGTTCAAACCACAAAATATAAATCCTTTTTGCGCTGTGAAAGTACGAGCCTTATAGGCTCGTACTCATGGACGCGTCGAAAAATATAAATCGCGCGATTTTTTTGCTCAATGTCAATAATTTGTGGCTGACATCTGTCATAACAATTAACATGCAAATTGAAAGCACATAATATACAACTCTTTGTATTTTAATCTTGCTGACGTCACTCATTTTTCAGATGAACACACCATGTTTTTTACATCATGGTTGGTAAGGAATTTAATTGATGAAAAAACGTTCTTTTTGTCACCAGAACGATAGTCAATGTACTATGGTAACATATCCATAGCATAGAACAATCTTTATTTACTTTATGATACATAGAACAAGAAGAGACAACAATCAAGAATGGAAAAATTAGGTATGGTCCATGATGTAAGTAAAACATGGTGTGCTCATCTGTGATCGATTTACCAATGATGACGTCACATTTTTCATTCAAATTCAAAGCACAGAATATATTTTTCCTTGTATTTTAATCTTGCTGGCGTCACTTTGTTTCAGGTGAGCACACCATGTTTTGCTTACAGCATGGTATGGTTTATGGATCATAAGGTAAATAAAAATTGTTCCATGATGTAAGTAAAACAAGGTGTGCTCATCTGTGATCGTATTTACCAATGATGATGTCACTGTTTTCATTCAAATTCAAGGAAATATATTGGGAACTGCTGCGAAGATGCCAGCGCCCTAACGGTTAAATTTGGAACCTGTCCAAGCTAGTAGTTTCACGTAAACAAACCGTAGAATTGTGGCGAAGAACGAATAATTATTAAGCACATCTAGAATATTTGGAGAAATTATTATAATTTTGTGAGATTTTACCTCCAAGGGCCAAATAAAAAGTGCTACAAAATTTAACGAAATGAATTATGTTTTTTGAAATGTGTCTATTTTTTTCTACCTTATTATTATGTAAATTAATTCTTTCACTGTATGCAGAGCTTACCTGGGACATAAAACTTACTTTACCAAGTAAGGCAAAGGTAGTGCAAGAATCGATGTGGTCACGAGACGATTCATGTTCACCCTATTTTTTCTGGAAGATGGTGTAACTCACTGATTCCTTTTCTTGCCCAGTTGGGATCCATTCTTGAGTCAACTTTATAAAATAACAAACACGGAAAAAAAAGATCTGTTTTCGGCTTAACGTTCACAAGTTTGTTATAAATTTCATAATTAGCAAGGGCTGGCCCAGTTCCTTAATTTTTAATTAATCGGCTAATTGCAGCTTATAACCTGCCAATCAAAATTCACTTCAAGACTGTTGCTGACTGAATTATAATAATTATGAATCCTAACATACAAAGAAAATACCAACAAGGTAAAGTCTATAACATCAACCCGATAAAATAATAAACATGTAAATACGCAGAAGACGTTCGCCGACCTAACGAACAGCAGTAATCAATCCGACCGCACCTGAACTGAGGCCGAAGAAATTTCGCGGCCCTGGTGTAGTTAAAGTTCGGAGTTGATCGGGGTCATTCGACAGTATTCGCTGTGGTTGTTTGTTCTTATATGAGGGTTCCGGCCAGCCCAGCCGTGCGGTCGCAAATTTCGAGTGCCCGAGATAAATACATTTTCGATATTCCCACGGTGAATTAAGACGTAGTGTGTTTAAGGTGGATTGATGGATCGTTAGAAAGAATTGATGTTTGTGGTTTTTGTTGGAATATTAACTGAAATTTCGCGGCTCTGGGCCGCTGTGTCTTGGTCATTCGACAGCATTCGCTGTTGTTGTTTGTTGCTATGAGCGTTGCGGCCAACTAGGCCGCGAGGCCGTAAACCTCGCGCGCCTGAGATACATTTTCGATATTTTCTATAATTCTGTTGGGGGCGGATTGATAGATCGTTAGAAAAAATTGATATCTTTGTTTTATTGTTGGAATATCAACTAACGGTTGCTGTTTCTTTATGAAAAGTTGATTATTTTAAAAAGAATTAATTGTGTCGTACTACAATATATTTTTTAGGGAGGGCGCTCGGCCTCATTGAACTGCCTGTTACAGAATAAGCAGGAGTTTCCACTTTAGAATCAGAGAAATCATCCATATGGAACGATGAAATCGAACGTGCTTGTTTTTCCACCCTAGCAGATTCTGCCTGCCTCTATCTAGTCTGCAGGGACGGGAATCCAAAAGGATAAGTATCTTTTCCGGAGGAGGCTAAGAAAGTTCACAAAAGAGGAAAAATTGATATCTGAAGAACCATGGGGTTTCAGGAAAAAGTTATGAGTACATTTTTGTTGGAAATGATCTGAATTATCACCTCCCAAAATATTTCACATCAACTCTGTGTTCCTGAACTCGTTTCTATTTTTATATCAATAAAAATAATAATTATATATTCAAATGAAACAAATTTGGCAATTTTGCATTTTAATAGTGAAAAATCATATAACAACAAAAATAGAATTTATAGAATTATATATTTTGTACTTTTCATTCCATCAATCGATTAGAATTAGTTAGAATTTCACTGCTATGTTTTGAATCGCCAGGAATATTCTGATTACATCCCACAAGACAAGAATTCAATTGTGATCCAGATCCTACAATTGAATTATCCGATATGATGCAGTTTTCCAAAGCTACCCTGTAAAAAAATTATGATGAGTTCTTCGATATATCATGTTTGCACATCACGCGAATGGAATTTGAGGGAAAATCACATTTATTTGTTGTAAAAGTGGTCATATTTTCACTTATCGACACCGCCGAAAGTACCTTCACTTGGCAATTCACGTATTTGGCCTTTGTAATTAAGCCCCAATTTCTTATCTACAAATATCTAGTTTCCAAGTCTTGAGATTGTAAACATAATTACATCCGAAGAAACAACTTGGAAACTCGATATTTGTAGAGTAGGTAGGTTTAGATCTTAATTACGAAGGCAAAAATCGTAAACGGGTTGAATCCACCTAATGAATCCGCAGATTCCCTTCAAAATTTTATTTCCCCAATTTTCCGAAAATATGAAAAGAAGATGGCTTAATCTTTCCATTAGGAGGTGAACGTGCGTTTCACGGTATCAATATGTGAAAAGTTGTGGATTAGCATTTTGCAATCAGTTACTAAGTTTGATCAGGATTATATCATAATTTTTAGTGTAATTCCGGGAATTTCAACGATACCGAGGAAAAAACACTGAATTCGACTTATTTTTTCGCAATATCTCTACAAATTGAAATCGAATAAGTTTCCTGAAAAACATTTTTTCTTTACGGAAAATTTTTTTTGAGTTCTTCCGATAATACGAATATCACAAATTTAGCACAAACGAGATTTGATATATTTTTTTCCTTATATCTACGAAAATTATTATGGAATTAAATTAAAATGTGAAACGCTTTTCTTTAATGTAGACTTCAAGGTCTGCGAGTAAATTTTTCCCTATATCTCCGAAACTGAATATCAAAACGAATTGAATTTTGAACCGCTATTGTTGAATATTGACTTCGAAGTCTGTGCGAGATTTCAGTGAAATATGATGAATAAAATTCCAACAAAAATTTGAACAATTTGCGAATACATCTTAAAATTTTCGAACGACTAGGCCAGCTGCGCGCTTCCAATATCAAATTAATTTTGAGATTTCAGTCTGATCACATCAGTCATAAGATATAGAGGAACTAACCTCAAAATTTCCGAAACCGTTTGGCCGAATTGGCCCAATAATGAACTCAACAGAGATTCGGACTACAAACCAAACTTGAAAATTTCAAGGTTATAAGTCCTTTCCTTCGAAAGTCGAAGCACACAGCCGGCCGGACAGAATTTGAATTTGACCACGGATTCTTCATCAATGAGTCCAACCTTTTCGTTTGATACCAGTTTCGGCTCAACATTAGAAAATTACAGATATTGTGACGAAACGATACCGCGCTGTTCCCTGGAACGCGTGAAAAGAGTAATTTATCGAAGATTGTTCATATTTATTAGCAATATTCATACCCGAATAATAACCACCAATTTTCATAACTGTACTCTCCAATTTCAATTTAATACTAAGAACAAGTCATTTCCGCGAAGAATCGCAAAATGAATGCTTGATTTTGTCTCTATCCTAAAGCCTATGTCATATTGTACGAGTGAGACCACTCTTCATCTCCCTCACAATGCGCAAAAGCCTACCGGATATCTTGCTTCGGTTCATAATCACAGACCTGTGGCATAGACCAACAAGACAAATCTACATCATCGTTTGCGAGAATCGCTTCCCTCCGGCTTTGACAAATATAAGGGTACGAACAGACCAAGTGAGTCGCGAATGTTTTCTCTGTCAGAAAAATATGTGTATCGGCAATACCGTGGGCAAGAAAGAGAACCGCGAAAGATGACCTCCTTATCTAACTTCCAGAGATCCCCCTTTATAGAAGTAGTTTTATCCAAAGAAGTGTGCTTTACTACGGCCCAAAGCCGTTTGGCCAAAAAAATATCCGAGATGAAAAGTTCAAGATCATTTAAAATACATTTGAAGCACTATACTAGATTTCATGGAAACACTTTAATGAATGTTTTCTCTAAGTGGAAAGGGGTTCGGTTTCATTTGAGTGTTGAAATTTCTGGTCGCAATTTCTATCAGTGTCTTGTTTCATTATTATGGTTGGATCCTTTTGGTTTTGCCTTTATTTTTCTTGTTTTCTTGGCAATTTTTGTTTTGTTTTGGTAGTTTTTATTGTCAAAATAAGTATTAAGCGTAAATTCACATTTTTTACACAAATTGGCTGGACCAAGTAAATTCGGTCGAACACGAACCAGAGTCCAGGCGACGAATTTGAATTTTATTTCAATAACACTAAGAGTAGTATTTAGGAAAAGATTTCTGTCTTGTTTCAGATGGAATTATCTATTCTATATGAAGAATATGTGCCTATAACAATTGTGTAAAACATGTTTTGCTTGTGAAAGAATAAATTGAATTGAATTGAATTATGTGGCAAGCTATCATATACTATCTTATTATTATCCTCGAGAATACATTAACCTGAGTAAAAAAATAAATAACTACAAACGAAATACTATAAAAAAAATTGCATCCTTATGTAAGTCGATCTTCAAACGAACACCTTCGTCAATCCATCCCAACATCCCAAGGAACACAAACTTCTCGGCGAAATATCTGAGTCCTAATCCGGCTTTCACGTGAACTCCTGAAGTGATTTCCCAAAGTGATCGCAAACACAACATGATTTGGGAATTCGCAATGCGAGGTCCTAAAGTTATCGCCTACGTAAATAGAATAAGATATCTACACTGCGAGTTCCCAAAGTCATCCCAAATGTAACCATAATGGTAAATTCACAATGCGAGATCCTGAAGTCATCTCAGATGTAACCAGAATAGGAAATTCGTAATGCGAGTTCCTAAAGTCATGACAGACATAACAAGAAAGGAAAATTCGCAATGTGAGTTCCTTAATTCATCACAGACAAAACAAGAAAGGGAAATTCGCAATGCGAGTTCCTTAAGTCATCCCGAGTGAAACAACAATTTAAAATTGTCCTAACGTTCCTGAAGTTATTCCGAACATGAGGCCGAATTTTTTACGATATCTCTCGTCTGTAGTTTGAACAAAGAGAAATTGCAGATAATTTCATTTCGTTATCAACTATTATTACATAGGCAGAATATGTGTTCGATTCATAAGAACGAAATACATAACTTCGGAGAGGCTTCCTAGAAACCTATAGGATAATCGGCAAACGTGCCAAAAACGAATCAGTTATATTTTGTTACTGGCTTTCATGGTGCCGGATTTTCGGGAAGGTTATGATGAAAAATTTTGTGGATCGAAATCACGGCGTTTTTATACATTTGGTGGAGGAGTAAATGCAACTCGGGTTGAAACCTGTATTAACAAGTAGGGGGTGTCTAGCAAATGTATAGTTCTGTTATTGAATAAAGACCTTCTTTATACAATGGTTTTACACTTAAACTAGTTATCGACTAGTTTACTAGTTGATAACGAAACGAACCTAATTAAGGAGCATTTATGACTTCATTCATAGCAAAGAAGGCTCTCTTTTTCACATTATCATATTTCTGGATTAAAACTTGTACAACATTATGCGAGTGAAATCACGTTCTCAAATCTGAAAAATTTCGAGAATTCGTTGTTTTTCATCGAGAAATCATCAACACATTTTTCATTCAAATACGAACAGGGATTCCAAATCAATATTTTGTTTCCATATACCCATCATAGTAATATGGATATATTTTTCCACGAACAGATAATCAATCTCCGTTCATTTCTGTAATACAAATCAATATTCATCAAAGCAATTCAACCTCCAGACGTAAGAACCGACAATCTAAGCGCTCATATTACGATTCCTTCTGGTATATCTTGTTCACGGATCTCGCCATCTCGCGGATCTCATTCATATCCGAAGTATGAATGAAGAAAGAATATCAATTCCGACCGCGCTAAACAATACTCAAAGTCATCTAACCACCAGACGTAAGAACCGACAATCCAATTGCAAGCGCTGTTATAACGATGCCCACTGGTAAATATTCTCGACGGAACTCGCCATCTCACGGATCTCTGATTAAGTAGATCTGTAAACCCTTGCTGTGGATATTCCTTGTGGCTATTTGTAAGGATTTATGATCAATGTCGGCATCAGGTGCTTACCGTCTGCTAATTCTGCTATTTTCACATAGCAAGTCGGCATAAGACATAGTCATCACAAAACTATCAACAGGAATCTTTCCAGAAATAAAATATACATGTTTATATATCTGTACTTCCGGATATTTTCGCTAGGGGCATTTGCAGAAAATATCGCATGTCGTACTCCCGGAAATCTCGCAATGAGCAGTATTTGAGAATTTCTTAAACTCTTCGCCATGAGGCTGTGTGAGCGAATATCTTTAAAACCTCTTTGTGTTGCCTGAAATAATACATCAATATCCATATAGAAATCTTTTTATTCTGCGGATCCCACTTCTGAGTTTTCATTATCTTCAATCAAATATTAACTCAAATCATACTTATTTCAAACAAAATAATTCAAAAGAAATTATATCCTTGGGTTAGCCGTTCCCTATCCGAACGTTTTTTTTGATAAATCAATATTTATTTATTCATTTTACAAACACCAGAATGGGTTTTTCATAACTTATAGAAATATGATAGTGGTGCCCAATACAAATGGGTTTCATCCTTAGTATTCAAATAATTCATCAATTAGGGTTACAAAAACAACATGGAGCTAGTCACAAGGACCAATTCATAAGAAAGTAACCAACTTTGTAGATTAACTTTAATCAAGTTACATATAGCATCAGTTCAATCCGAATATTTAAACCAGGGTTTAATAAGTTAATCGTAGCTTAATTAACAGACGCTTAAGAAAAACGGTGCAATTGGCCCTAAGTAACTTAACATAAAAACAGTCGGTTCTCACGTCTTCTCAAATAGCGACAAGAATTCTCTAAGCTTGCTGTATTTCTTCCGTTTATAACGACATATCACGCCGCCGCAGCACTGTCGACGTGATTTTCGGGAAAACCCCAACGATGCAGGTGAATCCCAGTTTTATGTTAAGTTGTGAAGACATAAGCAGGTCTCAATTGGTTGACCTTGGTTTATTCATCCAGTGATTACACTGAAATGGCTTCGAAGTCCAATAAAATATAAAAACCTTATTCAATTGAAGAAAAGGGTGCTATAGTAGCTAGAATAGGAAATGGAGAGAGTAATACTCAGTTGGCTTTGGAATCAGGCGTTGCAATTCTACAATTTCAACCATGTGGAAATAAAGAAAAAATTAAGGAAGCATTTTATCAGTACACTTCGAAATCAAAAAGCTCCGCAGTACGCTCCTTGACAACTTGGACAAGTGTCTGTTCAAGCGATTCAAAAATCAACGCACCAAAAATGTCCTCATAATCGGCCAAAGTTTAAGGAAGAAAGCGAACGAGTTTAGTAACGATCTGACAATAAAATATTTACACGTTTCTGCGTTCTTCATTCCCCTCAATGTCGTTATAACCGGCTTTTACTGTACATTCATTGAAACAGTATCCAAAAATGTTAAAAATGTGTTCGTGTATTTTGTCATCTGGTCTCTTCAGTATTAATCACGGTATTTGTTCTTGTCCTGGGGAGCTACTTTTATTTTTGTGAAGGTGTTGGTAGTAATCCGCCTCTTTTATTGTTGTTTTTCCCAGGGTTTCGTTCTGGTTGTTGCAATATTTGTTGTACCATTGATCTATGTGCTCCATGTTTCTCATTAGAGTTGTTGTTTTCCTCAAATTTATACCTTCCATTATAGTATTATGTAAATAATTGTGATTTCTCTTGTTCTGTATTATATGCCGATATTTTCCATCTAAGAAGGTAAAGTAGAGAATTGATAATTTTTATAATAATAATAATAATAATTTATTGACCCTTTGTGACATATTCATACATGTATAGTATAAGTCAGATAGAAAAAAGAAGCAAAATTCAACTAAACGCTAATACAGTCCTTGAGGTAATCGTTCACTGTATAATAACATTTTTCCAACAGGATACCTATCATATATTTTTTAAATTTGGCAAATTCACAGATCTAACAGTATATGACAGATTATTATAAATTTTGATGCATTGATAGTCTTATGTTTAGGAATAAATAGTTTTTCCTCACTCCTGGTGTTATAATCATGAAAGCTGGATAGCTTAGTTATATCCTTCTCATTCTCTTTCACATATATGAGACATTTGAAAATAAAATTAGAGGAGGTGAGTATAACATTTTCCAGAAATAGAGGTCTGCAGGATGCACGCGGCGGTATGTTGAATATCATACGCAAAATACGCTTCTGCAATACGAAAACCCTGCATACATCCAGAGAGTTCCCTCATAGCAAAACGGTATATGTCGAATGGCTATAAACCAGACTGTAATGAATGTTCATGACAGTTTCCGAAGGAAGTAAATTTCTCACCCTACTTATTACATAATAGAAATTATTCAATTTTTTGCATAAGGAATCAATGAGTAGACCATTTCAAACCAGAAAAATGCCAAGAATTTAGCACTTTTTTTTTAGATGAGATGACATTATCTAAATGGCGATTGAGTAGCTTACGATTATTGCCACTTAATGAGAAATAAATACATTCAGTTTTTTCGTTGTTTATCATCAGGTTGTTCTTATGACACTAGCTTACAGAGCTTCTCTACAGAAGTTCACATAATATTTGGAGTTCCTCAAAAAAATGGGCTGCTACTGCCACTGAAGCATCATCAGCGAATAATAATCGCAGTTACAGCGACCTGATGCGACAAAAGGATGAACGTCATACACATCGATCAAGGTATTCTGCACTCGAAGGTGGGACTCGCAAGATGCTCCTGGCAGATGGCGCGCTGTACGTTGTTAAACTACAGTGGTCCGTCTGAAAGGTAACAAGTATCGAGGGAATCCTCTGCGGTTTATCCAAGTTAAGTTGACCTGACGATCAATAACAATTGTGAAACAGCTGAAGTCATTCTACTTGGATCCGCTTCTTCGGTGTAGGTGTTTTGGTTGATTGGATGATTAGCTCTGATCAAGGGGGAATATTTGTTGATTTATTGACGGATATTCGTCCTTGTGATTATGTTATTTAATAAAATTTGTGTTACAAGCGATGAGATACACCGATGGGTTGACAAGTTGGAAAGTAACATCCGCAATTCACGGAAAGATCGTTAATAAAAAGCAGAAATAAGAGTGGGCCGAGAATAGACCCATGTGGTACTCCCAAGCCAACATCTTACTCTGCATATAATGAATCTTCAACTTTCACAAACAAAGAGAAAGCTTCAAAGCCAGTCCAAGAACACACCCCGAAAACCCAGGTTGTAACACTTGTCCACCATGAATTGAAAGGATAAACTGTCGAACGCTCGGAAAACATTGGAAGAACAGCCCTACCACGTGAAAAACGTTAACCAGACACACATAAGCAACAAATTGAATTACCGCTGTCTATGTTGGGCGTCCAGATCCAAAACCATTCTGAGTAGAAGATCGAATTTGTCAAGGTACTTGAAACATTCGGTTTAATACAACTTTTTCAAAGACCTAAGAAAATGTACTCAGAAGCGACATTGGTGTGTAATTTGTAATACTATGAATATTTTTTTTTCGGAATCGGAATAACTGTGGCCTTCTTAAGAATAGCAGGAAACACGCTAGAACTATTGGATAAATGAATGCAATGAGCAAAGTGATGACATATCTTGAATTTAACATCAAAATTCTTGCGGAGATTGAATCTGACCCTGTACTTTTGATTTTTCTCAAAGTTTTTATTTCGTGAGCAACTTCACATCCTAAGACAGGAAAGAAAAAAATGTTGTATTCAACAAACATGAGGTGGTGCATGGAGAAGACAAATAATTATGATAATACTGATGAAGTGTGGACTCAGTTAGTTACTGTTAATTCTACAGCAAAAATATTCGCAATCTCAGCAGCATAAATATTCAATTCAATAGATTCATCTTTTCCACCTCTTCCAGTATAGGTATTCACCATGGACCATACTGTCCTGTTCTTATTATCTGATCTATTGATGAGCTCGCTATGAAACCTTGTTCTTTCTAAGCATTGAAATATAAGTTGACTTTGCTCTTTTGTAGAGATTGTCAGTATTTGGACTCCTTAAATTTTAACACAACCAGTACAGATTCATGAGTTCACTTTTAGCAAGTATAATCTCCTGTGTTAGCCACCCCTTGATTTGATTGTTACGCGTGGTAAATTTCATTAATGGACAACAAAATTCAAAAGTGTCCCATATTGCAGAAATAAAGGCTTCAGAACAAGCATCAACATCGACATTTTCATGAATAGCATGAAAATCACAATTTGAAATATAAATTGCAAAATTGTTTAGATTTTGTTGACTCAAATTCCTAACAGACTTCAGTATTCAACGAGCAGTCACATTGAATCTGACAGCGAATTCCAATAAACTTGCTCGGTGGTCACTTATATGAGGTTCGAAGATTTCTACACTATAATCAGATAGATCTGCATTTGTTAAAATATAGTCTACTTTAGAAATAGATATATGTCCATTAATATCGGTGAAAACCATTGTAGGGTCTTGTTACTTTCAATTGGAAACAGTCAATCAAGTCGATCAAAAACTTAGGATCAATATATTCAACCTTCAGATAATCGCACACAAAAATAACATCCACCACTTGCTTCAAACTGCATCTCGTCAGAGAAAGCTGACACGCACAAATTTCTTGTTTTGACACCATCTTTTACATATATCATCGACCCTCCGTGCGTTCAATAGGGGCGACAATAATAGTCGGCCAGAAGTTAACTAGCAACAGTCATTGTTTTCACACTATTAGCATTGTATTGTATTGTACTGTTGCTGATTCTCCTAGGTTCCGCTGTGGAAGCCCTCAGAAGCTAATGCTTGTGCGGGTTAGGAGACCAGGTGTGTTCTATGTAGGCTTTGTTACTAATTCCTTGTGCCACGTTAAGCCGCGTACAGACACGAGAGCTGAGCGGCTTGCGAGGCAAGTTAATTGGGCTGCCTCACAAGTGTAGACGGTGTTTTGAGCGGGAGCGGAGCGGTGCGCGAGACGCTAAACTTGATCCATCCGATGTCGGTTTTTACGGCGAGGCAAAAGGATTTCTCAGGCTCAGTTACTTTGAATAATCAAAGGGTTGAACGAATTCTGTTCTTGACTTTTCCGGTTGATTCACAATGTGAATATAGATTTCGTTGTCATATAATTGCGAATAAGCTTATAATGTTCAATATTCCTATGGAATAATTTGATCGTTAATCAATTTTTCGTATCTCCAACAACATTCCATTAAAACCTAGATTCCCCAATCATGCCCGTTAAATAATTTATAATCGTTGACACAAATGAATTCTCGTAAAATAATTAACGTCTGTTTCACTACGCCGCTGTACTGACTACTGGAAAGGGGCTCGCGAGCCACTGCGGCTCGACTTGGCCTCACATCTCGCTCAAGGCTGCCTCGCTGTGCCTATTTTTTCGCGAGCTGCTAATGAGCAGCTCCACTCCCGTGTCTGTACGCGGCTTTAGGAATAGCACTGTTAATTGTTTACCCAACAGCGAATGGTTGGACGGTCCCCTGAAAACCGGAAAAATTATTTCCCGGCCAAGGGCTTGAACCCCAGACCTTACGAACATGGGGCAAGCGCTCTAACCACGGAGCTACCGCCGCTATGTATTGCACCAATGCTCAACGACACTTGGAAGATCAGGACCAGCTTCAGTCAGATGCAATTCCAGGACATCCAGTTTATTCGATAAGCATTGAATATTCAACTGTAGAAGTCTGAGCTTTTCAACAGTAGAATAGAATAGAATAGAATTTATTCAAGAAAACCACAATAAATAAACTCTATGATACTGTAGGGTCAATTTATGAATATTTACTGAGCACAGTAGTAAACATAACATTTTTTCATCAAATCCACCGCAAAATAATTCATCTTCGGTTAATTTATACTCCAAAATCTCAAATTTTATATCGCAGATACGAGCATACAGATATGGTTCACCATGTCGAAATCATATTACAAATGTCCAAATCGAATTTTCTTCATTGTCAACTCCGGGTAAGTGTCAAAATGCATTTTCTAAAAACTCCTGTCGAAAATCGGGGATTCATTTTCAACTTTGATTTATTATTTTATGAATTTCGGCTTTATCGAAATTCATCATCCATTTTTTTAATTCTTCTCTGAAGCATCGTTTATTTTTCAACTTAGTCAATGCCTCAGGCACCAGGGGAAACAGTCTTGGAGCTATATAGGCATAGCATCTTTGACCAATTTTTTTTATATATCCTGGACGTTCGAAGTTTTTTTTGGCAGCTCTGGTACGATATTGGTGGTCCTTCTTTTTATATGAATTTTTCCTTCGAATATGTTCATGACAATCTTCAGCGCAAAAATCTGCCTAACATACCGGGTACCTTGGCCAGTTCATACAGTTGTTTGCTAGGGAAGGTTATTGTTTTACCATGTATTATTTCGAGGAAATATTTTTGAAGTACATCCAGTCTCCTTTTATGACTGTCTAGTACTCCGCCCCAACCAATTATACCATACGATAACTGGGGTTGCACGAGAGCATTGTATAAAATATTGAGTTGTTTAGTACTACTTATGTTGTTTCTGATATATTTAAACTTATTCAAAATACCACGCAGCTTCCTGGTTGAGTAAACCATGTGCTGATCCCATTTTAAGTGTTGGTCAATTTCAATTCCCAAATACTTCACGGAGTCCGCTTTGGAAACAATCAACTCTTCGTCAACATGTATATTTCCAAGATCTTCAGTTCCAGCTTTAGTCGACGTGAATGCTGAGTATTTTGTTTTATTCCGGTTCAGGGTAAGTTTATTAAGCTGTAACCATGTATTTACTTTGTCGAAATCCCTTGTGACTGTAGTTTTTAGATCTGTCCATGAATCCTTCTCGTACAAAACCACAGTATCATCAGCAAAACCCATAAGTTGTCCCTCACTGCTCAACTCCAACAGACTATTTTGTAGATTAGGAAGAGAAGTGGTTCGAGAACTGTGCCTTGAGGGATTCCGTACCTAATGGTTTTCTTTTCACTGAGTTTATTATTCACCATTACAACTTGATATCTGTTTGTTGTTGTAGCTTTCGATCAGGTCATACATTTTTCCACGGAATTCAGTAACAATGTTAATTTTATTGGACGAATTGTTTTCCTGTGCAGAAAAAAACGGTGAATGCTGGCCCTGTTAGGCCAGTTGGATCCATTCAGAGCTTTTTCATATTCCGAGCTAGGGATAAGTATCTCGAATGAAGAATAACTGTCTGGGTACTCAGATGTTAGCCACTCACATAGTACAGATGAGAAGTGATGCTCCGGAAAGTTATGCAGATCTTTTTCAGTTGTTTCTGATTTTAAATTTGAGACATGAAACATATTAAACTTTTCAATACGCTCGACGGATGAATTTACCGAACAGCTTCCAACAATTAATGCTCGGTTACGTTTTTTCGTTGATCTTTTGCGGGAAATAGTATTCCATTCTTCACTTTGTCTTTCAAATGATGTCGAGAATCTACAATTTCATTTTCCACTTCGATAAATGTATTATTTTCACTGAGTGTACAGAGTTCTAAAGTATTCTCAGGAGCGTTAGAAATTTCCGTAACCGCAATAATGTGTGGAACTTGAGAACATTCTGAACCAGCGGGAGCATCAGTTGCAAAATCATTAAGGAGTTTCCCAGCTACAATTCCAGATTGTATAGGAGTAATTGATAATAATATATAGTTATACAGCTCTTTCTTGAATTGCGGAGTTTTGTTTTTGTAGTACCCTCTGTAGATATTCCTTTTTTATTTTATTTTTTATAATAAAAGGAGATGACTCATGAATTTCTTTTATAACTGGTGTGTATTTTCTTATGGTTTCCGGTAGCAGATTATTGAAATCTTCAATATAATGCTTGTTGAGGGGCGTGTTACCATTTCGTTCAATAAATTACTTAATTTCTTTATTAATTTTGTCCATGTTGGAAAGTTTATAGTTATATGTAATTTTATTTATATCTGTTTGAGGTTCAAGTTTCGTATCGAATTTCACTACCATGGCAAGATTGTTATATCCCAAGTCCGGTTTCAATTCTATATTTGCCTTTATGTTCTGTTTATAATAGCAAGTCGGGAGTACTCTCTTGATATTTAGTCACCTAGGACCTGTTTCGGCTCTGCAAAAATTGCGTTTCTTCAGAAAATCAATTATTTGGTCTAGCTTTCTTTTAGTGGTAGCATTTAAATCGCCAATAATAATTGAGTACTTGTACGGAGTTGTTTTGGCAAAAACCGTTTCCTCTATTTTACTGTTTGGATGAAAGTAGTCCTAAAATACAGTGTCGCGGTTTCCCATATCTCTATTTAGGAAACAGATAGGAATCTAGTTTTCTATGATGTTTAATTTTTGGCCGAACTCGACAAATCAAAAATGTTTTCGATCATACAGGGTGTTTCATTTTTCAGGGCAGGTCTCAACTTTGTTTTTTTTAATGGCAACCTGTATTTTTTATTGCTTTTTCGTTTTCTATATCAAAAATGAAGACAAGACAATTAAATACAGATTTTTCTGTATTAACCTTTACATAATAATATCTTTCGATATTGATTTGATATCTTTCGATATACTTTTATGTCGTCGACGTACTACGTCTTCAATGACAAAATTATTATATCAACTGGCATATAATGATCAAAGTAAAAAACTTTAGAAAAGGGTAAAAAAATGAAATACAACCTAAAAACAATACTAGACACAGTGTTTCATCTTCTATCTTTCGATTTAGAATCATCAGTAGCATTTATTCTATATTATATATCAAAAACTCACCACGTGTTTCAACTACATTTCACATCAACGGAACTAACCAGATTTAAGTCCATACGCATGCTTGTTAGAATTGTGCATAGAAAACAATAATGCCACAGATTTTACTTAAATCTTCTTTTTTCCTTGACAAATGAAATGCAGCAAAAAACATTTTCCAAAATCTTTATAACTTCAAAAATTAAATGACAGTTGATATTGACCTTTGAAAACTATAAGTTTTCATTCAAATATTAAATTCAAAAAAGTCTACTTGTTAAAGGCTATTGATAAGACAATTAAATACAGATTTTTCTGTATTAACCTTTACATAATAATATCTTTCGATATTGATTTGATATCTTTCGATATACTTTTATGTCGTCGACGTACTACGTCTTCAATGACAAAATTATTATTATCCAGTTGATATAATAATTTTGTCATTGAAGACGTAGTACGTCGACGACATAAAAGTATATCGAAAGATATCAAATCAATATCGAAAGATATTATTATGTAAAGGTTAATACAGAAAAATCTGTATTTAATTGTCTTATCAATAGCCTTTAACAAATAGACTTTTTTGAATTTAATATTTGAATGAAAACTTATAGTTTTCAAAGGTCAATATCAACTGTCATTTAATTTTTGAAGTTATAAAGATTTTGGAAAATGTTTTTTGCTGCATTTCATTTGTCAAGGAAAAAAGAAGATTTAAGTAAAATCTGTGGCATTATTGTTTTCTATGCACAATTCTAACAAGCATGCGTATGGACTTAAATCTGGTTAGTTCCGTTGATGTGAAATGTAGTTGAAACACGTGGTGAGTTTTTGATATATAATATAGAATAAATGCTACTGATGATTCTAAATCGAAAGATAGAAGATGAAACACTGTGTCTAGTATTGTTTTTAGGTTGTATTTCATTTTTTTACCCTTTTCTAAAGTTTTTTACTTTGATCATTATATGCCAGTTGATATAATAATTTTGTCATTGAAGACGTAGTACGTCGACGACATAAAAGTATATCGAAAGATATCAAATCAATATCGAAAGATATTATTATGTAAAGGTTAATACAGAAAAATCTGTATTTAATTGTCTTATCAATAGCCTTTAACAAGTAGACTTTTTTGAATTTAATATCAAAAATGAAATACACTCAATGCATATCTTTAGCGCAAAAATACCAACAGTTTTTGAGATATTCTGTCTGACATGTCTTTTTTTTAATATTCATCACTCAGAGGATTTGAGATTATTAAGTTGTGCCAACTCTCATTGGAATTTATTTCTGGTCAAATATTGAACATTAGTTACTCTCTCGAACGGTATAGCAGAAATCGAACTGGGATATACAGGGTATGAAAAACAGCCTGCCACATATTGGAAATGAAAATTGGCAGAATCTTCCTTATTTAAAATGGAACACCCTATATTTTATCGATCTATAAGAAGCACCAGCTAAAGCTCTACAAATTTCATCTGGTAGTCCTTATGGTGGTAGATTTAAATTGTTTTCCTTGAATCAGCTGTTTTTTTCTGAAAAACATTTCTATTACAAACTATTTAAATATGATGTTAATCATGGAAAGCTTTTCGAAAGGGAACAATCCCGACGACATTTCGACTTCTTCGGGAGAAATTTGTGAAAAATGCTAACCAGTTGACTCAAAAACGTGAGGTATCGACTTTGTAGAGTATTTTAAAAATATTCTCAAAATCGCCTAAGCCACCGATCGATCCCGGCTCTTGCTCCTTTCTGCCACTCGAAAATTTCTATTGCTAGTTTTTTTGCACCTACATCTCAAATAATGGGTCCAAAAAAGGGTTATTTATCGCTTAGCGTACATAATTTTAATGAAAGTTGATACGTTTAACCTTTTTTTAATTTGCGAAGAGTATCCGTTAATCTATACCGCATTCTATTTCGGAAGAAGTTGGTGGCTCGACGTGAACCACATTTAATGCCCATATGAAAAAAATAGTTTTGTTAAATAAGGTGATCTAGCGGATCACCACAGTTGAAACTATCATATCAAATCAACGAATGAACGAAATCACAGCGTAGAAATATGAATAATTGCTATTTTTCATAAAATGAGCTGTTAAATGTGAAACTAGTAAACTTAACCATAGGGACTACTGCACGGAATTTGTCGAGCTTTTTTTGGTGCCTCTTATGGATCCATAAAATATAGGGTATTCCATTTGAAATAAGGACGATTTTCCCAATTTTCATTTCAAATATGTGGTAGGCTGTTTTTTATATATATATCCCAGTTCGATTTCTGATATACCGTTTGAGAGAGTAATCAATGTACAATATTTGGCCAGAAATAAATTCCAATGGGACTTGGCACAACTTAATAATTTCAAATACTCCGAGTGACGAATATTGGAAAAAAAACATGTCAGGCAGAATATCACGAAAACAGTTGATATTTTTGGGGTAGAGATATTTATAAAGTGTATTTTATTCTTCATGAAAAAACCAAAAAGTAATAAATAATACCGGTTGCTATTTAAAAAAACGAAGTTGTGACCCGCCCAGAAAAAATGGAACACTCTGTGTTACTAGAAACAATTTTAATTTGTCGAGTTCAAGCAAATAAGGTTACATCATAGAAAACCAGATTGCCATCTGTTTCCTAACCAGAGATCTGGAACACTGCGCCACTATTACGGAAACCTGTATGTGCAGTTTGCTTTTTTGAAAAAGAACTGTGATATAAGTTACCTCATTCAATAGGTTGTTAATCGCTGGAGGGTTCTTTTCATTTAAAAGAAGCCTCCAGCGATTCTATTAGCCATTAGTCTTCAAAGCTGGGTGGCACTGGATAATGCTTCCTCCCTTTTTAATGCAGTACAATTTCTATAAGATGTGTAGTGTGTTTCGTCAATTTTGGCTTTCAAGCCCGTCTATGCGGCCGTAGCGACGACGTCGGCCCCCGAAGTCCTTCTCGCTGCACGGCGAACACCATCGCAGCGAGCTATAGTCCGACGCGACTACTAACTGCACACACCGACCCCGATCGAGACCCCGGGCATGTTGAGCTCGTACTACCGCATTCGTCCGTTTATGTGGCCGCAACGACGACGGCAGCCCCCGAAGTGCTTCTCGCTGCACGGCGAACACCATCTCCCTGCAGCGAGTCAGAGTCCGACGCGACTACTAACTGCACACACCGACCCCGATCGAGACCCCGGGGATCTCGAGCTCGTACTACCGCATTCGTCCGTCTCGCTGCACGGCGAACATCATCGCCTTGCAGCGAGCCAGATTGCGACTCCAATCAGATATACATGATCCTGACACGAGAGGTAATTCCTCATAAGAAAGGACTTTCTCAGACTGAAGGAAATCGCAGCGGGGTCCCGTGTTCTGTGGTGTCTCCCTATACAGGTTTGCAAAAGACAGTCGGTAAGATGCGAAACCCAACATTTATTTAAGAAGGGTCAGAATCAAAATCTCAGCTCGATGCCATAACGAATAAAACAGTAGCTCTCCTAACACAATGTGCATCAGACCATATTGGTTGAAGATCAAGTAGATTACTCGTGAATGGAAATGTTTAGTGTGAAAAAAATTTAAATATTAAAATGGTAATTTGGTGGTCAATCAATTCAAGAGACAATAAGTATCGAATAAAGCTTATTTTGGGAGGATTTCGCATCATTTTTAGGATTTTTATGGGTTTTAACTCCCAATATCTTAAACAGAACTATAAAATTAAATAAAAATTGTTGGAAAAAAATTTTTATTTAATTTTTATAGTTCTGTTTCAGATATTGAAAGTGAAAACCCATAAAAAAAACCTAAAAATGAAACAATAATTTCTGTTTTTCAATTTTTTACTATTTTTTTTTATTTTCAAACCAGTTATGGTGAGAAAAACCAAGTACTCATTTTGACAGAGGAAATTATTCGAGTCATTGTGGTAAATAAATTCCCCTTATACAATGGAATGAAATTGTCGTATTTATTTTCAACGGGTATGGTCTAGAGGTGGGTAGTTCGTGAACGAACTAGTTCAAATGAACTATTCTTTATGAAGAACGAAACGAACTAGTTCGTGAAGTACGTACAGAATAGTTCACAGCGACAGAATAGTTCACAGCGAACTAGATGAATTTATTCGCTAGACCGGGACCGGGATCGAAGACATGAACGAATACGATCCATCTGACTCGTTCACTGTGAACTATTCTTGATATAAGTGGAATCGTATCGTACCGTGTAATTATGAATGTGGGCAAGGACCTGAGCTTGAGGACGGTTATCTTTTGAATTCTATAACTACGTTGCTACTTCCAGATACTATGCTGGGTTAGATATTTGGATTTGGAATTCGCGGTTGCAGAATGGGCAATGTTTGAGCGTAGTCAGCGCTCAACAGCAAAGCAGCGGCCCTATGATAACAAATTGTGATCTTTATAAGCCGCTGTAAAATATTTTTCAATTATTTCACCGTCGGCTCATCCCCTCGCAGTTTTTATCTTTATATTTGACGATCTTTTTTTTACACGCATGTTCTGGAGAACTCGTGGTTTCTTTTTGTACAAATGTCTGTAATTCTTTAATTTTTTCTCGAAAATGGTCTCAAACGACTAAGTTGGACTCAATGCTGACGCATCCGATTTCAATATCAATTCTGCATGACAGTCGTCTTGCAGAGGACACAATAACTGTCGAAAGAAACAAGCTAGCGGCTTGAAACTTTCAGAGGAAGTCGCATATCAGAATGCGACAGTTAAGTTTGTTAATGAGCCAATTAGGCCGAATGGTTTCGGAGTTATAGTCATTTGAATTTTTTAAATCTTTTCCTTGATATCTCAGTGAGCGTTAGGGTTGGAACTTGGTAGATAGTTGAAAGCATACCGACGCCCAACTTTTTTTGTTTGGATCGTTTATAGTTTGATTGATTTGAGTTGAATTGTCCAAGACCTGAAATCCCCTGATAATACCCCGTGAACAAATTTTTACCCAAAAGAAATCCCCAAAAAAAAAATACCCAAAAAAATCCCCAAAGGAAAAAAATCCCCTCAATTTCGGGGAAAATCTTCTGATCTAGAAACCCTGATTTCGCATTAAACATTTTTTACTTATTTAATATTATATTTTATTGAATATTTCGCTTATTTTCGTCATATCTCAGAACCCTTCGAAAATCGTTCCTCGAAATAACGAGTAATTTCACTTATGTATCTAATGAAACCTAATAGTATCAATCAGAGCAAAGATTATAGAGATCTTCAAATCAAAGTTTATTTACTTCTGTTTATATAGTTTCATGGTCTTTCGAAGAATCACGTCGCGATTCCTATTCGCACGATGCCTGTATATGTGCGTGAGCCGTGAACTATTGTGAACTAAAGAACTAGTCAGGTGAACTATTCCCAACAGTGAACGAGAACGATTGAACTAGATCCTCTTAGTGAACTAGAACTCCCAACTCTAGTATGGTCTAACGCACCTCCCGTTTGGAGAGCTACTGGCAAGCGCTATCGCGTATCGTGAGCTGCAGTCCCCACCACAGATATTCAACTTGTCAATGTCATTTATTCGATATGGCATCTCGCTGAGATTTTGATTCTTCTACTGGTCCATTTTATTCTGACCCCTCGTTAGATCAACGTTGGGTTTCACATCTTACCGACTGTATTTTCCAAACCAGTATAACAGACTTCCTGGTACTGCCAGAAATATTTATTTATTTTCTATTTGTTATTTTAACCTATTCAAGCACCCCATAACAAGGATTTATTGATTAGTTTGGAATGTAATGTGGCTACATTTGTTGACCTGTGAAGATTGACGATTGTATTGTAACTCAACAATAAAGTATGTAGCTATCTATCCTCATTACTCATCTGAACATTTCGAATGGCTGAAAAAAAATGCGCGTTGTGAAGAGATCGGGGACAAAAAATTCCTTATTGAAATTAGGAAAATTATGAAGGGAAACGTAGGAAAAATAGGGTCGACACGCTTATTTTCTCCCATCCCCGATTCAAGGATAGGGACCCTGGGACGTCCTATTTCATATTGGAGAAAGGAAAATTTCCAATTTCTGAGAAAACTTATCTGAATAATGGCCGAATTTTTTTCTTTACTTAGTTAATATTTATATTATATAATTCAACTGCCATATTGTCCTACGAATTGCGTGGCACGTCATACGAGTCCTACGCTTATAAAGTGTTAATACCACAAGAACATTTTTCTCATTACTAACTGTAGGACAAAAATATTACATAATAGGTTAGTGTGTTCTCTGTCTAAATGAAACAATGTACTACAAGAAAACAGGTATGTATCACTAGTCCGACAATAATTTTCATTTTTTTTAAATAAGATACAGAAGAAGAGACCTTTCTTAAAAAAATGAAAACTATATTTTTCAGTAAACTAGATACAAATATTCGTGTATTTATATATAAAGAATTAATCAGATTCATCTGATAAGTCTTCATAATCTTCGCTCTATATTCTACTATTGATTTACTAAGAACATCTGTAAAATATAATACACTTCCTAACATTATTGTTTGAATAATGTAACAATAATGCTCGATTGTACATTAAAATATGAACTCAATAAATTGACTTCAATTATTTTCAAGAAAAAGTAAAGAAATTTTCGATTTACTTACATTTCATAAAACAAATATTTAGATTTCACTCGAAATTCTTTGTAATAAAAGGAAAGATAACTTTTTATTTCGTCATTCCAATTTTCAGGCAATACAAAATCTCGATATTTATGTTGGTGATGCTTTCAAGCAGATAGAAAAGTTTTGCAAGAAAGCCAAATGTCTTCATTAAATTTTTTCACTTCTTCCATTTTCTCTCGAAAAGTAAGGTTTTCACAAAGCGAATTACACAAAAAGCAGTACATAATTATTTTGAAGCACACAAAAAATTTCTCGAAATTAGTTCTCGAAAGACATAATAAAACAAATGGTCAACTGAGAAAATGTTCGCACGCTTATGGTCGACAGTAACGCGGGATGTCAAATACGGAGTAGCGCGATTACGTACCACGCAATTTTTTTAACTAAGAAAAAACATATAGTTGGTAATCATTTTTAATGACTTTGATCAAACCTATGACTTTGTAGGACGAATACTCTTTGAATAGTGTAGGTAATTATCTTCAAATTTAACAAAAAAAAACAGTTATCAATAAATTTCTGAAAATCATTCAATCGACATTTGTTTCTTTGCTCCCTCTGTTAGCTACCATAATCGAGAATTTTTGCATAGGAAATTATTGGGCGTCTCATAGAACCGAAGCTATTCACAAAGATTCAGCTTTATAGTAATTATTTTACATCAAGGATCTGGGGGCCGATTCTTGAATCCTGATCAAAGATTGAAGGGTATGACAATTGCCATATGTTTGCGTTATTAAACTTTTTAAATATAAAGAACAAGTAGACATGACCTGCGCATGGAAACGAATGTCACTCGACAATCGAATGTTACATCTCCGTACCACTCATTGCTAAGTCGAACGACAAACGACACGGTGATAAGGTTATGTTTATATTTAGATTTGGAATTTCTCCAGTTCTTGCATTCAGTGTATTTCTTGAATATTTGCTTGAAAACAAAGTCGAAATGGCGAATAGAACTCTCACAAATTTTGCAGATGCTCGAGAAAACTTAAAAAATCGTCATAAACATGACAATAGTTTTGATCGAGATACAAGAATCGGCCCCCTGTACTATGACTTTTGAGCGTAGGACCGGGATAATGTACGACGCAATTCGTAGGACAATATGACAATTGAATTCTATAATTATTAATTAAGTGAAAAAAAAATCGGCTAGGTAGTAATCATTTTTGATGATCTTGTTATCGATACATGTTTGAAGGAGGGGACTCTTCGATTTGGAAGAATTGGAATAATTTAGATAATTATTTTGAGATTAATCAAAAAAACAGTTAGTAATAAATATTTGAGAATCATCAAATCGACATATTGTATCCTTGCTACCTCTGTTAGCTACCGAAACCAAGAGTTTCATGCAGGAAAATGTTGGGTGTCTCACCAAAATGGAGCTACTCATGGAAAATTAGCTTGATAATAATCAAATGCAAAAATGGGCCATGGACTCTGGACTATTAAACAGCAGCCCTATCGCAACAACTGCTATGTTACCATATGGCTCCCGTCGGCGAAAGGGGTATGATTCACAAAACACCCTCTATGTATACATATCATCAGATTCTTGTAATGTAAAATGAAAATTGTGATAATTGAAAAGGAAAAATGGATATTCACTTAAATTATGAATAACTAATTTGAAATAACCTGTCTGAAATCATGCTGTGTTCACCGGTTCAATTTTGTTTAGAACACCACTCGAATTTTTAATATTAATCAGTTAACTCTTTCATTTTATCTTGTGAGCTGAAAGAAATTAATTCAATTCACAATAACTTACTTTTCTTGGATGACTACGTTTTTCATCAATATACAATTGCGAATTCTGCTGAAGGAGCCAATTTTTACATTTGGACCAATTATACTATTTGTGAATGAGGTTTTCGCATTCAATTCTGCATTTTCCCATATAATGGATCTGTCATCCAATTGACTAGACTTAATTACAGCCTTAGGACTTCTCAAGATAAGTTCTTCCTTCGGAGCAATCTTATTCCAAACTTCAGCCAACTAAAAATAGTGGTTAAATAGATGATAAAATATATCCAGAGGAAAAGCGATACTTCCAGAACAAGACAATCACCTTTGAGTTCATGAAATAAAACGATGACAATGTATTGACTCTCACTCCAAACTCCTCTTTGAGGGCTATGTGTGCAAAACATCTGATTATATCATTTGGATATCTAGGGTACAGCTCTCGTCTACCACTTTTGGCATAATCAAATATTTCATCATTACTTTTTGCACTAATCATATGTTTCCTAACTATTTGGGGCAAAAATTCACCTTAAAAACGAAATATCAATGGAATTTCAAAATTTAGGATGTTCTGTTTTGGTAGATCATGTTTCTGAAATAATACCACCGATAACAAATTAACCTAATAAACCAACCTCTCAATGTTGATACTGACTCCTGACTTTTTAAATAGTCAATAACCCACTTTTTCATTATAAGCACATGTGAATCTAGGAGAGTTGTATAAGAAACACACAATGGATACCTAAGAAGTAAGGCATCCTGAACATTGAAGTTATTCTCATAATCACTGGTTGATGCAAGAAGAACTAGCCTCTGGGTCTCCTTATCCACCATAATAATATCCCGTTCTTATTAAAGAAATAAGTATTTAGTAAAGTACATTTGCTGGTTTCACAATATTGAACTACCCACCTTGTTTGTTCTTTGTCTTTGGACCCGGCAGAGTCAAACCATCATAGGACTGTGGCTGTAGATATACAGCAACTAAGGTTGCTTCTTGGGCTTTGAATTTCATTATGAGTGTTCCAAAATTCATGTCCGTTAATAAATCACAGGGTAAAATGAGCACATCTGAATGAATATAGTCATGAATTAATCGTAAAGAATCTGCAGTTCCGAGATCTTCATCGTGAGGTATTGTTTGAAACATAACATTGATACTGAGACCACATTTTTCTACTACTTCTTGAATTTCAACTTTCTGAATGTCGAGAACAACAACGATGCATTCTGAAAATAATTTATTGAAGTATTTGTATCAACGCTACGAGTATATCACCCTTGAATCCCATAGTTTGAATTTTATGTAAAGTGTACCAAAGAAGTGGTTTTGGGCCAATCGGAAGTAAACATTTTGGTTTTCCGGATAAAAGCTCTGGCATTCGGGAACCTTTACCAGCTGCCAGCACAACCACTTGTAAATCGGGAGCAAATGTCATGTTACACATTAATAATTATTTATTATTCTGGATTGAATAAAAAAAATAAGTACTCGAATTCGAATCGAATGTTTGGATTTCAGGTTGATCCAAAATCAGAAAACAACACAGAATACAAATAATAACAAACATAGATCCTTTTTCTTCTTCTTCTATCCCTTTAGGTGTCCTCGGCTACTATTGGGAACTTCTGCGAAGATGCCAGCGCCCTAACGGTTAAATTTGGAACCTGTCCAAGCTAGTAGTTTTATGTAAACAAACTGTAGAAATGTGGTGGAGATCGAATATTTATTAAGCAGAGCTACAATATTTAAAGAAATTATTATAATTTTGTGAAAGATTACTTGACAAGGAACTTTTCGTTTGGATCACCATATAAAATCGTACTTCAAATGGTTCCTGGAGGATAATTTCGGTGTTATTTTAGTGTCTGTTCCTTGGTGGATCAAAATGAACCAATATCTAAGTTTACTTGAATTTATGGAAAAGTAGGCACCTCAATATGTAATTTGAGGAATGTTATTAATGTGAAGAAGTTCTGACTGCAAGGATAAATATATCCTTGCAGTCAGAACTTCTTCACATTAATAACATTCCTCAAATTACATATTGAGGTGCCTACCACATAATAATGTGGTAAATCTAGAATCAGTCCAAATGATATGACTTGTTCTCTTTGTTTACAAACGAGTGAATCAATAAAATGAGAAAGCTTTACTGCTTCAGTTCATTTGCATCGTATTTCTAAAGAAAAGGAAACAGATAGACATATAATTGATTTTATTTTCATATTACAGCAGCTCAAGATACACAAACAAAATGAAAAATGTCACAGCTTGTTCAACCCACCTATATTGAAATGAAACATGCGAATGTATTTATATGAATAACTTCAGCTATTATCAACTATAACAGTATATCTAGTTTTTGTAAGTTTTTCAACCAGATCACTCTCTTTGAATATGATTTTGTGTAGTATGTGAATTAGGTAGCTGCATTTTTCATCAGAATTCTCTAATCTTCATTTACACCTAAAAACATCTGGACATGAAGTTGTTTCGAAATGAATACATTGTAATTTACCTTCATTGAAATAAAGATCTTCAGAGAAATGCAGTGAACATACTTTCATGTATTTCGTGACTCATTTTGCAATCTTCAAATTCTGAATCTAGGCCTTTCTTCAAGTTCCCTGCCAAATGCTGTTTCCAAATTAACTTTACTTTCATTTGGCTTTTGAAAAAATGAAAACTTGAAGCAGCAGATGATCCTTTCTTCTTTGACCATGAAAGACCAAGAACTTATTTTGTTAACGAGTGCCTATAATCATAACAGACTAGTATGAACAATCCCTTGAATGTTTTGAATATCCTGCCATTTTCTTAAAGTTGAAATTAAATTATTCAACTACAAAAAAAGAATCGCGCGATCTTGGCGGGAGAGCATCTGACAACTCAAATGTCATCGCTTGAGCGACAAAGGCGTCCATCAGTTTGCGCCTTAATACATTCCCGCCAGGTTCATATCGCTAAGAAAAAGAGTCAATAGACGACTTCGGCCCAAGTTGCCAACCCACAATTTACTTAGCAAGTTTACTTTCACTGGGGAACGGGAATTTCAGGACAAATTCGACATGATAAGGTTCGCATTATTTATAAATACCCGTAAAACATGCCTCAGCTCTTCAAACCAGATAATTCCTTCCAAATATAGGTTTTTGTTAAGATCGTCCCCGATTGGCTGAAATTTAAGTTGGGATTCCTGATTTCATGCAAACAGTGTCAATTTTCATAGGATACGTTCCGAAAATCAACTCTGTTGTTTCGGTTGCCGATTTTCCGCTCCGTAAATATGAAATATTCGGATGGCTCTTGGAACAAGTGCGTGAAGAAGGTTATTTACGGAATCTGGTTGATGAAAATGCGGTCGATTTACTGTCACCAGAACGATTTTCTATAATAAATATCCATAGCATAGAACAATCATGTTTACTTTAGGTTTGTTTTGGTTCCGAGTTCAGAACCACAGACTATTGGTTTATGCTAGAACCGTCCCGAACAGATCTGAACTCGGAACCAAAACAAACCTAAAGTAAACATGATTGTTCTATGCTATGGATATTTACCATAGAAAATCGTTCTGGTTACAGTAAATCGACCGCATTTTCATCAACCAGATTCCGTAAATAACCTTTTTCACGCGCTTGTTCCAAGAGCCATCCGAATATTTCATATTTACGGAGCGGAAAATCGGCAACCGAAACAACAGAGTTGATTTTCGGAACGTATCCTATGAAAATTGACACTGTTTGCATCACAGAATACAAATATATAAGAAGTGCTAACTCCCTACTAAACCAGAGAAACAAAGTGTCCGCCATTTGTTGGTGTCATGGCGGGAATAATTTCGAATTACGGCGGGAAACTAATTTATTTGAATTATTTAACAGTAGTCATATTTTAAAATTAAACGAAAAGTTTTATTTCAAAAATGTATTGAAGTCATCGTATCTTACATGTTTGATATAAAATGATGATTACAATTAAATCCATTCACAAATTATAGATTTATGACATAAAATTTCATATGAAATAATTGATTCCCTATCAATACAAGAGATTTTATTTGTCCCACATAAAAAATGTGTGAAATTGATTTTGGCTTTCTGGGCATTGATAAAAAAACAATAGTTTCAGCTTGATTGAACACATAATCACGAAGTTATGAAACCCAACTACAATAGTGTAGGAAGGTTTCAGTGCTTCAAATAATACATATATGCAGGTGTTTCCGTAGTGTATTCCATATGGATCTTCAAGGGATTATTGCACAAAGCATTTCGAAACAAAAAACAGCTATGAACCTTTTCCCACAGAATTTCAGAACAAACAGTTATTAGTCAAATTCGACAAATTATTTATGGACCTGAAGAGATTTTTACCTTCATATTTATGGAATTCTTCCAACAAGCAAAGATATAACATGAAATTTCTCATTATTTAAAGGTCCATGGTATTCAAAACTCCGACAGATTCAGCAAAAGTATACCACTTTAGGTCATGTAAATCGCTTGGGAAATACCTACATAATATAAAGATCGACTCAAAATAACAAAATGAATCATCTCTTCAATAAACTATCAATAAAATACATAATGATCCTAATAAAATATAGGTTCTTTTAAAAATAATTCCTCAGGTACCTGGTTTTCAGCATTCCATGTGGTGAGTTGGAGTATGAAACAAGAAAAATATATTAGTCTTATCAATAAAGTCTGAGTTTTTTTTCTACAGAACTCTCATAAATATCCCTGAACTCAAGGATATCGTATCAAATATGAGAGCACAATATAAATCGTCTATTCAATCAACTTGGAGTTTAAAATGTTGTGAAACAAGTTAAAGAGGTCGATATAGAAGTGGTATTGATTCCTTAACTGTTTGTAAATCCCTGGGTGATGGAAAAATAATCTGAGGTAGACCCACAACTTAGTACTTCCTCCTAATTTTGCTTCAATAAACTCAAATCTGCCATCTGGAAATGAATTTAGCAAAGAATTGAATACGTTCAATCCTCAACACTGATTTTAGTTCAAATAATTTTGAAAATATATTCTTTTGAATTTTTTACATAGAATCCTGATTTCTTCACTACTGAAATGAATAAGATTCAAAAATACTAGTTAAACCTGTTTCAAAACAAGATCTCCTCAGTGCTATCTGATACCCCTGTATCAGATAGCACCTGAAACTCCCTTTCGGAAAATGTCTGTTTTGATGTTGAAGGATACAGTGACACAAGTTCTGCATCATGTTGATGATTGTTGTTTAAACCATCAATAATGTTTCCATGATTGTCAACCTTAGGGGCTATTTTGGAAGCACACAAATTCATGGTCCTCTTGAGTTTCATGCTTTGACAGACTGGAAATAAAATTTAGACGTAATCATATTATCAGTTTTTACTTGGACTAAAAGAGTAGTTTCTTCTAAGTCGATAATTGGGTTCGATCTTTCGGAAGAATCTGATTCGGTAATGTTCATTGGGTAGATTATGGGATATGAATTTGATCCAATCGTAAACAGAAGCAACCTTTGTAATTCCTGATATACAAATAAATTTAAAAATAAATGCAGGAGACTACCAGACGAATTATTTCCATCAACTGTTACCTAAAATCAATATATTATCACAGATCAAGTCTGTGATATTATTAATTAATTATTATGTGCTAAAATAACCAGAACTCCACAGCAAACAACAACCGCCATTATAACAACTTTCAGATAAGAATTTTCTAAATTCTCAACGCTGATTGGCTTGATAATGCAGATCAAAAGAGTATACCGTGATTTGCATACCGTGAATTGTTGGTGTCGTTTGACGTTTCTTGTTTCCAAGATTCGCATAGAAGTTTCACCCCCCTGGTTTGCATGAAATCAGGAATCCCAACTTAAATTTCAGCCAATCGGGGACGATCTTAACAAAAACCTATATTTGGAAGGAATTATCTGGTTTGAAGAGCCGAGGCATGTTTTACGGGTATTTATAAATAATGCGAACCTTATCATGTCGAATTTGTCCTGAAATTCCTGTTCCCCAGTGAAAGTAAACTTGCTAAGTAAATTGTGGGTTGGCAACTTGGGCCGAAGTCGTCTATTCAGTGGCTATGGCATTGTCAGCGGATATGTCAATTCTCTTGACTTGACGAACGTTTCATCTTTCATTATTTACGACATTTGCTTAAATTATAATTAGATATTTTCTTCTAGTTCATATTTCTTATAAAGAAATATATAATATTTTATTATTATTGTCTATTTGATATTTCACGAAACAGTTGCATTATGGATTTCAGACATTTAACAGATAATGATTGTGGACAGCCAAATTCACTAGCTCAATTATCGTCACACCTAACACAGGACAGGGCATTTGCTGATACCCATGGCCAACTGTTCTCCAATAGTTCAACAGATCAATTGGTTGAACAGTTTTTACAGGAAACAAGATCTCTGCCACAAACTTTTAGAATGGATGGTAAGATTTAATCCTACAAGGTTCTGAAGTGTTTTTGTGATAAATGTAAAATCATTAGGACTTATGAGGGAAATGCAAGAAATAGAGTCGCAAAAATTAGTGTTACCCCCTGTTCCTGCATCTGCAGTGAAAGAGCAGATTCAACAGGATAGTGCCTGGGCCCAACAGTATATAGAAGATGGAAAGATGTTTAATGTATGTTATAACAACATTAAAATTTCAATTGAAATAAATTCCGCTCATATGGTGCATTACAGGCTAATTTTGATCATGGAGAAATCTGGGCCGAAATATCTTCACATGAACAGAATCTGATAGGTCATCATTTAGAATCGCAAAAATTTCTCCAGCAAATTGAATCGAGAGCTAACGAAACGAATGATAATTCCAATACATTATTAGATAATGTTGATGATCCCAAATTTGTCTATTCAAAGGTATTTCTATCTTATTTAAATACATTCCACTATCCTTTTATCGCTGAATATTTTATATATTATTTATAGTTCATGAGTTTTATGCAAACTGTCCCAGAGGGAGATATCAACTTGGAAAATACTGGGAGATTGACAGAAAGGGAAGCTGAGATTTGGAGTGATGAATTTTTAAAGAATGCCATAGGTAGAAATGTTCCTGATGTTTGGGCTGATGAAATAATCACAAATGAAGGTGAAGCATTTGTATCAACTAAAACTGATCAATTTCATTAATTGAGCTTGAAATATTCATCATTAGATATGAACTGAGCAATGCATTCTCTATTTTGCTCTTTCATGAGCAAGGTTATATATCGAAGGTCAACTACCTGTCTATAATATCATATACTCATTTTACACTGAGAATTATTAATTTGTAAGTTATTTATTGACTGGCAACAAATTGAACAAATGATTTTTTGAGTGTTGCAAAAAGAAGCCTTGATTTGTTTTGGTTCACTGAAAATCATTTTTGAGGAAAAAATATGTACATTGTGATTTCGTACCCCTCATCTGATTCTAATAGAACCATTTATTCGTCACCTAAATTCACTATTGCCAAGTTATGGATGCTTGAAATCATTGAAAAAAGATTCATGAAAATTTTCATTGAAGACTTGAAAAACATTCAGATTTTCAGAAAAATGAATAATGATATTCATTTTTTGAAAACATGCTGTTGCTGACTTTGGATCCTCCTGAATCTTGTATGGATATGGTTCAAAGTAGATATTATTTATTCAATATGGAAAATCATAGACATTATAGAAATGTTTGTTGAGTGTGAGATGAATAGAACAATGGTGCATTTACTTGAACTTTTCCAGATAATGTTAACCTATGTCGAAAAAGAATTGTTTTAAATTTTTGTTAAGGTGCGTGTAATTATGTTTTTTTGAATTCGGCCTTCATTATCAAGCCCCAAACCTACTCTTTAAATATTGTGTCTCTTAAGTCGTTTCTTCGAGTAGTTATTGTCTTCACGGTTGGCTTAACCGCCGATCGTGAACACAATAAGTACCAAAAGAATCTACTTCCCGATATATGTTGAGCTAGTTTGGAGTTCAATCATGAAGAGTGAATTCGCCAATTGGTAACATCTACCTTATGATTTCCCAAAATTTCCAAAAATGCAGATGGGATAGAATTGAAATACGTTACCTGATCGAAAGAGTACAGCTTGAATTGCGATTCGTTCTGATGAAATCATCATCAAGAAATTTTGCACAAGTTCACACTTCAGCATTTGGCAATATGTATGTTTCATTATTCCGGAAATAACAATGATACCTGGAAATGAGCACAAAAATCGACATATTTTTTCTCTACGAAGATGAATTCCTGATCAAACTGAAATGTAAAGCACTCTTAGGAACCTCAAGGTCTGCGCAAAACTTTATTACAGGCTGATGAATAGTTTTTGGAAAAACTTTGTCTGAAAAAATTCTCGAAAATATTTTTGTTTTACTTTCTACCTGTACAATCCTCACGAAATTTCGCATTAAATTATATGTCGGTATTTTATATATAACAATGAAGTTTAATTTTGATGGCTTCAGTTCTTCTGGAAATATCAAGAAAATAATCTCAAAATTTCTAGTATTCACGAAATTTGACATTTTTTTTTTCAATAGCTCTGGAAATAAATATCAGATCGAACTGAAAATTGAAGCACTTTTGTTAAATTGACATCATGACCTTTGCCAAATTTCATTGAAATTGATAGAAAGATGAAAAAAATGTTTTTCAAGTAAAATTTGAAAACTATTCGAAAACGATCGTTTCCTGGTATACCATCCTACCGATATTTCCATTGTATTGCAATGTTTCAAATTAACAATCAAACTTTAAAATAATTTTTCACAATATCTTCGAAAATAACTGCGAGATCGAATTGAAATTTGAATCTCTTTTGTTGTATATTGGCTCTAAGGTTTGTGCCCTATTTCATCGTTTTCTGATTGATGGTCTTTTATAAAATCAAATTTTTTCAACAGAAATCAAAACAATTTTCGAAAAAATCCTGACTAATGAATCCTTACATGATGGAGTATGAAGTTGCGTGTTTGTATTCTTTAACTCTTTTCGAACTCTGAAATTGACCGCATCACTACTTTTTGAGATAGGTATTAAAGAAAAACCTTAAAGATTTTCCAACTAATTTCGAAATTTCATATTTACCCAATGTTTCCAAGAATAAATATCAGATACAACTGAAATTTCATTTATTAAATTCATCCACCTCTCAACAGCCGAATCCAATTGTAGAATGGGAACGATAACGAATCACTAACAATAAAATATATCTAGAAATTTCATACAGAATAGGAATTCTATTTCACTTCAGAATCCTGTCTTTGTATGATGAATAATTTTCTTGAGAAGTGGCGGTGACAGGGTCCTTTAACTTCTCAAGAAAATAATTCATCATCCATAATAGGTTTACTTTAGCCAAAATATATAATACTGATTGAAGCTGAAAATGAGCAGATAAGTACTTCATGAGAAAAAAGCTCACGTTCAGCTTTGACAGCTAGCCCAAATAAACTATACTTATATCAGAGGGCTAGCAATGGGAAATACCAATATATTAATGAAACTTCTCTTGGGTATTTGGACAATTTATTCATTTTCCTTTTCTTTCGATCAAACCTAGGAAAACAAAAAATATTGTTCAAATACCCTTGAGTAACTCATCAATATACAGACATGGGTATAAATTTAGAATATAATAATATCAATTGAGTTCTGATGCATGTAGTCAAGGCATACTCTATACAGTGGTGAAAACGGGAAAAAATTAGAACTTGGAAAAGACAAGTAAAAGGTGGTATTGTTTCTGTCAGAAAGCCTGGGGATATTTAGATTTATAAACGCAAGCAAATAGGCGCAGTCAACAAGTGAACACAAAACATTCCGTGGAAATAAAATGCCCAGATAAGTACGACGCTGTTTCAAGGACTTAAGCTGAAATAAACATAATATTGGTTCATATGGAATACCATGGCTCGGATAGATTTTGTCAATTCTGAAACACACCTACTTCAGAAATCTCCTTCGTACTCGTTCTGAACTACTAATATGTACACCATATCACGTACTTACACCGCGATCTCACAAGAGCATTCAATAGTGGAGAAAAAATGTATTAGTTTCATTTAACCACTTGAAATTTCTCAAGATGAAACCGAGAGCCTTGAAACAACTCGAAATAACAGAGTGGACGTGACGCACAAAACTGGGCCTAACGACAACACCTCACAATGAGATATGTTCAGGGAATGTAACTTTTCATAGTCCTAGCAGGCCGCGGCTGGATCAGGATCCAAACTAACACTCTTAAAATCACTTGAGATAATTATCAGAAGATTCTCCTTAACGAAAAAAACTGATACCAATACATCACCGCCTTTGAATATCTTCATTTAATATGGAAGTACCAGCGACACCGCTAATAAACCTTTTAGTGCCATTATCTTTTTATCTTCTCTGCACGTAGTTGAAACCTGTCATTTTACCTTTAGTCACGTTTACTGTAATACCTAGCATATACAAGCTTGCCCGAAACTCCTTAATTATTAATAGATTAATATCTATTGTGTCAGTGACTTAAATACAGCTGAAACACGTGAATTGATTTTGAATTAAACATATTTTTTGGCCATAAAATGAAATATTTTTCTTCAACCCCTTAGCTGCAACCCCACCTAACTAACCACATTAGTAAAATTTAAAAAAAATAGTATCGTAAGATTCCATCTGTCACTAGCTTTTCAACGAGCCTACACACGACATGTTTGCATTCGAAAAAAAAGTTAGGTGGAGTTGCAGCTAAGGGGTCGAAGAAGAATATTTCATTTATCGCCAAAAAATACGTTTAATTCAATATTAATTTCATTAAGGACTTTCGCGCAACCCTGTATAAGAACCTATGTAAATACAATTTTCAGACAGTTTCAGTCCAAATGAGGAATATAATTAAGCCACAGTGTGGCGGAACAATTGTCGTTAATAAATGAAAAATTTTGTGGAAATTGAATTTCTTTACTACTCGCAGTATCAGATAAATTGGCATTGGTGCAGTTTATACTTCTATGGGTTGAGATACCTAGTACAATCAGTTAGAGTTTGATCACTGGCACACTTCAGACAAGCTGTCTTCTGGGAAAAGTTGACATGACCATGATAAAAGCCACTACATTTGTAACATATCTTAACATCTGTAGCATCGTAAAAGCATCGAAAGTCAGAAGCAACTTTGCAACAGCTTTCTGCAAATCAAAAATCTGCATTAGAATCAGGCTAGAATCCACAACCACGACGTACATAAAGTTCTTCCATAACAGAGTAGTAAACCAAAGTTCAGCATTTTTTTCCATTCTTTGGGTGTAAATTTGCGAACAACATTCGAATCTAAATTGATGAATTTATTTATGTCAAAAACAGCGTATGAAACATTTTGACAGACTTTACATTCACTTTACTGGTGAATGTGCTACAATATAGGTACTGGAATCATATCGAATAACATATACAGGTGTCCGTTAAACCTTAAACAATATTTGTACTGGTGATAGACTAGGTCATGACCACTCAGATTATCGAAAAATTAGTAGATGAAATTTTCACCTTTTTTGAGGTACTAGGCATTTTGAAAATTCGTGAAAAATCACTACCTTTCCTCGATGTTTTGGACACCATGGGTCTAAATTGATACTGATTCGAAATATTTTTTTTTTACTGAACATTGCTGATGACTGCTGCTTTTCGGGTGTATGGAACACTTTTCAAAAATGGATATAATTCTGCGGAAAATGGGATGAAATGATATATTTTAATTCTTATCCTCGTAACTTTTACCGGATTTTCTGAAAAAACTTATTACCCATGAAATGAGCATTCACTACAAACGTAATATGCGCTCTGATTGTTTCTGGAAAGGGTGATATTTCCGTTGTAAGAGAATGGGGAGATATTCTGGTCTATTCTCAACTTTCACAAAAAAAAGGAAAAAGCCTTCTGTTGCGAATTTTTCGAAACGAAATGATGGAATAATGATTAATAATAATAAATTTTCAGAGTTTTCAGAAAAATGAAAAACCAAAAAAACTTCGTGGACAGTCTTGGAATACCAACACGCAACTTGGAGCAAAATTTCATGTTTATCCAGTTCTTAAAAAAAATTTAGTTGGAAAGTTTTTGAAATTTTCGATGAAAATTTTTTTTTTCTCTGAAAATGTTGATTAGATTTCAATGGAAATAGGCACAAACCCTAGAGTCAGTATTCAACAATAATGTTCCAAATTTTAATTTGATCCGATATTTACTTTCGGAGATGTAAGGGAAAAATGTGCCAAATTTCGTTATCCGGAATTTTAACGTCATTTTTGCAATATCTCAAGAAGTACAAATGCAATCAGATTGAAACTTCGTAATCAGGTGGAGATTGCCAACACGCAACAAGGTGCGAAATTTCGTGTTGATCTAATAGTTACAGTTTCAACAAGCGAGTAAAAGCTCCTGACCTCACGTCAGTGCTTTTCTAGATTTTTTTATACCTCTTGTAGTAATGGGATGCTCTATTCTGTGTTTTATGCCAACTCGCTTTAATTTCTTTTATGTGATTATTCACGCTTGCATTCTATCATGATGTACATTCGTTTCCTATTAAATCTTATGCTAGCACATACTTCCTTAGGTTTCTTGCGGGGCTGTTTTGAAGTTACGAGTATACCATAAATCTTCACACTGTTTCGCTACGTTTTAATTCCTCAGTGGGCAACTTCGTATTTTCTCATGTATAAAGTACATTTCGTGGTTAGGGGATTGGGAAACAAAAATAAAAAATGAGATGCCGACGTTTCGACCTTTATTTTAGGTCTTTTTCAATGCTACTCTTATGGAGTAGACAACATGGGATGTTCAGGAGTAAACATAAAATGTATCGTCAACAGTTCTGAACTCCTAAATAGGCATTCATCAATCAAAAAATTAATTTCACTCAACCAACGATGAATCATCTCATATCTTTCTTTCCGTTGCATATTTCCATTTTTTTTTCATTCGTACTAGCGATCACCAATCCAAAATTCCAAAATCCGCTCCTCTATACACTTTCACATCGTTATTTTCCCTTATGCCTTCTTTTTGCGCGCATGTTTTGGGAAACAGTGTGCTATCATTCAGTCCAAACGTCTGTAATCTCTGAATTTCTACCCGAAAATGATCTCAAACGACTGGGTTGGGCTCACTGATGACGAATCCAGTGTCAAAATCGTTTCTGTCCTGCCGGTCATTTCTCAGCTAAGTTCTCTCGTAGATTTGAGATTATTCTTCTTCCAGAATGAAATCCGCCGTCCCTGTTATCCTTTGTACGAGCAATTTTTTTTGCTGTTTAAAATGTAAGGAAGGCAATAAGGAATGATGTCTAATCGTTCTCAAACCATACCATTACTCCATAAGTTGTGAGGATGATGATCTAGTCAGACACAAACCATTCCATTACTTAGATAAGTTTTCAGGTTGTTTTGAAATTTTTTTACCTACAATATGAAATCCACCGTTCCTGGTCTCCTAACTACAAAGACTTTTCTGGTTTTTTTAAATGCCGAGGGAAGTGATGAGGAATGTTATTTATTCAGTCTCAAACTGTGTCTTCACTGAATTTTGCCGTTGCCTTTGACGCTGAATGGGGAATGATAACTGATTACGAACATTAGAAATTAATGTTCAAAACTTCACAATGCACAGTACAGTCTGTACTACTGCAAAGACTTCCAAAATGCACTTTGTTGATTTTTAATCATGAACAATTGATAGTATAAAATTATCTGAACTTAGTTTCCTGTCCGATACAAATTTTATAATTCTCCTGGAATTGCTTTAGTTTCAAATTGATTCGCAGAAAACTGTTCAGTTCAGGCGAGCGTCCATTAGGCGGACGGTTCGCAGGCTGAGAAATCCGCCTGCTTAGATTTCAATGCAAAATGCATCTACACTACCTCGTCATATTGACGAGGCTCGGCGGAATCAGCCGAAGGATCGCTCAGTGAGCGTATTTCTCCGTCAATGCGACCCTATCCGCCTTCAGTGGACGCTTACCATTATGGGTCGGCCCGAGCGCCTCGAACCATCCCACTCGCAAAGGCCGCCATGTTGCCATATGAACGTATATGATAATATGAATAATAATTCCCGAGACTGTTTCTTAGTTGAGATGTCTAAAAAAATCATGTATTAGTTTCACCTGAAACAGTCTCAGCTCACTTCATACAAATAATAATTCTTGAGTTTTCCCCGTTCAGAATGTTGGAAGAAATTGGACTAGATATTTTGACCTGAATATTTTGCAGATGATTATAATTCAAATGTGTGGAGCACAATTCAAGAACAAATAAAGAATGTAGTCAAAGTAGATGAAGATTTAGAACAAAACTGGTTATCAGAATTACAAGATGGATCATATGAGGTAAATATTTCCAAGTTTTCTGTTGAAAATATATTTATACAGTGTGTGTACTGCTGAAAGAACCAATTACTCAGTATGTAATTTCTGAACTTTTCGATGTTGTACGCCATTTTCAGGAAATTACTATGTCGATAAATGAAATACTTAAAGAATAACCGACAACAACAAATGAATTTTGACTGGGTCAATTGAGTTCACAATATGAAGATATTGTAAATTTCAGTGTCAAATTGGTGTGACCAAGAACCAAGAACACGCGAAAGCTAGTGTCTAGCTCGCTGGTAACAATCGCTTATAAGCGCCAAGAATAACGTCTTCTTTTGAACGGACCCGCATACAGTGAACAAAGTGATGAAACCCAGTACCTTCAGCAATACATCTCAGCAATATTTTATTTATTCCTTCTGTCACCTTGCTTTTATGTTGTTCTATATAGATATCAAACAAAGTTCTCATGGCCGGTTTCAAATTATATAAGAATATTAAGGTCCTTGTAATGTTACTAGACCAAACCTTAGTCATGGATGGAAATATATAACAATTTGCAATGTCCTGCTGAATTATTTTGAGCTTAACGATATTTCAGTAGCAGCAAACCTTCTCAGTTCTAGTTACAAAAACTTGAAAGACCTTTTCCAAGACCAACCGAATTATCTTGGAAATTTTTCTATTGAACTTGCATAAGTTGCCCGCAATAATCATAAAAAATAAGATCGCTACAAAGGCTAACAAATGCTACAATAGAATGGTTGAAGAAATATGAAGCCACTTTCAAATCTCCCCAAGAGCGAATTATTGTTTGTTATTCAATCCTGGGATTGCGAATTATCTCCACAATAACAATCTACCAACAGAATATCTGACCCAAATGTAAAATACCTATGGGAGTGAAAATTTATCAAAATTTGCGTTTCCAATATCACGAAACTACTGCCCAGGGCTTATTTTTTCTCGTTGCTTAACGTACAAAAACGAGGGTATCAACAAACAGCCTCAAAAATCTACAAAACCATAAGCAGATCTCCTCTCGAGTATGGACACAATATATACTAGAACTGTAGGAGAACAACTGCAAACAGCCGAAACAACTACAAAGAGGAAAATATCAAGCCCCATCATCCCAGGAACCCATTGTATAACCAACCACTCATTGTTATACAAACTATTAAAAAATTGAGCTTATGCGTGGCAGGCTGAAGAAACTGTCTATGAAATCCGCCTAAATAACGCACTATTGGAAATGTAAATGAAAGAGGTGGTCAAAGTGAAGGTAGAATAATTCCTACTAGTCTTGAGCATGGCTATAACAAAAAGACTTCATTTATTCTACTTCAAGGAGGCCGTACCCTTAAAAACCAGAATATCTATTCAAAAGCAAGAAAAAATCACCGAAGATCACATAAGAAATACTGATGGGTTAGGGAAACAACTGTAAAAAAACTGGAACCAAAGGTTCAAACACTGCATTCAGCATAGGTCTAGCCACCGAAGAAGACTTCAGGATAGTATACAAGCAAGATTTTTGGCCTGTGGGAGTAACAATGAGAGAATTCTCGTTCAAAAACTTTTTTTAGGCAGGAAAAAGACTACAAGGTAGTAGCAGATAATATTGAGAACACTTTCTGCATTGTTCATCAAAATGTACAATGTCTAAGTACTTCTTTCAATGTAGTGGACCTCCTTGTGAATGAACAAACACCTGACCTTTTTGCAATCTCAACACTGGTAGAATTTTGATGAACTCAAACCTTATGATTTTAGAGGATATAAATTGGCCTCAAGTTTCTGTAGAAATAAATGAAAGCATGCAGGGTGTGCCATGTATAAAAGTGAAAATTATGTCTATTCAGAAAGGTTAGATATAGCATCCATGAGTCTTAGCAAAGTCTTTGAATGTTCAGCAATCCAGTCCACACTACAAAATACTAAAATCGTAGCTAAGTGTATATATACACCATCAAAATGCGATGTTGATGTTTTTTTTTTTGAGAAAATAGTTAATATTTTCCAGAAATGTGTACAGGAAAGATCTGAGATTATAATAATGAGGATTTTAACATAGACATCCTCTCAAATATCTGGGAAGTATGGGAATTCCTCTCGATTGCTGAATGCACCTGGATTTAACAATTTGAGAACCCACTCGTCTTGTTTCAGAGTCCTGCTTGGATAATTTTTTAACTGGTATTAGAGGAAGATCAGAGGCAACCGAATACCACATTTCTGATCATTCCACATTTTCTGTCAAATTTATTCACCAAGTCAAGCATAAGAGCAATAATGATCATGTTTATACAAGAATGAAAAAGCATTGCAAAATTCATCACCTCTCTAAGCAAAACTGGGAAGACATATACAAATTTAAACCACATGAAGTAAACGAGATGTGGGATAGCTTCCATAAAACGTTCAAAAGTATATTTGACAACTGTTTTCCGTTAGTTAAAAGAAAAAAGCACATCTACACAAAAAAGTCAGGGAAACGTCGGAGATAGGTCACTGAACAAGACCCTGGATTACCTTCTGGTAGCATCAACAATAAAGCCTGAGCTAATGGAAAATTATAGACAAGTCAGTAAATATATGACTCTGCCATCATATCAGCTAAACGTGTCCAGTCGAGTAAATTCATCACAAATAAATAAATGCAAGGCAACTTGGAAACTGGTAAATTCGATAACTGGAAAACAATCGGAAAGCAAAGAGCTACACATGAAATAAGTTGACCCCAAACAGTTAGCTGATGATTTCAATAAGTTTTTTAAGAATATTGCGCCAACACTAGTCCAGAATATTTTGTATATATCAAGAAATACTAGAAATCAGAAAAAAATCAGAACTCTTTTTAAATGTTTGATATAAGTGAAACTGAGGTTGAGTCCGTGGTAAAGAACCTTGCTAATAAGGATGCATCTGGTTATGACGAAGTCCCAATGGGCTTAATTAAAAATTGTATATCTTTCTTAACCTGTCCACTGGCTCATATTTTAAATAATGCTCTAAAAGAAGGTATTTTCCCTGGTGCACCCAAGGTAGCAGTGGTGAGACCATTGTACAAGAAAGGAGATTTAGAAGAATTGGGTAACTATGGACCAATAAGTGTGCTTGGTTACTTTCAAAAATTTTCGAAAAGGTTATTTATGAAATGAAAAAGGACCGAAACTACTATATTTCAATTAACTCTTGCCTTGATGGATGCTTTGGAAAAAGGAGATGTGGTATGGGATTATTTTTAAATCTCTCAAAGGCATTCGATTGTGTTGACCATACTCTGCTTCGATGTAAACTGGAACAATATGGTATTAGGAATAAGCAATTGAATTTTCTACAAAGTTATCTCCAGAATAGGAAACAGAGAGTAATGGTGACTTAAGATGGTGAGAATTTTACATCAAATGACGAGGAAATGTTCTTGGACATTCCCCAGGGTAGCATATTGGGACTACTGCTTTTCATAGTGTACATCAATGATCTGTGTCTTGTTTTGCCGAGAAATTGTAAATTCCTGAACTTTGCTGATGACGCCGATGCTATTATTGAATGTGAGAACATCCCCTCATCCATTGGCTGCCTCAAAACTGTTCTGAATGAAATAAGTAGCTGGTGTAATGATAATAAGCTTGTACTAAACATGCAGAAAACCGTATGCACCTACTTCTGCACTGATAGATCAAGACAGGTTTCCCCCAATAGTGTCAAAAACGGTGATAATAATATTAAAGTTAAAAGCTGTGTACCATTCTTAGGAGTTACAATAGATAATAACTTGAAGTGGCATAATCACGTTGAACAACTAAGGAAAAATTAAACTCCGTTGTCAATAGCTTGAATGTTATCAAATCTCAGGTTGAAAAGGATGTATTAAAGACCATATATTTAGCAAACCTCCAGTCTTTGGCAACTGAAGAGACCTTGAACGATGTTAGATCTGGCTCGAAGGACTATGAAGAAAACTTTATAGATGTGTCAAATCAGGCTTGTAAAACCTGAAGTTGTATACGGATCAATTCACATCGAGGAGATAAATTTTCTCTCTCATCAATGTTTCGTGAACAGTAGTTTGAGAGTAATAAACCTTTGTGTAGAAATTATAGTGTTCTCACTACACACGAGAATATATTAGGAATTCAATTTCGGCCGCCCTTCCGACTAGCTTTGAAAGTCTTACTTCCGAAAGGAAATACCTAGAGATATTTTCAGGGTAGGATGCGTATTCGAGTTCGCTGATTAATCTCATTATTGTGTTAAATCCAACCAAAGGTTTCGGAGATATTCCCGTGTGAAATATTATTTTTCGGTTATTTTTCGAAAAATACTGATTCGATCAAATTGAAACTTGGGGATGAGTGGTAGAGTGCCAACACGAATAGTAAAGCTTGTTTTATATGCAAGCTTTCGCTTTCCGCTGAAAGCTAGATTATGAAGAGCGTAAATGAGATATGTAAAAAGTATCTTTTCACACATACGATCAGAAAATGATACTAGATGAGGCAATACGCGAAAAAGTGCTTGAACAGCATCGACGTGAGTTTGGTGATCTTTTTTTCATGTGTTCTTCTGCGTGGACCTCAAACAATTCTTTGAAAATATTGAATGAATACAATTTTTAATGGATTACCTTTGTCTACGGAATCATCAGGCGAACTGTACTCATTCAATTATTGGATCTTAGTAATTAAACAGAAAACAGACTCCACAAATATCGAGTCTCTAAGTCTTTTCTTTCGAAAGTTATTGAGTTATGATTTTTTTTGAGTTGAAACTTGCATTGTAGGTTTGGAGATTAATTAGGAAGGGCGAATTGGAGAAATCAACACAATGATTCCCGTCGTAAAAACTATAACTTGCGAACGCTTCAATTACGAAGGTTAAATTCGTGAATGGGTGAAATTCGCCGAATGATTCCGTAGAAAAGGTTGCCATTCAAAATTTAATTTTCCTTATATTTCCAAGAATACAGATCGTAGATCAAAGACTCATTGAAAAATGACAACTTGAAGGTTTATGCAGAAGTTCGTGTAGACCACATGCTTAGTGGACCTCCAGATATAAAATATTTGAAATTTTATTGATCTAATCCAACGATCATAACGAAATCTCATACAAATTTGCTGATCAGCAACTGCCAACTAGCTATAGCATCGGATCAAACTTTCTTGGAGAATTTCGGAAATAACAACGAAGGAAATAGCCAAGAAATTTGACAATTCTTTTTACGCGCTTGTTCTGGGGAACAGCGCGTTATCGTTTCGTCACGATTTCTGTAATTTTCGAATTTTAAGTCGAAAATTGATTTGGTTGAACACCCTGAAGGAGAATCAGTGCTCGAATTCAATTATGTCCGGCTGTCCGTCCGTATGTGCTCTAATTTTCGAAGGAACAGCCCTAGCGACTTGAAATTGTCAGATAAGATTGAGAGTCCAGATATCTCGGTTAAGTTCGTTAATGGGAGAAATCGGTCGAATAGTTTCGAAAAATTTTAAGGTTAATTCCTCGATATCTCATGAAGTAATGACTCGATCAGATTGAAACTTTGCATATAGTTTTGAAATATAAACGCGCAACTCAGTGAAAAATTTCGTGTGGATCAGAATGTTAGAAAGTTTTAAAAAAATATTGATTCACCGACGTTTCGGTCACAGGTCGGACCTTTATCAAGGCTAAAATAAATCAACATATAAAACTCAATACCTAAACGTTTCACATCAATGGATTAAAAAGAATACAGTCCTATAAACATCAGGTGTCAAACAGGTGTACATGAATCATTTGTGGTGTATGGAACCATAAAATGTGTATAATATTTCTTTACTTCGATGTCAACTAAAAAGGCGTTTGGATCATACGGAAAAACCAAAGTGACTAAGCGCTATGTACAGCAACTTATTAGTGCCCCTGAGAAATTGACTGGTACTCATTCAATCTACATCTTTCAAAGCCTACCAAAAAATAAGATAGTGAAGCAGCGATCCCCTTCTATGCTTCCAACCTATGTTATGTTCATACTGTGCCATCTGTCATTTGTTTTTCCGTATGATACAAACGCCTTTCTAGTTAACATCAAAGTGAGGAAATATAATACACATTATATGGTTCCCTTACACCACAAATGATTCATGGATACCTGTTTGATACCTGATGTTAATATGACTGTATTTTTTTAATCCATAGATGTGAGTGTCATATGATACATTTAGGTATTGAGTTTTATATGTTAATTTATTTTAGCCTTGACTAAGGTCCCACCTGTGACCGAAACGTCGTTGAATTTTGGAATGAATAAAGAATAGCCAATAAAAAAACCTCCAAATACCTGAAAGAATTTTATTATAATATATATTGAAATAATTTTTTTTTTCAATTTTTTAACCATTAGATTTTCCTATTACTTGCGCATCGGCATTATTCAACTGATTGCGAAGTTTTGATCTCATTGCAGCTGTACTCCTTGAGATATTGAGGTAATTACGTCAAGATTCCAAATTACAACGGAATTCAACATATATTTTCCTTATATCTCTATAAGTATCGGATCAGACATTTTCTCAAATTTTCTAAGGACAAAATTCACACGAAATTTTGCATAAAGTTGCGCCTTGGTAATCTACAACTAATGACAATGATTAAATCTGATAGAATCAGTACTTCACGAGATGTCGAGGAATCAAACTCAAAATTCAATATTTATTTAATAAACTGTCCGGCCGATTTTGTCCACTAACGAACGTATCGAGGAATTGGAGCAAAATTTCAAACGTATAATTCCGAAACCGATATCACCCCATATCGAAATTCATCGACATATTCAGACTCCAAACCATTACTGAGAATTTCAAGACTCGATTGTCGGCCGGAAAGAATTGAATTTGTCCAAAGATTCTTCTTCAAACCTAATCGTTCAAGACCATTTTCGGCCCAAAATTCGAAAATTGCAGACATTGTGACGACACGAAAGAAATTACTACCAGACTTCAGATTTGTAGAGTATGTTTGAGGCTTAATTACGTAGCCTTCGGGAATGGATGAAATCCACCCGATGATCCGGAGAAATATCGATTCAAAATTTCATCTTCCTAATATTTCCAAAAATACTGACTGATCTAGTTGAGATCTTGTAAATTTTGGCGCCATTTGGGACTTGAGTGGGTTTGCAACTATAGTAAGTTTCGAGTCAGTATATCTATTAGTTGCAGCAATTTATTTATTTCGTGTGACGATACATTTATTTTTCGTTCCGATATATTTGTTTTCTAAGGTTCAATTGGAAACTTCTGCAAAGATGACAAAGCCACAACAGTTACATTTGGGACAGTGCAAGTTTCATGTGAGCACCATTGCAATTTTGTTGAAAAGGAATATTGATAAGGCAGAGCTAAAATATTTAGAGAAATTATAATACTTTGTGTATCAGATTTCTCGCGCAGGAACTAGTCATTTAGAATACGATTCAAAATCATGTTGAGATCGTTCCTTCATTATAATTTCGATGTTATTTTTAGTGTATGTTATTTGGATCAAAATGAACCAATATTCAGGTTTATTTGAATTTCTGGAATATACAGGGTGTCTACTTTAAAAAGTCCAAAACTTCAAGGCAAGATTCTACATGTGATTTCCAACAAAAAAAGTCATATATCAAATGGTCGAAATATTGACGATAATTCTTCAATTCAACATTTTGTGTTTTCACGGAATATCTCATTTTTTTTTATGAAATCAATACCACTCCAGTTATCGTTGTAGCCTCATCAAATTTGATCACATACCTCGAAAGAGCATGAAATTGGCTGAACCACAAGAATTTTTTCGCGTCAAAAAATTTCTTACTGCGGTCGTGGTAAGCCGATTAAAATAGAAGTTCTTAGGTGAAAATCATCAATGATATTTTTCCAATAGGTTTATCGATGAAAAATAAATAATTACGAACATGTTTTCTCGTCAGCAAAAACTTTCCCATTTAGTTATCGTCCGAATGACATATCAACTTTTGTACCGGCTATTTCTTTTCAGCCTCAATATCGTAGCTAACATGATAACAACGAAAAATAAGAAATTATTCAAACATGATTTTCTTTCGTTTTGATGCTCTTAATGATTAAATCAGTTGTTTTGCTGATTGAATATTGCAGTAACTCTCAGTAGAACTGTTGATTTATCTGCCAGGTCAAACGATTGAACTAAATTTTATAATTGCATATTGTAGGAAAGAAGTTAAGAGAGAGGACGAAATTGCTGTAACAATTCGCTATAAACAATTAAACTATAAACTCATAGCAAATGTTCAAAATGGCTACCGCCTTGTTCAATACATTTCACACTTTTTTTTTACTGAATCTACAACCCTGCGTAGTCCAGAACGTTTCTGACCCATTTCTGCACAACACAATTTGATTCTATTTATCAGATCATCTCGAGGTTTGATAAACTTTTTCTTTTAATGACCCAGACTTAAAAATCCAAAGGGGTAAGTTCACGGCTCCTTGGTGGCCATCTTACTGGACCGTACCTTCCAATCCATTCTTCTTCGAAATATTCATTTAGTAAGTCTCTTACATTCCGGCTATTATGAGCTGGGCAGCCATCCATTTGAAACCAAAGTTTTGTCTGTTTCATTCAGGCATTTCATCCAGTATGTCTGTTAGACATATTATTCTTCCTGGCCGCCACAACTCTGCAGAATTGATTCATTTGATCCGAAAAAGTCTAACAGACATATTGCATGAAACGCCCCTGGAAAACAGACAAAACGTTTGGTTTTAAATGGATGGCCGCCCTGCTCATAATAGCCGGAATGTGAGAATGAATATTTCGGAGAGCAATGGATTTGGAGGTACGGTCCAGTAAGATGGCCACCAAGGAGCCGTGAACTTACCTCTATGGATTTTTAAGTCTGGAACACATTAAGAGAAAAAGTTTATGAAATAAGCGTTCAAACTCGAGATGATCTGATAAATAGAATCAAATTGTGTCGTCCAGAAATGGGTAAGAAACGTTCTGAACAACGCAAGGTTGTAGATTCAGAACGAAAAAATGTGTGAAATGTATGAAACAAGGCGGTAGCCATTTTGAACATTTGCTATGACTCTATAGTTTAATTATTTATAGCTAGTTGGTACAGCAGTTTGTCCCATCTCTTAACTTCTTTCTAATAATATGTATCAATAAAATTAAGTTCATTCGTTTCACTCGGCAGATAAATAAACTGTTCTACTGGGAGTTACTCCAATATTCAATAAGAAAAACAACTGATTCAATCATTAAAGCATCGAAACGGAAGAAAATCAGGTTTGAATAATTTCTTATTTTTCGTTGTTATCATGTTAGCCATGATATCGAGGCTGAAAAGAAATAGCTAGTACAATAGTCAATATGTCATTCGGAAGATAACTAAATGGGGAAGTTTTTACTGAAAAGAAAACATGATCGTTATTATTAGTTTTCATCGATAAATCTGTTGGAGAAATATCATTGATAATTTTCTCCTAAGAACTTCTCTGTTTATCTACTTACCACGCCCACAGTAAGGAATTTTTTGACGAGAAAAAAATTCTTGTGTTACAGTCAATTTCATGTTCTTTCGAGATATGTGATCAAATTTGATGAGGCTACAAGGATAACTGGAGTGTGATTGATTTCATAAAAAAAGAGATATTCCATAAAAACACAAAATGTTGAATTGGAGAATTACCGTCAATATTTCGACCATGTGTTATAACTTGGGACTTTTTTGTTGAAAATCACCTGTAGAATCTCGCCTTGAAGTTTTGGACTTTTTGAAGTAGACACCCTGTATAGGCGCCTCAACAAGTATTTTAAGGACTCTTATTAACGTGAAGAAGTGCTGAATGCAGGTCATAAAATTATGTGGTAAATCTGGATCTAAATCAGTCCGAATGATATGACTCGTGTTCTCTCTGTTTACAAACGTTGAATGAATATCTATTTGTTGTCAGTTTTTCAATGAGTCCACTCACTACCTCCATATAGATAACTGATAAACGTAATGATAAAACCTGGTGATACAACAATCATAAACTCAACACAAATCCCTGAAAAATGTTGGCATATTCCACTATATCTCATCTTGAGATGGAAAATATGCTACTGGTTTTGTGACTGCCAATAAAAAAAATACTCATAATCATTGATGCGAAGTAGTTTCTGAAGTACTCGTTGTTTCTCCAAAATTCTCCTCATATTTTCATATACACCTAAAAACATATGGGCATGAAGTTGTTCTGATGAAAATATTTCAATATAAATTACCTTCATGAAAATAATCATCTTCAGAGAAGTTCAGTGAAAATATGTGTCGTTCTTTGTGGAAGTGGCATATCCCCATTTTTCCTAAATCGGATAATTTTTAGAATGAATACTGAGCATTTTCAGTTCTCGGCACTGTACCCGGAATAAACCAGTAGCCCCATCTTTGGAATAATACTGGAGTTGCTTCACTAGTTCTGACTTAATTTGACATCAGCATTAAAATATTGATTAAAAATATGGAGATAGATCACTTTTAAAATGAACGATATATACTTTCATGTGTTTGGTGAGCTGTTTCCAAATGAACATTGTTTCATTTTCTTAAGGAAAAATGAAAACTTAAGGCATTAGATAATCCTTTCTTCTTCCTTTTAGATGAGTAACATCATTTCGTGCGAATGCCATTTCGCATTAACAAAATCGAAAATTTTATTGTAACGAAAATAATCGTAGAATGAATATTACAAAAACTTGCAACCCTGAGAACCGAAAAAAATCTCGTAAATGATCGGGGCAGACAAAAGACCAAAAACATCGCTAGGTTGCAACACTCAAATTATGTTGCAGTTCCCGTGAGAACTATGAACACAGTTCTTAGTTGACGGATGGATGATTGTAATAGTCTGGAAGAAATGGTCGTTGTTGTGTTTGTTGAAGCGGCAACCATGTGTGGTATCCATGGATAAAACTCCTAGAAGAGTTCGACTGAAAAAAAATACGAGTGATTCATATATAGCTTCATATTCCTCAACCGTCGAACAAAGCTGTTAGGATGGCCAGAAAGATAGCATCAGAATATCACGTGAAGCGAAGAGATCCAGCCTTCAGAGGCAGACGTCAGGAACTTTTACGCGCTTGTTCAAAATCGTTGTCAAAGCGGCCACCTATTCACGTATTGACCCAGACAAACGCAACTTTACTTCCTGGTGAAAAGGGCTGGCGATCTTCTCCTCATATGGTCCCCAGGAAAAATCGTAGGCACCTTCAACCTATGATTTTCAATGAAATACTATATTTCAATTCGGTCCAATCTGTTATTTTGGAAATATTGGAAAAATGAAAATTTGATTGGGGAATTCGACTTTCGTAATTAACAAGCTTCAAATCTACTCTATCGGGTCTCAAAGTCATTTCTTTCGAAAATTGTTGTGATTACGACTGGCCTTACCACCGACCATAAACACAGTAACTACCGAAATAAACTCCTCAGAGATTTGCTAATTGCAGAGCAGGTTTGGAGTTCAATTAGGAAGGCAGAATTCGCGAATTTATTATATCCACCAAATGCAGGTATACCCATTCCAAATTTCCTCAATATTTTTAAAAATATAGATCGAATCGAATTGAAATCAAGAACTTGACGGAAAAATTACAGCTTGAACGTTCATGCAGAATTTCGTGAGCACGAAACTATCATAACGAGGAAATAAGCACGAAACTTAACATAGTTTTTTCCCATCTCCGAATATAAATATACAATCAAATTTCAATTTGGAACACTATTGTTAAATGGCCTTAAGGTTTCATCACATGTTATTTGTGATCATATTCACCTCCGTAATTAGGTATATGGTGCGGTGTTTTGGTACATAAATCACACATAAAATTTGGATTATACGAAGGAGGACGTATAAATTTGGTGAGCATCTAAGCAGTAAGCGATAGTTCTTGCGCGCTTGCCCTAGGAAACAAGAGTGAACAATTTCGTCACAGAAGAGTAATTTTTTTGAAATTTTGCACCGAAAACAGTTTCGAAAGGTTATGGTCCGGTGTACACGTCCGTTTTTTCCAGCTCCGGTGCCGTTACGTTCTGAAGTATCCGATGGAAGGATGTTCACATCCGACCAGCCAGTTGCGGCGCCTCAACGGTGCCGGAGCACTTGGGCTAGATTGGATTCGCATATGAAGAAGTTTTGCTCAAATACAATTCTATCCGTTTGATCAGTCGTTAGTTGAACCCTTTGAAATATTATAAAAATGGTTCAATTCATTCTATCAAGTAAAGATAATAGAATTCACAACTTTAATTATGAAGTCAGTATTATCCTACAAAATATTTTCCTTGCGTGGGGACGAAAGCTGGAAGTCAATAGAAGGATTCAATCACCATAAGATTAATTTCAAGACAGATGATGCATTAGCTTCAAAATCACGTTGAGAATAATAAAGAATTATTTTTACATATATCGTTTCGTTATATTGAAAAGCCAGCGACGTACAAACCTTTCGAACTTTCTGCTTCTATGCCAGTCGCGTGAAACGATGCATGCGATCGAAACTCAATCGTAAGTTTTGAAACGACCCGCGTGCGGTACCAGCTTGAATTGCTAGGGAAGCCGATTCGAGAGACGAGACTGGACTTGCGTCGAGTACATAGGATCGACCCTTGTGCGGACACCTCACACGTGGATCGTGCAAATCAATCGTACATTTCAAAACGACACGTGTGCGGCGTTAGCTTGAATTGTATAGGAAGCCGAATCGAGAGACGAGACTGGAAACGCGTCAAGACATCGGATCGACTCGTATGCGGACGCTCTGAGACAGAGGGACGACTACTGGCGATCCAAGATCAAGTGATGCCAACGAAAATGTATTTGAAACACATCGCCAAGCAGGACAGCTTCACCATGTGGTCTCATATTTCCGAGACCATTCAGCATATGACTTAGGCCTTCTCAATCATGCCCCCTAGAGACTATCTGGAAAGGCACAATGCCATGGGGAAGATCAATCACCAGCAACTAGCCCTCCAACTTGGATTTGCTAGGCAAGAGGCCCAGAAGAATCTGTATCAACACAAAACCATGTTGCAGAACCACAGCTACAAACTGTATTTGTATTCAACAATGATCACGAACAGATGAGTAGCCCACAACCGACCGGATTTCGATGCTGATAAAAAATCTTGCTTGCTGCTGGACTCCACAATACCAGCTGACGAGAACTTAGGGACCAGAGAACCATGGCGTACACTGACAAAGTCTCGAAATATGGTGACCTGGCCTCTCAACTACGCGAGATGTACAACCTTAAATCCGTAAGTGCCCTCTCATTGATAATTTCCGTCAATGGATTGGTTGAAAAGCACCAAATGATTTGCAGCGCTATTCTTCAAATCCTGGGAAGAGAACAAACGTGAAAAAGTTGGCGTATCCACGCTGTTGGCAACGCTACGCAATGCATTTATGATGGAAAGAAATATCGACCTTTGTCTGGAACGCGATGTCATCTTTTGCGTCTAAAAACTGGGTATTGTTAGGATTGTACGGAAATTCATTGAGGCCCCGTACCTGCGGCACTCTGTCTTGATGTACATTCGTTTGACAGATGCCCAAGCTTAACCCCGCACGACGGTTGAAAAAAATATATTGCTGTCTCTAATGAATATATCAACTCAAAATAAATATATTTGCAATCATATTCTTGTCCCCTTACGCTAGTACTTGTTTGAATTACAGTTTGAATGTTCATTCAAGATTTCGTGAGGAACAGAAAATCGGTAGACTGCAAAATTGTGTTTAATAGAAAGTCAAGCTGCTTTGGGCGGGATCAATATCCATGAGTGACCGCTTCTGCTATGAATTCGATGGAGCGCGCTAAAGCCTTTCGAAATGTGAATTTCTGACTTCCTCGATTAACATCTTAATCAATTGAAAAACTCTCTATATAAGTTGAATAACTACATTTATTTCAATTCTTCTTCACAGCATTATACATTCAGTGAAGAGAATCCCATGGTTGATGTGAATGATCCACTAGAAAGAGGAAAACAACTTCTAGAAGAAGGTGATTTACCGTCTGCGGTGTTATGTTTTGAGGCAGCCGTTAAAAAATCGCCTACAGACACTGAAGCCTGGTTTTATTTAGGGAGAACACAGGCAGAAAACGAGCAGGTAGAAATATATAAATGAACATTCATTAAAGCATGCACTTGTAAACAGAAACTTACACTATTTTACATTAAAAGTCGGAAGTTGAGTTTTTTCTCACTAAAATTTCAAAATTGTTTATAATATACAGGTGTTCCAGAAAAAAGTCTCGATAATTCAGGAGCTATATTAAGAAAAAAAAATACCATTTTTCAACTAACTATATAGAAAATGGCAACAGATTTGTATTCGAGTTTTAGTCGACTAAAAGTAGGTAGTAATACACATATTTTTCATACCCCAAGTTTCTTTGAGCAATAATTCCATATTGCTCGAAATTTTCCATTGAAAAGGTATCTCGTGGTAGGTGGACCACTTTTGGTAACGAATTTGGACATGCGATAAAAGGTGCTGATTTCACGTCACTTTCTAGAAATTTCCATCTAACGCAGTAGCTCAGTTACAATCTACTCCATGAAAGGTAAATAAATTTCATTTGGGGTTTGAGATTGAATGTGTCTTTTGACAGAACACTACTGATTTCCCCGACTGGAAGTGTTTTTTCTGACAAGAGCTTTGAGGGGTAACTGGCTAAAAGTTCCAGTAGAATCACAAATCATAAATATATAGTCATCAACAAAAATACCAGAATTTTCGTCCTCCATAATTAATTTAACGGAACAATTCTTTCAGGAAATAGGACCAAATGAAAGAAATTATGGTTTAATAACAACCGTGCCGATGTTTCGCAGAAGTTTCCTTCTGCTTCCTCAGGCCTACAATTTATTTGAAAACATAAGAATACAAAGTCACATAGAACATCACAATTTTTTTTACCAAAGAAGTCCAAAAAAAATCACTCTACAATCGGTGTAACAATACTACAAATCACAATCATCCACGAAAAAATACAAAAATAATCCATCTTGCCAACTGAGCTCCAGCAAATCAATTTAGATGTGCTAGTGCGGAGATCTCATGACCAGAAATAACGACTAATTGGTATGTCAAGCCTGCTAGTGCTGGCAGAACTGTAAATTATCTCTCAACACATCCATTAGTATACAAGATCAATGCCATTTAAATCTTCTATTCAGAGCAATCAAACTCAGTGACTCTACATTTCATAATGATAACTTAGTGAGAATAAAAAATATCTTGAAAAAAATAACTATCCCCGTAAATTTTCTGATTCTATCACATAAAATTTTCAATGAAATCATTAATAAAAATGACGGGATACGTTCGATAGATCGGAGGAATGAGTTGAATCCAGTTGATAATAACGGAAAAAAGATTCAATACAAGATACCGTACATTCCGAGTTTGTCTGAACAGGTGAGACGCTGTTTAACTAACGATAAGGTAAAGTGTTTTATAACCTAAAAACCATAGCAAAGTTCATCTATAGTAATTTAAATAATAGGATAGATAGGGGACAACTTTCTGGATTAATATAAAAGATCCCTTATTCTGGATGTGGTAAAGCATATATCGGTCAAACTAAACAGTATTTGAGTAATAGGATGAGACAGCAGGAAAATGATTTGAAAGATGTTAAAAACAAGGAAAAACAGCTCTTTGTTCTCATTTCTTTACTGAAAACCATATTCTTGATTGTCCCAGTCTTTACTTGTCAGTAATTTATCTTGATGATTAAAAAGTGAAATAACTTATTTCCGCTTATATATTCATTTTCACAACAATTGTTTCGTCATGATATTATGACTTCATCAGGTGAGCACGGTAACTGACATATTTGGGATACAGTTCTTTAAATAGTTGAAAAATATGGTGCGAAATACAACAAAATTATGGAAATTCCTGGGTTTCAAAAAAGGTTGAGTAAGGAAGATTTATTTAGGTTAGACTCTTCTCAACGACCAAACGGACCTGAATAAATCTCCCTTACTCAACCTTTTTTGAAAGCCAGAAATTCCCATAATTTTGTTGTATTTCGCAACATATTTTTCAAAAAAGGTTGAGTAAGGAAGAATTATTTAGGTTAGATTCTCCTCAACGACCAAACGGACCTAAATAAATCTCCCTTACTCAACCTTTTTTGAAACCCAGGAATTCCCATAATTTTGTTGTATTTCGCACCATATTTTTCAACTATTTAAAGAACTGTATCCCAAATATGTAGTCAGTTACCATGCTCACCTGATGATGTCATATGATCATGACGAAACAATTGTAGTGAAAATAAATATATAAAGCGGAAATAAGTTATTTTACTTTTTAATCATCATATTGAAAACCATATTATTGATTTTGATGAGGTTGTTGTTTGTGAAAAGGAGGGAAATTTTGAAAAAAGGAATATTTTGGAAATGATATATATATAAATTTGTTCGATTCCATAAACTATAGAACAGACACTGAACATTTGCCTAAACATTATAGTTCCATTATTGTAAAATATAAAAATTTTAAATAAATAAATAAAAAATATGTAGAAGATACATTTTGTGAGTATAAGATAAAATGGTAATCATAATTATAATTGTAATGATTGATTTCAATTTGTAGATGTAGATTTTTTAAAAACAAAAAGGAATGAAATTGTGATTTAATGGTTTGTCTCATGAATTGTCAAGTTGTTGATTCTGTGTTCTGTTCAGTTGATCTTCTTTCATTGTATGTCATTATTCTCGCCATCCTTAAATGAGATTGACTTGTTGGTGCTCAGGTGACAAGATGGATGATTTTTTCGTGGATGATTGTGATTTGAAGTATTGTTACAACGATTGTAGAGTGGTTTTTTTGGACTTCTTTGGTAAAAAAATTTGTTGATGTTTTGTGTAACTTTGTATTCTTATGTTTTCGAATAAATTGTAGGCCCGAGGAAGCAGAAGGCAAATTCTGCGAAATGTCGCCACTGTTGTTATTAAACCATAATATCTTTCATTTGGTCCTATTTCCTGAAAGAATTGTTCCTTTAAATAAATATAAGTGTTATTGTAGAACTTTGTTCCTTTTCTTTGTATACCGGGTGTCACAGGAACCAGGTTCACTCCCAAAAAAATCTTTATTCTTCAATTCGGATTGGAATTTTTGACACCGAAAATGGTGTGTATGACTTTCGGTTTGTATGGAAATGGACATTACTTTCTTATGTCTCATATAGACTGCATATTCGAGGTCTTCGTTGAATATTTAAGTGGAATACCGCCGAAAGAAAAATAACATGAACAATTTTTTTTGGTATTGAATGAATTGGAATTTTTGTATGTATCAATTTCTCAAAATTTTCATTCAAAGTTGACCACTTGGGCAGCAGTATTATGTTTTAGTCTCTTGCAAGGGGTAAGCTTCCTGCTGAAATAGTAATCACACTGTGTTTAGATTTATATCATTCCGCACTCATGCTCCCCGATGATACAGTATCTGGATAGATAAATAATTTAAGGAATTTTCGAATTATATTCTTGTGGAAAAAGGTTAGACTTCGAAGGCTCCATCGAAATGTGAATAAAATGTCCTCTATAATACTGTTACATGGTTGGAACATCATAGCGGTTGTATATTGACCGAGGACATTTTGGAGTTCTACGGTAGTTGTGAGTGCTAGAGCTGAGCATGGAGATATGTAGATGAGATAGCTGTTTCTTTGGCGCAACCACCATTGTATTTGATTTAGAGGTACCCACCAAGGGCTGCGATATACTCTA